>OY882874.1:4202500-4927500 GCA_963693515.1 Pipistrellus nathusii | reverse complement strand
TCACCCCCATCCCACTGGAACAGCCTGGCCATAAAGGAGGATTCACTCAGAGCCATTCTAACAGACGCAGTGACTTCATGGCTTTTTGCAGTGAGGAAGTCTGTCCAACAGTCTTAATAGTGTCTCAGAGACTGAGGGCAAAGGTAGGTACTTACGATGTTTGGGAGGTCGTTCAAGGTGGGGACCTAACTGGGATGAGGCCAAATTCACGGCGTAATAGTTTAAGACTGGAGGACACAGCAAGGAAGGGATTTCCGAGTAAATCTTGAAGAACAGTCACTGATGAAATATCGAATGCCCAGCAAGGGACTGTTGCTGAGGGTTAGCTGAGTAGTCTACGGTTCAGATAGACAGAGCTGGGGAAGTCCCAGTAACAATAAAGCAATTTTAACCTCATTTTCACCCGCAAGGGTTTCTTAGAATTGTCAAGCTCTAGTAATGCAAATCAAGCCACGTTAAAGTAGCTGCAAACTCTATGGGTATGGTGGTTTGGGTCTCAGTACCAAAGTACAAAATGTATAGGAAAAAAACATGGTTTGACTCAGTGGATAGAGCGTCAGCCTACATACAGACTGAAAGGTCCCAGGTTCGATTCCGGTCAAGGGCATGTACCTGGGTTGCAGGTACATTCCCAGTAGGAGGTGTATAGGAGGCAGCTGATATAGGAGAGTGGGAGGTGATCAGCCAAAGACCTTGTATGTGTATATGCATGGCTCATGGACACAGACAATGGGGTGCTGAAGGCCTGGGGTGGGAAGTGGGGGAGTAGGGAGAAGGGGTTAATGGGGGAAAAAGAGGACACATGTAACACTCTGACTGATAAATTATTAAAAATACATATGCATGCTCCTGGCGGTCAGGGCCAGCCACAGTGGTTACAACAGTGGCGCGGTTAGGGCTTCACCCTGCAGCCCTGGAGACCTGGGGCTTTTCAGCTCAATCCTTTCCTTCCAAACCCAGTGACATGCTGGGGGTCAGAGCCTGGGTCACCCTGCTGCTTCTCCAGAGCTTTGTTTACAATCTTTTTTAACTTGGTGGTTTTGGTGGACTCGCCAGGGCGGCTCCCTGACCCGTGTGTGTCCTGGTGAGGGACACGCCCACCAGCACAAGCCGCCCCCGCAGCCGCGGCCTGAGCTGGGTGCCATGAGGACCCCGCAGGAAAGCAGCAGCTAAAGGAAGCTCATGTGGTGTCATCCGCCAGAGAGCCTTGGGGAGAGACAAATCAAATGCGAAAACATCAAAACTGGGAGGAAAAGACATGTATCTGCTGCTTTTAAGGAAAAGCCAGACGTCAGAGGAAGTGTCTGCAGCATTCAGACGCTTGGTGGTGGACCTCATGCTGGGCAGCCAGGTTCGCAGTGAGGGGAGAGGTCAGCAAACATGGTCCCCGGATGTTCAGGAGGTTTTTTTCTTTGTCCACAACGGGGAGGCAACAGTCCCTTGCTGGGCATTCGGTCCGCAGTGGGGAGGCATGGAGCCAGAGCTGCCCCAATCACAGCACACGTGTCACTGGAGGGTCCCCCCTGTCCTGCATCTCTCCCATCCTCAGGCACACCAGGGTCGCACCCCTCGCCACACCTGAGACACTGTTCTCCCCTCTCCCCCATCATCCCACTCTCCTCTCTACTGCACCCTCCATGGCATCAGCCCTGTTCCCGCTCCTGTCTCCCGAGCCCCTTCTCCATCACCCTGGTCCCCACGGCTCGGTGCCATTTCAGGTCTCCCGTGACCCCAGAGCCTGTGAGAAGCTTTCTGCCCACCGTCTCGAGTGACTCCCTCCCATTCTCAGTGAACCTCTGCAGCGAGGCTTCTGCCCTGGTTCCTCCCAGCTGCTGTCCACAGGCTGCCCCACACCATGGCATTGCTGCGCCTCGGCCAGCTCCCGTCCCCCGTTTCCTGGACCTGTTGTGGTGTTTAGCACCGCTGTTCACTCCTTTATCTGCCCCCCACCTTCCAGGCTTCCAGGAAGCAGGGCCTTCTCAGTCCTGATTCCTCTTCACACCTTGGCTTCTGGATGCTGAGGCTCCGAGCTGGGAAGCCCTTTCCCCGCTCTCCGCCCCTTGGTGAGCTCATCCCACCCGTGCTTAAAGAACCCAGACCTGCCAACTCCTGTTTCCAGGGTAGAACACTCCGCTGAGCTCCAGGTTCGTGGCCACCTCCTCCCTCTCCTCGCTGGGCAGCGCACAGCTCAAGCTTGGCGTCCAGGAGGAACCCTGGTCTTTCCCTGACCGCCTCTCGGGTAGTTCCCACCTCAGGCCATCACCCAGCTGCCCAGACTTCACAGCCTGGACTCGTGCTCCTCACACCTGGACGGCCCCCTTCACCCGCACCCCAAAGGGTCAGAGCACATCTTGCTGCCTCTGCCTTCAGGCTCCGATCACTCCCCATTCCCACTGCTGCCATCCTCCCCTCTGAGTCTCAGCCACCTCTCTCCAGGTGCCCACTCGGTCGCCCCGCCTCAGCCTCTTAAAAACGACACCCAAACCACATGGCCACGCACGGCAGCCTCTTCCTGCCTGGTTTTCTCTTCCGTTTATGCCAGTGAGCTCGCTATACGTACATAAAGCCATAAATACACTCCATACACAGGGTGGGGCGCAAGTAGGGTTACAGTCATTCCTATGGAAAATAACACAATCATTCAGGAGCAATAATGTAAGAATAAACTCTGTTTCCCGTAGTCACAACTGTAACCCCACTTTTGCCCCACCCTGTATATAAATGGTATCTTCTAAAACTTTTTATTTATTTTATTTTAGAGAGGAGGAGGAAGACAGAATGACTTGTTGTTCCACTTTGGATGCATTCATTGGCTGCTTCATGTGTGTGCCCTGACTGGGAAACAAACCCAAAATCTTGGCGTATCAGGACGATGCTCTAACCAACTGAGCTACCCGGCCAGGGCTTAATGGTGTCTTTCGAAGAGAACACATTTACAAAATGCATATCTATATCTATAGATATATTTACATATGACATTTACATATGACATTTACATATGACATAGATATGACATTGTATATATTATGTAATTATGTACAATTTATATATGACTTAAAATATCCATTTTGTGTATGTTGAATAGTCTAGAAACTCATGTGCATGTAACTACCACCACAATGAAGGTGTAGAGTGTTTCTATTTTGTCAAACTTGCCACGCTCCCCTTTCTTTGCTAAACATTTCTCTCCCCAACAGGCTCTAGGCAGCAGCTGATGAGCTTTTCAACCAAGAGGGTGGGAGTGAGAGAAACGTTTCATTCCAGTGGGAAAGGTCCGGTAGAGAAGAAAAACAGATGATGCAGAGCACTAGAGAGTATGTTTGCCTTTTCCAGCATTTCACAGAAATGAGGTGTCTCTGGGTGAGCACAGCGTTTTTCACATTCACGCGGGGTGCTGCACGCATTTTATTTCGGAGTAGGTTCCATTTAAGGATGAATCACAACTTGTTTATTAATTCCACCAGCTGATGGTCCTTTGGGTTGTTTCCAAGTTGGAACTCTTACGAATAAAGTGGAATAAACACTAACAGGACATTCACAGACAAAATTTTGCACGGCTGTGTTTCCATTGCTCTTCAGTCGGCACCTCGCTGGAGTTGCTGGCTTCGACGCAGTAAGTGTGTATTGATCTTTTTAAGAGACTGCCAAGTTGTTTGCAAAGCTATGGCTCCATTCTCTGTTCCCAGAAGCAGCATGCCCTCGTTCCAGCTGTCCTCCGACCCCACTCACTTGCCCTCTCCGTCCCTCTCTCTGGGCTGCGGGCGGCGGGCGGTGGCCTCTCCCGGGCTTCCGTGCGCACTGTCTCCTCGTGGCCAGCTCAGCGTCTCCTCCTTTGCTCGTCCGCCTCCGTCGCTTCTTTGGTAGGTGTCGGCCCAGACCACAGGCCCATGCTTCTAACTGAGTTACTGTTTTCTTGCTGAGTTGTTAGCGTTCTCTCCCGATGCACAAATTGCTTTTGATTTTCTTTATGGTTCCTTTTGAAGAGAAGACATTTGTAATTTTTTAATGAAGTTCGACTTACCAACGTGTGATTATTTTGAGCTTGTGTCCTGAAGAACCTTTGTTGGCCTCAACCTTGTAAAGCTTCTCTCCTGTGTCAAAAATGTATATTTTGATGATTTTATTCTGTCTCCCATAAAGTAAAGTAAAATGAAATAAAGTAAGATGCTTCTGAGTGCTACAAAGAGCTAGAGAGATGTTTGCATACAACCAAACTGCCTACGTCTACCCTCTCTCATTACAGCCCCAGCAGACAGACCAACCCCCTTGTCTTCATCGGCCAGCGCGTCTTCATCGGGAGACAGGCAGGGGGTGAGGGGCGGGGATGGGTGCACAGACAGCCCTGAGCGTGAGGCCCGCTGCCCCCACAGCTGCTCTCCACGGGGCGACAGGAAGATAACGTTATGCGAGCATATGCGGGCCTCGGGCACAATCCTTGGCACCCGGATGGGGCTTCATGAGTTTGCGATGACTTCATGGCCATCGCTGGGGTGAACTTGATGGCTGTGGGCGGCTCTGCCCACAGGCCAGGTGAACAGCGTTTCTAGAACAGTCGGAGGCTGGCCGGGTCCCTGTGCTGGTTATTCAGCCGCTGCTGCCGAGGCCTCCCAGCAGCCAGGAGCCACCACCTCAGGGGACGGCGTGTTTTCCTAACAGAAATTCCGGGCGTTGGTAATTTGTTAGAGCCGCATGTCAACAGAGTCCTTCCCAACTTCTAAGAATAGAACAACCTCCAATTATTTTTACCACAAAAGGGCCGTCTAAAAGCGTCCTGGCTGGGGCTGCCGCCGGTTCACCGTGCCCGGGCTGGAAGCGTCTCTGTGAGTGTAACGGGTCCCTGGGACGGCCTGTTTGTTCTCGCCCTTGGCCGTGGCCGCCATCCCTCAGTCACGGGCCAGCTCCTGGAACAGAACGGAGATTTACCATCACACCGCCGTCCTCCACGCCGCCTCTGACGACAGGTCACAGGCAGAGCTTTGGGGCGAGTTAGCAGCCCGGCTCATGTCCTCCGTTGTCTCCTAGGTCACTACTGGTCAGCAGCTCGTCACATTCGGAATCCTGGACTGCAATTCAGTGCGCGATCGGGGCTCACACGTCGGCTGATTTCTTTCATGAGCCTCTGAAGCAGCCACTCACACCTAAGCCACGGGTCCCAGCCTCGCTGTGCTCCCGGTGAGTGCTCCGGAGGAGGGGGCAGCCCTGGGAGGAACAGGCTGGGCGGCGCAGGAAGTGACTCAGCCTCGCACTCTCCCTCAGCCGCAGCTTCGCTTCAAACCACACAGGACACGCAGCTGTGGTTTTGACTCCTCGTCATGCAGTGAAGCAGCATCTCGCTGCCTGTCTGTTCGCTTCCTTATTTCACTCCTGAATCGTAATCCGCCCCCTGCTTGCTCCGGGCGCGGGCCTTTCCCAGGAACAGAACGCTGGCGCCGGCCTGGCAGGATCAGCCGCCTCTGGTCGCTTGTCAGGCAGCAGACGTCCCGGGATTCCCCCCGCGCTCCTCTCTGCTTCTCTGCTTCTCCGGGCTTCGCAGGAGGCTGCCCCGGGGGATGGCCGCGCACGCTGGGCCTCGTGGAGCACTGGCACAGTGACCAGCGGACAGAGGACGCGGGCGCCTTCTGGGGACCACGCCATGTGTCCTGAACACGGGGGTACTGAAGGAGGTGGCACTGAGGCCCGGACAGAGCCAGGGTCCTCGGGGAGTTACAGCTCAGTTCCCTGGGCTTCGTCCTATGGTCACGGAGTCCGACACTGAGACCCCAGAGAGTGTGATCATCCTGGGCCATCAGTTTCATACGTTTCCATGTAAATGGACTCCTCATGGCTTCCCAGGAGCTGATGCCCACAGGGAGGCGGCCTGGGAGGGACCTCGAGGAGGGCTGGCGAGGGACGGGAAGGAAAATGGTGTCAGCCCCAAACCTCCACACTCCCCCGTTTCTCCTGTGATTGTGGCCCTGAGCCTGGGCCTCCCTCCCGCCCTGCTGGGCTGATGTCATTGGCCCGGGTGACCGGGGGTTCAGTATTTTACAAACTCCCAAGTGCAGCCGGGGCCAGGAACTCCAGCCTAACGGAGCCATCAGGAGTCCCCATGCCCGGGGATCCCCATGTTGGTGCGGGGGAAGTCCTGAGGCCCCTTAGCCCAGGGAGAAATCCCCACTGGCCTCATGGGAAGAGGACAGGCCTGTCACCACCCTGGAAACCCCCTGCCTGATGCTCCCCGCCTCGCAGGGACACCGGCCACGGGACGCTCTCCCCAAGGGCGTGGCTGTTTATACCCACCGTTTCACATTCTTCCAGGACCAAATTCCTCTGGAAATATTTACAATTAACCTTTTCTCAAGTTAGATCTCAGACAAGCAAGTACGGTCACAACACGATTTTCCAGTTTGGCCTGGATTGAACCTACTTCCCCGGCAGCAAGAAGGACCTTTGGGGCTTCAGGGCTCGTTTCTGAAGCACAGCCGTCCACAGCTCCGGCCGCCACGGGTGTGGACATGACGTGGACTAGCATAACCTGGTTTAAAATCGGACGAGCGATCCTCAACTAGATTAGAACTAAAAACAAACAAACACGTCTCGTTCAAAGATCCTGGTAAGCACGGTACCCGTGGAACAATTAAGAAACTGTTCTGGCCTAATGAAAAGTCAGACTCGGTCTCAGTTTTCTCATCTGAAAAATGGGATTGCAAATTCCTGCCTTTCCTGTCAAAGATTAAATTAGGTAATTTAGGTGAGCATACGCATTACTCTTTATACTGCCCAGGTGACAAATACTTTCCATTTAGAATTGATTGCATTAAGAAAATCACCTTCTTTAGCCGTTTCTAATATCAGAAAGGCACGGAAGAGCCCTGGCTGGATGGCTGTTAGTTGGAGCATTGTCCCGTTCACCAAAAGTCTGTGGGTTCAATTCTTGGTCAGGGCACATACATAGGTTGTGGATTTGACCCCAAATCGAGAGGCAACTGATTGCCCTTTTTCTCTCTCTAAAATTAATAAAAAATATATCCTCTGATGAGGTGTAAAAAAAAGAAAAGAAAGCATAGGATATGCCTATATTAGCTCACACATGTCAATTGGTAAAGATGTTAAAGATTTCTTTTTAACCTTTCAGAGGTTTTGTTCATTTTATCTAATTTTATCCACACAGTGACAATAGATATAAATCGGAACTTGAGTAATTTTCAACACATGGGGCATTTCATTATAATAGACCTGAACTGTCACTCGGGTTATTTTGAAAAGAAATCCCAAATGTTTCTTTCTTTTCTTCTCAGTCATTTCACTCGTAAGTATTTCAGCATTTAAACCACCTCTGAGAGAAGTGACAGTGGTTTTGTGGAAGCTGAGCCACCTCGGCCCCTTGTCCAAGGTCAGATGACTTGGTAGTAGAACCAGGACTTGAAAAAAGCTCTTTAGATTTTATTGGAAAGAGGAAGTGCCTTTTTTCCCCCTCTAAAAACAAAACAAACAAACAAACAAAAAAGCCTCATTAAGATATATATTATGTCTCATGGATAAATGTGTTTTCTTAGAAACATCCCAACTATATATTGTTGGGGTTGGTTCTCACGGATTAAGGAATAAGTAAGTTGTGAATAAATCAGAAGGTCAAAGAACCAGATGAGGCTTGATTGTTTTTCTTGACCCCTTCATTTTATTTTACTTTCACCATTATTATTATTTTTTAATACTCATCCAGGGATATGTATTTGTTATTTTTTTAGTTTGTTTTTTTATTATTATTATTATTGATTTTAGCGAGAAATGGGGAAAACACAGAGAAAAATATTGATGTGTGAGAGAAAAATATCCATCATTTGCCTCCCATTCCCAACCAGGGATCGAACCAGCAACCTGGGCATGTGTGTGCCCTTACCGAGAATTGAATCAGCTGCCCTTCGTGTAAAGGATGATGCTCAACAGAGCCACCCAACAGAGCCACGCCAACCATGATTTCATCCCTTCATTTTAAAGATGAGAATATTGAGGACCATGGAGTTTAAGAGACTTTTTATTTTATTTTTTTAATACCAAAAAGCCTAGATGCTCTGTCTGGAATTTTATAAAGAGAACTCATCAGTTGCATTTTGCAGGCATGAAGCAAAAGATTTCAATGGTGTAGGAACTAAGAATTTGCCTTAAAAGAGCTGAGAATTTAAACAGGTTCTACAAAGATTTATTTCATATTTTCTCAATATTGCGTCACAGTGACACTGATGTTGGTGATTCAGAGGTGAGAAGGTAACAATGGCCACGTGTCCAGAGAGGGAACATTCATTGTGGAGCCAGTACAGCAGAGAACAAGGTCTCCGTGAAATGTTGGTTCTGGGCCGAACAAATGTGACAAAGTAAAATTGCGTACAGAACACATCGAATCCAAAAGATCGGACTGTAGAAAAGAAGAGTTTGGCCCTAAGCGGTTTTGCTCAGTGGATAGAGCGTCGGCCTGCGGACCAAGAGGTCCCAGGTTTGATTCTGCTCAAGGCCAGGTATTTTGGTTGCGGGCACCTCCCCAGTAGGAGGCGTGCAGAACACAGCCGATCAATGTTTCTCTCTCATCGATGTTTTCAACTCTCTAGCCCTCTCCCTTCCTCTCTGTAAAAATCAATAAAATATATATATTTTTTAAAGGTTTGTGTCTGGGGGGAACACCAACCCAATGGAACCTGTAAGTCATGAATGCAGGACCATGGACTCGGGGCACACAGTGATAGTGCTTCACAGTGTGGCCGCCAGCAAGTCTGATGGGGGCGGAGTCACCCCATCACTACCTGTGGGCACAGCTGTCAGTGGGATGGGTGCTGCTGTGGCGTCCCCGTCCTCTCTTTCCATTGACTCCCCTCAGGTGGGTGTCAGAGTTCAGCTGTGAAGCCCCCTGAGCCCTCAGCGTCAGGGACCGGGGCGCCGTCTGAACCAGAGGAGAAACATTTCTGCAGGCGGAACTGAGAAGACTCCGCCAGCCCTCGGGGGCGTCAGGTCAGGTCACGCAGCTCTGTGCTGCCTGAGCAGAGCGGGTGTGGGGTCAGCAGGTCACCATGACCCAGCCCGTCCCCTCAGGCCCACAGCCTGGTCCCACGGCTCCTCGAGGCTGGACACCAACAGAAACACCGTCTCCCCTTCAGGACGAGAGCCAAGGGCGCACGTCACTTCCCTGAATCTGCAGGATGAGGCAACGTCCTCCCCCACCCCGAGGCAGGAAGCGGGGCTTTAAAACATTTCCTATGACAAGACGTGTTTCTTATTACGACAGTGACATCAACTTTGTACTGTGGGCAACAACTTATATAGCCAATTATTTTTTTCCTACAATACATGGTTTTAAATGCTTTTTCTTTTCCTTATTTTTTGCATTAAAAAATACTCCATAAAACACAGAGAGAAATATATTTTAAAAAATAAATAAATAAAGCACTACACGCATCATCAAGAAAGTTCACCTAGCCCAGTGGTTGAGCATCCAACTATGAACCAGAAGGTCACAGTTCAATTCCTGGTCAGGGCACGTGCCCGGGTTGCAGGCTCAATCCCCCAGGAGACCTGCAGGAGGCATCTGATCAATGATTCTCTCTCATCATTGATGTTTCACTCTCTCTCTTTTTGAAATCTTTAAAAATATTTGAAAAAATAGCCGAGACCGGTTTGGCTCAATGGATAGAGCATCGGCTTGGGGACTGAAGGGTCCCGGGTTCGATTCCGGTCAAGGGCACGTACCTTGGTTGCGGGCATATCCCCAGTACGGGGTGTGCAAGAGGCAGCTGATCGATGACTCTCTCTCATCGATGTTTCTGGCTCTCTGGCTCTCTCCCTTCCTCTCTGTACAAAATCAATAAAATATATTTTTTAAAAATTTTGAAAAAATAAAATAAAAGTGTTCCATTCTCACTACCATTGTTCCTACCCTCATTCTCATATTACCCCTCAGCTGGAATGTTCTACCTTCCTCACTCTGTCCATGACTGTCAGTTCTTCAAGACCTGGTTGTAATCACAGCTCCTTCCTGGTATGTCCCTGATTATCCAAATCCACATTGACTTACACTTTCATACACCTGTCACACCAGTCATAACTTACCATTCCTTCCTTACTGCCTTGCAATAGTCACTGTTTTACTTTTCTTATCTGTTTGTCCTCAACTTGATTGCAAGCTCATGAAAAACAAAATTATGCCCTCCCTTCCTCCATGGAATCCATACCTTGAAGTCATAATCCTAGTACCTCAAGAGTGACCCTATTTGTAGACAAAGTCTTTGGAGAGATGATTATGTTCACGTAAGGCTGGTAGGATCAGTCCTAATCTAATCTGACTCGTGTCTTTCTAAGAGGCGGAGGTTAGGACACACACACACACACACACACACACACACACACACACACAGACTAAGGGACTCCTGTGTAAAGATGCAGAGAGAAGGCGCCGCTGCCAGGCAAGGAGAGAGGACCCAGAAAAAAACCGAACCTGCTAACACCTTGATCTTGCACTTCTAGTCCCCAGAATTCTGAGAAATAAATTTCTGTTGTTTAAGTCACCGGTCTGGTATTTATGGCAGCCCTAGCAAACTGATACAGAACCTAAAACAGGAAAGTGATATTTTCCATATAATCCCACGTTCAGAAAAAGCAAAATACTTTGAGGAGCATAGTATATAAATCCTTCCTACCATAAACGGGTTCATAGTGTACAGGAGGTTATATAACATTTATCACAGACATTTCCCCATGAAATTCATGCAAATACACAACGCCCTGGTTTATAGGCCCATAACCTCCCACTGGCTTTCACCAGTCCTGGTCCAAGGCTCTAGTTCGAGTCATGACATTCTGTTGTCTTGAGCCCTTTTAACCAGAGGCTTGCTTGTCTGTTTGGTCTTTGTGCTGGTGTAACAGCACAAGAAGGACCTATTTATTCTTGTTCCCACATCCACGTGCTCCTGACAGAAGAACATGATTAACATTTTTTCCTGGTTAGGTATTCATGGGCAAAAGTCACAGAAATAAGCAAAATCCCAGAGAAAAATCGCACACACAAACTCAACATTCAGAGATACCCCACTCATAACAGAGGGACCCTTATACTTCCAAATATTCTATCTATATGACTTAGAAGGATACCTGATGATGGTGGTGGTGGGGGGGGGAGATTAACCAAATAATTTATATGCATTTGTGCAGAGCCCTTGGGCACAGACAATAGTGCAATGAAGGCCTTGGGGTGGGGGTGGGGGGCGTTTACAGGGAGGAGGCGATTAGTTGAGGGGGGAAGGGAACATATGTAATACTTTCAACAATAAAGATTTTTTTTTTTTTAAAGGATACCTGTATATTCATGTGTTTCTCCATAGGACCAAATGGCCCCAAATTTCCTTTTTCCCATCGCATCCAATGATGTGATTATGAGCTCTCATTAAAACAAAAACAAAAGCAAAAACGTTTGCCTTGGAATATATACCTGGAGCTGAGTGTCTTAGTAAACTTGTGTGCATTTGTGAACGTTGCTTTATCTGTTCCTTTAAAAACCCTGGAATTAGACCAGGTCTCAGTAATGAAAGCTCTTTGGACCTGGAGGCCGAGCCACACAGTGAAGGAGGCATTGGTGAGGGTGGTGTTGGGTGGCCCAGAGGTGCCTGTAGCTTCCTACCCCCTTCCCCCACTTCCTGTGCAGAGGCGGGAGGGGCATCCCTGTCCTGGGAGGAGATCGAGCTGTGATTTCTAACTCTGTAACTCACCTTCCTCAAACTTCCGGTTAGGTTCAGACAGAACTTTGAAAGCCATAAATGAAAAGTGTGCTTTGCGATAGGTGGCTTGTCTTAGCCAACTTGTACATATGAAGTTTTCCGTTTACCAGGAAGTTCACCTTGGAGAAGTGAGGCACGTGGCTTATAAAGTTCTCCCCACAGAATCCAAGATGGCGGCATAGGTAACACCTAACTGCAGCCTCACACAACAATTTCAATAAAATACAAAATGGACATTACCCAGAACTACAGGAAAGTCAACTGACTGGAAATTTTACAACAAGAAGGAAAGAGAAAACCAGAAGAAAAATCAGAGGAGCTGTAAAAGCCTAAGGTACGGAGACACGTTGCGCGTTCTGAGAGGACGGAGCTGGAGAGGAGGGCGAGGCTGAGTGCCTGGCTGGCGTTCCCTAGCGGGAAGGAGATAAAAGCTCCGACTGTGCTAAACCCAAATCCAACAGCACTGAACATCAGTTCTGGGCCAGACCCTGGAGACCCAGGCTCATCTGCAATTAGGCCGAATTTCAGGGGAGAAGCGAAAGGCAGAACCCCCAGAGGCGCGCATATTACACACAGAGGATGGACTGTTGACTCTGCTGCTAGATTGCCGTAGTGGGAAGGAGACAAAAGCTCTGAACTGCACTGAACCCCAGTTCTAGGCCAGGCCCTGGGGACCCAGGCTCATACAGAGGGAGCCTGGGGTGTAAGGCGGAAACCGGAGCGGTGAAAGAAAGTTCCGGAGGTGCGCACATTGTGTGCAGAGAACAGGCGGTTGACTGCTACTGGATTGCCCTGGCGGGAAGGAGACAAAAGCTCCAGACTGCTCTGAACCCCACTTCCAACTGAACTGAACCCCAGTTCTGGGCTCATTGGGGGAGAACCTAGACTGTTTGGTAGCAGGAGAAACTCGACTGCACCTTTCTCTCAGAGGTGCTTGCAATGACTACTGAAGGACCCTGAGGAATAGTGAGACTCAGGAGCCTCATAGGGCATGGCTGACGGAAGCCAAGGCTGTAGGCTCCACCCTGAAACCCCGCCCCATCCAAGCTGAACACAGAGACTTTTAAGGCTACCAACTCAGGGAAGCTGCAAAAATGCTGAGACAAGGAAACAGATCACAAACGAAAGAAATGGAGGACAAAAAGCAACTGGATATAGAGTTCAAAACCATGCTTATAAGGTTTTTAAGAATTTCCTAGAAAAGGTCGATAAGACCTATGAGGATATGAAAAGGGATCAACTAGAAATAATAAAGGATCAACAAGAAATAATAAGGGATCAATAAGAAATAAAGAATACATTGTCTGAAATAAAAAATATTATACAGAATCCTAAAAACAGAATGGAAGATCGCAAGAATCAAGTCAAAGATTTGGAACGAACATAAAGAGCCAGAAGATACTCCTCCGCAGAAGCAAGAAGACAAGTTAATCCAGAAAGTTGAAGATAATGTAAGAAACCTCTGGGACAACTTCAAGTGAACCAACATCAGAATCATGGGGGTCCCAGAAGAAGAGAGAGAGCAAGATACCGAGAGAATGCTGGAAGAAATAGTGACAGAAAATTTCCCCCACCTGAAAGAATTAGACTTACAAGTCCAGGAAGCACACAGAACCCCAAACAAAAGGAATCCAAAGAGGACCACACCAAGACACACCATAATTAAAATTCCAAGAGCAAAGGACAAAAAGAGAATATTAAAAGCAGCAAGAGAGAAACAGGTAGTTACCTATAAAGGAGTACCCATACGACTGTCAGATGATTTCTCAACAGAAACCATGCAAGCCAGACGGGAATGGCAAGAAATATTCAAAGTGATGAATAGCAAGAACCTATAGCCAAAAATACTCTATCCAGCAAAGGTATCACTCAGAATCAAAGGCCAGATAAAGAGCTTCACTAATAAAAAAAAGTTAAAGGAGTTCATCACCGCCAAACCAGAATTATATGGATTGCTGAAGGGGGTTCTTTCAGAAGAGAAAGAAAATAAAGATAAAAATTATGAACAACAAATACATAACTATCAACAAGTGAATCTAAAAACCAAGGGAATTAAAAAACCTGATGAACGGGGTGGGGGAGCGGGCCGGGCAGCAAGAAAAAAATTAAAAAAAAATAAAAAAAATATGATGAACAATATTAAATGGTGAATATAATAGAATCAGAAGGGGAAAAGGGGAGACGATGTGGGAAGAGACTGAACATAAACTGTGCACCTATGGATGAGGACAATGGGGGGTGGGGAAAGGGCAGAGGGTGGGGTGGGAACCTGGTGAAGGGGGGGAAAATGAGGAACTTTTGTAATAATATGAACAATAAAGGTTTATTTAAAAAATAAAAAATAAAAAGTTCTCCCCAGCAGCGCGCTGCAGATGAGCGGCCTGCGGGGGGTCCTTACCCGTCTGAATGGGAGCAGCACAGCTCGGTCTCCTGCCGAAGCAGGCTCTCGCCTGTGGCATCAAACGGAACAGGGACAGAAAGACTTCTTGGAGACTAATTGCTTGGTAAAAAATAAATAAATAAAAAAATGAATTGAGGCTCTGTATAGATGACCGAAAAAGCAAATTCCGCTGTGGCAGGATGTCCGGTAGTTACTTTGCTCTTAATTAGTCTTCAGTTGATGATTGCCAAAATGTTGGGAGGCAGTAGAATTAGAGTCTCAAGTAGACTATAGCCAGGAAATAAGTAGGAAGTGTGAGTTCATTCTAACTAGACGCCGACGTAAAGTAAGGCAGGGAAGACTCCGCGGCAGACATCCCAGAGAGATGGAAGGCACCAGGTGGATGCCAAGCGAGGACCCCACACGCATCTCGCCTGCTTTCTCATCACAGCGCACAGGGCTTCTCCTGCTCCCTCCTGCCCACCGACATCTTGTTCTGCACTCTGCCTCTGATGACTTCTTGTCCCCAAGACTTTCCGCCTGACCAGGCTTCCCCTTACTGATTGTCATGGAGGTGGCCCCGGGGCAACCTGGACACATCATGGCATGTGTTCCCAGTCACCACACCTCAGCTGACGTGGGAGAACGGGAGCCTGGTGCCGAATGTCACGAGTGAACCCACTAGATGCTTAGCCACATGGACACCCAGGCTGATTGAAATGTCCATGTCCTTGCCCTCCCTGGTTTGGCTCAGTGGATAGAGCATCAGCCTGTGGACTGAAGGGTCCCGGGTTCAAGTCCAGTCAAGGGCACATGCCTGGGTTATAAGCTCAATCCCCATTGGGGGGCATGCAAGAGGCTGCCGATTAATGACTCTCTCTCATTGATGTTTCTATATCTCCCTCTCTCCTCCTCTATGATGTCAATGTCCTCAATGATACATTTCACAGTCATATTAAGGAAAGTGTGTGAGAGGAAAAACCTACTAGCTATGTAGTCTGAGAAATTGGTCTCTAAACATGTTAGCTCGATTATCTGAACTTAATGTGTGTGTTTTTTTTGTTTTTTTTTAATTTAGGTGAAATTGGAGCATTGTCTCAGTACTCCACTTTCCACCCCACACCTGGTTTCATTCAGCCTGTCCGCCTCAGCATCTCCGACACCCTAGGCACCTGGGACTTTCAGAACACGAATGCCAGTGTCTATTGTCAGATCAGCTTTGTGTTTATATCGAGCAATTACAGTGGGAGGTGGCCCTGGTGCGGTTAGTCTTTGACAAGGTTTGTGGTGAGCTGTAGGTGGTGTGTGTGGGGGGGAGGAAGGGGCGGGGATTCACACGTAATGAACACATGAGACGTGCAGCTCTGGAAAGCATGCTTATCTTGTCTTTGTTGTCGAACACGTCATAGCAAACAAACGGGTTCCCACCAGGATGCCCGCAGACGCCCCCATGGAGAAAACTGAGCACAGTACACCCCTCGCCATGGAGTGCTCTGTCTGCCTGTGACAGGCTACTGGAAGAATGTAAGTGAAATTATACTCAGGTGGACTCGTCAACGGAGGTGATATTATCAGTCCAATTAGCACAAAGTGTACTTGCGTTGCATAGTCTGACGTCAGTCCCCAGAGTGATTTCTGTAAATTGTATTTACTCTAACTCACCGAGAATCCCCCCTCCCCCACCCCACCCCCGCTCCCATTGTAATCCGTCAGATGCCCAGGCTGTGCCAACGGGTCACCAGTCTTCTGGGCGCCCTCGCGCGGGGCACTGGCTGCCTGTGAGGGCCCATGGGAGGCACAGTTGTGTTCACACCTTAGGAGGTCCCCTGCGAACAAGTTCATACGCCGACCAGACTGTGAGAGCGCGTGTTCGGGGACCATCCTCTGCCTCTGCCTGGTACTCACATCCACTCAACAAATGCGGGCTGAGGACATGATTATACCCACAAGCAAGAGTAATTAGCACATTTGTTAAAGTCCACCTATTCTTTTCCTCTCAAGCTCGAACGCCTGTGGTCTGTGCTAGTAAGGGCATTAGTATCTGAGACGAAGACTGCTTTTCCTAAAGGTAAAGGAGTAAACGCTATCCGCCATTGGGCTATGGTGCGGCCCAGTGCCTGACTGCACACAGCAGGAAGGCCGTTCAGGTGGTAGCAGCTGTGTCGTGCTGAGTCCTCTCAACCTGAAATTAATTACACAGGAAAAGAATTTGTAAGTGACATAATATCTAAAGTGCTTAGAAAGGTGCTTGGCATCGGGTAAGTACTCAATACATATAGTTTCCTTCACACAGATTTTAAGAGAATAATGAAAACCCTAGATCTAAAACTTGGTGGAAAGTGTGAAATTGGGCCAAAACCGGTTTGGCTCAGTGGATAGAGCGTCAGCCTGCGGATTGAAGAGTTCCAGGTTCGATTCCGGTCAAGGGCATGTACCTTGGTTGCGGGCACATCCCCAGTGGGGGGTGTGCAGGAGGCAGCTGATTGATGTTTCTAACTCTCTATCCCTCTCCCTTCCTCTCTGTAAAAAATCAATAAAAAATATATTTTAAAAAATTATATATAAAATTGGGTTTAGTAGAGAACGAATGGCAAAAAGCAAAGGTCAGTAATATCTGTTGACCCAGCAAAGAGGTTTAACTGTCTCATCAGAGTTTTAAAATGTTACCCTGCCCTTCTCATAATTTTTGGCATCAGAGTGAAAACATGAATCTAAATTAAGCCTGTCAGATAAACTATACAACGTCTAGTTAAATTTGAATTTTAAATAAACAACACATCATTTTTTAATATAAGTCTATCCCCTGTAATATTCGGAGACTCCTTGTATTTCCATTTGCTCAGTCTGTCACCCTAAACTAATAGCAGTAAGGACTAGTAACTTGAAAAACAATAATCACTAGACAAGGCCTTTACTTTTTTTTTAAGGATGTTTGATGGGCAGTCAACCAGTTTCTTTTAAGCTTCTAAGCTCATTTTTTTTCTCATCCTAAATGTATGGTTAATTTGCATAATGGCACTGTGATTTCCACCCGCCTTTAAACATGCCCTACAATCAGCATGTCCCTGTGGAAGCATGGCCACTGGGCTCTGCCTCACAGCGGGGAGCTGCCGGGCTGGCGGGGCCAGGCATGTGGTGGGGAGTGACTAGTTGCTTCTGCTGCCCACAGTTTCAGGGCAGCTTGCAGGCCAGGTTTTCCTCACGGTCTGGACCGAGCAGCCAGGGACCCCGTCTGTGGAGCTCACGTTCACGGCCCAGCGGCCCCAAGCAGCCACCCGCAGGGGGCCGGGCCGGGCCCTGACAGGCAGCGTGGAGGGGACAGAGACCAGCTGGTGGCCTCACCAGGGAGCATGGGGCCACAGAGCAGAGGAGCAGGGAGCCAAATATGGATGGAGGGCTTGGCGGGGCACCACCAACAAAGAGAGAAAAAACAGAAGTTTTGCTAAATTGGTCTTCTTATGGATATTTTATTTCTTCATTATTCACCACCTCTCAAGCAACCCTATTAATCATCTCGTGCCTGAAATCTAAAATGCCAGAGAGTTGGTAGGTGAGCAGCTGTGGGAGGCTGATGCCTCCTGCCAACAGAAAGCCCAGTGGACATTCCAGGTCTTCAGCCAGCTCCCAAAGCCCTCGGCCCTTCCTTCTCTGAGCACCAGGGGCTGGCCCGCCGCTTCCTCCCCACTGTGAGCACCTGTTACGTCCTCCCTCGGTACAGCGAGGGGTGGAAGACCGCTCACCACTGGCCCACCTGGTTCACACCAGCTGGCGCTACCCACTGCTCACCAGGTGTCGGGCACTCCACCACACACTGATATTAATCCTAATATTGTTTAGTTCTTACCATAGCCTGGAGCTGGGTGCTGCTGTCTCCCACCCAGGAACTGAGGTGCTTAGAGCTCAGAATGCCTTCCAAGACCACGGCAGAGAAGGTGTGTTTGCGCGCACTCAGGTGTCTCGGTTCTGCTCCTGAGACAAGCAGCACCGCTCGCCTAAGTGGCTGCCCCTAACCCACAGAAGCGGGCTTTGCTCCATGCCACGCCGTCTTCTTACAGGGAAATACAGACCACAGTGGTGATAGCAGTGATGTTTGCGCTGGATGAGACTTTCTGAGGTGAGAGGGGTGATGGGAGCTCACTTTTTGATTTATACAAGAATCTTCTAGGGGATTTGCTAAAACACAAAAGCAAAGATTTAAGTGTTTAAAAAAAAAAAAAGAAAAGAGAAGACTATAAACTAGTAATCAGGGGTGGATTCCTATTCCTATATGAGCTTAAATGGACTTAGCCACACGAGATACATTTAAAACACTTGATGGATGGTAGTAATTTTATCCTGTTGAATGCTTTCTAACTGAAATTATACAGCAAAAACACGTTTTAGATAATATAGTATGGGTAAGTACCCAGAAAAATGACTGACATTTCCCTAAATATAATTCCAACTCCTGAAGGCCTAAGAGAAAAGACGGATCATTTTGACTTTATAAAAGGATTTTTACAGTGTGAATGGCATAAAAACAGCATAACCAAAAAAGATGAAGAACAAAATTTGGTAAAAAACACACATATCACATAGTATAACCATTCAGTGAAAAAATATCCAGTTGTTAAATTTAGTAACTCCCTTGTACTAATATGAAAAGATTTCCAAGAGATGTTAATAAATTAATAAAGCATAGCAGAGGGCAATGAGCATGGCATGCTTCTATGCCTTTTCTGTGTAAGATGAGTGGAGAACAAGGAGAGCTATAGATAGATAGACAAACAGATTATAGATTATAGAGAGATAGGGGAGGGTTCTGAAAAGATAAATAAGAAAGTAGTAGCAATAGTTGTTGATAATGAGGAATTGGGAAGCTGGGAAGAGAGAAAACGGGTGAAAGAAAAAAATTTCACCATATACCTTTGTAAAATGGTTTACTTTTGAACCACATGCCTATGTTATTATTTAAAAAATACAATAATGAACATACCTAACAAACAGATGGCCACCCTAAAAATGTTCACAGATGTCACAGCCCCAACTCTGGAGATTCTGACTCAGTGGGCTTAGCTCAGAGAAGGACATTTTTATCAGCTTCCCCTGGAGCTCCCTCTGCACAGGTGTGACCTCCTGAGAGGCCAAAGCAGAGTTCAGAGAGCAGCGGGAGGGAAGAGGGTGTCCCGGAAGGCGTTCCCACTTCCCTTCCTGCAGCTCTGCCTTTGGGGGCATTGTCCTGCCTCACAGCTCCTCTGCCGGTCTAGGCATCGGGACCAGGTGAATGATTTATTTACCTATTTATTTATTTTATTCCAGGTGAATGATTTTGACACTTGCAGGAAGCCCAGGTATCAGAAGGGGAGGAAGAAGACATTCCAAGCTATGTGAGAAGGGAGAAAATAATTTCTAAGGCCACCTAACCACGCAGCTACTAATTCAGGGGCGTGCATCCTTGGAAATTGAGGCTTAATAAAATCTGATCTGTTTAATACAGTGTTTACCAATATGCATAATCACCTTTATTTTTCTGTGATTCCAATTTATTCCTCCTACTACTCTTTTTAAAAATATATATATATTTTATTGATTTTTTTACAGAGAGGAAAAGAGAAGGATAGAGAGCTAGAAACATCGATGAGAAACATCGACCAGCTGCCTCCTGCACACACCCCACGGGGTATGTGCCCGCAATCAATGTACATGCCCCTGACCGGAATCGAACCTGGAACCTTTCAGTCCTCAGACTGACGCTCTATCCACTGAGCCAAACCGGTTTCGGCATCCTCCTACTACTCTTGATCTTTCTTGCTTTGTTTATAAAACTAGCAAAGAATATGTTCTGAAAACAAACACACACATACCCTATATAGACCAGTGCTTTTCTCACAATACATTTTATTAATCATTCATTGTCAACTGCCATAGTTAAACCTGGGTTTTTCCTTTCCTGAGTCGGAATTCGGCGATACCCACTGTCAGAACCTGGAGGTGAGAGTGGTGGCTGTGGTGGTGAGAAGTGCTATGACAGATCTATGGAGCTGTCTTGTCCTCAGCTGCCTTTCTTTCCATCCAAACAGCCCTCCTTTCTCTCCTCCCTAAACAGTGATAAGATCGGGACTGGCTGCTGGGCACACACACACACACACACACACACACACACACACACACGCAGTGCACAGTGGAACAAGAGGCCGGTGGTGGAGCCACACGCCAAAGCCAGCTCGGGCTTCCTCAGCGTGGGGGGCAGACATGGAAGAGGGAATGCAGAGGCGGGTGGCCAGGGATTGGGAAGGAGTCTGCCCAGGCCACACCGGTGACAAAGGCAGAGGCACCGAGGCCAAAGCCAGCCACGTTGGGGTGAGGTGACACTGGGGCTGGCTTCGCAAGGGAAGTACCCCGTGACCCAACCTACCTTCCGCACTTTACCTAGAACACAGCCTGGTCTCGTTTCATGAGGATGCGTGGTGGTTTTATTAAAACATTGTTCTTTTTGGCCAGAGGAATCCTGCTTCACCCATGGATTCTGAGACTCCCTCTGTTCTCCTTGGCAAAACAACGCTCTCAGGCTCCTTAATTTCCTGTTCTTCACCGCATTGTATGTGAGATGTAAGATCTGCTGAAGGTCAGGAACTCACTTCTCTCAACACAACAAAAGCTTAAACATGGCTCTTCCCACACACCAACAAGGTACCTGTACTTTACAACCTGCCACAAAACTGGTTTATAACATAAGTAGGTTCTTAAAGAAAATGTTTTTCTCCTAGGTATTTTTAAAGCATTCCAATAAAATTAAATAATTTTGAAAGTTAGAGATTCACAGAAATAGAAATGAGGTGACAGGGGGATCTGGTGGGTGATAGGGACCATAAGGGCATAAGAAAACGGATATCCATTGAGCAGCCGGATTCTGTGTGGGTAGCACCGTGTCCTTTCACCAGTTGAAGTCATACATGTTCAGAGGAGGAATGAGAGGAGAAACCCAGTATATCACCAGTCTTCTCTATGCTCAGAATATTATTCTCTCTCTCATTTAACCCAAGTCTAACAATATTCCCAGAATAGATCAAGAACTACGAACTCAGGAACATAGAGACAGGCCGATGAATAAATGAGCACGACCTGAACAGGCCCCTCACAAAAGACTAACAGAGGTCAAAGCGCATTGAAAGGTACTCATCACTCGGTCATCAGAGAAATGCAGATACAACCATGGTGAGACTCCATTTCCACTCACAGAATAAATAATGTTTTAAAAACTGGCAGCACCAAGTGCCGGTCATCATGTGGAATAAACTGGAACGCTCACACATCGCTGATGGGCAGGTGCAGTGGTGCAAACACTTTGAAAACTGCTTGGCAATTCCAAACAAACAAACAAACAAACAAACAAACAGCGATTCTACTTCTAGGTGCTTGTTTCTCTGAGGGAAATAAAAGCAGAGTCCACTAAAAGGCATGCATACGAATGTTCTCGGTAGTTTGATCCATAATAGCCAGAACACGGGAACGATTTAAATGTCCCTGAAGCGAAGAACAGATAACACATTTCGATGCATTTCTGCCACGGGATACGCCTCAGCAGCTGTAAGAAGCGAACACCTGACACACAGGAGGCGGTGGGGCCACCCTGTGTGGCTCCACCTACAGGGAGCCGGGAGCAGGCGACACTCGCCGTGGAGATGGAGAGTAGGGCCTGCGGCTTCAAGGAGGAGGGGACACAAAGAAAACTCACGGCGGATGGAATGTTCTAGATCTTGGCAGGGAACCTGGTTACACATTATACATTTTTCAAAACTCGCTGAATCGTACACATAAATTTTGCGCATTTCGTTGTGGATAAGCATTAGCTCCATTAGATTTGAGCAAAAAAGTCGGAGCAGCAGAGATGAGTAGGGAAAAAGAGACAGGGAGCGAGGAGGTTGGATTTAAGCCACAAGGAGCTCGTGGTGGGCGACTGACGGCCCCAAGCAGGAGAGGGCATGGGTCTGCGTCGTGGGAGTCCACGGTGGGGAGGCCACGGGGACGCTGCTGTGAAGAGCAGTGATCCGCTGTCCTGCGTCCATTCTTACGGCGAGATCATCAGCGGAATGCCGGTCCGCTGGCTCTTGGTCAGCACAGCGCTTTCCCGCTCCATCGCTCCATCCCAGAGACCTCACGTGTCCCATAACATTCTTCACAGACATCACACATTGCAATCCCTTGGTCAGAATTCTTCCCATAAGTGATTCTGGAGGCTGATAGGGAAATCTGGCAAAAGACCCCGAGTTTACTTCGTTTATAGAATGAAGTAGACTCTAGACTGCGGAACACAAAAGCTTTGGCTCCAGAGAGGAGGTTTCGTTACAATCTAGGAAGCTTAGGGTGCCGAAAACGAGTCGACATCACCAGCGTGAGGGTTACACGAAGGTGTGGGTGAGCGGCGAGCTCTGGCAGCTTCCAGGATCCCGCCTCACTCCTTCCCCGGCCCCATCTGGTGCTCACTGGCACTGAGTTTGGGCCTTTTTTATTTATTTATTTTTTTTAAAGATTTTTAAACTGGTCTTTAGAGAGAGAGGAAAAGACATGGGGGGAGAGAGAAACATCCATGTGAGAGTGAAACATGGGTTGGCTGCCTCCTGCACAGCCCCTACCGGGGATGGAGCCTGAAACCCTGCATGTGTCCTGCCCAGGAATTGAACCAGAAACCTCTGGGCCCTGGATGATGCCCACCAACAGAGCTGCCGGTGGGCGTCTCCGCCAAGTGTCGGAGAGGAACCTTGTTTTTGTTAGTGCCGGCGCTTTCATTCACAGTCGCAGAGAATCTAAATTAGGATGGAAGATCTGAGGGAGGCCAGAGGTCCATATGGCTCACAGGGCACATTTTAGCTAGGCCTGTGTTTCTGAACTCACTGGCGTGCTTCTTCCAGAATTTTCTGGAACCATCCCACACGTATATATCTTCTCCTCCAATAATTCTGCAGAAGCCAAGCCCAACGGGCTGCCAGTCCTCAATGCACTCGCTGTTTCTCTGAGCAGAAGCCCCTTTCTGGCTAGAATAAAATTCTGCTGCCTGCCACTCCGCAGTATCACTTCAAAGAGGAAAACAAATGAAACCCAGCTTCCTGCCATCACCTGGCATTAAAGGTGACGAACTACAGTGGCTTTGCGTTTTGACTAAAAGCAAAACTGCAGATGAATGAGTAGATCAAGAAATCAAACAAACTGAGGTAACCTCTTCATCAGCATAAGTCAACCAGATAAATAGTGAAACCGCCTACACTGTCACCCTTCCCCTCCACGAGGGTAAGAAAGAAGAGAAAGGGAGAGAAACTCTCTTCTGACCAATCCAATTATAACCTGACTAGAGGGCTGGTGAGTGAAATTCATGCACTGGGGTTGGGGGTGTCCCTCAGCCCAGCCTGCACCCTCTCCAATCTGGAATCTCTCATAATCCAGAACTGCTGGCTCTCAACTGCTCGCCTTCCTGCCAGCCTGATCACCCCCTAACCACTCCCGTGCAAGCCTGATCAATGCTTAACTGTTCCCCTGCTGACCCGATTGCCCCCAACTGCTTTCTCCTGCTGGCCCAATCACCCCCAATTGTCTTCTCCTGCTGGTCCAGTTGCCCTCAACTGCCCTTCTCTGCAGGCCTGGTTGCCCCTAACTGCCCTCTCCTGCTGGCCCTGTCCCCCCAAACTGCTCTTCACTGCTGGCCTGGATCCCCCTCCAACTGCCCTTCCCTGCAGGCCTGGTCACCCCTAACTTTCCTCCTCTTCCGGCCTGGTGCCTCACAACTGCCCTCTCCTGCTTGCCTGATGGTCCACAGCTGCCCTCCCTTCCAAGTCTTGTCCCTCCCAACTGCCCTACTTTGCTGGCCATCTTGTGGTGGCCATCTTGTGTCCACATGGGTACAGGATCTTTGACCTCATGGGGGCAGCCATCTTGTGTGTTAGAGTGATGGTCAATTTGCATACTACTTTTTTATTAGATAAGATAGAGGCCTGGTGCATGGGTGGAGGCCAGCTGATTTGTCCTAAAGGGTATCCCAGATCAGGGGGTGGGAGGGAGGTTCCCTTGGGGAGTGGGTTGGCCTGGGAAAGGAGCCTGTGGTTTGCAGGCCAGCCATGCCCCCAGCAACCCAAGCAGAGACTCTGGTATATGGGGTTTATTTATCTTCTACAATTGAAACTTTGTAACCTGGAGTGGAGCCAAGCCACCTGCTTACTCCATAGTGGCAGCCATTTCTGTTGGGATTTATGTATCATCTATAATTAAAACTTTATAGCCTAGAGTGGAGGCCAGGACCGGCAAGGACAGGCAAAAAGCTTGGCTTCCTCCATCACCAGGGAAACCCAAACCTCCCTCCTGCTCTCTGTGGCTGCAGCCATCTTGGTTGGGATTTATTTGCATACTCACTCCTGATTGGCTGGGAGGCGTGTCTTATGGGTGTAGTGGAGGTCAATTTGCATATTACTCTTTTGCTAGATAGGATACTTTATCTAACTGACTGAAATTTGCACTATCTTCCAGCTATTTTCAAGGGATATAAAGAAGCTGCTGAGATAATAGAACCATACCCACTAAACATGTTTCTAAGGATGAGCTCACCCTCCTGCTCCCTAATAGGCCTGAGTCATGAGAGGCTGGCATGGGAATTTTGGGGTACCCTGGACAGTCATCACACTGTCTGAACCTTCTCCATTCTGTCTTTTGGCAGGACTCACTGACTTACTCATTCATTTATTCGCTGTGTAACTCATACATTCATTTATTCATTCATTGTCTACTCTCAGTCCATAAATATTGTTAGAAGAACACATAATTATTCATATACTATTTGGTTCTTGCTTTTTGATGATGTCAACACTGGATTAAACTACTTTGTAGACAACAGTGTGTGAATTCTTTCACAAATTCCCAACCCTGCCTCTTCTCTTATGGCAGGGTGGAAGCTTTTTCTAAGAAGGCAACCACATTTGATCCCTGTTTTTTCTGAACATAAGCAGAGATGTGAAGAATAGCAGTGAAAACACTCTGATGACAGTTACATGAATTAGATTGCCAACGATCACAGACAGATCACACTTTCTACCCTCTTCATCCTTACCTATGGAGTTGGAGTGATTTAGGGCTTTGCCATGTGTGATCTTTGGGCTCACAATTACTTGAGGTGCATTTATCCTTCTGGCTGATGTTTTTGGTTTCTTAGGATATATTCCCCGAAGTGGGATCTCTGGGTCAAATGGCAGTTCCATTTTTAAAACATAATTCTTTTTTGTTGAAAGTATTACATATGTCCCCTCTCCCCTCATTAACCCTTTATCAAATATGTTCTCCCATGTAGTGACTCTCTTATCATGTTGAGGATGGTTTCTTTTGCTGTGTGGAGGCTTTTTAGTTTGATGTAGTCCATTTGGTTATTTTTTCCTTTGTTTCTCTTGCTCTAGATGTATTGGTGAAAATTCTGCTACATGAGATGTCTGAGATTTTACTCCCTATGTTTTCTTCTAGGATTTTTATGATTTTGCAACTTGCTTTTTTTTTTTTTTCCTTTTTATGTACATTCCTAGGCTCTACACCAGAGTGACTAAATCATAATCTCTGGGACTGAAGTCCCTAAATCTTTTTTTAAGACTCAATGAGTTGGGGGTGGTAAGAGAACAACCAAAGGACTTATATGCATGCATATAAGCATAGCCCATGGACACAAACAGTAGTGGGTGAGAGCATGTCCTAGTGGGGAGGTGGGGAACGGCTGGAGAGAGGTCAATGGGGGGAAAGGAGACATCTGTAATACTTTAAACAATAAAGAATAAATATTTTTTAAAAAGACTCAAGGAGAGCCCTGGCTAGTGTGGTTCAGTTGGTTGAAACGTCATCTTGTACATCAAAAAGTGGAGGATTCAATTTCAGTTCAGAGCACATACCCAGGTTGTGGGTTTGATCCCTGGGGGTACATGAGAGAGACAACTGACCAATGTTACTCTCTCTCTCTCTCCCTTCCTCTTTCTAAAGTCAACCAATAAAATTTTAAAAAAGACTCAAGGCATCTTATGTGCCATTGAACTAATGATGCCCAAGGCCCTGCCAGTTCTGAAGGTCATGGCCAGCAGTCTGCATGGAGCAGAGTGTCATACTGAGCACTGAGATTTTTTTACTGGGATTGGGCAAGATGTTGGGTTAGGGAGACAATTTTGGAAAACAAAAGTTAGAAGTCATACAACTGAGTATACAGAGAAAAAATTATATAGACATAAGTGTGATATTTACCCCTTGAAAGAGTGAAACACTATTATTTTGAGATGAATACTTCTAGTATGTTTTATAACACACAAGCCCACTAGGGATAACCATCTTTAAAATGTGTGGTTGGTAAATGAAGCTCTAATTAGAAGGGGAATCAGAGAATAAGTTTCAGATGCCTGTATATCACACGGCAGCAGAGGACACTTTTGCAAGGGCTGGCTGGTCAACTCAAGTTAGAGATGACATGTGCTTGCCACGAACGGGGTAAATATTTTTGGTAGAATGCCTTTCATCATCACTCTGGTGGCAGATTATACTTCACTTGTGATAGAAAGAAAACAAATGGAAGATCCTAGCACCGCTGGGGCAACATAACATTTTGATTTATAGTGAACAGTGATTGTTTGGAAGCTCTCATCCATGCAGCTGTTTGGAGAGAGTCGCAGGAATAGGAAGCATATTTCTGGGTCAGAAGAATCACAAAAAGAAAACATGTTAAAATCCAATCAATCCTCAAACTGAGTGAGTCAGCCTCCCTCGGCTGGAAGTAGCCACACACACCCATTGGGACTTGGCGGCCTTGGCTGAAGTGTTCTAAAGAGACAGAGAATTCTTGCCATATCAACACTGTAGGCCACACCCATGTTCTTTCCCTGTGACCTAAGAATTCGTTTTGAAGACATGTGCTCTTACAAGTTTCCATGTGATGGCTCTCGGAGGGGGCCTAACCTTGTTAAATTTGCAGATGTGGGAGTCTCCTGGGGTTCCCAGTGCCTGTGGACAAACGTAGAGTTTCCATAAGGATTGCTCACTGAGCTCTGGGAGCAAGCACGGTGTCTGTCGTCTTGGTGTGGTGACGGCGGTTAACTTGTGGAGTGTGCTGCGTTCTGTAAATAAGGCCACGCAGTGTGATCCGTGTGGTTTTCCAGAAAAACCTCGTGCAGCCTGAGTTCAATGACTTTGTCCCATTGTCTGCTAAGAACATTTCTGCTGGTAGGTCCATTTCAGCTTTTTAAACATACCTTTGGACAACTCCCTGTCCATCTCCCCTCTGTGTGGGCCCTGCCCATGTGGGCACTCACCCAGTCCCTGCCTGCTTTGGTGGGCAGCTATCCGCAGCCATTTCCTGGAAGTAAAAAAATGGAGGCCACTTTTTAAAAGCTCTGGTCTACCTTTCCTCCTCTTGCCTGCAGACTAATGTACAGCCAGTATTACCCTTTCTCTTGTTTTCAGAATACCAGGTGTACCTCCTGACGTATAAGAGCATTGGAAATAATGTGTTTAAATTTTTACACAATAATATTATACACACAATTTAGCAAAAGGAGAAAATCAGACATACTCAAGAAAGGACTTTTGTCTTTTCGCTTCCTCTGACTCTCCCACTTATTACTGATCACTTCCTGTTGGTGACTCCCAAATCTACACCTTGAGCCAAACTCCTCTTCTGGGTCCCAGGCCTACATGTCCTCCTGGGTGCAGACTGTCCACACTTGGATGTCCACAGATACCTTAATTCCCCACCTTCTCGACTGCAGGGTCAGTCTTTTCTCCAAAATCTGCTCTTCCTTCCACAGCCATGTCTGCACTGGGGTCATGATCAGAGTCATCCCTGACCCCTCCTGCTCTTCATGCCTTCATCTAATCAGGTATCTTGACCTGACGATTTTGTATAAATAATCCCCATCTCCTTCACCGTCATTATAGCCACCTGGACGATGGCATTATCTCTCAGCTGCCCTTCTGGCATCCAGTCTGGCCCACCCTGCTGTCCACCTTCCATATTACTCTCCCAGACACACAATTATGTTAGCATCTGACTCTCTCTGAGTCCCCATCCTGGTTCACAGCTTTGTGTCCAAATTCCTTAAAACAAAGTTCCTGCTGATCTAAGCCCTGCCTGTCTGCTCCCATCACTGTGCCCACCACCCATCCTTTCACTCAAACCATAGCTGACAGGTTCCAGGACCGTCTCATTCCCATCTTTGGGCAGCACACTCATTCCTTCCCCCTGTCAGACAGCCCTCTCCCTGTTCTACAGGCGAGCACATGCTCATCCTTCAGTTCTGACTCCCTCCCCGCAGACATCCTTTCCTTTCCCCATGGCACAGGTGAGCGCACCTTCTCCCGAACTTCCAAGCATCTGGGTCTACCCCGCTTCCAGACTCTGTCCAGCCATGTCTAACTTTGGTCAGTTCCTTAGATACACCAAACTATGCACACACACCTTCCTCTACCTGGGACTTTCTTTCCCCATCCCTCTGTCTTTCAGTGCCAGCCTAAACATCCCTTCCTTTAGGAGGCCTGCTTAATCCTACACCGACCTGAGTCCCCTTTCTCTAAGGTCACTTGTGGGTTTCCATTCTCCCTTATCACAATCCTTTATTGTTTCTACTTGAGAAATTGTTTCTCTTCCCCAATAGACCTACTCGGGTCAAGGACAGGCCTCTCTTCTGTCCTACTGTGCCCAGGCACTGGCAGTGCCCCTGGTATCTAACAGGAACTCAGTGAATCCTGATTAAGTAACGAAATGGATTTTTCTACTTATCACTTTGCTGCAAAGATTTGTCTCTCTTGGTGAGAACTGTTCCATTCGTAGTTGCAGCCCAGCACCTAATATAATGCCTGCACTCAGTTGGCAGGTAATACATAGAAGTTGGATGAATGAGCTGCAAGCAGTAAATCAGAACAGCTGGGTCTTTGCCTCATTCACTTTACAGTCCTCAGTCACCTGCCTCAGAGCCAAGACCCACAGACAAAATAGACATGTTATTGCCACTATAAATATTTTTCTCTCACCAGAAATATAAGCAAGAACTTAAACTGCTTTCAGCATGGTTTCCTTTCTCTTATCCTTCAAACATCATGAGAGTGATAGTAAATTATAGGCTAGTTTCTGAACAGAGAATATGATATATATGTATATAAAGGAGAAGCAAGAAAAAGGGAACTAAGATCTATTATGTTCACACAATGAGCATGACTCTACCCAAAGAACTCCATGAAGCCCTGTGATTATGCTCATTTTCACAGATTAGAGAAATAATGCACATCTGACAGGAAACCTGGTGGAGACAGGTTGGCCACTAAATCCCAAACTCCTCCCACTACAGGTCATACTACATTGGCACCCAAGACGCCTTGTTGGTTACCATTAAACTCTCTTCTGTGTTATTCACTTATAATGATTGTTTATCATCTAAACAAACCAGCTAACATTTGTTCCAAGCCCACTATAAGCCAAGTACTAAAGCTGGATCTTCAAAAATATTGCACGAGCTTAGGGTTGTCCCCATATTACAGATGTCAAAACTGAGTCCTTGGGTGTCTTGAAATGTAGTTGCAAGCAGTAAGCGACAGAACAGGAATTTGAGCCCTGGTTTGTGTGATTAGAAACCCCTGGTCTTTCCACTCTGCCATGGTGATCACTGCATTTCTCTTAGACTAAATAAGGATGAAAATTCAGAAAATACACCCAAAATGTCTGGATCTTACCTCTGGCCTTGGGAGGGAAGAGAATGTTCTGGAAGGAGAAAAGCATTCTAGTCCATCGGCACACACCTTTGACCTCTTCAATGTACCAACAGTGTCATAGAAATAAAACCTCAGTGCTAGGGCAGGGGAAAGATGAATGCAGAAATTCTGTGCAAATCAGCTTTTTTAGAAATAAGCGGGAAAGCAAGGTAAGCTGCCTGGCGCTGTGAACATGATGATACAAAGTACCGTCCTAACAACAATGTGAGTGTTGGACTGTCATGGAAGAACACAGTGGATGCTCTTCAATGATACCAACAACACTTCTTGCAAAACATACACTATTACCTGTTTACCAGAACGTACCTAACAAGCCCTGAATTCTTTGGCAAGTTTAATGTAAATAGGGAAGTAGCATTTCTGTAGGCTAAACTGTCTCTTTCCAAAATTAGTTCAAAAGCAGACAGGAATTTGGTGGAATCTTTCACATTTTCCCATGACTCCCATTTCTAGAGGCTACCCGAAGGCTCACTTTTAATCCAAATCAAATCTCAGCAGTCTATAAACTTCACGTTAAAATTGTCATAAAAATGTTGACCTTTTTTGGTTTAAATATGATTTTTGAGGTCATCTCCTGGCCATTTGAATAAAATCTAGTCTAAATATCTTATTATTTCCAACAACAACAAAATCAACAACAGACAAAAATAGTTCTATTGTTCCCGAGTAGCAACTTTCTCATGGACACGCCAGAACTTCTTTCACTGTTTCTTTCAGATTCTAGGAAGTAGCAGCAGGAATTGAGTTCACTAAAATGCTACCTCTTAGATGTCCACCAGAAACATTTCAGAATCTGACAATCATAAAACCCCCTAGTTCCAACCCCACTGCAAAGATAGGAGAATTGCTGCATCATCACGGATCTATGCCAAGAACTGGTTGTTCAGACTGCTTTCTCATAATTTGTAGGAAAGGAATTTACTTTTCCTGGGATATTTCTTTTAATTCATATAATATGTTTTAAGATGCTTTCTTTTGCCCTGGCCTGTTTGGCTCAGTGGAGAGAGCGTCGCCTGCAGACTGAAAGGTCCCGGGTTCAATTCTGGTCAAGGGCACATAGCTTGGTTTGCAGGGTCCTCCCTGGCCCGGATCCTGATCAGGGCTCATGCAGTAGGCAACCAATGGATGTGTTTCTCTCACAATGATGTTTCTCTCTGTCTTTCCCTAAAAATCAATGGGAAAATATCCTCAGGTGAGGATTAAAAAAAAAAAAAAAAAGATCCTTTCTCTTATTCTGGAACTATTAATTAATATGTACCTAATAACACAGAGAACCTTTAAAGAACATATTCTCCAAACCTGAATACATGGTGTGATAACAAGGAGATAGTGAAAGGAGTAACAAAATAGAACCTTTGCAGCATGGACTATTCCAGGAAATCTCGGACATGCAGTGACCATGACAATTGTAGCATTTCCCTCTTTTTACTCCCCTTTAAACAAATACTCTGCAATTCCTTACCATGAGCAGTGCAGGGTTATGCATTCAAACTGGTCAGAGTAAGTTGTCAGAGGCTGTCCTTTGTGACTGAGAAAGGATGAAGTCCTGCAGAAAATGCCTCAAGGTGTCTGTCCAGTGCTCAGAACATGCTCCTGCCCAGACATACGCCTCGGAGGAGAGGAAGTGACAGTCTTACTTGCTTCTCGGGAGAGGCACCGTGTGCGTCCTCTGGGCTTAAGTTCATTTCCACGAGCAGTCAGTGATTCTGCTTCATTCACCAGTACCTGAGAGCTAGGAAGTCAGAAAAGATGAACTGTTAAGCCGTTTACTGCCACTTACTGAATAGCCACTCTTCTAGGAGTGGCTAAACAAATTGAGAAGGATTAGTGACTTCATGGCAGTCATATACGCAAACCTCCAGATTTCCACAAAGGCCAGAAAAATGCTAGGGCCAAAATTAGTGAGGAAAATACTTCCCAAGCCTGTTACATGTTTTCTTGATAAAATATACACTCCCTCCTGCTCTTTTATCCTTATAATTACCCTGGAGAAGAAAAGTATAGTTTAAATCTAAAACAGAACCGCAGGGAGGGGAGAGGGGAAGGGTAGATGTCACAGTGGGTGAGGCGGGCACTAAGAACATTCCTTGTTAGCCCTAACCCACCCAGTGGCCCAGCTGCATGACGTCACGGGAAGGGGAGCTCCCCTCAGAGGGAGTGGCTTCTGTGATCTCCAGAAAGGTTGGAATTGCTTTGGTAGAGTATCCCCCTGGGCAGAGGAGTCTCTGCGAACATCCCCCCTTCACATAGCACCACAGGCCATAGAAAGGGGCCTTTGGACCTGACACAGACCAGAGGGCAAGGAGGTGGGGGAGGAAGAGGAGGGTACAGGGGGGATATGTGGCGATAGAAATATATTTGACTCAGGGTGGTGAACACAAAACAATATACAGATGATGTGTTATAGAACTGCGCACCTGAAACCTATATAATTTCATTAACCAATGTCACCCCAATAAATTCAATGAAAAAGTAAGTAAAAAAAGAAAGTAAGAAGCCTTTGAACCCTGTCCTGCAAGCAGGTGTCTAAGCCTCCTGCTCCTACATTTTTTTCTCTCCCTCCATTGTGCCTCAGCTGTTCCTGGCATTGACACACTTAAGCTGGGGCATCCCCTCGTCCACATATCCCCTTTGCTTGGGGGCATCTGGGCTTGTGAAACCGTGATAGCCTTTTGTGGACGTCTGTGTCAATTCAGTGAGAATGCCTACAGTTCTAATCCCAAATAAGGTCTTGTATATCAGAAAAAAATTACATTAGCCCTGCCTGTCCTCCCGCTGAGCGGGAACGAGCTTTACAGGTCATCGACTTCCGCAGAGGGTCGGGCTAGCACTTCCTTTCCCCCGGGAGTGCAGGCAGGTGCTTTGGCGGTGAGGGTGGCAGCAAACGAACTCCACGGAGCCCTCCCTGCACGCGGGGCACCGCGCGTGCCATTGTGGTCACTCTGTCCAACCCGCGGGTAGGGAGAGGTGTTCCAGGTGACGGTAAAGAGTCCGATACTTCAAAAGGCAGAGCAACTTGTCAGGGCCCACAGTGGGGACTCTTAGTGACCCTTAACCTCTGTGACCCCCGCATCCCCAGTGGACCTCAATAAGAATTAATATTCTTGCCGAAACTGGTTTGGCTCAATGGATAGAGCGTCGGCTTGGGGATTGAAAGGTCCCGAGTTCGATTCCGGTCAAGGGCATGTACCTTGGTTGCGGGCACATCCCCAGTGGGGGGTGTGCAAGAGGCAGCTGATCAATGACTCTCTCTCATCAATGTTTCTAGCTCTCTATCTCTCTCCCTTCCTCTCTGTACAAAATCAATAAAATATATATTTTTAAAAAAATAAGTATTAATATTCTTGGCATATTTAATGACACTTTGGCTACCATTTGTTGATACTATGATTAATAGCAATAGTCTTCATTTGTATATTTCAAATGGCACACAAAGACTAAGCACCTATACTTCCAGGCCAAATGTATTTTGGAGGATTCTGACTGTCAGCTGGCTACCTCTGCCCTCATGATCCTCAAACTCAGTCTGTCCCAAGCACTGACCTTGCACTGACCCTCAAGAGCGCTCCTCACCCTGCGGTCCCAGGCAGCAAAGGCAATGCCGTCCCTGCTTGCCCAGCCAGAGACGGGGTCCCCCGGGTTTCCCCTTCTCCTTCTCTCCCTGCAAACATCACTGTGGATGCAGCCTCCTGGATGCCCCTTAAACCCATCTGGTTCTTCCCACCACAGGCGGCATGTGGAGGCTGCCTGACCACCACACCTGGCCGATGCTCCCTCACGGACATCTGAGCGGTCTCCCTCTTGCCACTCTGCACACGCTCTTCACGCACACTGTTCTGCCACAGAGCTGCTGTGAGCGCAACGCATTCCTCTCTTCCTTGCTTCAACCTCTTCGCTGCCTCTGCTTTTCTCTCAGGGTCAAGTCCCTTCTCATCATGACCTTCCCGGGCTCGGGGTCCTGCTCCCATCTCTGGCGGGGGAGACAGTGAGCAGATACTCTCAGCTCCGGTCCCTGGGATGGAGTTTGGATTCCACGGCAAGAGAAAGACCAGGCCTTGTCATTTAAACCGATGTTTCTGTGTGCTCCACCGAGGGCGGGCGGTGAGAATGGAGGCAGGAGAGCCAGCGGCGTTGGCAGCGGCGTAACCGGACGAGATGCCCACACCAGCGTGGTGGCAAGCAGGGGTGCTGTTTGCAGATCAGCCCTGCAGTTGACCTGCCAATGATTTCCATGCAGATGTTCTGGGAGAAGGGAGCAGAGGCTGGCTCCAGTTCCTGGCCGGAAGCCTTAAAGGGGCTTGTTCTAAAAGGGAGGCCTGTTTGATTCTCAGGAAGGGCACGTGCACATGCCCGGAATTTGGGTTTTGGTCAGGGTGTATGGGGGAGGCAGCGGATTTCTCTTTCTCTCTCTCTCTCTCTCTCTCTCTCTCTCTCTCTCTCTCTCTCTTTCTCTCTCTCTCTCTCTCTCAAAGCAGGCCAGACAGTAAAATTCTAGTGTTGGCTCTATTCACAACAAGCCGTGTTCTGGTTTCTTAATGAACAGACGGGAGAGCCCTCAAGTGACGAATGAACTGTTATCAGTTCACACGGAGATTAACACGGCCCTTCTGCCCCCAGGTGTGTAGGACGAGGAAAAAGGCTGCCATAAAAGCAGTGCTTGCCAATCTAACAATGAATGCTCCCAGATTTTAATCGCTCAATCACTTCTGTTAATTTACAATGGGCAGTAAACCGGGTCATTGCGGTTCTTATCAATATCTTTCTTTCCAGAAGTTTGCTGAGAGGCGGAAGGCGCTGGCCGTGAGGCTTCTGTTTGCTCTGGGATTAGCGGTGGAGAGTGAGGCAGCGGAGGGACCTGTGACGTCACACGGCACCCTAACTTCCTGTGGCGTGAAGGCTCTGCTGCGTCTGTTAAAGGAAGCGGGAGAGGTCCCTGACTAACCTTGCTCTTAAGAACCTGCTTTTCACTGTCGCACAATAAAGTTATTATATATTTGATTGAGGCAACAATGGAGACACAGGAGCTCCATTTAGAGGCTGCACACCCAGACACGGTCACCTTCCTGGTTCCTCCAGAAAAGAGATGATCGAGATCTTGGGTTCTACATTTCCTCTGCACCCCCCCACCCCATGTCCTCACACTCTAGCTCCTTCGTGCTTCCTGCACCCCAGGCCTGACCTGAGCGCCTCCCCGCAAGTGCCACGTCCAGAACATGCCACGGAGGTGCCTTGCCTGGCTTCACCAGGGAGGCTGGGCGTTGCCTCTTCCCTTTCGGGGGTGGTTGGCCTCCGTGGCACTCCCTGCGGAGGTGGGCACGTGGCCCAGGGCGGCCAGGCTCCGCCCAGAGCGGTGCTGGGCCTCCATCCTTGGGCTTCCATCACCACCCATTACCCTTCCTCGTGTGTTTGGTTTCCCGGATCCTCCCAGCAGCTCCCTGTGTTCTCCAGGCCCCGTTTTTCAAGAGCGAATTTCAGCAACAGCATTCCCAGCTGAGTGGGTCAGACGCCCTGGCTCTGCTCCTGGTGACTCCCCCTTCCCCTCCCCCCTGCCCCCACTTCCTGGCCCAGCCTCCCTGAGGGTCAGTGTCCTTATCTACAAACCAGAGGCATGGACAGGATGCCCCCAAGGTGGACAGGATACCCCCAAGGCGGACAGGATACCCCCAAGGCATGTTGTGTGAATTTGTGGGATCCTGGAGCCCATCGCCTGGCGAAGAGTAAGCGTTGAGTAGACCTTGGCAACGCACATAACTGAAACATAGGATCCCACTGTTACCAGCATCGGTGGAGAGAAGGGTCACTGCCTGACCCTGAGTCCTGGCCCCGCGGGCAGCGCTCCGGCCCGCATCGCTTCCCCAGCGCCCTCGTCATCCTGACTCACCAGGATCATCAAAGCTCCTTGGGCTCTTACACAAGCTGCACGCTGACCAATCTCTCATCTGGTCCTGGAGTGTTTGTTTGGCTGTTTCCTGGTGCCTGCTGTTTGCCTCAGTGCGTCCACATGCCTGGCCGCAGGTGACCTGCCTGCAGCGCTCCTCCTCCTCCTCTTCCTTCTCCTCCTCTTCCTCCTCCTTCTTTTCTTCCTCCTCCTTCTCCGTCAGGCTGTGCTCCCGGCTGCTGTCAGGGCAGTGGGGAGGCCCAGTTGCTGTTTGCATCCCAGCCCCAGCCGTGCAGGGCGCAGTGTGCTCTTTGCCGGCAGAATGGCTTCCTTCCTCACCGCCCGTGCCCGGCTGGCCTGGCCGGCAGCTGCTAATTCCCGGGGAGCTGAGAGTTCACCATGGCGCCGACCACTCTTTGCACAGTTTGCCCATAAGACTGTGGGTGTGCCAATGCCAGTGTGTGCTCACTCTGAGGTCCCCGTACCCTGGGCTCAGGGGACACGGGGACGGAACTTCTCCAGAGGGTCCCCCCGAGGTTCCTGCCACCCCAGCCCAGCCCCTACAGACCCTGCATTAAACTCCAACTTCCCAAACACAGGCTCGCTTTCTCCCTTTTGGCAAGACCAGACGCTTATGGGTCTGCCTCTCTGTCTGACTGGGTCACCTTGGGCAAGTGGACGGACTTTGCTGGCCCCAACAACGGGGGGGATGGGATGGAGATTACCCTCAGGTGCCCAAGAAGCAGAACTCGGGATTCACTTGCGATCTCTGCCTCCCTGCAAGCCAGCCCGGTGGGAGGGCGGGCTGCTCGGCCAGAGCAGGGCCGGGGTGCTGAGTTGCGGTGGCCTCTGTCCCAGCACCGGCAGCAGGCCTCCCCGGGCCTCAGCCCGCAGCCCTCCGTGAGGGAGCCACAGCTGGCGGCCATTTGCATGGCAAACCATGGTCAGGTGCTTGCAGTCTGAGTTCCTCTGAGGTGCGTGTCTAGTTGTTGGGCTTCCCCACTGGCTGCCCCATAGGAACCTCACATCTAACATCTTTCCCCCCAAAATGACGCGTCTTCCCAACCTTCTGTCTTGGTGTGCAGCCGTGCCAGAGTCCAGGGGGTCGAACACGGTGTCGCCCCTCTTCCTGGCCTCCAGCACTGCCCTCCCTGCCCTCTGTTCCTCCATCATGTGGTCAAAAGCACTGTTGTCCCCGGTGACTGTGTCAGTCACCACTGCCCGCTCCTCTCTCCCACCACCCCCGGAGGACAGGCCTCTGTCTGCTCAGTCCAGGCCCACTGTTCCCCGCGGTGCGGTTCCCTGCGGTGCTGTCCATCACACTCATCACTCGGGTCACGAGGCTCCCGGCCCTTCATCGCTCCCCCCGAGATTGGCTAATCAGCCCACTTGATAGAGCTGCTCCCCCACCCCCCACCTCCAACCCCAGGCCGCCCAGAGCTCCCCGCTCCGCTGCACGGCTCTCTGCTCCTGCACTGCACGTGTCCCCTCAGCCCGAGTTCCCCCTGCAGAACCCTCTGTCTGTAACTCCCGTGTGGCGGTTCCTACACGGGACTGCCTCGTCCAGGAGAATATTGGATTAGCTGTGCCCGAGTCTGCCTTACGGGCTTTTCCCTTCTTTAACATTCCACACAGACCAGTTCTTAATTAGCACGCCCAGTCTTCGTTAGGGTGTAACATTTTACCCGGAGGCTTCTGTCCCGGTAGCCTCCAGGTAAAATCCCGCCGCTCCCAGGTTATCTCTTAGGGCAGGTTAATCCCGTCACCCCCAGATTCTGGCCGCTCTGAGATTAGTTCTCAGGGGTCACCTCTCTGTAGTCCCCAGGCATTGACGGCCAAGGTCAGTGACACCATGTGAGCCCCATTGGAGATTAACGCAGAAGCAAACACACCGGGCCCCTCCCTGTGCTCTCCCCGGGGGAAGGCTTCTGCAGCCTCACAGCCAGAAAAGTCTGAGACTGTTACGCAGCAGCAACGGCAGGGCCCGCCGGGGCACTGGGCGTGACAGAGACTGGCCTCCAGGCGGTTTCACTCTAATTCAAAAAGCAAAGCGCACACATGCAGCACCGCTTCGGACAGTGGTTTTTCAGTTGTCAATAATGATAAACAATTATTGGAGATAAGCCAAGGAGGGAGAGCTCGAAAGCAATCAACCTCTACAGTGATGATAACCGCTGCTGGTCAGTGAAGGCCTACTGTGCGCTACACCCCTCGGGGAGTCCTCTTGGTGTCTACAGGCTACAGACAAGGACACTGAGGCCCAGCAAGGCCCAGGCAAGACCACAGGCTGGAAGGAAGGAGAGCTGTGAGCCAAAGCTTCCCTCTCCGGGGCTGGGCGTGGTCTGGGGAAACGCAAGGTGAAGGGGGTGAGGAGCACAAGGCAACCAGGACATCAGGCCCCGGAGCCCCTCAGCTTTATGTCACAGACCATCTCTTAGGGAGGGTCTGTGCCATCACCCACCTTCACGTGGAGCATGCGGAGGGAGGCGGGAGGCGGGCCAGCTAACACTGAGAGCTCCCAGGTGGAAGGGGTCCCGGAAGCGGAGCCCTTTGGGGTGATAAGCCTCCAAGAATCAGCCCCGGGAGGTGGTCTGAGGGTGACACAGTGTTTTTCAAGACTCTAATGACCTGGGGGAAATGGAGAGTCCTTGCCACCGTGGCAGCACTGAAGAAGAGTCCACAATGATAGAGATTTGCCCATCGTCCAGGAGGTGTCTGGACAAACCGGAAGCAGAGATGTGAGCAGGAGAGGAACCGTTTGGCATTAGTGCTAGGAATGCAACCCCTAAGTGACGCTGGAGTGACCTGGGTGGGGACCTGTTAGACAGGAGACCACCCACCACTCAGCAAATATGACAAACAGCAAATGCTATTGGATGTCAGTAATCTTTTCTGATGAAGCACGTCCAGTGAAATGTCTGTATATTTCTTTTTTTCTTTTTTTTTTTAAATATATTTTATTGATTTTTCACAGAGAGGAAGAGAGAGGGATAGAGAGTTAGAAACATCGATGAGAGAGAATCATCGATCAGCTGCCTCTTGCACACCCCCCACTGGGGATGTACCCGCAACCAAGGTACATGCCCTTGACCGGAATCGAACCCGGGACCTTTCAGTCCCCAGGCCGACGCTCTATCCACTGAGCCAAACCGGTCCCGGCTGTCTGTATATTTCAAAGCTACACGAAACCACAGTGGCGTCTCGTGGTTTCACAGGGGGCTTCCTCTTGTAAGTCCAGTGATCCGAAGGTTTCTCGGAAGATTACCAAAAAGAACATAGACTGAATTCGAAGTCCGTGATTTCACAGGGAAGTTTCCAATGAGAAGGACATATTTATTTGGAACACGTCTTGGAAGACTTCGAGATGGTGGTGCTGGAAGGCAATGTCTTCATTTCAAAATACAGTCCGGAGACAGCCAGCTTGTCCAGCAGAACAGCGAGTGAAGGTTCTGCTGTCAAAGAATGGCCCATCCCCGGGGAGCTGAGTTCCCACTGATCCCAGGAAACGTGCTTGACGGACACGGGCTTCCTAACAGCAGAGCGTGGGAAACCCGGTGCCCACGCTCAGCGGGGAGAACAGGGCAGCAGGGGTCCCAGGCCTGGCAGTCGGGGAAATCCCATCACCTCATGGATGATATCACCAATCCCAACCACAGGAAGCAGTTGGATGCAGAGGCAGCTGTCCCAGGGCTAAGGCAGCTTAAGCTTCAGGACCCACCCACATCCCCTCGTTCACACGGCCCCTTCCAAGGCCCTCTGAGAGGCCCCAGTAACGTATCCTCAAGTCGTACGTGTTTGAGCACTTGGATTTTGTCCTAAAGAGGGCTCCAGCGCTGATTAGGCTCCCCCTGAGTGAAGGCCGGGCCTGTACCGCCTGGGACACGCCGTGCTGAGACACCGAGAGGAACCACGCGGGAGAGGCAAGGGGCAGGAGAGGAAGGGCAGGAACAGTGACCCGGGCCCCCGTGTGGTTGGGGACCAGTGGGACCGAGGGTTGCTTTGTGGTTGTTATGAATCTACTCAATAAAATTGTTAACTCCCTGGATGTCTTTTCCTAAATGCTGAGTGCCCGTTGAACAAGTCCGACTCTGTGGAAATGTGGATGATGTGGAATCATCCCAGACTCTATGCAATGGCACGGGCTACGAAGCCCCAGGCTCTCTGGATGCTGATGGCACTCAGCAGCACTCCTGTGATACTCGCAGAAACGGGAGCGTGGGAGCAGTCATCCAGGCAGGCTGTGCAGGTGGTCCATGAGGTCTCATATAAGAACCGCAGAGGAAAGCACAAAAGCCGGGCCAGAAGCCTGGGCGCGGGGCCCGGGTCGGGCCTCTGGACTCTGTCCCGGTGGATTCAGCAGGGTCCACGTAAGCAGCCCTGACTTAGCCCGGCATGAGCCAGCGGCTGACAGCTGTGCTGCTGTGCGCATGGGCACAGGTGTGCCTCTGGCCTCAGTGTGGTATTGACGGACACTTTTAAAGGGTCCACACATCTGCGCCCTGGATTCCATCACACATTCTCCCTTGTACTTCAGAGCAAGCACTAAGAACATCAAAGGGAAAGTGACTTACAGGGACTCAACGAACTCACCAAATTGTAAGAACTAGGATAGTGACAATAAGAGATAATTTGAGTATAGCAGTATAATTGTAAAATCTGCATCTTGTGTCCTAGCTGGTTTGGCTCTGGATAGAGCATTGGCCTGTGGACTAAAGGGTCCCAGGTTTGATTCCAGTCAAGGGCACTTGAGCCCAGGTTGCAGGCTCAACCCCGAGTGGGGGGCGTGCAGGAGGCAGCCGATCAATGATTCTCTCTCATCATTGGTGTTTTGCTCCCTCTCCTATTCCCTCTCCCTCTCCCTCTCCCTCTCCCTCTCCCTCTCCCTCTCCCTCTCCCTCTCAAATCAATAAAATATATATCAAACAATTAAAAATTAAATCTGTATCTTGGTCTTCAAAAATTTCCAAGTTTATAAGTACAATGTGTCCTTGTTAATCGTTAAGTCCGTTCACCAGGAGTCAGACACCTGTGTGTAAGGCAGGAACGGCTTCCAGTCTCACTAGGAGAAATCATCATAGTGATGACATCTTCTAATGTCCATTTCCTACAAGTGCATGGGAAATCCGTTCCTTGTTTTCAACTGCTCTGTTCACTCTGCTCTGTGGGAAGAGGATTTAGAGCTCCTCCAACACTCCCTTAAAAACACGTGCGATGCGCTTGGACATGTCACTGGATGTGCCAGGAATGGGTTTTTTCGTGATTTGAGTCTAAACTAAGCAAGATGATGTGTCTCAACGAAGAGGTAACCCGTGAAGGCTGTGCCACGGTATGTTACTGTTGTGATCAGAGTTTCTCACGCTGCTGACTCCTGGGAGAGCACTTACTAGGCGACGGGCATTGACCACATAAATCGCTTGCGGTCTCAGTTTTTTGCAGACTTCTCACACCTTCACATGCACCTGAAATCTTCCACAGGAGGGGGAAGTCAGAAGTGGCCTTCACTGGTGGAATGTGGAAAAGCAATGCGTCCAAGGAGTGAGTTTGAGGAGGCTGGCACTGAACACCGGTGCTACAGGCTGGCTTCCTGGGACCAGGGAAAGGCTGGCCCCTGGCAGCCCAGCATCTGACCATCAACTGCTGGCCAGTTACTGGCAGTTGTACATGGTTCAGCCTGTGCTGTGATCGGGCCATTGCTTCTGGGCAACCAATGCCCTAAGCAGCCACAGAGTGAGCGCCGAGCGTCTGTGGGCAGGTCTTTTCCTTCCACGGGGCTCGCACTGCTGGTCTGCAGACTTGTTTCATGACAGCGCGGGGCCTCGGCTGCACGGAGAACCTGCTTCCTGTGAGCCGCTGGTTCGCGTTCCCTGGTCCGAGACTTGCTCCCATCCTCGGAGAGAAGCTGGCAGGTAGTGGGACAGGGTGGAACCTACCGCTGGGAGGGACCTTTCTTGCCTGTGGTGGTAGCTGATGGGAAGGTGCACATGTAGTTTCGGGGCCCTGGTTATACCCTCTGTGAGCGGAAACTCTAAAAAGCTGAAATGTGGCCTAGCTGGTGTGGCTCAGTGGACAGAGCGTCAATCTGCAGACTGAAGGGTCCCAGATTCAGTTCTGGTCAGGGCACATACCTGGGTTGTGGGCTTGATCCCCAGTGGGGGGCATGTAGGAGGCAACCAATCAATGATTCTCTCTCATCATTGACGTTTCTATCTGTTTCTCCCTCTCTCTTTCTCTCTGACATCAATAAAAATATATTTTAAATAAATAACTGAAATGCAAAGACCTGGGGGTAAATGCTACCTCATTGTTTAAAATCTGCTGCCAAAAACAAGCTGATCTGTTACAATAAGATGCTAACTATGTTTATGTTCCAGATGTCTTATTTCACGCAAGCAAACTGAATGTGTGGCCAGCCCCTGCCTCGGACCTGAAGGGCTAATTTTCCATCAGGGCAGGATAATGGGATGAACACATTCTCCTCCAGCTACAGGAAAATGCATTGTTATTTAGGATATAATATAGACATTTTAAGCGATCTTATAAAACCTGAAATGGTCACACCAGGGCCAGCAGAGTCACATAAAATCTAACGCACCCATTACAAAATCCCCAAGAATAGATGAGTTTCGATTTTTAAAAAGACCTGAAAGAATGAACAAGAAATTAAAAAGCGGTGACATGGACTATCTGAGTACGAGGCTAGAAAAAAATACAGTGGTGAACACCTATTACCCATTCAAACACTCTAACCATCACTAACATCGCCACCTCTGGCCCTGTTGGTACGGAACATGCAGAATTGTCTTGGAAGTGTGGCTGCTGTTTTCATATCTAAGATGTTGGCTGGGTTACAGAGCTCTTCAGTCAGGTTGGGAGAACACAGATGCTTTTTCCTGCAATAAGTTGTACATGAAGTAAGCCACCCATCCCCTCACACGTATCAGTCACTGCAGGTACCGCTCCCACAGAGCTGGAGCCGCCGGAGTCTGGGAGCCTGGCTGTGAGTGTGGCTCTGTCACTGATGCTGGCCAGGAAGCGGCTCCATGTCCACCAGCCTCCGCCTTTCTCCGTGAACCAGGGCGGAGCCTGCAGCCCTGAGAACAGCTGAGAGTGAGGGGTAACGCTTCCTGTGAGCCAGGGACTTTTCTAGGAAGTTCGCACACATTAACTCAGCGTCAACATTCCATCAGCGTCCAGCGTTCACTCGGCAAAAGGGGCAGTGAGCGAGCTGGGGGCTCCCTCCGCCTCCACCGCCTGCCCTGATCCGCCCAGACGCTGACCCTGCAGGTCAGTCAGGGGACCCTGGACACCTCACTTTCAGTTCAGATGGGGGAGGAGCCAGCAAGAGACACAGAGCCTAAGAGGAGAGCAAGGCTGGCATTCCTGCCACTTCCTCTGGACTGAGCAGCTGTCCTGTCGTGGGCGCTGGGGTGCTCCCTGACACCACCTCCTTTTCCCGGGGCTCCCCTTCTCACCGGCCCAGTCAGCACCATGGCCACCTGCTCAGCCTCCTGGGGCCGGGGCAAGGGTGGCAATGCCGCCTGCTGTTGCTGGTCTCCTGGACAGCACCCCGCTCTTGCTCCCTTAGCTGCCCCCCAATCTCTGTGAGAAGTCTCTTCACCGCAGTGTCTTGATTTGAACGCTGGGAGTGGAATGCTGCTTCTTGCTGGGACCCACACTCCGAGGGGCTTACGACCTTAATATTTCCGTCAACTGCTTATTACTGAGCTTTGTGTTTTTTAAGATAAATTGATGTGTTAAGAACCATAATCTTGCGTTTTAAAAAGCCAAAAGGTTTGTTTCTAATTGTACTAGTTCTCTCTCTCTCTCTTTGCGTAACAAATAAAACCTTCTCTTTCGTTTGGCTCACACTCAGGGAAAGGGTATTTGGGGTTTGAGGAGCCTGGTGCGCTGGGGCTCGGGTTCAAGCACAAGCCCTGGAATCCTGGAAAGGGCGGTGGGGCCAACTACTCTGCACACTCTAATCACAGGAATGCATTCTTAGAACGGACGGACGAAACTCAAGGTCATCCTGGTAGGAAAAGCAAAAAAGCGATTCTCGCTTAAATGGATGGCTGCTCAGCCCCTGATGCCCCAATGGCCACCGCTTAGCTTCTCACGGCCCTGAACTGTGCACACATCATCCAGCTGCTGTTCCATTTCTCCGTCCCTTTTTCCTGAACGAGTTTCCTTTCTCCTTGGAGCACTCACTCTCAAAGCATCACCTGATGATATTCCGAAATTGTTCAGAAACGCACGCTGTCCCGGTGCACACCCTCTGTGCTAAGTGGGAAGTTCTGGGTAGGGCCCCAGCCATCAGGCCCCCTGCTGGGCCTGGGCTCTCCTCGGAAATCGTGCCAGGGTTATTAGTTCCGTGTGTGTGTCTGTGACAAGATAATGGAAACACCCGACGGAGGGGCCGGAGACAGAGTGGCGGCTGCACCAGTGCTTCAAGGTGACACTCCAGCTGCAGAGTGAGCTCCCGGCCGCCGCGCCCGCTGCCTGCCCAGGGCCGCGCGGAGCCGGGCACAGAGGCCGGAGGAGACCCTACGGGCACAGGTGGAGAAATAATATTCATAGACGTCTGTGAACCCTCAAACGTCCCTAAAATATCTGTTTAGAATAACACACACTTGCTTCATTATTCTTCACCCGGTAGAAAGAAGTCACAATGAATCCAGCAGCGGGGGTGGGTGGAGTGATTTCCCACCGAGTGGCTCCCTTCGTTGGAAACCGAGATGTTCCGTGATGCGGGCGCAGCTTTCCTCACGATGAATAATGTACACGCGGTGGTTTGGAGACGTATAATAAGAGCTCCTGCATGCCAAAGCCAGCAATTTGGGTTTATGCCGTTCCTCACTCTCTCGCCCCCGAGCACCAGCCCGTCACCAAACCCTGCGGACTCTGGCCAGCATCCTCGCCCCGCGTTTCCTTCCCCATCTCATGCCAGGGCCTCAATTTAGGACCTAGAGTCTCCGGTGGTCCTTTCCCCGCCCAGTGTCATGACAACGGCTTTTCTGAATATCGTTCTGTTCCCGTTTTAAATGTTGCCAACCAGCTCCCAGCCCGCGACTCGCTGTGCTGCCGATGGACTCAGACCGCCCAGCTCTGCTCCAGCGCCTCCTCCGCCGGGAATCCCCTTCCTCCTCCTCGGCCGGAAGGAATTACACTGCGTTGCCTTCCAAGCCTCGTTCCCTGTGCCTCGGGCGGGACCTCACTGCCCGTCACTGGTCATGGTGGTCACTGTCCGTACGCCTGGTTCGGTTTGACTCCCAGGCATTGCCCACCCTGCCTGGCACTACATGGCACGCATGCTTTCAGGACTCATCACACTCATCAATGCTGCAGAGATGGGCTTTGGCTGAGTCTAACGGTACTCGGCGTGGACACTCCGGAACGTTGCTTAGTGCTCATATCGATGCTTCTGAAAGCAATGCTGGGCGTCGAAGCTGCCTCATCCCCCAGAGCCCTGTGCCCCTGGGGCATCCACTGACTGTCTCACGTGCAGAAGTGGCTCCATCTGCCCCTCGGCCTCTTCCTGCGGGGGGCGTTGTCTCCACGTGGCGGGAAGGCCGCTCTGCAGGGTGACTTCCTCCCGCAGCGCAGGGCCAGCTGCGGCCTCTCCGTTTGGGGCTGGGCCTGCCCACTCCCACCGCCTGGGGTCTTGCCTGCCCTTTTGCTTTGTTTGGACTCTGAGTGAGCAGCGTGCCCTCACTCTTGACTTTCCCAACCACCCGGCCGCCTGGCCTCTCGCCTGGCCCGGCCTGGCCATCCCGGTCACTTCCTCTTAGTCACCTTCCAGTAGGCCAGCAGCGAGGCCGTCCCCGGATAGGATCTGGCCGGCCACGGCTCCGTCAGCGTGCGGTGACGTCCGTCTCTCTGGAGAAGACACGGCTCGCCGCCAGTTCTGATTTTATTCTGAGAAGAGCGTTCTGGAGGCTCCTCACCACCGTCCCCAGGTACCGGCCCTCCTTGGCACCTGGCGGTCTTGGCACAAGCTCCCGAAGAGGAAGAGGTAAACGTAAACACGAAGAGCTGCCTTTTCCTCACACTGACCCTTCCAAACACTTCCCTTTCTGCGGACACTCGGAAAAGCAGAAGGTGGAGGTGGCCTCCGCAGTGACATTGGGTAGAGAGGTCCCGGCTACAGCAGCCATGAGAGCCCGCCCACGTCTCCCTCGCGGTCCCCGTGGCCACAGAGGCTCAGAGCGGCTGGCGCACAGGTTTCTCTCTGTGGCTCACACGCTGGCTGCGTGTATGGTTTGATTCCACTCTTGAGATGCCTGGCTTCTTGCTCAAGGTTGGCCACGATTGTTGGCCTCCAAGGGCATAGCGTGGGCATTGTCTCATTGTCTCTCACACCTCAGAAGAGGCCAAACAAATACTTGGTCCTGTCCTCGCCGGTTTGGCTCAGCCCACGGATTGAAGGGTCCCGGGTTCGAGGGCACGTACCTCGTTGCAGGCTTGGGGCAATTGATGTGTGTCTCTCTCTCATTGATGTTCCTCTCTGTCTCTTCCCCTCCCTTCCACTCTCTCTAAAAACCCAAGGGAAAACACCATGGTATCCTCAGGAGAGGATTAACAAAACCCCACAAAGCAGCCCGGTCTCGGCCCACCACACAGTGCCAGCTCCACGGAGAAAGCACTGGCCAGAGTGTTGTTTCATTCCGGCTTTCGCCCTGGCCACAGCCTTTGGGCCTGTCCTGACTGTGGTTCTAGTTAGTTACACCGGCCTCTCACACCTCCCTGGCCTCTTTCAGGAGTGACAGCCTCCCTGCACCCACACCGAGTTTAACGTCCTTTCACACCGCACGACCTGTTTGGGTGCATGACGGCCCTCCAGCCGACCCCTGGACACCGCTACACTCGCGTTGTTCCTGGAAGGATCCTTATTCTGTGGGTTCTTACCAATAGTTTTGCTCACACCCGTCCCCCAACCTTAATTCCTGATCTCTCCTCCTCCTCATGCACACTGTCCACCCATCGGTGTGAGGGCCACGGAGACCACACAGGAAGCTCTCCTACGGCCTGGTCTCCAGTCAGCTCACAGTTCCCGAGTTCACGCTGTGGGACATAGGAGCAGCACGGTCATTTTTACCCCAAAAATGACCATTTTGGGTAAAATGCATAAAGGAATGTCTTCGTGGAGCTGGTACAGAACCTGAGGCTCTGGAATTGGGAAAATAGGGGGGAAATAGACTATTCTTTCTCCCTCCAGTGTATCCTGCCCCAACCTGGGCAGGAGACTCCCATTCGCCAGGCAGCCAGGCTTGGGATGCTCACAGCTCTGCAGTTTCCTTCCCCGCCAGCCACGCTCAGGCCGATCTGACTGCCTTCCTGCCTTCGGAAGGACAGCGAGGAGCCCAGAGAGCTTGTCCAGGAGCGAGGGCAGGTAATGGAGGGGGGAGGATGCAGTATTGGGTCCAACCAACTAACTAGTGGGTGCCCAAGTGACCCGGGAGCACAGGGTTCAGGTAGAACCCCAAAATCATAGAGAAACAGTTTTCCAGCCCTGGGCCTACATCCGGAGAAAGCATGGAGCTACTGTTCTTCTTCACCTTCCTCCTGCAGAAGGGGCCTGGCTGACGCCTCCTGTGGCCGTACCTCCTGGCACCTCCCACCACTGGGCACTGGGTAAGCAGAGAGTGTGGGCTGGCCTGGGAGGCGATGTAGTGGCTACAGGAAATGGATTCCTGGGGTGTAAACAAGCCGCACACAAATGAAACTTGTGAACTTGGGCCGTGCCCGTGCTTATATTGTATATATTGATATAGCAGGCTGATGTCTTCAAGTAAGAAATAGGCAGCTAGAACACCGTTATTTCTGAACTACCCCCAAACAGAGTATGGGTCTGGATTTTCTACTGTCATTGCCAGTTTTTCCTGTATGACTTACAAAATGTAATGAAGCCCTGGCTGGGTAGCTCAGCTGGTAGCTCAGTCCCGATAGGCCACGGCTGGTGGTTTGAGCTCTGGACAGGGCACATACAAGAAACCACCAATTAGTGCATAAATAAGTGCAACAACAAATCAATGTCTGTCTGTCTCTCTCTCTCTCCCCGCCTCCCCAAAGCTATAAAAATTTAAAAAGAAATGAAATGAAAAAGCAGTAGAAATTGATATATCTTGTATTTTTCAAGAATAGTTTCAGTTGTTACTGCATCAAAATGGGTTAGAGTTGTTTAAAGTCAAGTGACCATCCCCTAACTGGTTTGGCTCAGTGGATAGAGCATTGGCCTTCGGACTGAAGGGTCCTAGGTTCAATTCCGGTCAAGAGCATATGCCCCTGTTGTGGGCTCCATTTTCAGTAGGGGACATGCAGAAGGCAGCTGATCAATAATTCTCTCTCATCATTAATACTTCTATCTCTCTCTCCCTCTAACTTCCTCTCTGAAGTCAATAAAAATAAAGTCAAGTGACAAATCCCTGAAAAGATCTGATGCAATGCCCCACAAAATAGATGGTTGAATAAATTCACATGTTTATAGAGCTGGACAGCAACACCTATTGGAAATCCTTGCTAGGTATCTAGCTATCCTAAAGATACGTGCTTTCTTTCTTCTAAGTACACTATTGCTTCTCCTTAACGTATTTAGGACTGTGAGTGAAAATCCCCAAATGTGCCTGACCCCAAATCCAGCACAAAAATTTCCAGAAAATAATGACATTTATTCGGCATGACCTTTATATCCTGGCTGATCCCTTCATTTTTTTTTATTGAATTCAAATCAAGGTTACCAAATGTATTAGTTAGTCTGAGTCGGTTTCTAAAGCGCTGCATTACCAGGGAAGGCACCGAACACCAGGATTTAGGCCAATAGCCCCCTCTCCCCCGGGCAGGCCTCCCTCCCCCGGAGGCCAGGTTGCCGTGATCTCTCACCTGGCATTTTGCAGCAGCTTCTGAAATTGGTTTCTTTGCTTCTGCAATCCAGTCTCCACACAATGGTCAAAGTGACATTTTCAAATAAATTAAATTGCACTGAAATAAAATTCAAACTCCTTCCACGACCAACGGGAGCCCTATGACCTAGTTTAGCTCTTTCTTTGCCCTCCTTCACTCATTTCCATATGCCAACCCCACAGGCCTCGCTGTGTTTCTCAGGAAACCTAGCGTGTCCCCTGCCCAGGTCTTCGGCACTGTCACTTCTGCCAGGAACACCTGCCTGGCTCCCAGGCCTCAAATCTGGACTCTTCCCTGTCTTCTCAGCCATGCCCTGCTCATCTCTGACGCTGTCGCCGGGCCATCCAGTCCCTCTGAGGACTGTGACCCCATCTCGTTTCCTTCTGCAATCATTTCACATGTAGCTATCTCTCTGTCTTCCCTGCCCACTAGAATTTCAGCTCACCTGGGACCCTGCTCTGTTCTTAGATACCATCCCCGAGCACTGCTCCTGGTGCATAGAGAGCTAATAGCAATTGAATTCATGATATTTTTTAATTGAAGTTTTTTTGTTTTGTTTTGTTGTTTGTTTTGTTTTTTAGAGAGAGGAAGGAAAAGAGAGAGACAAAGAGAAAAACATTGACCAGTTGCTTCCTGCATGTGCCTTGACCAAGATCAAACCCACCACCTTTTGGTGAATGGAATGATGCTTCAACTAACAGTCCATCAGCCAGGGCTGACTTCATGACATTTTAACTCTTATAAATTACTAGTGGCCCCAGTGCACAAAATTTGTGCTCTGGGGAGAGGGGAGAGTCCCTCAGCCTGGCTTGCACCCTCTCACAGTCCGGGAGCCCTTGGGGGAGCAGTGGGACATCCTTAGCGTGCCACAGAGGCAGGAGAAGTTCCTGCCACCACTGCTGCACTTGCCAGCCATAAGCCTGGCTTCTGGCTGAGCAGCACTTCCCCTGTGGTCAGTGCACATCATAGCGACCGGTCGTTCTGCTGTTTGGTCAATTTTCATATTAGCCTTTTATTATAAATAAAAGGCTATTTTTTTAATATATATTTTAGAAGAGAAAGAGGCCTTAAATACTATCCTATATAATAACGAAGTAATGTGCAAACTGACCATCATGCCCTCACAAGATGGCTGCGTATGGCCAGGCCTGCAAGGGGGTTAGTGAGGGACGACCAAACAACTGAACAGCAGGCTGCATGGGGTGACCAGGCCGACTGGGGGGCTGTGAGGGGTGACCAAGGCAGCAGGTGGGGCAGTTGGGGCGACCAGGCCAGGAGGGGGATAGTAAGAGATGACCAGGCCAGTGGGGGGAGGCAGTTAGGGCAACCAGGCTGGTGGGGAGTGCAGTTGGGGGCAACTAAGCTGGCAAGGGGTGATCAGGCTGGCAGGGGATGGGCAGTTAGGGGCCACCAGGCAGACAGGTGGGTGAGCAATTAGGAGCCAGTGGTCCAGGCCTAAACCTGCAGTCAGACATCCCGCAAGGGGTCCCAGATTGGAGAGGGTACAGGCTGGACTGAGGGTCCCCTTCTCCCCTGTACACAACTTTCATGCCCCAGGCCTCTAGTAAAGTATAACTTTTCATGCTGTGGGTAATAAAATTAGATCACAGTAGAGATTAAAACACAGATTTGTAAATTCCAAGGCCAGCACTAGAATCCCATTCCCCACAAAGCCCTCAGTTTCCCCTAGTTCTCCAGCTGGCTTGTTCATTTCTCCTTTTCCCTCCTTGTACATTTTTTTCTAAGCTATTGTTTTGTTCAGGCATCAACACTAACATAATTCATTTTTTCTGGGGATGGCTTAATCGTGAACTCTATGAAGAGTCTGTGGTGCGAGCTGTGAAGAACACCTTGTGAAAATCAGCCATCGCGTGTGAGAACAGCGCGGGCCATGGCGGCGCTGGTACCGGCTGCAGCCAGGCGGGGCCGGGCGCGCGGAGCCGGGAATTAGGAACACATTGCTGAAGGTCTTTCTTGCATAATTTCTGTGTCCAGATGTCTATGACATTCGGGTTCTAAAATAGAGTTCCAAATACCACACATTCATGCACATTTTCCAAGAATAATTGGATGGTTTTTGAGTCTTTCTACTAAGCAAACATCAGGACCAAAGATGGACCCCTCCCCGGGACCAGACTCACTCATTCAGACGCCCGTTCTGGTGTGGAATAAACACAGTTAAAAGGGGGCCAGATTGGGAGCCTTTGAAGTGCTTCTTTCGGAGATGTCTCTGCCAACTGCGAGCAGCGTAAAAACGGAAAGTCATTTCCATAAACTCTCGCGTTCTGGGAGATTAACCATTAACAACAGCTCCCACAGACCCGCTGGTGGGTCCCCGCGGCCGGGGATAAAGTCCAGGCTCTCGTGAGGCACAGGCGCCCTGCCGCCTCGCCCTCCTCGCTCTCCCGCGCCCACGGCCTGCAGTCCTCCGGAATCGAAGGGTTGTAATTCCTGGAGCTCAGCACAGTGCCTCTTGTTTTGAGGTTTTGTGCACACCATGCCCCAACCCACCCCACCCCACCCCCGGCCCTGCACTACCTTCCCGTTAGGTGCCACTTCCTGCAGGAAAGGGCGGAAGCCCTCTGCTGCTGAGGCCCTGCTGGGGCATACCCCCTCCCTGGGCCGTGCTCACTAGAGCTGTTTGGCTGGTCCCCGATGGGCCCTGGACCACCAGACGGAGCTCATCTTTGTCTCCACAGCCTCTGGTAGGAGTTCAATAAAGGTTAAATCAGGAAGCAAGGCATTTGCATAAGGAAATGAAATTACAGAAAAGCAAAGGCTAGACTTCAGTGACTGTTACATGCAAGTAACCTCAATCAATGAGAACCAACTAACTCTGAATTTGTTAGAATTTATGGAAAAAAAAGAGTTATATTGCTTATGTTTTTTAAAAAAATCTCAAGAAGGAAGAAAATGTTTTTACCAAGGAGCTCTTACAATAAATGAAAGATGAAAAGGCAATTTCTAGGGTATGTCATACCATACCAAGATTCCACACAATCTGCTGAAACCAGTTTTGCTCAGTGGATAGAGCATCGGCCTGCGAACTGAAAGGTCCCAGGTTCGATTCCGGTCAAGGGCATGTACCTTGGTTGAGGGCACATCCCTAGTAGGGGGTGTGCAGGAGGCAGCTGATCAATGATTCTCTTTCATCAATGTTTCTAACTCTCTCTTTCTCTCAATAAATCAATAAAATATATATTTTTTTAAAAAGATTCCACACAATCTTCCAAACCCTCTATATGGCTTCCACCAATCCCCAGAGAGATGGGGTTCCTCAGAGATGAAAGTTGCCCTGGCCAGTGTGGCCAGTCGGTTAAGTCACATGATTCCCGCCTGGGTTGTGGACTCAATCCTCATTTGGGGCCTGCAAGAGGCAGCCCATCAATGTTCTTTCATTCTCTTCCTCTCCCTTCCTCCTTATCTAAAATCAATAAATACACTTTTTAAGCTCAAACTGGTTTGGCTCAGCGGTAGAGCGTCGGTCTGCAGACTGAAAGGTCCCAGGTTCGATTCCGGTCAAAGGCATGTACGTTGGTTGCGGGCACATCCCCGGTGTGGAGTGTGCAGGAGGCAGCTGGTCCATGTTTCTCTCTCATCGATGTTTCTAACTCTCTATCCCTCTTCCTTCCTCTCTGTAAAAAAGCAATAAAATATATTTTTAAAAAATCAATAAATACACTTTTTAAAACATACTTTCTTTATTAATTTCAGAAAGGAAGGAAGAGGGAGGGAGGGAGAGAAACATCAGTGATGAGAGAGAATCATGGATCAGCTGCCTCCTGCATGCCCTATGCTGGGGATTGAGTTTGCAGCTGGGCATGTGCCCTGACTGGGAATTGAGCCTTAGCCTCCTGTGCCGGGGCTGACCGGCAGCCCTGGAAGACGGAGGAACAGATTCAGACACAGCCTCACTGCGGAGGAGAGGGCTAGGGGTTTGACCAGCTCTAGGGGCCAGAGCAGCCTCGATTGCCTGCCTCCTTGGGCCTTATATTGGAGTTTTTGTCTTTAGATACAATCAGTAGGTGAGTAATCTTGAGAGGACACACGTGTTTACATTGTCCTTGAGACAAGAGCACCGGGGAGTAAGCGTAGGGTTCCGTAAATGCCAGGGGTGTGGGGAAAGACTGTTTGGAAAGGTCAGGGAACAGTTAGGGGGCTGGCTTCGGCACTCCCCCAAGTCTCCCCCAAGTCAGAATTCCGATAAACAGGGCGGGCGGCTTTCCACACACTTCCCTTTTACAAGAATGTTCTCCTCACAAATTTCCAGTCAAGCCTCCGGTGCTCCCCAGCACTCCTGGTTCATAGGTCGATGCTAACCACTGAGCCACGCTGGCCAAGCAATAAAAACGTATTTTTTAAAAACTATTGAAATGTATCTTTAACCTTCTCCTGTAGCCTATCTATGCATGTCTAATTCAATGACAACATTATATTAATATTTTAATGTACAGCGATATCTGAGATTAATAAAATGGATATCCATTTAAAGGAATACTTAATGCACAGAACTGGTGTCATTATATATATTTTCAATACACATATTCAGACATTCACTCAACAAATGTATATTGAGAGCCTCGTACGGACCAGGCCCTGGCATGTACCAGGGAGTCAGCGAACAGGTTAGATGTGGCTCCTGCCCTCAAGGTGTTTACAGTCCAGAGGAAAGACTCAACAAGCAAATAACTAGGACCGGGTGAGCCCTGGGGACGGGAAAACAGAGCTGCGCTGGAAAACAGCAGCAGAAGAGGAAGCAGATCACACAAGACTTTTCCAGGAAAGCGACGTTCAGACCAAGCAGCAGCCAGCATGGTCCAAGCAGCAGCCAGCATGGAAAGAGGTGAGGGACAGCATTCCAGAGACAGGCGCCGGCAATGCCCAGGCCCCGCCAGGGGAGAAGCCTGTGTGCAGACCTGACGGGAGTCGGTGAAGGCAGCGCCGGGGCAGGGAGGGGAGCAGGCCCAGACCCCTCGCTGGGGGACTTCAGGGGTTTCCTTCTAACCACAGCGGGGGAACGTGGAGAGGGGCAGGCTACTGTCCGTCTGATCTACTCAGTACTGGCTAACGGTGCTGCCTGCGAATGAGCACCTGTGTTCTCATATATGTACTCAGGCAATAGTTACACAGATACGGACCTTTCGGAATACAGAAAGAACAATGCCTGCTGAACATTTCCCCAAGCATGAAGTGTATTCTATTATAATACTAGAGGCCCAGTGCGTGATTGAAATCGCATGAGGAGGCACCCTGTGGGGGGCCGGGATCCACGCCTGACTCACAGGGCCCCCGGGCCTCCCTGCCTGTGTCCGCTCTGGGGCCCCCCTGCCTGTGCCCACTCTGGGCTCCCTGCCTGTGCCCGCTCTGGGGCCCCCCTGCCTGTGTCCGCTCTGGGGCCCCCTGCCTGTGTCTGCTCTGGGGCCCCCTGCCTGTGTCCGCTCTGGGGCCCCCCTGCCTGTGTCCGCTCTGGGGCTCCCCTGCCTGTGTCCGCTCTGGGGCCCCCTGCCTGTGTCCGCTCTGGGGCCCCCCTGCCTCTGTCTGCTCTGGGGCCCCCCTGCCTGTGCTCACTCTGGGCTCCCTGCCTGTGTCCGCTCTGGGGCCCCCCTGCCTGTGTCCACTCTGGGGCCCCCCTGCCTGTGTCCGCTCCGGGGCCCCCTGCCTGTGTCCGCTCCGGGGCCCCCCTGCCTGTGTCCGCTCCGGGGCCCCCCTGCCTGTGTCCTCTCTGGGGCCCCCTGCCTGTGTCCGCTCCGGGGCCCCCCTGCCTGTGTCCGCTCTGGGGCCCCCTGCCTGTGTCCGCTCCGGGGCCCCCCTGCCTGTGTCCGCTCTGGGGCCCCCTGCCTGTGTCCGCTCCGGGGCCCCCTGCCTGTGTCCGCTCCGGGGCCCCCCTGCCTGTGTCCGCTCCGGGGCCCCCCTGCCTGTGTCCGCTCTGGGGCCCCCCTACCTGTGTCCGCTCCGGGGCCCCCCTGCCTGTGTCCGCTCTGGGGCCATCTGAGCCGCAGCGCCGGCCCTGGCAAGCCTCCCTGCCTCGGTCTCGGTCTCCGCACCAGGCCTCACCTGAGCGAGCAACCTCCTCCTGTCCAGTCGTGACCCGTTACGGAGTCCCAGCCTAATTTACATAATGCCTGTTTAGATAGCTTGTCTACTGTGTATCAGCAGAAGCTTGGGCCTTCACGGCACCCTTCTCCACCAACCCCAGATGACACCCACAGAGAAAATGGGGCGACTGAGTTCGGCCCCACAGGCAGTGCTGTTTCCCGTTAGCTGGAGGGCACCGGTGCCAACAGCAGCATTTGTCAGCCGGCTGCTGTGGCCCTGAGACGTCCAGGGTCTGACCCGAGATGCGGAGCACAAGGTCACGGAGCTGTGCGCTCTGGGTTTATTCCCATTGTTCTCAGGTCAGCCCAATTCCTGTGCCCGAGGCATTCTCCCCCCCCCCCCCCTCCGAGGGCGGGCTGCGTCCCTGTCTTCTGTGTGTGGGCAGCTCACACTTGGAGTGAGAAGGTGGTGACTCGCCTGGACCTTAATGGACATGTGCGGTGTTGAAGCGCCTTCGCCCACGGGTGGAGCATGAGCCCCGCAGCCGCAGGCCTTTGCCCTCCGTGATCCGCGGGGAGAGATTGCGAAATCGGCTGTCAGCGAGGGCTCGGGGGTCTCCGGAGCTTTGGTGATGTAAGCACTTTTTGGCCGGGTTAAATTTAGGAGGAAAGAAAAATCTGCTGAGTTCATGTTTTTCGTGGCAATAAGCCAATTTCCCGCTCCTTGCGCCATGTGCCCTGGGGCACTCGCTGGGACGTGGGAATCACCTCCCTGAAGGAGAGGCCTTGGGGTGTGTGGGGGGGTGAGTGAGGCGGTGCTGAGACTGGCCTGTACCCTGACATGCAGAGGATATAAAACTTGGGACTGGAGACATGGGGATGAGGAACTCCCACCTGGTCAGGCTGGCTTCTCGGTGAAGGCCAGGGGGCTCTCCTGAATCATTATGCAAAGCAGGCTTCTGGAGGGTCCAGGCCAGGGCCCTTTAAGTGCAGGCCCTTCCTGAGCTCAGCTCCCAGGACTCACCCTGAGCAGGGACCAGGGTTCGAGTGGGGCTCTGAGGAGAGGAGCAGAGAGGACTGTGATAGCACATAGGAAGGACTGGGGGCCGGGGAGTGGGGTAAGCTTCCTGGGGGGAACACCTCTCAACTGGTATCTGCACAAAGGGATTCCGGCACAGGAGTGGGTGGGGTGGGCTAGAATGCGGAGCAAGGAGAGAGAAGGGATGACGCAAAAACAGTGAATGGGGGGTGCATCCAGGATTCAACACGTGCCCAGTCTCCACAAGGTCGGGTGCTGTGTCCTCTAAGTTTATTCTCGTTGCTTGTTCTCAGGTCAGCGGATTTCTGTGCCCGAGGCATTCTCCCCAATGAGGGGGTGGGGGGCATGCTTCCTCTTGGACAGTGGACAGGCTAGAGGCTAGATGGGTAGCCAACTAGTTAGAGCTGCGTCTGGCTGCCCCAGACAAGCTCAAGGTCAATCTGAGGACAACGAGGATCCAATAACGATTTTAAGGAGGAGAATGATCAACCGGGAGAGAGTAGGCACCAGCGTGAAGAACGCATTGGAGGGTCAGGGGTACAGGGAAGCCCATAGGAAACTGTTGCGATAACTCGGGGGACGGATAGTGACCGGAATGAACGAAGACAGATTGTGGAGACGGGAGAAGTGGGTGGGATTCGGAAGTGAGAATAATGAGACTTGGTTACTGGTTGGGAGGAGCACAAGTGTCCGGGTTGGGAGGAGCACAAGTGTCCGGGTGGGGAGGGCTGGTGGGTGGCGGGTGGGCTCTCTGGGAGGGAGCCCCTGGCTGGGCCTCCTCACTGCAGACCAGCTGTGGAGGGAGTGGCGGGGCAGCCAGACGCAGCTCTGACCAGGTGCCACAGCCATCTTTCTGTCCCCACAGTCCTGCTTTCTGTCTGTGCTCCGGGCGCCTCATCTGGTCCAGCCTTTCCCGGAGAAGAGCGTCCTGTCCGGACCATCATCAGAGTCACCGTGGGCCAGGAGGAAGACGAGTTAGTGCTTTTCTGGACACACTTTCCCGAGGTGCTGTCCGGAGCTGGGGTCAGAGGGACGGATACAAACATCTTCCCAGCCGCCTCCTGCACCCCTCCTACAGGGGATGTGCCCGCAACCAAGGTACATGCCCTTGACTGGAATCGAACCTGGCATCTTTCAGTCCCTAAGCCAAACCAGTTATGGCTCCCATTGATTTTTTAGAGAGAGAGGATGGGAGGGAGGGAGGAAGCAGACACACACACACACACACACACACACACACACACACACGAGAGATGGATTGATTGGCTGCCTCCTGCAAGTGCCCTGATGGGGCCAGGACAGGATCTAACCTGCAACCCAGGTACATGCCCTTGCCAGGGAATTGAACCCAAGGCCCTTTGGTGCTTGGGCAAAACCACTGAGCACACTGAGCACACCAGCCAGGGCCCTACTTTTAGTGACAACATCTGCCTTTACTTTTCAATTACAGCAGCAATTAGCATTAGTATTTTGCTTGATGAACTACTCTGATTTGAACCCGTGAGGTATTATTCCTACTTAACAGAGAGGACACCGAGGCTCAGAGAAGCCGAGTGTCTGAGACTGAGCCTCTGGCCACTCTGGCGGCACTGGCTGCCTCTCCCCTCCCCAGGCTCCCCACACCCCGCTGCTGACACGGAGGCCCTGCAGCACTCACAGTCAGGGGAGGGCATGGAGTCAGGGCTTCAGTTCGGGCCTGAACCGTCCCGACAGCCAGAAGTTCAGAAGGTAGAGCCACCGCCTCCTGCAAGAAGTGGTGTGAAGTGAGGTCTGCTCAGAGGGACGGAGGAAGGAGGTCAGGAACAACAGGGAGTTTGGCACAGTCAAGGAATATATGTGTAAGCTTTACAGATAGATATAAAATGACAACCTTGCATATCAGAAACCATAGATCGATATCTACCATAATTGTTTCCCAATTTCCCATCACAAAGGAGACAATGACATTATGTAGCCTATAAATCTCCGTGTTTGAGAGAACACTCGGAGATAGAGAACATGCACTCATCCAAATAGTCAAGCAATGGGGGGGTGGGGGGTGTCTAATGCAGAGGCAGCAATAGCAGAGCGTGATCAGAATTAAAGGGAGGTCTGTCCAAATAAAAGCCTTCAAAAAGAGTGTGTCTTTGGAAGAAAGAAGTGTCTTAAGGCAGCTCTGGTCACGGCATGGAAACTCTTTCTGTCCCTGATGACGTGCTGGGACCTGCTAGGAGAGTTGGGGCAGTTTCTTGGGGGTGGGGTGTGTGTTGGGGTGCAAATCCAGCTAAAGAGCACAGAAAACACTTACACAGGGAAGCAGGGGCTCCAGTCCCAGCCGCAGCTCGCAGGCCGTACTGAGAAGTGCTCTGAAAAGGCCACAGGGAAGGAGCAGGAGCAACACATTGATTCTTGCCACATAAAAAATTTTAAAGAGACACATGGACTTAAAAACACTACTAGGCAAACATTTATGAAAAGCTTCTCAACCAGAAAATACTTGGCAACTGTGTGAGGAAAGGCAGGTACCATCGCCTGCCTTTGAACAAATGAGTCACAGGATCTTCCTGGGGAAAGGAAGGGGTTGTGGGAGGGGAGGAGAGGGGAGACAGGGAGGGGAAGTGGGGCAGAGAGGGGAGGGGGGACAGGGAGGGGAAGTGGGACAGGGAGGGGAGGGGGGACAGGGAGGGGAAGTTGGACAGGGTCTGGGAGGAGGAAAAACTATAGAGGGTTGTGGGGTTTTTTTAAATTGCTGATAATCTATCAAACCTAGATTGCGGAAAGTCTCGAAGTTGAAAATGTTAATCCGTGAACTTTGTACAAAGGCTGGGACCTGAAGTAGGCAGATAGGCTGGAATTCGCCATTATTTGGGAATGATTAGATATATCAGAATCCAGAACCTCCTGAAGAGTTTAGGGGTAAATAAGAAGCTTTTTATTTTTTTAAATTTTGTTTTGTTTTGGTAGTAAGTATACCTGTTTGCATAGAAGCATATTTGGGTTCATTGAGGCACAGAAAAATTCACTAAGATTAATCTCCTATAGTACAATTTATTAATAAAATATTCTAAAATAAAAATATATATTTCTATGCAATGGTGTCTCTCTCTCTTTTTTTTTTTTTTTTTTTTTTTTTTTTCCTTAATGCTTACCCGAGGATGTTTTCCCATTGATTTTTAGAATGGAAGAGAGAGGGAGAGATGGAGAAACATGGATGTGTGAGAGACACATCGGTTGGTTGCCTCCTGCTGGCCCTGACCAGGGCCTGGGCTGGGAAGGAGCCTGCGCCTAAGGTATGTGCCTTAGACCCTTCGTCTGCAGGTTGATACTCTATACACCGAGCCAAACCGGCTAGGGCTGCAATGGTGACTCTTAATCTTCTTTACTCAGTTGTCATTATTTATTTAGATGTAATATGCTGAGTCTCAGTAACCTTCAATTCCAGTGCAAATTATGATTCGGTCTGACATTTTCCGTCAACACCTCTGCTTATGCAGCATATACCTCCCGTCGTCTCTTCTGTTGTTTTGAAGAGCCATTGATAGAGCAAGTTCATCTCTGCATGAGAATAGCATGTGAATTAGGCTTTGGGTCAATTTATATTCAAATCTGTCACTGATTAAGATTTATGAGAAGAGCTCAATGTTTTTTGTTCAATGCATGTGTCTTGAGTACGTGGACTTCGTGTTGAGGTTTTAAGAACAAGGTAGAGCCCTAGCCCGGTGCTCAGTGAATAGAACCTCAGCTGCAGACTGAAGGGCCCTGGGTTTGATTCCCAGTCATGCCCAAGTTGCAGGTTAGATCCCCAATGTGGGGTGTGCAGGAGGCAGCCAATCAATGATTCTCTCTCATCATTGATGTTACTAGCTCTCTCTCCCTCTCTCTCTTCCTTTCTGAAATCAATAAAAATATATTTAAAAATAAAGAACAAGGTAGAATTTGTGAAAGGGCTGATTTGGTTGGACAAGTCAGGTGATGCAGTGCAGACTCGAAGAGCAGATGCATGGAGCCCCATGGCAGGCAGCACGGCTCGGTCAGTGGTGGTAAAAGTACAGGCAGCATTTTGTAGTGAGTACGAAGTTTGCTCAGTTCGTTATTTTGTAGGTCTTCACAATTTCCGCCTCCAAAATACACTGTAGGTGTATCTACACCTCTCTGTCTACACTGCTATCCCTCCGTCTAGGCCTTCATCATTGCTGTCTTGGGTTAGCCTTGGCTTTTGTTTTATTCCATTATCCACACCTCTGTAGAACAATTTAAATCAGATCATGTCACTTCCTGGTTCAAACCCTCTGCTACCCCATGAGCCTTAGACTAACATCCCTAAGTCTTATTATGGAGTATAAGGCCCTACAGACCTGGCCCTGCCCACCTCCAGCATAAGCACCCCTCCTCCTCCCTTATTCACTTCTCTCTGACTGGGTGCTCAGAATTCCTCCAACAATATAAAGGCAGAATTCTGTACATGCTCATCCCCTACCATCATCCCTAAGCTAGCTCCTTATCAGTGCTGACCAGGATATTGTCATACATGCCCTTTTCTGACGTTTCCTTGTTCTCTTGTTCCCTTCAAACTATGGTCACAGTTTGAAACTGGTTTGCTCATTTTCAGTTTACATGGTCTTCCGCCACAGAGACCACGCCCATCTTGTTCTGATGAGCGTGTGGTACCCAGCGCAGAGCCTGGTGAGTAGTAAGCAATGAAAACTCATCACCTGAGGATTTGCAAATAGATAGACAATAACTCTATGAGGTCCCCTGGCTTTTCAAAGAGGACATAGTGATTTACGGTGATCACATGCCTGTGTAGTGGTGAACGAAATGGTTGAGAAAAGTAATAATAGGAGGAAAGCTGAGTGCATGAAGGACACAAATAATGAAGCACCTTAAATCTTTTTTTTAAATATATTTTATTGATTTTTTTACAGAGAGGAAGAAAGAGGGACAGAGAGTTAGAAACATCAATGAGAGAGAATCATTGATCAGCTGCCTCTTGCACACTCCCTACTTGGGATGTGCCCACAACCAACGTACATGCCCTCGATGGGGATCGAACCTGGGACCTTTCAGTCTGCAGGACAACTCTATCCACTGAGCCAAACCAGTTTCGGTGGAATTGCATCATTTTGAAGCAAATACCATACATAATTTCATTTCAGCCATACATTTTTCAGTGCATATCTTGAAAAATAATTTTTAAAAAATATTTTTATTGATTTCAGAGATGAAGGGGGAGAGATAGAAATATCAATGATGAGATAGAATCATTGATTGGCTGTCACTGACATGCCCCACACTGGGAATCGAACTATCTAAAGCACTTTTAACCCTTAATTTTTTGAATTTTTAAAAATATATTTTATTGATTTTTTTAGAGAGGAAGGAAGAGGGATAGAGAGCTAGAAACATCGATGAGAGAGAAACATCTATCAGCTGCTTCTTGCACACTTCCCACTGGGAATGTGCCCGCAACCAAAGTACATGCCTTTGTCCGGAATCGAATCTGGGATCTTTCAGACCGCAGGCTGACGGTCTATCCACTGAACCCACAGGGCCGCCGTGGGTTCTAGCTTGCCAGATTAAACCCTATCATGGCATGGCGAGAGACCCATCCTCTTCCAGAAATGAAGAATCTGGGCCTGGGGACGCCACAGTCCCGGAAATGTGTCTTCCCTGGACCAGCCGGCCCCGGAGTGACCTGGGGAGTGATGATGAAGCTGCTGGCGGAGGCTGAGCAGCTATCGGAGCACACTCACACTCCGCATCCCAGAAAACTCACCACCACTCCTTTTGTTTCTCTTGTGGTCTGTACAGTTGGAACTGGAGCTGGAGCAGGAAACACTTCACGGACCCTGACATTCTAAAGCAGAACGTTCATCACCTCCCTCTGGCTTCTATATTCAGCAAAACAACAAAAAAAGGAGACGGGGGTGGGGGGGGGAGCACAGGAGACTTGGCTGGAAAGTTGTAAGGAGAACATTCTGGTAAAAGGGAAGTGTGTGGAAGGCTGCCGCCCTGTTTATCAGAATTCCAATTTGGGGAGACTTAGGGGGACTTAAGGGAGTGCCGAAGGCGTTGCCCCGAACTGTTCCACAAGCCTGTGCACGTGCAGACCCCCGGGTGTTTACTGGAAGCCTTATGTCTCATCTCTGGGTGCCCTTGCCCGGAGGAAAATGCAAACACCTGTGTCCTCCCAAGATTACTCACCCTGTTGATTGTATTGAAAGATACAAACTATAATAAAAGGCAGGCAATCAAGGCTGCTAGGTCCCTTCAACACAGCATACGTTGTGTTGGAATAATCCATTCATCCGTCACTTCCTGAAATCAATAAAAATATATATTAAAAAATAAATCAATAAACATTTCCTCAGGTGAAGATTTAAAAAATCATGTCAATGGTTGAGTAACTTAGAACATAGGGTGCAAATTTTCTCTCTCAACTCATTCAGAAGGCTCATCCCCATCAGTAACTGTGAGCTTTAGATTCAGTATCTCCCAGGAGTGGGTCAACCGAGTTGATTTTGTCATTAATTTATCTTTGAGGCTGTTCTCCAAAGCCTGCACATGGAGCTCACGTTGAGGGAAGAAGCACAGAACAACAAAAGTGTCTACGATTGAAAGCACATTCAGTTCTTCAGGACTATTTCTTACACCCCAGGGGTTCAGCTTCACCCCAACCATTTGATTACTGCTGAGTTCAGCTTTTATTCCAAACTCTGCCTCTGTCAAGCAAATATGTCATTTATCTCTTAGTGATCTAATAATTTCACTATTAATCATTTGACAATGTGCCATCAGATAACAATTAGCAATAGTATCATAAGATAGATTCTTGGGGGCGGGGGCTTTTAAAGTGGCAGGTGAGTTCTTCAATTAATTTTTTTTAAGTCTCTCATTTTTGTTGACTTTTAAGTCAAATCAAAACTATTTTCTCAGCAGCTTCAAGGAAGAACCACGAACTGATTGCAATGACATGTCAGAACTGTGTGTGGCAACCATGCAGATCAGCACTCACACCATTTCCAAGAGGAACTAAAAATAGACTGTGGGCAATTGTGCAAAATGAGTGGGTAGATAGATTTTTTTTAAGCAGGGTCATGACCTCTGAGGTTTTCTGTTGTCTTCACTGTGATCTATAAACTGAACCAAATGCTGTTTTCTGTCTTATGGGAGTTGTCCATTCCTAGTCTGCGGCCACGGCATTGCATAGGCACGCAGGCTTAACGCCTGCTGTTCCCAGGGGCCGGTATGGGCCACCGCACCTCCTCGCCTATGTCCCACGCCCACGGCAAACCATTTGCTGCAGCAATACAGAATTCTGATCGCCAACAATTCCAGCTTGCACTGGCATTTTTTATGATGCAGGACTCTGCTTCAGAATCCTTCTAATCACCTGCTCAGCAACCACTAAATTACTACCAACTCCTCAGAATGCCACTGCTGGCCTAGACCTTCTTTGTCCACTCGACTTAAGGCAGCATGGAACGGGCTTTCGTGAATTAGAAGTTCACAGTGGAGTTCACAGTGGAGATAGGCATGCCAGATAAGTGAAATAAAGAAGGCTCCTTCATATTTACAGTGTAATCTGGTTTTATAGTGAAAACAAGAAAGGGGAGATGGAAAAAGATACTCTGAACCTCTGGCGTCCTATGCAAGTACCCGGAGCACAAAGCTCTCTCCTCCTCCTGACGTCGATATGAGTGCGGCCGGGGCCAGAGCACCTCAGTTCACTCCATCTGAGAATTCTCTCTGGATGATACTGAGCGTTATCTCTGAAATGCCACAGTCGACGGGGTTTCACGTGAACAATACATACAAAAGCTTAGCTGGTTCGACTTAAATCAACAAAATACACTGGTGTACTGGAAATCCTGTATTTAACATGGAGCAAATCCAAGCCCAGCTCTGGGATATGTAAAACTGTCATATAAGACTTTTAAGAAAATGGTTCCATGATACTCAAAGCGAATCTCAAAAGTACAACCTTCAGAAACGGACTCTACAGCTTAGAGAGGGTGTGGGAGAGTGGAAGGGACGTAGCAGGGAGTCACAGAGAGGATTAAAGGGTTGGAAAATAGGAGCCAGAAATTATTTAGACTAAGTTGGAGAAGACTACCAGGTTTCTTAATAACAGTATTCAGGCCTGGGGAGGGCGGTCATACACAGGATGATGCCCAGCTGCTTTCTCCCCCAGCTGGGGAGCAAACGGAGAAATTAACTTTGATCACCGCATGGAAGATCTAAGTTGGATGTAAGAAAGGACTTTTGAGAATGAGGATTATCGGATAAGAAACCTTCTCGTGTGCCTCTTCTTGCACCTGCTCATTAAATGACGCTGTTACACAAACTTCTTTTTTTTGTTTTAAAAAATTTTTATCCTTACCTGAGTATATTTTTACCATTGATTATTTGTTTATTTGTTTGTTTATAGTGGAGGGGATGGAGGAGGGAGAAACTCTGATGTGAGATAGACACATGGATTGGGTGCCTCCCGCACGCGCCCCACCCCTAACCCCCTCATCCCTCACTTACCCAATGCCACCTCCTGTCCCTCCCCAAACGCTGTGCTTTTCTGCTTGCTTCTCCGGGTGACCCTGCACTCCCCCTCCTACGACACGACACCCCTTCGCAGCGCCCCATGAGCACCGCCCTCTCCTGCTCCGGGACCTGCACTCCGGCCTTAGCACTTCGGACCACTGATCCTCACTAAGAGCTCACGAGTTTCCATGAAAACGTCCCTTGAATGCTCTTACGGACCAGTTAGTGTAGATAAGAGCCTTTCCCGGCCTCAGAGGCAGTAACTGACCATTTAGGAGACACCTGTGTGAAGGCACGTCCCGACAGAATCTGGTGACTGAAAGTGGCCAGCGTCAGGCTGGACTGGCACTGCGGCCCCTGCAGCCCTCCCTCCACATCCCCTGCCTGTTCCTGTCTCCGCCGACCCAGCTTTTCCCCCTCCCGCTGCACTGTGAACGCACCGTGAGCACATCATCTCCAGCTCCATTCTGACAGCATTCCTTTGGAGCGGAAAAAAGTCACCACATATATATAGATGACGTGTATGTGTGTGTGTTTGTGCATGCACATACAGTATATGCTTTCATTTATCATGTATTTATCCTATGAGCTCTAGCGGATTTAAGATGCCTCTTAAATAGCTCAAAAGAACTTCAGTATCCAATTCCCAAAAATGAATTCATAATTTTACCCCCAAACTTTGTTCTTCTGATGTCACCTGTCACAGTGAATGATGTCAGACACCTAAGAATCATCCTCAACACTTTCCTCTTTTTAATGCCCGTAGCCAACCCATCACCAACTTCTGCAAATCTCCCCTCCCAAACAGCCCCCCACCTGGGCCAGCGGCCACCCAGGCCACGCTCTCATCCTCTCCAGTGGCAGCCTCCATGTCCTCTGGTCCTCTCAGCCATTTCCTACAACCAAGAGGATCCCAAAATGCAAATCCCTCATCTGGCCTCATGCAAAAGCCCTTCAGCAGCTTCCATGGTTCTTTTCAGAGACCACCCTAAAGCTGCTATAGGGCCGGGCACACCCACGTCATCTCACGCCCACCTCACGCCCAGCCTGCTCCCTCAGCTGCCCAGCCTCACACTAGCATGCCCCCTCCCAGCCTGTGCTGAGTCATTCCGCTGCAGTCCTCCTCCCCCCCACCCTCCAACCACTCACCCCTCCCCTGCCCCGCACTGCCAGAAAGCCATCTTCCTTCTCCACACCACCCAGGTCACTCCACCAGCCTCCAGAGGCCAGCGGGGCACTTTGATCACCCTAAGGGTCCAGTGGAATCTTTCCATCGTAAGCTCCAAAGCGCCATGTCCTCCTTCTCCCCCTCCCCTTCTGTTCACATTTGCTTCTGTGATTTTGGGCTCAGCGCCCTCCTCCCTCAGACTGCTGGCTTCCTGAGAGCAAGAAGCGTGTCTGCATCCTCGTCAACATCCGGTCCCGGTACTGAGTAGGCCCGGGCATGCAGTCAACATTCGGGAAGGTGAGTTAACTGGCGGGTTTGTGTTTGCCAGGCACTGAGCTGGCCAGATGTGCTTTGCAAAGATCATCTCATTCATTTTCACAACAGCCTTGTGAGGTTCTACCAATCTGTGAGCAACTCCGTTTTGCAGATGAGAGAACAGGGTCTAGAGATGCCGGGCTTTTTCCCAATCTCACAACATGAAAACTCACGTCCTCCACAGCGAACTGCGTGTAGGCGGCTGCCCGTGCCTTGTGGGCTTCCTGGGGGAAGCCAGCATGTTAACTCCAGTAACCGAGCACATGAGGAGGAAGAAATCTCTGAATCACAAACTGATCATTTATTTACACCTTGCGAGTGAACCTGAAAATCCTGAAATGTGTAAGCATCAACCCCAGACCGTGCCTGGGTATCTCCGTCGTCGTCCTGATAAACCGAGGCTGTGCTTCCGTCCTCAATCAGGACACGCACGAGGCTCAACCCATGAACCTGTGAATAAGCGAAACAACAAACTTCCCTCTCTCCCCTCTCTCTTTGAAAGCTGTTTCAGAAAAAGAGCCAGCAGCAGGGTGCCACGGTGGTGAGGCGGGGCTGCTCAAACAGAAGAAACAAGGAGGCTGCACCTGGATTGTGCCTGTTCAGTGAGCCTCACTGCTCCCGCACAGCACACACTGCCCGGGGCCGGCCTGGGACACACCTCTCCGGGCAGCCAGAGACCTCTCCAGGCAGAACCCGTGACGTCTCTCACCGGCAGGAAAACATGCTCCACTGTTGTCCACCCTCGGAATACGCAGAAGACTGCTGAGTTCCTGCGCATGAGCAGCCCGCCTCCCCAAAGGTACCGAGTTTTCCTTCTCCTCTCACCCTGCCCCGGCCCTCCGCCGAGAGCAGAGGCGTCAGCGCACAGCCATCCCTGTGGCTCTTGCTGCAGGAGTAACGCCTGGAGGTCTGAGGCCAATCTGAGGTTGGCTGACCTGACCCTGACTTTCTGGAAGAGCCTCGTCCTCATTCTGGAAGCTGAGGATGTAAAGCGGATCATCGCCATCGTTTGTGAAATGACTGCACCGTGACAGTGGGACTCTCAGCGCACCCCTGAGGTGTGTGTGTGTGTCTATTTTGGGGGGGGGGGGGGCGGCTGACAGATAAGCTGCCCTCATTTGGTCAAAGCAACAGGAACACATTGATATTAAACGGGACATAAAGATCTATTGGAAACACATTTCTTAACTAGTTGAGTTTTTCCCATCCAATCAATGTGCCAAGAACCTGTTTGCCGCGGTGAGAAAGGGGTTGTCATACATTTCGTTCCCCTTTTTATTCTTTTGAATGCGTGCTGAGAACACTTGGTCATAAAAAATTACGGATGACGGGAATAGAAGGGGTTTTGTGTCAGCTGTGCCGCATTCTTTAAACTCCTTCCAAGTTATGTGCCAAAGCCCTCAGTGGTCTATCGTTGAAAATTACTTTTAATGATCAACTGACCCTTCACCAGTTTTGTTGAAGGAAAAGCTGGAAAGGAACGGTGAGAGGAGAAGGCAGCTCTGTCTCTGGCCCCGTCCAGGCCGGGCAGTCACACCTCAGGGAGGGGAGGAAGGCTGCCTTCTGTGGGGGAGGTGGGAGCAGACAGACTGTGGGGGAGAAGCATTCCCATCAGTGCAGTCTTGGGGTGAAGGGTGCAGATGCAGTCGAAAGCCTGCCAATGCGTTTGCCTCAGCCGTGAGCTGCCCGCCCTCGGCAACGCTTATGCTGCTCCAGGGCTGAGCCCCGTCTGAAGAGACTGGACTGACCCGAAAGTGTTTTCTTTGAAGTTCCATCCAATCCTGACGTGCCCTCAGAGCATGTGGGAGAGTCACCCCAACTCTGGGATGATGGGTTTCTTTTGTAAAGGCCCATCTCGTGACTTACACTGCTGCCGTGACTTTAGTTTCTGACATTCCCTCCAAATTCTGGGGAAGGGAGTTACCGAAGGCAGAAGTGGGGCCCTGGTGAGGCTCCTCAGGAAGCTGCCGGGAGCCCCGTGGGGCATTTCTCCCCAGCGCGGGGCCTCTGGGCCTCTGCCCCTTCTCCCCCACGTGGTCCCGCTGAGGCTGGTTTGCACGAGAGTTTATGAAAGAGGTGGGTGAAGTCAAATCTGTGGCAACTGAACAGAGCCTCAGGAATGGACCAATCAGGGAAGTACATCTGTGAACCCACAGTACCTGCAAACTAAATAGCTAGGATGGATTGCCTACAGAAATCAGTAATGTATGTGTCTTTTCAATAAGAAATAAACATCGAACCCTAACTTCACTGTTCTCATTCTTTGCAATCTATATAAAAATTCATTCTGCAATGAGAATCTATTTTTATACAACTCATATAAACAAAGGAGCTATTTTATTTTTACTTTCTCTCTCTACCAATTCATGGAGTAAACTCCTATTTGCAATGAACGGAATAGAGAAAAACTGCACTCACAAAATGGTTAGCTATTGTTAAATTTGGAATTTTAAAAGCATATCTTCACATATAAAGCAATGTTTATTCGTGTATTATATAATGGCCTTATAGAAGTTTCAATTGGAATTGTTTTTATTTAGTTTTAATTTTTAAATTTTTCAAAACAACCTTCCTACAACTGTACACTCCATGGAAATGCCTTACATGGAATAACATGCACACATTTAAAACACTTGAACTCTTCCACATTTCTGTGCTACTAGTTTATTCCGTAAAATTCTCATCTACGTTTTTCATCTTTTGTTGAGAGGTCAAAGGTTGTGTGTCCCTGGTGGTTGCAAATTTGTGCACTCATTTACTGATTCACCCCACAAATCCTAACGGTCTGCTATGGCAATCACCGTTACTAAATGCTGGAAACTCAATACTGAGCCAAATCAGAAATGGCCACTGCCCTCTTGAAGCTATCAGTTTATTGAGGGAACGTGTAATAATCAAGTAATTAATTACACGTGTGTAGAGACTGTAACTGTGACAAGTCCTGTGAAGGAGAGTTCAACAAGCTTAGGAGAATCTTCAGCGGGATGCCAGAGCGTGGGGGCCGGGGAGTGATCCTGGAAAGCTGCCCTGAGGAGGGGATCTAGGGATTAACCCGAGGGAGGGAAGAGCTTTGCAGACCGGGAACAGCTTGTGCAAAGTGCAGACAGGGATCAAAGCAAAGGCGGGGGCAGAGGAGGAGTGCTGGGGAAGGAGGGAACGCATCCAGTGGGGCTGGAGTGGTGGAAGGCAGCCAGACCTGCTGGGCTCTGCAGGAAAAAGTGTTTTGATATGTAGACCAACAGGAAATAATTGAAACCTCTGTAGGGTTTTAAGTGTGGGTGGGGTGATAGGACCAGGTTTGCATTTTGAAAGAATTACTGGCTTTGCCATAGGAGTGGATTAGAGGGCAGAGCCAGAGTGAGGGGTTTACTGGGATAGACACTCCCTTGGACACACGCATGGAAACGTAAGCTTCTGAAAACAAGCGTTTTTAAAGGGTTGGAATTTTCTAAGAAAAGAAACAACTGGTATTTATCTTTTAAATCTTTTTGTGTTTATTTGGGAGGGGTTAGGGCAAAGCTGCTTCACAGTGAGGGGAGAAAAAGAATGCACTGTACTCCTTCCCAGAAGTCCTGGAAAAACATGTCATCAGCGATCAAAGTTACATTTCCCCTTAAAAATGAAAATAGCTGTATTGGGGGGTTTTTGGATTATATTCAACGTAAATTACATTCTGAATGCCAGACAGTACAGAAGGTGTATTAATAAAATTTTCTAAAACTGCAGTTCTGCTCCGGAGACCATGTCGGCCTGCATTCTGAGGAATGTCACTGGGACGCACCTTCAGGGCTTGCATTCCCACCACCTATGCACATGCTCTAGGGACCACAGCTATGTTGTTCAGTATCTATATGTGCCCAGTGCTCAACGAAGTAGGTGCTCAATGAAAATTAATTGGGTGAATTCATTATTCCAATTTTATATGTTAATAGAATGCGCTTTTCACTCAACAGTTAAGTCTTGGACTTAAGATAAATGCCACATCAACCTTTTTAATGACCAGTCAGCAATGCGTGATAGGCATGTGCCTTGTATGTAAATAACTCCACATTGATGGGAGCCCACGTGTTTTAGGCTTATAAACAGTGCTACAGTGAACATCCTTGCACAGACATCTTAACACACCTGTCTAGGATAAATTCCTAGAACTGAATGAAATTGCTGGGGGAGTATATATACAGGAGTCCCCCCAAAGTGTACCGGTTAATAATGTGGATTTTGTAATCAAAGAAAACATGATAATTTCAAGAGAATCATCAAAAGTTCCTTATTCAAAGTAAAGTCCATCGATAGCTATACACTTCTCCCATCTTTCAGGAAATTTGTGGATACTGTCCCAATAGAACTTTTCTTGTTTTGAGGCAAACCAGACACCCAATTTTCCACTTCTTTGCACATTTTGAAGTGCTGCTCAGAAAGTGCATGTGCCATCGATCAGAACAAGTGGTCATCTGAAAGAGCAAGGTCTGGTGAATATGGTGGGTGGGTTAATACTTCCCAGGCAAGATCTTTAACTGGTTTTAAAGTGTGTGGTAGTGCATTATCATGAAGCAAAATTATTTTGCCGTGTCTTTTGGCACATTCCGTTTTACGATCAAAGCGTGGTTCAAATTGATTTGTTGTCAGCAATAATCAGTATTAATGGTTCCACCTGGTTTTAGAAGCTCACAATACACCACACCTTCCTGATCCCACCAAACGCATTGTCCTCTTTCTGAAACAATTTGGCCTGGAAGTTGATGTTGATGGTTGTTGACCTGGATCAACCCATGATTTTGTGCATTTGGATTTTCAAAATAAGTCCACTTTTCATCACCAGTCACATTTCGATGCAAAAAAAGACTTTCTTTCGTGCCATTGAAGCAACATTTTATTGATAACTTTTCAGTTTTCCATTTTTCGTTCAGTTGATGTGGTACCCATTTTCCTTCCTTTAAAATCTTTCCCATTGCTTGTAAATGATCGGAAATTGTTTGCTGAGCAATGTTTAATCTTTCTGCAAGTTGTTTTTGAGTTTGACATGCATCTTCATCCAATAATGCTTGTAATTGTTGGTCTTCAAACTTTTTGGATTGACCTGGACGTTCTTTGTCTTTCACATCGAAATCATCACTTTTAAAGAGTTGAAACCAATGTTCACACATATCTTGAGATGGAGCATGTTCACAATAAGCTTTCTAAAGTATACAATAACTTTCAGCAGCACTTTTCTTCAAAATAATGAATTAAAACTTCCAGAAAATGCTTTTTTTGGGCACGAAATTCGACATTTTTTAAGCGTAAAAATATCTATGATGTTAACACTTTCAGCAAATTTGACATATGAAGTTTTAAAGCTTGCTGTCAATACAACAAAATAGCATACATATCAAATTGCATATATATCAACATGTGTGTAACTCCAGCTACTGAAAAAAATCTGCATTATTAAACAGTATACCTGGTATATACACTTGAACAGCTGATCGCTCAATTTTGAAAATGAAATGTATTTTAATAAATACCGTCTTTATAATTATTAAGTGTGTGTGTGTGTGTGTGTATATATATATATATATATATATATATATATACATATATACATACATATATATATATAACAAAACAAAAAAAGAAGAAAAAAACTATATATACTTTTTTTGGGGGAAAAAATATATATAGATACACACAGACACACACTAGAGGCCCAATGCACAAAATTCGTACAAGGGGCTTGGCCTTGCAGCCCCAGCTTGATCTAGAAGGTCGTCAGGCAATCCAGTCTAATTAGCATATTATGCTTTTATTATATATGAGAGGCTTGGTACACGAAATTCGTGCACGGGGGTCACTCAGCCCAACCTGCACCCTCTACAATCCAGGAGCTCTCAGGGGATGTCCTACTGATGTCTCAGGCCCACACCCCGAGGTTCTCTGTTCTCTGCAGGCCTTGAGGTTTTGCTGCAGCCATGGAGATGAAGCCCCATGCACTGCTCTCTGCTCTCTGCCTGCCTTGCCACACGCCATGAGAAGGAAGCCCCAGTGCCCTGCAGTGTGCTCTGTCTGCCAGGCCTGGGGGCTTTGCCGACACCAATACAGCCCCCATGCCCTGTTGTCCTGGCTCTGTCTGTGGGATCTGGGGGTGTTTCCGCTGCCAAATTGCTAAGGAAGCCCCCAAGCCCTGCTGTCCTAGCTCCGTCTGCTGGGCCCTGGGGTGCTCCCTTTACCGCTGTGCTAAGGAAGCCTCCATGCCCTGCTGTCCAGGCTCTGACTGCCGTGTCTGGGGTGGATCAAAAACCCCTCTGGAGGCAGATCCAGCCTCGCTGCTCCTGCGGACAGGGCAGACAATCCAGCAGGGGAGCTGAGGGGACTGGGCACCGCCATCTTGTGGCTATGGGGACCACCATTTAGTTGCGGAGTGATGGTTAATTTGCATATTATTCTATTATTAGATAGGACTAGAGGCCTGTTACAGGAAGATTCCTACAATAGGGCTTCCTGCTGTGGTCTCCGCTGCCCCGCCTGTTTCCCTCCCTTCTCCCCGCCCCTCCTGCTTCCCTCCTTTCTCCCCAGCCCTGATTTATAGGAGCCCTCTGAACATTGGTGATACTAAACCTTGTCCATTCTATAGATCTGACGTATTTCTCCTACTTCACTTTAAAAAATATATTTTTAATTGATCTTTTTACAGAGAGGAAGAGTTAGAAATATCGGTGAGAGAATCATTGACCAGCTGCCTCTTGTACACCCCCTATTGGAGATGTGCCCGCACCGATGTACATGCCCTTGACCGGAATCAAACCCATGACCCTTCAGTCTGCAGGTCGATGCTCTATCCACTGAGCCAAACCGGTTTCAGCTCCTACTTCACTTTTAAAAAACCTTTGTTGCCATAGCTGGTTTGGCTCAGTGGATAGAGTGTTGGGCTGCAGACTGAAGCATCCTGGGTTCAATTCTGGTCAAGGGCACATCCCTGGGTTGCCAGCTCAATCCCCAGTAGGGAGCATGCAGGAGGCAGCTGATCACTGATTTTCTCTCATCATTCACTCTCACTTCCTCTCTGAAATCAATAAAAAATGTTTTGTTTTGTTTGTTTGTTTGTTTAAAAAACACACACCACTATTTCAATAAATAAATAAACCTTTGTTGATTTTGTCTTTGCAAAACAAAGTTTTATCATTTATATAATCAGTTCTGTCAACCTTCTCCTTTAAGGTTCTGGCTTTTGTGTTCTCCGTGGAACTAGGTCTTTCTCCAGGATAAAAACACTTTCCTAATAATAGTAGTATTCTCTTTGGATAACTTTAAAACTTTAAAAAAAAAAATTTTGTTGTTGTTAATCCTCACTCAAGGATATTTTTCCATTGATTTTTAGAGAGAAAGGAAGGGAGAGAGAGAAACACAGAGAGAAAAGCATCAATGTGAGAGACAACTTGATTGGTTGGGAACCGGGGATTGAACCTGCAACTGAGTTATGTGCCCTTGACCAGAATGGGACCCAGGACCCTTCAGTCTGCAGGCCATTGCTCTATCCACTGAGCCAAACCAGATAGGGTGCTTTGCCATGTTTGAAAGTGTTTCTAGAGGGCAATCAAGAAAAAAAATATTTTAAAAAAATATTCATTCCCTTTGCCAGAAATTCCCCTTTTAGAATCTATTCCAAGGAAATAATAGACACAAAGTTTTAGTTTTAAGGATATTAATTAAAGAGTTGTTTTTAATGGCAAAAAACAACAACAATAAAAAAACCCACACAAAAAAACAAACGATCAAACAACTGTTAATGAAAAGTTCAAAATGGAATGAAAATTGGTTAAATCAATTATGGTATATCTATAGCCATTAACCTGCTAAGATTTAATCATATTAAAACATGAATTACTAAAAACACAAATATGCTTTTAGCACAAATATCCAACATATCAAAAAACAATTTTAACTCGGCACAGAAAGAGAAAACTGTATTTACTTAATAGTGGTTAGTTCTGGGCATTGGAAATAATGGGTGATCTTTTCCTTTTCTTTTATGAGCATGTTTAAATAAAAAGTTTAAAATTTAGTGTAGCCCATAATTATGCAGATATAACATTGTTAAATGTATCACACATTTAATAGTAGCCAGATTAGAGAGTATTACCTTTGTCTTCAATCTTATATCTTGTGCTTCATCCAATAACCAAGTCACTTCACTCTTTTGTACTTGGCTTTCCTCATACATTAAATGAAAAATAATAATATCTACTTTGATTTCACTCACAGGAAGATTGTGTTATTGTTTGTAATACACTGTAAGCTACATAGAAAACGGTGCTAATAATATACTCAACTATGACATCATTGCTTTTTTTTTTTTTTGCTTAAACCCCTTTACTGAGTATGACTGACATACAAAAAGCTGTACATCTTTATTGTGTACAACTAGATGAATTTGGAGATAAGCATACACCCCGAAACCATCGCTACAATCTTTGCCATATACATACCCGTTAGCTTTCAAGGTTTCCTGCTGCCACTTTATTATTTTGTGATAAAGACACATAAGATCTACCCTCTTAGCAAAACCACGTACACAGCAGAGTACAGCTCGCTCCGGCACCGAGCTTCGGGCAGACTCTGGGACTGCGTCTTGCTGACTGAACTCTGTGCCTTTGACTAATGCCTCTGGCTTCCCTCTCCCCAGCCCCTGGCCGCCACCATTCCCCTGCTGCTCCCGAGACTGACTGATTCCTCACACAAGTGGAGTCAGGGAGTCCTTTCCTCTGATGCTCACACTCCCTTCGCGGCACAGAGCCCTGCAGGTGCTGCATGTTGTTACAAATGGCAGGATTTCCTTCTCTTTCTTTAGTTGCTTTCAATGTAAATGCAATGGGAACATTAGCTCAATACCTTAAAAATATTTTTTAAATTAGCTAAGGAAAATTTTTAAAAAGAAAAGTTGCCTATCAAAATAGATTGTAAGAGAAGAGAAAATAGTCAGCAAGCGTTTACTAACTGCCTCCTGTGTGCCAGGCTGGGGCTGGGGTGCTGTAAGAATAACACACAGTCTGTTCTCAGGTCCTTCACTGTGGAGATTGCACAGACAGAGGCACAGGCCAGGCTCCCCAGACCCTCAAGAGGCAGAGAGCGAGCCTCTACCAAGGCAGTCAAGAACAGGCAAGTCTGCCGAAACCGGTGTGGCTCAGTGGATAGAGCGTCGATCTGCGGACTGAGGGTCCTGGGTTAGATTCTGGTCAAGGGCATGTATCTTGGTTGCGGGAACATCCCCAGTAGGGGGTGTGCAGGAAACAACTGATCAATGTTTCTAGCTCTCTATCCCTCTCCCTTCCTCTCTGTAAAAAAATTAATAAAATATATATATATAAAAAAAAAAAAAAAAAAAAAAAGAACAGGCAAGTCTGAGCACAAAGGCCAGGGAGCCGATATGGAAGCTCAGCCTCACCACTGAGTGCCGGTGGGTCAGACAGTATCAGGGTGGCCTGCAGTAGTTTTTCAGCCTACGGAGAAATTAGGGGACAAACTGGTTGGGGATGCCCCGTTCTTGAGGGGTTCCCCTGGTAAGCGTAAGAGGGGAATCCCCCTGAATATGGTGTAACCCCAACAGTAAAAATAGGGGCCAGAGGAGAGAACAGATCCCTGCTTGCTAGTAGAAGACTAGAAGAGGTGGGGGAATTCTTAAAAACTCCTTTTACAGAATAGGAGATCCCCTCTGGTCCTCAAAGTTCCCTCATGCGGGGTGCTCCAAGACAGCTGTGGTTACCAGCCTCTCGAACTTTATTTCTGAGTCCCCCTCGTTCAGGGTTTGAGGAAGCATGTGAACATATATTAATACATCTCGGATGATAGAAGTAGAAATACACACTCACCACACAAGCACACTGCTTGGCTGCTAGGAGTTCAGTAGTCCCAGAATTTAAGTCATTTATTTGTACCACTGGAATCTAATGGTTGGTCATTTAAATATAATTCCAAACACAAGACAGTGTAAGGTAAGACATGCGTGTGAGAAAAACTCACTCCGGACACAAATGGCATTGTGGATTCCAACTTTGTGGGTGATCCTGGCGTCAGCAGAAAACAAAAATAATACCATTAGCATAAACTTATTTAGTGGCCGTTATGCACTAGACCCAGATGAAAAGAAGCAGAGATATGGATTTAACAGTTTTGGAATGAAATTAAAATTCTCAAGTCCATTCTCCTTTCCCATCTCCTTAGCCCTAGAGAAGCAATTAACTTCAGGAACTCTTCCTTTGCATGGGGGAGGCAGTGCCCGTTAAAACAAACAATGCATTCATTTGCAAAGTGCCTGGAATTTTAAAAATGCATTAAGGACCAAGCACACTATTATTATTATTATTACACTTAGAGGCCCTATGCACGAAACTCATGCAGAGGGCTCGGCCCCCCCGCCCCGCCCCCCCCTCCCCCGCAGCCCCGGCTTCCTCCAGAAAGAATCCAGTGTAATTAGCATATTACGCTTTTATTATTATAGATTCTCCCATATATCCCAAGGAAGCACATACTAAATGAATCCCGACAGGCAGAATTCTCTCATTTCTCCAAGGTACAAATTAGGTCAACGTCAGAGATTCTACTGCCCTAAGTGTCCCAAATACTAACATAAAACAGGACAAACCTTTTTTTTAACCCCACAAGCTGCACCAATCTGACCTACACTGGAATTTCGAGCTGGTGGCCAGGTGACAATATGAAAAGGTGGCAATAAGATCATTACGGAAAAATAACCCAAAGCCAAAACCTTTTTGTGGCAGGTTGGTAGGATCATTCTTTACATTAAAATTACATTTTGTCTATTATATAGATACTAAAATTTCAGTGAATGAAGTGGAAGTTGCTTTGAATAAATCTATACAATCAATAGTAGGCTGGCTATGCCTGCATGTGTAGCTTGTTTAAAAACACTAAGAGAGTAAGGCAACAAACAGACTGTTAAATTACAGTGGGGAGGGAGGGAGATATGGGGGAGATAAGAGATCAACCAAAGGACTTGTACGCATGCATATAAGCACAACCAAAGGACGAAAAACTCTGGGGAGGAAGGGCATGTATGGGAGTAGGGGGACAATGGTAAAATATGTACACATATAATATCTTAATTTAAAAAAATGGAAAAAAAACTAAGTAGCATTTTTAATACCCATGTCCTCCCAAAAATCTGTTTTCAAAAGTTGATCTAAGAAAACTTACCATATTCCATATGATATATTCAAAGCTTTACATACTATTATTTTAAAAATAGAAACTTCTTAACAGAATCATAAAACTAAAGGGCTTTAATGTTGTAACATATGCTCTTTATAGAACATATGTAACTTTCCATTAATATATAATATAGGAGATTAAAACCTCTAACAGCCCAGCTGGCATGGCTCAGTGGTTGAGCATCGACCCATGAACCGGGAGGTCACGGTTGGATTCCTGCTCAGGGCACATGCCAGGCTTGCGGGCTCCATCCCAGTGTGCGGCATGCAGGAGGCAGCCAATCAGTGATTCTCTTTCATCATTGATGCTTCTCTCTCTTTCTCCCTCTCCCTTCCTCTCTGAAATCAATAAAAATATGTTAAAAACAAACAAAACCTCTAACACTAGGTGAACCATACCTGCAAAGAACCTTTATACATGTCTCATTTTTTTTTCTGTGCACATCCTAGTACACATATATTAATGTAACAATGTAAATCAACACCCATTTCCACCCAATACATATCTTGAATATATTTTACAGGTTTGTAATTAAACTTTTAATATATTTCTTAAGAGTGAAAAGCCCCTGTTCAAAGTTTGAGAACATCATTTTACCTGAACGAGGTTTGAATAAAAGTAATTGGACACTTCCTTCACATTTAAAATTACTAAAATGAGTCTATACACTTTAGAATTTGCTAAATTTAGCATACTAAAAATAAATCAGTATGAGGGCTTTAAAGCTGGAAAATTTATGAATTTCATTTCCAGCTCAATCTATTCTTCCGATCATTCTAAATTCCATAGGCAGCATACACCGGTCAGAAAGCGGCTCTGGAAATGGAGTCTGTGTGTGACAGGCAGCGATGGGCAGGCTCCTCCTCCCGGGGAAAACCCTGCTAATATTTATAACGTTATGACACGGGGTAATACTCACAAGGTGGTTGTAGGAGTATAAACACCGCCGCGGCCCTCTGATTGGCTGCCGGTGATGTAACGCCCATGTCAATACTTCCCAGCGCACGCACGTGTCGGCCTTTTATTTAAATTTCCATTTCATCACGGCGAGGACACGCTCGGGGCGGCGCGTTGTCAGTGAAAGACTTTCGCCCGCGGCGAGGCGCCGCCCGGGAGGGTCCGCGGCGGAGCCTCCGCGCCCGCAGCCGCCCGGCCGCCGCCTTTGTCGCGGAGCAAAATGCAATACGTTCCCCTCCCCGGGCGCCGCCGCCCCGAGCCCCGGCGGCCGGAGCGCCGCTCCCGCCCCTGCCCGGCCCGGCGCGCGGCGAGGGAAGAACATGCGCGGCCCGGGCGCCGGTAGGTGCGAGCGGGCGGCGGGCGGCGGCCACCCCGGTCACTCCCGCTGCCCGTCCCCGCCGAGCCCCGCCGGCCGCCCGCGCCCGCCCCGCCCGAGACCCCGGCCCGCCGCCGCCCGCGCCCGGCCCGCGCCCGGCCCCCCGCCGCCGCCGCCGCCGCCCCCGCCCGCCGGGCCCGGCGCCCCCACCCCAGCGGCCCGGCCCCAAGCCCAGCCCCCTCCCCGCCCGGCCCCCACCCTTTCCCCTCCAGCGGTGGCGGCTACCCCGGTGCATTGTGGGCGCACGGTCCGTTGTTCATTTGCCATTCGACCTCCGCCGGGGCCTGGTCGCACGGAAGCGCTCCGCCCGCTGCATTGTCGGGCGTTATGTGGCGGCGCCCGGCGCCCTGAGCAGCCCGCGCCCCAGCGCCTCGCACCGGCGGCGGCGGCAGGCCCGGCGGGCGGCGGGCGGCGCGGCGGCCGGAGGGCAGCGAGGGGCGCCCGCGCTCCGCCCGACTCCCCAGGCCGCACGCGCCCGCCGCGCCTCGCTCCCCGCCGCCCCTTCCCCGCGCGGGACGCGGCCCGGAGCGCGGCGGGGCGGGCGCGCAGGGCGCGCGGGCGGCCGGCGGGAGGGCGAGGCCGGGCCCCGCGAGAGCGCGGCGGGGAGCGCGGGACGCGGCCCGCGGCTGGCAGGCCGGGCCGGGCGGCGGCGGCGGCGGCGCGCGCCATGTCGTTCAGTGAGATGAACCGCAGGACGCTGGCGTTCCGGGGCGGCGGGCTGCTGGCCGGCGGCGGCTCCGCGAACAATGCCGCCGGCGGGGAGGCCTCGGCTTGGCCGCCGCAGCCCCCGCCGCGCCAGCCCCGGCCGCCCGCGCCGCCGCAGCCCAACGGGCGGGGGGCGGACGGGGACGCGGAGCCGGAGGGCCGGGCGCCCCGGGACCCCGAGGCCGCGGCCGCGGAGGAGGCGCCCGAGCCGCCGCTGCCCCCGGACGCGGGCGGCCCCGGCCCGCTGCTCGCCGAGAGGAACCGTCGGACGCTGGCCTTCCGCGGCGGCGGCGGCGGGGGTCTGGGCAACAATGGCAGCAGCCGCGGCCGGCCCGACCCCCCGGCGTGGCCGCCCCGGCATCTGTGCGGGCGCGGGCCGGCGGCGGCGGAGCCGGAGCCGGACGCGCCGGAGGGGAAGGACTCGGCGGCGGACGGCGCGTCCCTGAGCGACAGCAGCGAGGACGACGAGGAGGGGGCGAGCCCGGGCGACGGCAGCGGCGCGGAAGGCGGCGGCCGGCGCTCGGGCGGCGACGGCGGGGACGAGGCGGAGGGCGGCGCGGGGCCCGGCGACGGCGAGGCCGCCCCGCAGCTCCCGCTCGCGCGGCCCAAGTCGCTGATGCAGAAGCTGCAGAGCTCCTTCCAGGCGGCCTGGCTGCGGGACTTCCCCTGGCTGCGCTACTGCCCCGACACCGGCCTCATGTCCTGCGGCTGGTGCCAGAGGACCCCCGCCGACGGCGCCGGCGCCGACCTCGCGCCCCTGGGGCACGACGAGCTGTCGCGAGGGACCCGCAACTACAAGAAGACGCTGCTCCTGCGGCACCACGTCTCCGCGGAGCACAAGCTCCACGAAGCCAACGCCCAGGTACGGTGGACCCTGCCCCCGCCGCCCGGTCCTTCCCGGAGGGCCCGGCTCCCGCGCCGCTCTCCGGGAGCATCGTTGGGCCGGGAGAGGTGCGGGCCCCTCGGGCTGGGGAGGTCGGAAAGCCCAGGGATGAGTTTCCAGAAGTTAATCTGTGAGATGGGGAGGACGGGGGGGATGTCAATTTGTTAATCGTAGCGCTGAGCTTATTTCGTTATTTTACAACTCCTATTTCTTTGCCCATTTTTGAGTTAAAAAAAAAAGATTTAGTAAAGCAAGGTGGAAGGTTTTAACCCGAAAAGGTTGACTTTGCGGTCAAAAGTTTCATTGCCTGTGATTTTTGAAAAGCTCCGGTTCAGTGTTTTATAGCATGCCGGTGGAAGTCAAACCTGGGAGCTCTTTGAAGAATGAATTACTAAACGATTTCCTTAACCTTTGACGCTACCCCTTTTCGGAAAACATCCAGCCAGGAAATTCTTTACATCAAGTCAGAATAGTTTGAAATATGAGAGCAGTATGTAAATGTAGTGGAAGCTATTTGCTTAACACTCCTTTCTCTTACATAGTTTTGCTAAATTCATCTTCTTTGAATTTATTGAACTTTCCTTTGGGTAAATTACTGTAGTTTTTGTCTGTTTCTTCTATCCAGATTTCCGTGTTGAGATTTTATATAATCCGCCTTTTTCAAAAGTTGATTTGACTGGTAGAGTACATATTTACCAAACTCCTTGAAAGCAAGTCCTTAGTTACAAAACAAGTAAGCTGTGCGCTAGTTCTTCCTTTATTGTTTTAATATTTCCATTCTGGACAGTAGTCCTGACGGTTTTGATAATCCCCTTTTAGGCCTAGCAGAGGTTGGCCAGTTCTCCTTTAAGGCTTTTTGGACAACCTGTGCTGGTGGGTGGAACTCGCTCTTGTACTGGGAGCCCCCTGTTTATTGGAATGATCTTGCTGCTCAGAACACTTACGCTGGAGTTAATTAAGCAGCATCTAGTAACGGCCAGAACCTTCTCAGAAGTTAAGGCTTGAACTTTAAAGCGTAGGTTTATTTTTCCCAGGGGACAGTGGCAATAGTTTTTGCACAAACTTTAACTGCCTAAGCCCAGAATGAAGGTTATTTAAAAATATAAGGCCCAGAAAGGTTAAGTAAATTGTCCTGAGCCTTAGAGCCGTTGGTGATAACTGAGACTAGAGCCTGTAAGGAATGTTGTAATGGGGAAAGAATGGGTTTTGGAGCAAATCTTGGTTCAGATCTCAGTGTTCTGCAATTATTAGCTTTGTGAGCTTGGGCAATGGAGTGAAATAGTACTAACGTTTCCTTGTTTTCCATATGCCAAATACCCATTTACCTTAACTCTGCAAAATAATCAGTTTGCAGAAGAGGAGTTCGAGGCTTTAAAGGGTTAAGTTATATATTTCTGAAGTTAATTAGTAAAATGATGAGATGGGAAACTTGTGAAAATGAAAGTAGGCTTTTCTAAATAGTGGTAGGTTGGTTATTCAGAAAAATTAAAATAGACTATTAGAAATACAATGGGCCAGTTACTCCTCTTATCAGCATGGTCTCTCTATAGGCAAAGCTGAATGGAAATGCAAATTATAATTAGCTGCTTAGTGAACCTGAAATCAGAGGAAGGGGAATTAGTTAGATCACCGAATGACAGACTTGGTGTGGTGCGTGAATTCTCCCCCAGGCATGCATCCGGATCAGGGAACTCACTCCTAGATACAATCATTATTTATTAAACTTGATCTCTGAATCATCCCTCCCTTCCCGTCTCCTTGGCCCCCTTGAAGCTCTCTTTATAGATCTTATATGCAGCCCATCTTCTTTCTCTTGGGACATTCTTTCATCAGACCAAGGGAATACAGTTTACTTGGAGGCTATATATTGGTTCCCTTGGTTGGATTTTAGATGTTTGCACTCTGAACTGATCCTAAGTATTTGTCTATTTTAATTCTAGCTAATCTTAGTTTGGGGTGTTAATTTGCTATTGTATGTGCCTTGCAGGTACCACCTATATTTCTCCTTGTTAAAGTGTGACAGGTTCAAGAACTGACCTTGTGACTGAGTTCACTTTTTTCCATTGTCCTGCAGTCTTTGATTACCAGTAGGAGGCAGTCTAACACCGACTGTAAGAGCTTTTTCGGGTTTAAGGTGGGGACCTGAATTAGGATTCTTTTTATTGGCTAGCAAAACTTAGCTTCCTCATCTATGCAAAGTATATATGCCAGCACATAATCACTTAGTAAATGAAAACTATCATTCCTATTTTCTTTGCAGATAAGTGTAACAAGATGCTTTTTGTGGCCTGGTGTCTCTCCTGTCTCAGTGTTAGCAGTTTTATCAGTTTGGAGGCCACTTTATCTCACACAATCACACTGATTCTAGAGAGCAAACCAGTTCCTTTTTTTCATACCTTCCGAGACCTTGGCCATCCAGTTCTTTGAGCATTCTGAGATTTCTCATCACACATGCAAGTTTTCTCAGCTTCATAAAAAAATGCCTTATATTAACATTCTCCTATCTTAAAAACATTGAAATGAGAGTTTTAGAGTTCTTCAGGCAAGAATTCAGTTGAAGGTTGGGGTAGTTCACTCCTTTTATTAAACACACACACTTTTTTTTTTTTTTTTTTTTTTGCTGTTTTAAGGAGGCCTGTTTCTTTTAGAGGAGTTTGGCCAAATTTTAGTATGTCACTAAGGGTTACTTTTTCTTATTTTTCCTGTAAGTAAGTAAATTTTTTTTTCATTAATTTCATGGTGGTGACTAAAACATTATAGCACCTTCTTAAAAAGTTTGATATTCTTGTTAACTGAATGTTAGTTAAGGATTCCTCATGGAAGAGAGTCTGTAAGTAAGCTTTCAGAATCTGTCCTTGGCCTTCTATTTCAAAGAGAAGCCTGTAGTTCTTTATAAGCTTATGTGAGGTATAACATGTAAGGGACAGCATAGAGGAAGGGAGAGGGAGAGAGAAACATCAATGAGGAAAATCATCTATTGGCTGCCTCCTGCACGCCCCCTACCGGGGAGCCTGCAACCCCAGGAATGTGCCCTTCCCAGGGATCTAACTGTGACCTCCTGGTTTAGAGGTTGACGCTCAATCACAGTCACACTGGCCAGGCTATACCTTAAATTTTGAGTAACAGCTGACTATGTCTGTCTAGAATCAAGTTCAATAATTAGCTCATACAGGAATTGACCATTTGGCCTAGAGACTTTAAAATTGTTTTAACAGTGATTATACCATGTCTGTTGGTTCAGGTCACTTTCTACCCACTTGTGAAATTTCATAGCTTACATCACACATTCTGCCAAGCCTTTCCAGTTTACCCCCAAAACAAGCACTCAGGTGTATAGGTGTTATGCATTTACTTAGCCTTTCCAGAAAGTAAATTCTGAATTCAGATCTGGTCTGGGTGACATTAATAAGTGGACTATGTTGAGGTCATCACTAAAGCAAAGGTGAAACAAAGCTACCAGTCTTCTTTGAATTTGGCAAAAATATAGCTCAAGGATTATTGTTTTTATCAATTTAGGAGGAAAATCTGAAAACCCTCTCACTAAGAAGAAGAAACATTAAAGATGAAACTATGTCCGTTAAAGAGCCACTTTGTATATTATTATTTGTGTAGGTCCTAACATTGTGTTTGAATCCGTAATCATTTTTTGAAAGGGGACTATAATCCTGGGCAGGGAAGTAAATCCTAATTTCTTATAGCATTTTCTTATTTGTTGATTAACTACAGATGAGTTCACTGATTGCAATTGAAGTTATCTCTATCAGAGGGGGGTGTAGATTTCCCTACAAATTGGTGGCATTATCTAGCTCCTCAGGCTAGAATGCTGAGGACCCTGTGATTCTTTTCTCCCCAAACCCACAATCTAATCGCTCAGTTCTGATTTTTGCCTACCAAATATTTTTCCAAACTCTGCTTCACCACCTCTCCCCCTAGTAACATTATCCATCTTCCCTAGTTAAGGTGATTATTGCAAGGACTGTTAACTGTTACACAGTAGCTTCCGATGGTCAGAGTATCTCCAGTCCTAGTTCCCCAGTATTAATCCTCTACTTAGCTGCCAGTCATCTCTTCTGCTAATCCTATCAGATCAGATCACTCTGCTTCTAAAGCTCTGGCACCTATAGAAGTGAATCTTAATCTTGTCCAGGAATCTAATCTGTTAATAACCTGATGAAAGCTATAGAAACTTTAAAGTGTTAGTAAATGCACATTTGCATATCTTGGGTTTTTGGATCACCCTGGAGTATTTTAAGAAATCTCGAATTATAAGGATATTGTAGCGATCTTGGTTCTTTTTCTCCCACTGTCTACTTTGCTTAGAATGCACATCCTTCCAACCTTTTCTTGCATCTTCTAAGGCTCTGCTCAAATCTCTCTTCCAACCCCCTCCACCCCACCTCCGAGAAACCTGGATTAGATGCACCTCCTGTGTGCTCTTGTCATAGTCTTCAGTGCTTTAAGAGTCTTGATCACTAGTGATAACTTTTTACCTTTAGTATAATTTATTTGGTTCAAATAATAATGGCCATTTATTTTAGCTATGTTTCACCAAAATTCTCAAGTAATACTCCCCTTGGAAAGCAACACGCACTTGACTTGTAAACCATTTGCTGCCAAGGGCACATTAAATAGGTGTGATCAGCAGTGGAAAAGAAGTTGCTAGTTTTGCTTGTAAAAGCAGGGAACATCACTGTTATACAATAGTAACGAGAGAAAATCATGATTGAATAACTGTGCTTGATTTGTGCAGTTTGTTTAAAATAGAATGGGCAAATATTTTGGTGTACAGGCTTTTGTTTGAGTCATTTTTAAAAATTAGGCTATTTGGTCTGGTAATGGTGGAGAATTTCAGAAGTTGGGACTAGCCCAGGAAATTGAGGACACAGTGACCAGAGCCTGAAATGATCACTACAGTTAGACATAGCCATGGCCTCCTGCAGTGCCAGCTGCGTGATGTGCAGATTTTGAAGCAGTTCTTGATTTGCAAATGCTAATGTTTTATTTTAATTTAAGTAATTCTTAATTCATGTTTTTATTTTACATTCAAGAATGACATGATACAGTTACTCTGTAAATGGAACCTTGCTGATGCTCATTCAGATGTTTGATTTTTCTTACATTGAGTGGCCAGATTATTATGATCTCTAAACACACAATAATCTGGCCACTCATTCAGTGTATATCCTATATAATAAAAGGCTAATATGCAAATTGTCCCCTCAACCAGGAGTTCGACCAACAGGCAGACCAATCAACTGCCCATGTCCCCTCCCCCTGGCCAGGCTGTCCAGACCCCACCTATGCACAAATTCTTGCACTGAGCCTCTAACATACATACATACACACACACACACACACACACACACACACACGGACAGTAGTGTACATTCAGTCCTCTGCACCTGCAGGCTCTGCATCCACCCATTCAACCAACCGCAGGTCAAACATGTTGGTGAAAAAACATTACATTGTTGCTGACATGTACTGTGGAGTTAGGCCTGTACTAAAGATGTACGGACTTTTTTCTTGTCATTATTCCCTGAACAACACAGTATAACAACTATTTACACAGCGTTTCTATTGTAGTGGGTATTATAAATAATGTAGAGATTATTTAAAGTACACAGGAGGATTTGCAAGTATTACCCATTTTATATGAAGAACTTGAGTTTAACATTTATGTTTTCCATTCACTTACAGGAACCAGAAATACCTTCAGAAGAGGGATACTGTGACTTTAATAGCAGGCCAAATGAAAACTCTTATTGCTATCAACTTCTTCGACAATTAAATGAGCAGAGAAAGAAAGGTATTCTTTGTGATGTCAGCATTGTGGTGAGCGGAAAAATCTTTAAAGCTCATAAGAACATCCTGGTTGCAGGCAGCCGTTTCTTTAAGACTCTATATTGCTTTTCCAACAAAGAAAGCCCTAACCAAAACAATACTACCCACTTAGATATTGCTGCAGTTCAAGGTTTCTCCGTCATCTTGGACTTCCTGTATTCTGGTAACCTGGTGCTCACAAGCCAAAACGCCATTGAAGTGATGACCGTGGCCAGCTATCTGCAAATGAGCGAAGTTGTTCAGACTTGCCGAAATTTCATTAAAGATGCCTTAAATATAAGCATTAAATCTGAAGCTCCGGAGTCTGTGGTTGTGGACTATAACAATAGAAAACCAGTTAATAGAGATGGTCTGTCTTCATCGCGGGATCAAAAAATTGCCAGTTTTTGGGCAACACGGAATCTTACCAATTTGGCAAGTAACGTAAAAACTGAAAATGATGGTTGTAACGTCGAGGAGGGCCAAATAGAGAATTACCAAATGAATGACAGTGACTGGGTCCAGGATGGTTCACCGGAATTACAGGCTGAAAACGAAGCCCCAGCTCAAACAAAAGTGTTCATTTGGAATAATATGGGCTCCCAGGGAATTCAAGAAACTGGCAACAAGACAAGGAGGAAAAACCAGACTGCCAAGAGGTTTGTTTATAACATACCACCCAATAACGAAGCAGGTTTGGAAGACTGCTCCGCGCTGCAGCCGCCTGCTGCCTATCCGGAGGAGGACGTGCCCTTCGTTAAGGAAGAGCCAGGTAAACACTGCGAACGGAGCTATTTCTGCTCTCATTTGATTCCATTGGCTGCAGTGCTGAAGTATGCTTTTTGGGGGTTTTTGTCTTTATGAAACACACGTAACTAATAAATTTAAAGCAGAAGATGAAATTATTCAGGCACATAATTTTGGTATCTTAGTATTTTCTCTAGGCCTGTGGATGTGGGTTATCAAAGGCTGTGTTAACAATCAGGATTTGCCCATACTGCTGGGTGGCATGCCAACGCCACACATTGTTTAGTAATTTGACTTTCCTGCTTTGGACTCTGCTCACTTTTTTTGCACTCGGTGCTAGGAACGATAAATTCTTTAGTTGTAATATGTAGTTTGTCGTTTCATAACATTTTAGAGACCTAGTTAACATCCTTTGCTTTTTTAAAAAATATATTTTTTACTTCAGAGAAAGAGAAACATCAATGATGAGAGAGAAGCATTGATTGGCAGCCTCCTACATGCCCTTACTGGGATTGAACCTGCAACCCAGGCTTATGCCCTGACCAGAATTAAACTCTAACCTCCTGGTTCATGGGTTGATGCTCAACCACTGAGCCACATTGCCTGGGCAGCATCCTTTACTCTTTAATGTTTTGGGTAAATTAAGCATTTATAAGTGCTTATAGAATTTGCAAATGGTAGTAGGGTTATTCTCATTTGTGTAGAGCTGCTGTTCTTACAATAAATATTACAGAAGCTGGAGTCTTTTAAATTTGTCCCACTCTCACATCATTTTCCTTAGTTAAGGGAAGCCTCTGAAATTTTCCTTTGAGATGAGACTTTTCAATATATCCAAAGGAGTATGTACAAGAATCTTAGCATATCACATTTGTTGTGTGGGTTTTCAAAATAATAGAATGGAGGGCATTATTGAGGAGTGGAAATAGGTTGGAACTTTTCCTTAACGTAACTTTACTGCCCGTGTCTAACTTTTTATTTGAAGCAGCAGCCCAGGGGTTGGAGGTTTTCTCTGCAGCCCCCAGGCTTGTCCAGCGCCGCACGTGTGATGTAATGCTTGCTTTGCCCCGAAGCTCTGTAGCTGTTCAGTGTCTGATTTCCATGATGGTGATCATGTGGGGGTGGAGTACTTTCTGTTAAAAAGAATTACCGGTACTGTTTTTGTTTCCTTTTCCCTTTGGGAAAGGGCAAAATGTCATAGTAATCCTGTGAAGTGGTTCCTCTGGCTTTTTAGGTTTGGGGTTAATTTTCATCAGTCGAAATTTTGCTGTTTGAATATCAGGGGTGTATATAGTGAACACTGTTTGCTGGTCTTCTCCATCCGGTTTATAAGAGTTAGGACATAATTGATATAAAGCCAGGGATTGGCAATTTTTTACTGTAAAGGGCCAAACAGTAGTAACTATTTTGGCCTTACTGGTCATAAGGTCAGTTACTTAACAGCCACTGTAGCATGAAAGCAGCCATAGAGGATGGAAAATGCACATGGATGCGTTCCAAGAAGGCTGGATTGCCGGCCCTTGGTATAGAACAGTGGGTATCAGTCGTGCCTGTATGTTGGCATCACTTGGGTCTCTCCATTAGTTATTCTAGTTAGTTGGTCTGGGATGTGGCCTGGTTGGTGGGATTGTAACAATGTATACAGGTGATTATAATGTGAGCCAAGGATGAGAAGCACTCAGAGGAGAGAACCCAAATAGATTCAGGATTTAAAAATGAGCTCTTCTACTTACCCTCAATTTCCTCATCTTTAAAATGTGCATAAAACCACAACAGCAATCATGGTCATTTTAATCCCTCTTAAAGTTGGGAGATTATTGAGGTTGTTTAAAATCGGTTTTCCAGTACAGTGCAATTCCCACCAAATTCTATATAAAATGGTCCTACAGCTTCAGCTTGACTTTCAGTTTGAATACTTAGAATACTTTTATAAGCAGCCTATTCCAATATAGGATAATTAACTATGATTATTGGGAAGTTACTTTATATTGAGCCAAAAATTGCTTTGCTTTAACTACTTAATTTTGTCATTTGGGTAGTATAACATGAGCCCAACCTCTAATCTGCCTGATGATAACTCTTCCGATATTAGCATTTAAAGAATTTCTCTGGAGTCTTTTGGGCTAAGTGCTATACCCTCCACCTTGTGGATTCTTCCAGTCATAGACATGACCTGGCTTGTTTCACCTGGAAGTTTTGGTGGACAGAATATACTCTTAGGCAAGTTCCAACCAGTAGAGAACACGGTGAGTCTGTGTTTACCGAGGGTCAGGCCTTGCTCAAGGTCATTCAGCTAGGAGATAATAGAGGCAGGTCTCATGTTTTGTGAAGATTGTCTAGTATAAGCATGTCAAACTCAGGGGCTATCATGGGCCAAATAAGGTTTAAGTTTGTGTAGGACACAAAAAATCAAAAGCTTCAATTTTAATAGAAGCGTAGGTTTATTTCTATAAGGCAGTGGTTCTCAACCTTCCTAATGCTGTGATCCTTTAATACAGCTCCTCATGTTGTGGTGACCCCAACCATAAAATTATTTTCGTTGCTACTTCATAACTGTAATTTTGCTACTGATATGAATCATATGTAAATATCTGTGTTTTCCGATGGTCTTAGGCCACCCCGGTGAAAGGGGTCAGTCACGACCCACAGGTTGAGAACCTCTGCTGTAGAGACATGCTGAATACAAAGGGCTGAAATAAATGAGATCTTTAACATAAAAGAACATTTTAATAAGAATTAATACTTTTTTTCTAGAATATTAACTTATCAGACACTGAATAACTGCACAAATTAATAAGCGTAACGCAAATAAACCTATTTTTCTTGTTCTCCAAAAGCGGAATACTTCCTGTTGCGCACACTAAACAAGTCAGTACAAGACTAATGACGTGGCAGTCAGCTGCTAAAATATTTGCTGCTGATATTAGTGGAGAGAAATGGTGCGCCTGCGTGTAGGGCGAGTAAGGGAAATGAATGCAACACAATTATAGTAGTCAGTCATTAGTGAATGTAGTAGCTCATTATTAACCTGTTAACCGAGTGGGACCTATAAATACGTCAAACATAAACACTATCGGGAACAGGTAGAACATATGAATATGTCCTTGAGATATATGTTGCGCCCTGAGAGGGACGGTATATATTTTTTATAATTTTTTAAAAATATATTTTATTGATTTTTTACAGAGAGGAAGGGAGAGAGATAGAGAGCTAGAAACATCGATGAGAAACATCGACCAGCTGCCTCTTGTACACCCTTTACCGGGAATGTGCCCGCAACCAATGTACATGCCCTTGGCCGGAATCGAACCTGGGACCTTTCAGTCCACAGACGGACGCTCTACCTCTGAGCCAAACTGGCTTTGGCTGTAATCTTTATAATTGTTTGTAAAATTTATAATTTTTTAATTCGATGTTTCCATTTTTTTGTTGGTATTCTTTTCTATTTGTAATTTTGTATTTTCCTTTGTGCTTTATATATAAATAAACGAAAAAATATATATTTCATTTATTTTAATTAAGTATAAATAAAAAAATAATAATATAAAATTACGTCCGCTGGGTGTGACGTACTGACACGTCCTAGTGAAAGAGTATGTGCCCGCTGTACGTTGCGTAATTAAAAAGGGAACTCCCGGGTTAACAGGTTAATAGCTATGTGTAACAGAATATTGTAAAAATTACGTTAGGAAGTTTTTATTAAAACATTTCTTGCATACCGTTACATTGGCTGGGCCACAAAAATTTTGTTGTGGGTCGCATGTAGCCTGTGGGCCACAAGTTTGGCATGCTTGGTCTAGAAGACCTATTCTTTTTAAAAAACAAGTCCCTTTAAATCCTTCAAACATTTTTATGAACCCTGAAACATTGATTATACTTTCATTTTATTAAGGAAATAGAGGAAGCTTCCAGTGAAATAAATGCTTTAAGATAACTTCGGTTCTGTACCTAAATGTCTGCAGAGTTGTGGGCTCTTCACTTTTTCTCCAAGCATTGCTTGGCACCTTTGGGTTTCTTACGCCTACAGTTTGTATACACAGCTCTCGTTTGCCACATACTGTTGAAGCTGGTGTTTGGATGCCTCAAAAAATGCTGTAAGATACTGAGAGAAGACACGCCCATAGATATCAGGAACTTGATTAAATTGGAGGCTAGCATGTCTGTTATTGGACTCACTACTCACAGTTAGGCCCGCTTTGAACTAACATCCACTGCCCAAAAAGTCCCACGTGCCACCTCTCTACCCCTCCCTCCCTGTCTTCAGACTCCTGGCAGCAGTTGGGCCTTTCACATCTCTGTTTTGCCTTTTCCAAAGTGCCATATAGTCTAAGCAGCTTCTTTCAGAGGGGACAGCCATCCTGCAGGGTGACAGACTTCTGGCACTGAATTCTGAAAGGAATCTTCAGTGCGGTTTTGTCGAGTTGACACCGACCAGTATGACAGACAGCATTCTCTAGTAATGCAGCAGTAGGCTGTGTAACTGATTTCTGTCTTTCATAGAAGCTGACAGAATCCTCTACCAATGACTAGATTTTTCTTAATACTGTACCAATACTTGGGGACAAGGTGGTGTTGGTCAATGGATAGAGTTCATCTAAAAGCTCCTTTCTCTCATCTGTATTTCTGATGGGAAAACAACTGCACATTTGTGAGTTGAGTTGAATTGGATTTAAGCTTTATATTTTCAATTTTTAAAATTTCCCTTTGTCTAAAAAAACATAATTTGAGTGTTTATTAATTTTGAGAAAAGAAGGTATTAAGATACCTTAATGTGCCACATATACTTGAATTACTTCCTCTAAGTAGAGTAAACTCTGTAATTAGTTACCTGCTGACCACCACTAATGCCCTGTTGTGTTTTGGGTGGTATTTGGTACTTGGCATTATTTTCATGTGCTGCTGCAATCTAAAAATGCTTTCTAAGTGACCATATTTTTAAAGTTATTAAACATTTTTACACTTGAAAAATGGCCATATGATTTGAGACTTCTAATATTATGACCATGTCACATGTGTTTGCTGTATGAACTGTTTAAAATATGTTTAAAAACCATGGAGCTTGGGCTTTGGATTCAGTTTTGTCACTCTAACTAGCCCTGAGTTTATCCCACATAATGTCCCTAATGGAAAGAAAGGAAGGGAAATGTCATAATTCTAAAATTTTGAAAGCTGTTAAACTACCTAAAGCTTTTTCTTAATCATTTTTATAACAAAACCTGATATCTAGTTAGCAGCAAAACCAGCCATTGATAGTCTTACTCCCGTAGATGTGAACCTGTGTGTTTTGTTGCGGAAGTGCTGTTTTGATTACAGAATGCTACTAAACCCCACCAGGAGAGCTGTAGTTAATTACTTTCTGAACCCTGAATTGTCTGCCTTCTGTACCTCACCTCAGGGGCTTTGGACAACAGATGATGGGCCTGGATCTTGGGCTAGTTTTCTTCCTCTAAGGATTCCAGATGTTCTTCCTCATTTTCCCAGCATCCTTTTGGTTGAATATAATTTAAGTGATGATGTTATTACTTTTTAAATATTATAAACTGCTATAATTGAATTTTAAATAGTAGTTTGAAAGTCTGGTGCTCATTAAAAAATCTTTTTTTTTTCTTTTTTTTTTCTTTTTTTAAGGATATGTTTACTGATTTGAGAGAGAAACATTGATCGGTTGCCTCCTATATATGCACCAACCAAGGATCTAAACTGAAACCTAGGTATATGCCCTGACTGGGAATCAAACCTGCAACCCTTTGGTGTACGGGATTATACTCCAGCCAACTGAGCCAACCTGGCCAGGGCCCTGACACTCATTTAAAAAAAAAAAGATGTCCACCAGTAGTTAATAGGCTATAAAATATAGTAATGCCTAAGACTCTTCAATATTTAATCTTGAAAAAATGCTAGTAGGCATCTATGTGGTGGCAACCCTGTTCTGCCATCTCTTTTCCCTTCTTTATCTTTCCTCCACCTGTATTCCTTTCCTCTCCTGTCTGCCATATTTGTTTGACCCAAAAGATGGCTGTGCTAACCTAAGTGAGGGCCCTGAGGACACAGACGGTGTGGCCAGCCCCGGCTGGGGGCTGAGGAGGGTTGTGTGGACCTGGGAGAAGGCCATCTTTGTGGTTTCCACCTGCCAAGGGCATTACGTTTTCTAAACCCCGAAAACGTCAAATTGGAGTTTCAGTAACACTGAATGTTTGATTTCTGACACAACTTGAATATTCTGGGTGACCAGATAGATTTAAATTTTCAAAGCTTTCCTTTCCAGCAAAGTTGTTAGATCCAAATATTACATTTCTGGGACTCCAAAGTAGTTTTCCATATCATAACATGAGAAAATGTGATGATAGAAGTTTTATTTAAAACCCCGATAAACTAAGCAACATGCCAGATGATGCTGATGTAAGACTGAGCACACGGTGTGCTGGGCGATCAGGAAGAAGAGGGTGAGAGCTCGCTGAAGAGGCAGCATGGGGCTGGCCCTTAGATCGTGGAGTTTGCCAGGAGAGGGAGAGGGAGGACGACTGACCCACTGCGGCTGACAAGTTAGTGGGTAAAAAACAGAAAGGGACTGTCGCAGGGATATGAGGTTGGTGGGTAGGTTAGGGCCAGACTATGATTCTCGGTAACTACAAATTTTTTTAGATTCTGAGAAGAGAGGTTTTAATGGGGATTCGGTTTGTTTATATTTGCCTGTAACACAAAGCATTTGTAGGGTGTTGTTCTTGGAGCAGGAGCCCGGTGAGGCGCGTTTGGAGTGGTGCGAGGAACGGGAGATCCTGGCTGGGAGTCACAGTTCCGCGTGGAGGGGAACTGAAAAACATGCTCTTTCCATTGCTTGTGAACCAGGTTTTTAAAAAGCCCATGACCAACAAGAGGTCATGTTTTAAAAATGCAATACATGTTAATCAGAATTATTCTAAAAATGAATTCTGAGGAGGATATTGCTTTATTTATTTATTTTTTATATTATTGATTTCAGGGAGGAAGGGAGAGGGAGAGATAGAAACATCAATAATGAGAGAATCATTGATCAGCTGCTTCCCACAGGCCCTTATGGGGATCCAACGCACAATCCAGGCATGTGTCCTTATGGTTCATAGATTGAGGCTCAACCACTGAACAACACAGGCTGGGCTGGAGGATGCTTTAAAGATGACAATGTTTAACTGTAAGAACAGTGATAGCTGACATCTAAGGTCCACTTAAGATTTTGAAACGAAGTTGAATGCTGGTTTAGCTCAGTGTAGGTGAGGTTTATCTTTGCTCATTTAGCAGAACAGTATATCAAGTATTACTAGAAAGTGAGTTTAAGATGTTAGACAGCATTGCAAATTGAGCCCTTTTGGTTGCTTGCTGTGTACCAGGCCACACAATACCAGTTCAGTCAAGGAGCAGAGCAACGTAACTCTCTGCCTCTAGCTTAACCTTTGCTCCCGCATACAATAAGGATAAGAACATTCTTACTATTGTGACGAACACATGGGAAGTTTGAGTTAGAGAAAGCATATACAAAAGGACTTACTACTTGATGCATAAACTGTTCTTTGTCTTCTTTGGGGGAGGAGTCTGCTAGTATCTGTTCATGGGAGAAAGACATTTGTAAAAATAGAAGAAATTATACATGGCTTATCATTTAACTCTGATTATTTGAATCATTACACAGCACACATAATACCTGCTACCGTTCAGAAAGACCTGTTATCTTGTGAAACTAACCTTTTAATAATTCTTTAAAAGGTCTGACAATTGTAGAGAGATCTTAGCCCTTTTTGCTAAGTTTAAGTGAAGTGAAAGATTTCCATAGCAAAGTCATGAATGTTAGAAAAGCAAATATGTTAAAGAGTTTACTTTTTAATCTTAGTTTTAGAGAAAAAGCTGGTGAGGAAGACTTACTGCCTTTGCTTCCCAGCGAAGCAAATTCGTCCCTAGATCATGTGAACAGTTGGTTGCCTGGCTTTTCTCCCACTCACATCAACAAAACTAATGAGAAATGAGTTGCTAGGCAGTTTGGCTGGTGCCACTTAAGGTCCAGAAGTGATGTGATGTATTGCTCATGCTTTACGTACGCATGCTACTTTAGGAAAGCTGTTGTCAGCCTGGCAGAGCTCACCTGTGTTGAGGTTTGTTTTTAATACCAAGAACCAAGTAGCTGGGACCACTCCAGAGAGATTTACTGTCTAGCACGGGTGTGGTTCTGTGTGGAGAGGAAATAGGCATACACGAAGACTACACTAGCCATCTATTGTTGCTGTTTTGTACTTAGTGTCCATTAGGATTAAAGATTACAAGTTAAGTTCTAATACTTTCGAGATGAGATAGAAGACCGGAGATATCCATTTTAAGAAACAGCAGAGGAAAGCCTTCAACAAATCACTGTAGAACGTTACATAAATGGAAATACCCCATATTTACAAAGCGCCCTCTAAGCAGACTATGCTTCAGAATCACTGTTTTTAAAAGATGGTGAGAAACTTAATAACATTGTTTGGATAATGATTTGAATTTTATTTTTGAATTTCAAAATACATTTAACTTTTCATAGGAAAACAAAGTTACTGAGTTTCACTTATTTTTCAGTGTATGGATGTGTTTTAGTGCCATCCACCTGAAAACTGAGAAATTATTCTTCAAACACTATTAATTACAACTAAACTAATAATGTTGCAAAGGGCATATTATTTAATAGCATTTTAACATTTCTTAAAAAGCGTTTTATTTGTTATGCATTTTTTATACACATACACATGTGACATAGTTTTATTTTAATAAACAAGAATATTTCATTATGGGTTTCCCTTTATATTTTAATATCAGGTGTTTTGTTTTTCCAACTTAATCACTTTTATTTTTTTTAAAAGGATACATATTGACTATAAACAATCCAGACAATAAATACAAAATGAATAAATACAAAATACAAAAATGAAAGAAAAAAAGCCAAATTGCTCACTCAGAAATTACCATCAATATTAGGTGAACATCAATTACAATATTTTAAAAAATATATTTTATTGATTTTTCACAGAGAGGAAGGGAAAGAGATAGAGAGCTAGAAACATCGATGAGAGAGAAACTTCAACCAGTTGTCTCCTGCACACCCCCCACCGGGGATGTATCTGCAACCAATGTACATGCCCTTGACCAGAATCGAACCTGGAACCCTTCAGTCTGCAGACCAATGCTCTATTAACAGCCTGTTTAAAACATTTTATTGCTCTTAGCAAAAAAAAAAAAAAAAAAAAAAAAAAAAAAAAAAAAAAGTCAAATTCTTTACTGAATCCTGCAGGAGTCTACATGACTATTTGTGTCTACTTGGCATCAATTAAACTATTCTTCTCTCAGTCATTATGGAAGTATGTTATCCTACTGGCCTCTTAGTATGATGGTACCAATCTGGTGCGTGGTTTGGCTTTATAGCTGCACTAGCACCACTATAATCATTGTATGATTATATTTTCCCACCATAAACTTTTTAACCTTTACTATTGGGAATCGGAGCAGTACAGAATGGTGATACCAAGGATTGGTCTTGAATAGAAGACAGAGGAGAGACAGTCCATAGTAAGCATTTTAACACTGTCTTCAGAAACGCGCTTCATTTGAGGGAGTAGGTTGTGCCAGTGGGTGAGTCTGGATTCCTAAGCAGGCACCTGAAACATTACCTCGGACTCTAAACTAAGGAGTTTGAAGATTATCGTAAAAGCTGTGGTTAACCATGGGCGATCTTAAGTAAAGGAGCAACGTAAAGATTGATGTTTTTGGAAGGTCTCTTCTGCAGTGTGTGGGAAGAGAGTGGTGGTGGCAGCACTGTATTTGGGAAGGAACTGTTGGAGTCATTTACTCACTAATCAGGAGAGTAAAGACTAGTGCTAGTTGCAGGCAGTGGTAGAGAAACGGAACGGATGGAACAGATTTAAAGGGATTAACATGTTAGTGTGCTTTTTTTATTTATGCTTTCTATCACATTCTTTCCATAGTTCATTATGAACTCTTGGGAATGGCCTCTATTTGATAGCTTCCTTTTTATTTTAGCTTTAAACGGTCCTTCTCACCTCTGAGCCATACGATGTTTTATACATCTAGTACTTAGCAATAGTCATCATCTGTTGTGTGTTAGATATCATAATTATAACAGTTGGTTTACATTAACCTAATTTCTCCATCAAATCTGATACAAGTAGATGCATGTGAGGAAACTGTCATGGCTCATGTAGCCAGTAGCAAATGGAGCTGGAGTACCAGTTCACTGGCACTGCCGCTCATGCCTCTCCAGGACACCGTGCTGGCTGCTGAGCGGGCACTGCTCCTGTGGGTGACAATCACGTCCTGCCCTTGGTGCCTTGTGGCGTTGAGCAGTGCTCAGCTCTGGCATAGAGCCGCTCTGTGTGCCCAAGAAAGTTCCCGAAGGGAGTGGTGGTGGGTGGCGCTATGGTGTGGCTGTAATAACAGATTCTTCTCCATGTCTTTCAGATCTGGATGGTGCTCTGCTCTCCGGGCCAGACTGTGACAGGACCGCGAACGCAAACGTGCTGGCAGAAGCCAGCTTGGGGCAGGATGGAGGCGATGCTGGTAGGCACAGCAGGTCTTGTTGTTGACAGTATTACAGTGTCTCTTTAACCCCCCTCCGCCCTGTGCAGTAAGAATTTAAAAAGAATACATTTAAGAGGATTTGAGGCTTGGAAAGTGTTTGTATACATGTTTACTAAGGACCTACTGCAGTTTCTTTTTCTTAAAGGAGAGGATTATGTGTAAGTACTTTCATCTGTGGAGTCTGTGACTATGATGGACTTTGAAGCCTGGTAAATAAAAATAGATAGGTATTTCTCGTTTGTTGAGTGGACATTTTAAAACTCTCAGTATCAGCCGAAACCGGTTTGGCTCAGCGGTAGAGCGTTGGTCTGCAGACTGAAAGATCCCAGATTCGATTCCAGTCAAGGGCAGGTACCTGAGTTGCGGGCACATCCCCAGTAGGGAGTGTGCAGGAGGCGGCTGGTCGATGTTTCTCTCGCATCGATGTTTCTAGCTCTCTATATCTTTCCCTTCCTCTCTGTAAAAAATCAATAAAATATATATATTTTTTAAAAATAAATAAAACTCTCAGTATCAAAAGTAATTATGATTTCTGTTAAAGTATAGATGGCATGAGGATGGTGATTATTAAAATGATTAATGTATTTGAATTGGCTTTGATATAAAATAATTGGTTGTTGCTGGCTACAGAAAATGTTAATTCTAAATAGTAATATTTACCTGGTATATCAGCTGTACTTTGGGAAACAACGAATTCATGAACATTCCACAGAGTTACATGAGTACATTGTGAGTCAATTAGAAAGGGAAAGCTTTCTTTACAGAAGAATGACAAGCTCATAAATATAGAAGGGGGCCCGGTGCACAAAATTTGTGCACTGAGGAGGGGTCCCTCAGCCCAGCCTTCCCCTTCTCACATCCTGGGAGCCTTCAGGGGATGTCCTGATCGCTCCCAATGGGGAGCAGGCCTAAGCCGCAGTCTGGCCTCCCTTTGCAGTAAGGCACCAGCCCCATCACCCCGCTGCTGCAGCCACCAAGATATTTTCATCAGCACGGACTCCGGTCCCTTCACCATGAAAAAATGACTACTTTCTTTAGGCATTTTCAAGATGTGTCTTTCATAGGATATGACATTTCTTTGTTTTTCTTTTTATCCTCACCTGAACATATGTTTCCATTATTTTTTCCCCTTCCCTCCTATCCCAGGCTCGGCCCCTGTCCAAGCCTATAGCCTCCATCACAAGGTTTAGGCTTGCGAGAGGGATCCCTGGCACCTCTGATCCCAGGCTCGGCCCCTTCCCAAGCCTAAAGCCTCCACCCCAAGCTTTGGCTTAGGAAGGGAGACCCCTCACCCCTCTGGTCCCAGGCTCTGCCCCTTCTCTCCCCCCAATCCCTCCCCACCCTCTCTCTGTTGGCCGGCTGGGAGTGACCCAGGTGCCGAGAAGGTTCCCAGGACCCAGGTATGTTTGCAAATTAACTGCGAGCACGCCTCGGTACCTCTGCCTTCCACAAGTTCCTCTGAGTCTCAGTGTGCTTTTCTCTATCCTAACAGTCCAGTTGCACCACATATGAGTCTGACTCCCCAGAGTCTTACCCAGAACTGGAGTTAAGCGCAGTCGGGAGCTTTTGTCTTCCTCCTGCTTGGGAAAACAAGCTGTGTACTCAGTTGTCAGTCCTCTGTGCACACGCACACATCTCAGTACCTCTGCCTCCTGCAGCTCCCCTGAGTCTCAGTGAGCTTTTCTCTTTCCTTCTAGTTGTAGAATTTCCACTCAGTCAGCCTTCCTGTGGTTCTGGATGATGTCCGTTTTGTCTTTTAGTTGTAGTTTTGAAATTGTTGTGCGAGGTAGTAGTTTAGGTGTTTACCTATGCCACTATCTTGGTTTTATTCTATGTTTATATATGTATTTTTAAAAATATATTTTATTGATTTTTCTTACTGAGAGGAAAGGAGAGAGATAGAGAGCTAGAAACGTCGATGAGAGAGAAACATCGACCAGCTGCCTCTTGCACACCCCCTACTGGGGATGTGCCCGCAACCAATGTACATGCCCTTGACCGGAATCGAACCTGGGACCTTTCAGTCCGCAGACCGATGCTCTACCACTGAGCCAAATTGGTTTCGGCTATGTTTATATTTTTCATCCTTCATCCATTTTTCTAAACCAGTTAGTCTAAAATAAGACTGTGTGATTGCTTAGGGGACAGGAGGAGACTGTCTGGTTCTGCAAATGCCTTGGGGGTTGGGGGGGGGGGTAATGATAGGATAATTAGGAAGAGTAACTATTTTAAGACGGTTGTGTTGAATATGTTTGAAAGATAGTATTTTCATGATGGCCTCCACACATCATTAGATAGTATTTAGATTTACTTCACTGAATTTTCCCCTATGGTTGAATTGTATTTTAAACTTTAGTTTGTTTTCTGTTTAAGATGTTTGCCAATCAGGATATTATAATTAGGTAATAAAGTATAAAGACATGCCAGTTTTAGATTAAAATGTAGAGGTCTTTTTATTTAGCTATTTTAAATTAAGCTCTTCTATCTTAATTCTCATTTATCATGTGTGTTTTTTTTTAATTCCAGCAAAAGACAGATCTTTATTACCATTATTACATCAAAATCATTTTTCAATTGTATTAGGTACTTCACATGATTTCAAGTATGGCCTGATGCCTGGCCCATCAAATGATTTCAAATATGGATTGCTACCAGGTACTTCAAACGATTTCAAGTATGGATTGCTGCCAGGTGCTGCAAACGATTTCAAGTATGGATTGCTGCCTGAATCTTGGCCAAAACAAGAAACCTGGGAAAATGGCAAGTATTAGTCAACTAAACATTTTACGGAATCATTCTGAGTTGTGGTTTTTTGTTTTTGTGTGTGTGTTTTGTTTTGTTTTTTAAATCAGGACAGTAGTAGCCCTACAACAGTCCCTGTTCTCAGGGATAGGTAAGCTTTTGAGAGCAAGTTTTCTGTTTATTATAAGTGCTTTTCTGTGTGTGTTTTTATTCTCAAAGGTGAATCATCTCTAAACTTGAACAAGTTGAAATGCCCTCATTGTACCTATGTAGCCAAATATAGACGAACACTAAAAAGGCATTTGCTCATTCATACGGGAGTCCGATCCTTTAGCTGTGATATTTGTGGAAAACTGTTTACTCGCAGAGAGCATGTAAAAAGACATTCCCTGGTAAGTAACTTTAAATATAACTGATCTTTGAGCTACACTATGTTAATGTCAGTAAAATTTAAGGCATTTTAACACTGTTACCTGCAGTTTTAAGGAAGGCTGATTATTAAATAGCTTTAAACAGAAAATATGATTTATAGTCTGATACTGAGCCTCATACAGCAAAAAATGGTATATTCACTCATGGTTCAACTGGTGATTTGAGTGGTTCAAATGCATTCAATTGTTTATACCATCCTTATTGGATTTTTCCCCCCTTCAATTAGGTGCATAAAAAGGATAAAAAATACAAATGTATGGTGTGTAAGAAGATCTTCATATTAGCTGCCAGTGTTGGAATAAGACATGGATCTCGACGCTATGGTATTTGTGTTGAGTGTGCAGATAAACCACGGCCAGGAAGGCAACAAATTGTAGTTCAGGGAGAGGATACAGATTTCCATCGGGATGAAGAGTACGAGGAGAACGAAGGGGGAGAAGCTGAAGAAGAGCTGGCTGATGATGGAGAAGATCCGAACCACCCGTCACAATGGGACGAGCTGGGAGACGTCTGTATGTCTCAGGATGATTGACTGGCCTACTCTACTCCTCAAGGATGCTGCATTGGGATGTAATATGAAGCGACAATTTGAATTGTTGAACTTGAAGGCTTGCAAAATATGGTACATGCTGGATGGTAGTTAAGTTGCTGTGAAAACTGTAGGGTCAAAGCCTTATAGCAAAATTTTTTTATATTTGCACAGGACTGGACAGCAACCAACCTTGTGGTTGGATTACATGGAGTCCCCACATCTTCAGTCAGTTATCAAAGTAAAAATATTTTTTATTTATAGGATATACAGTAACTCTTTGGGTCCTAATGAAAATGGATTACCTGTCTGTAAAGAGCTGACGTTTACGTACCAGTTAACCGGAATGAAGAAAATCCAGTTATGAGAATACGGTGACAGCTGGCCCAACTACTCTGTCCACCAAACCACTCAGGCTAGTTTGTACTAGTAGAGTTTTGTTTCTATTTTTATTTTTATTAATTTTATTTTTTTTAATACAGATTTTCAGTGAGGGGCCTTTTCAACCCCATTGGTTGTACTTTTCTGTATTTTCCGTTTTGATTTGCTTCATAAGTTAAACCAAGTCTCTTCTAGTCTTAGGTATTATTTCTCAGTTTTGTGCTGATGGGCATGTTTATAAGAACTGGAGAGGTAATTTATTGGAATGAACTAATTGACTTCCTCCATTCCCCCTTCCTTTTTGACATGAATTTTACTACTTCACAAATGAAGAATGATGTTGCAAAGTTACCGTGACGAAGTTGACAAATACCACTAAATGATTATGATTTAGAAGTCACTTCCTCTTGCTGCTCTAATCTGACAAAATGGTTCTATATGACGTTTTCTGACATGGTATTCGATTTTGGGTATCTGTTACTTTGGCACTATTCTTGTTTGCCTTTTTTTATTTTTGCCAGTGTTCTATACCTCAATCCTATTTGAAAAGACAGAAATCTGATCGAAAAAAGAGTCATAGAAAAATAAGTAAAATGATTTGTTTTATGATTTATCCTCCATGTCCAGTTTGGTTAGCTTGTTATGCAATATTAATGAACTATCAGGTTTTTACTCTTGTGCCCTTTTACCATTAAAATTAACACAAAAATTGCATTCTCTTTTGTTTCATATTTACTGGGATATTCAGTGTTTTAAAATTATGATAGACAATTATTTTTTTCAATTCCTTAGTCACTATACCTTGGTATGCAGTCTTTGTAGTAGTCACCTTGATTCAGTGATCTGCAAAAGTCTTACAAATAAAATATTGAGGCTTTACAATTTATGATTAACTGAATTTTTCAGGAGACAAGGAGTGATATATTATAAAGTAGAAATTTTCAGGTTTACTTAGCCTGATGATAGATGAATTAGCTAATTGTAAGACAGCAAGATGTCACATAATTAATATTAATATGCACAACATTATCAGGAACATATTGTATATTATATCGAGTGAGGGATATCAAACTTTCAGCTTTCTTTTAAATAGAGATTAGCATATTTTCCTGCTGTGTGGTGCTCTATTTGATCAAGGCCGAAACATTGATACTTTTCTAAGAGACATACTTTCTCGTTATCTTTGATTTCAGTAAAATGATGCTTAAATGTAAGACATTGATGTTTCTGCCCAGATAAATCAAAGATATAAAGTACAGTTACATGGTCAGATGCATCTTTCATTATCTAAACTTTATTATAATTTCTGCATAACTATAAAATTGACACAAATAGTTTGGTTTGGTTTTTAAGACTGAAGAGTACAACTTATTCTCAATGTTCTAGGTAAATAAGTAAAATGTAGTTCTGGTGGGGTCCAAAGTAGACGTTAGTTGGGTAAAGATACTATGAATGAAAAAGTATTTTAAGCATAAAATGTTCTGCATTGTGAAATATGTAAGTATAGTATAAAGATTTCTTTCATCCCATTTATCCCCCTCCTTTAAAATAAACCATAGTTTACAATCGGTAGATCTGTCTATATATAAATATATATTAAAGAGAAAAGATATATATCTGAAAGTTGCTAAATCTGCTTTATTAGACTGCAGGTCATTTATTGCATAGAAACTGGACTGGGCTTTACACTCTAATGTACTTTTTACTTTTCCCAAGGTATGAACTTACTCTCGTTAAGTTGAATTTTCTTTACTACTTAAATCATTTATGTATATCTGGTAAATTATGACCAAATTTCTGTTAGATTGCATACAGTAAATTGAAATACACATGTGGTACACTACGGGATTGTTGTGCTTTTGCTTGGTTTAGTTGGAGGCAAGGTTTGATGTAGATGGCTTGTTACTGTTAATTTAAGATATTCTATGATTGTCCATTGCGTTTTATGTTGTGTTATGACAGATCGGACTATATTTACTTTACCATATTGTTTTTAGAAAGGCAATCCAAAGGAAAAATGTTTATACTCTTGAATATATTAGCCTCAGCCTATATAAAAATTTCTTCTTTAAAGTAAGCTTTTCACAAGAAACAGAACTGACAAACTTTTCTACTTGCTGACTCCCTAATTTATTTGTTCCGTAATCTTGAGGGACTGCCTTTACCCTTCTAGATCATTTTAAAAAACTAGTTTTAGTACTAAGGTATACTACTGGATGTTTCTATTTTTTTAAGTATGTTCTTTTTCTGACTTACAGTACAACTTCAGGAAGTTGAGATGCTAAGAACTTAGGGTTGGTCTCATAGGTAACACGGAATACCCATAGTTTGGTCTGTGGGGCCCTGGCAGAACTGTGTGTTACACATTTGCTGAATTTTTTTCTTATTAATTAAAATTAAAAATATTTCAGAGCTTTTAATTTTAATGAAGGGGAAGAGCATGAACTGCCTCTTTCCTGTTCACTGTAGTACAGACCCTCTCAGCTAAATCAAGGTCATGCACTGTTTCTTAGGCTTCTGACAGTCACCGCCACACAGTCCCTACACTGTCGGTCAGAGTTTGGCCCTCATTTTTCATAGTCACTGGATGTTTTGCTAAATTTCAGTACCACAGAAACTAAAAGCTGAAAAAGAAGAGATGTTACAGGAAGGGAAACTGAACTGTCATGAGTAGCTTTGAAATTCTGGGGAAACATTCACTGGTTTGAGTAGAGCCATCCTGATGAGAAGAATGAGGTGATGCATAGACTCATGTCAGATGCTTAGAACACTGGCAATAGACGGGAACCAAGAGGGAAAGAAGGAATGAGGAAGGGGAGAGAGAAAATCTCGGGGAAGGACCAGGGCTTAGAAACTATCACTCCAACATAGTGTCAAAGGCCTGAGAAGAACTGGAGCAGTATAATCATGGGAAAGGATGACGAGATGGGTTTTTAAAATCACAAATTTTAAAACTTTGATAAGCTTTACTTATATTTTTAGGACTTTGTCAACATAGAATGAAGAGTTTATTTTTCTGAATAATAATTCCAAAAGCTACCATTTTTTAGTGCCTCCACATGCCGTTGCGCTTTATTTGATCTGTTCTCTCTAAGGTAGGTGCTATTGTCTCCATTTTACAGACAGGAAAGGCTCCCAGCGGCGCTGGCCCGCCGTAGCAGCCACAGGGCCAGGCCCAGGCCCAGCTGCTCCCTCCGCCACCTCCGAGCCCAGCCCTTCTGGGGGCTCCAGTGGGCCTCATGCAACAGCTTTTGGAGTTCACTCTTAAGGAGTCCCCTCAGGAGACATTTCCCTTAGAACAGCTCTTAGGAATCGAGCGTCTACGCCTTTCTCCCCACTGTCCCCAGGTGCACGTCCTCCCTTCCTTCCTCCTCGCAGCCACTGCTGCACCACCTGCCTCCAACCAGACACCCAGCCTCAGTGCGGCATTTCATTTTTAAATGAGGAAAGAAACATGAACCCCAGCTTTTGTGCCGTCAGTCACCCAGATCCTTAAACTTCACTATGGTACGGGCTTCTCTGCATCCCTTTCGGGAGTGAAGGGAAGCTTTGCTCCTGCCCTGGCCCTGCTCCCGGCGGCGGCGGGCAGCTCTAGGCAGCCAGGTGTGGGGAGAGCACGGTAAGCCCTGCCCCGGGAGCTGGGGATGTAGCTCTGGAGCACACTGGCTACCAGAAACACCGGGTTGAGGAGAGGGTGGTTGAGGCCGTTATGAAATGGGAGAGTCAGCATTTAACACTGTAAACATAAAAAGAACACTTTCTCTGCCTGCTGTTTGTAAAAGCTCTTTGGTAAGATCTTTTACGAAGACCAATTTTTAAATGTAATTTACCTACCTAGTATAAGTGTCCTAAGACGTGTATGTAAACTTCCAAGACTGTTTGTCCGTGTATTTAGAAAATACACAAGAATCTTTATCAAACCTAAAAATATAAACTTGTGAGCACTAAACTGCTTCTGGCTTGTGAATTTTGTTGACTCTTGATTTTTTTCATTCTTTTTTTGTTTGTTTGCATTCAAAATGTACACCATTAGGCTAATTGGGGTGGGGGACACCTTTGAATACTTTGACTTATGTACAATTCAGTTATCTTTGTAGTTGAGGTTTACAAGTTTGAATTATATACTCTTTTAAGGGTTTTTGCTTGTGTATTTTTATATGAAGAGAAATGCATATAAGCGCCTCCAACTACCTCCTCACACTGCGTGGAGAGCTGCTCTGGAGCACAGGGTGGCTCTAACCAGCACATGTCCCATCATGATGACTTGAAGGATTCTCTACAAGTTTTAGAAACAAAGTATTTCTCCTGTAATTTACACTTATAATTTGGAGAATGGATTGAAAAGCAAAGCTCAATCACTTTATCCCATATATACTGCATGTTATATTAATGGATTATAAGTAACTATATAAATTTCACGTCTTTAAAACTTGAGTAATATGAGAAAACCTAGTTACTTAGGTTTTTGTGGTGTTAACAGAACCAAGGAGATCACAGAAAGGACCTGATGGTCAGGCTTGACTAAGGGATGAGAGTCACGATTTAGTTTGGAGAATGGCGAGATAAAGACGGATGGATGCCCATGTAGCATCTAAAGCCCCACCGCTTTGTCATGAGGCAGAAGAATTGGGTGCATTCTGTGTGGGTCCAGGCTTAAGTTGAGACCACTTCCCAAGATTAAAAGGCAGTTTTTAATAATGACCCAAAGACGAAACGGGATTGCTTCAGGAAAGTTCCCGTGTGCACGGAGCTGTTCCGGATGAGGTATTGTTCGTCGGCAGTATTGGCCAGCATTCTGTGGGAGACGCTGTGCTTTAAACTCAGACTGTGAGAGTTGCCAGTGGTTTGCTTTGCGTTACTAAAAACAAATATCCAACGGGGGATATTCTGACACCAGAAAGGGTACAGTTAACATTAGAAATCATGTCTCACTTTATGGAAAAACTTGCTGCTTGGACTTTTTTCTTTTTCACTACAAGTCCTCAAAGACAGTGTGTGGAGGCCGGTATAGGAAATGGGATTCCGGGATCGATGGTTAGATAAGAAGCAGCGATCCTTCCGGGCTCAGGCTCTGTCTTAACCACCTGGTTTCTGTACTGACGACGGAAAGAAAAGCGCACCACAGGTCTCTGTTACGGGAACTAAAGGGAAGGAAACGGCTTCCTCGCTGCCCTGTGCCATGCCTGCTGTGAGCCCGCCTGACCTTTTTTCCAACAACCAGTCTGGCAGTATGAAAGCATCCATCTTCCCACACAGTGAGGTGTGGATTAGGCTCTTAGTTGCAAGACTTTGACTTCTTGGCACATGTCCCAACAGCTGGTGAGAGGAAATCATATAACATGGTTTTAAGGTAATGGTGGGGTTTTTGTTTTTTGTTTTTGTTTTTAGGTTGAAAGAAACGTTAGGAGTAATAAAGAATTAATTCCCAGACAGGTTGCTATGGTGACTTTGCCATGAATTTTAGGACCCGAGGCCCCTGAACTTCCATTATAATATTCCCCTACATCAAACATATATTCAGTAAGTACTTTAGGGAAAACTTTGAAATTAGAGACCACAAAGTATATTCAACGACAGTACCTGGAACATAGTCTGAGCTCAATATTAAGTGAATGATTATTTAAAAGATATCAGTAACTTAAGGATTTTGCTTGCTAATATCTAATGGCTGCCAATATAGCTGTCAAGCTATATTTTGTCTAGAAGTAGTTTTATGTTGTCAAGCACAGGATATGTAGGGTCACACATCCTGGACCTCGGGACCCTTTTCCCCAATACACCCCTAGGTGGCCACACAGTGACCAAACCCAGTCTGGCAGTTACTAGAGAGCTCATTGCAAGGGTCTTAAATATGCACCATCTCCATAACTCGGAATACTTAGTGACAAGATTGTTGGTTGTTTGCTGCAAAATATTTGTTTTGAAATGACTAGTGTGGCCAACACTAACGCAGATGTCCGAACTCTGTATGTATGCGAGGAAGATGTGGAAAGCGAAGGAAACCTGGAGGAGTGGTTCCTGATGAAGGTGCTGGGTGGAGGTTTAGTTGCCATGTTGTGAAGAGGCATGCGAGGTGATGGCATTTACATTTACCACATGAGACAAGCCTTCGTGTGAAGGATTTGTGGAGCTTAGTACTTGTCACCCCGCTCCCCATCTTGACTTACCCACTTGGTTTACTAAACTGGGATGGTCTCTATTTACATAGAGACACGGGCAATTCTCTAAAGTAGGTTACACACTTAATTGTAAAGTAATTGTCTCCTAAATCATTACATAACACAGCTAGCTCATTTCAAAGAGCAGCAATTACAGAATGGATCAGCCTCCGAGAGGCCTGGTCCCTGGCCAGATCTTCATGATGGCAAACGACATTGAAGACATTATTTAAAGATGACATAAACAGCTAGTTTTATAGGTGTATAGTTTCTCATCGGCGATCATAAATGTGCCTCCATGTAAGATTTTATTGCGTAAGTTAAAAGGTGGTGGTTAGAATCCTGCAGTTGCCTTCTGGAAGCTGGGACGCCCTAGGCTGTCTGTCGGCTCTGCTGCTGTTGGTGGCACAGCACACTCAGAGAGGTACCACACCCTTTCAGTCTGTGGGCACACGTGTATTCAACCGACGCATGTTCAGTCCCTGTGATGGGGAATGAGGTCACACTGAACACTTATTCTACAGGCCATGGGATGGGACAAGATGCAAGTTTAGCCACACAGGTAACTTGATCAAAAAGGCCCTTCATTTCAGAGGTTTTGAAAAGCAGGAGTAATTGGGAGGAGTGGACAGGTAGGATGACTAAAAATAGAACTGTGCAGATGAACGTAAGCTAGTGCACACATAGCACTTTGCATTCATTGTTTCCCCTTCGACATAATAAAAATGCTTTCACCTTGAAAACATGTCTTGAGTCTTTGGGGGAAGATATTCATTGCCATAAAATTTTTGCATGGACCGTAATATTTTTCACTTAACTGGCAAATAGAAGTGTTATATTACCCACTTGCATCTTTTCCTGGGACAGGAATATATTACTTTGTAGGTGCCTCATTCTTGCTCTGTGGACCACTCTAGGGTTACACAAGCTCTTTTTCAGAAGCAGTGAGGCCTCGGGGAAGCTGACACTGGGGTCGGCCTGGATGAAGGGCCTTTGACCTCGCAGGGCTTTCCTGTCCGAGAAAGCAGTGCCGTGAGAGCTGTTTGTTCCTAAGGTGCCAGTCAGGAAAAGAACGGCATCTTCTCTCAAAGGGTGAAGCCACGCTGAGTCTCCCTCTCAGGTGCTTATTAAGGCAAGTGGTAGTTTATGTGCCTTTCCTTAATTTTCATGTGTTTTTTAGCAAAGCATATTTGCACTTCACCAAAAATCTCTTATTAGCATACATGTGAGTGCTCAAAATCCCACTCATCTGGTATTTTGGGGGGGGCGAGGGTGTGTGTATGTGGTGTTTTATAGTTTGCTTTCAGTGGGATTCTAAGTCAGCTGACTGGAATCTAAGAGGACCAGAGAATAAATACTTTTGCTTTGTGGACGACAAGGTCTCTGTCGCAGCTAGTCAGCTTTGCTGGCACACCACGAAAGCAGCCAGAGCAGTATATGAGAACATGGCTGTGCCCTGACAAAGCTTCCCTTAGGACTCGAGGCTGCGGGCTGGAGGCTGCGGGCTGCTGGCCCCTGTCCTTAACTCCTGCCTGCACCATATCCCCACCTTTCTGTTCTGTCCAGAGTTACAGGTGTAGAGGAGCAGTAAGAATTAATACTAGGGGCTCTGATTAAACAGTAAGACCTTCCATAAGAATGCCATTAAACCCCACATCCCAGTATACAAGGTGCCCCTCCACATTCCCTGGTGCCTAAATAATAAGAGTCTTCAGAAGAGACTTCACTTGCCAATAAAACTGTCTTTCTAATTCTAGACCCTTTATTGCCAGTGTACCCTGTGTTAAACGATATGCTGGCAATAAAGAAGCCCTTCAACCCTAATTGCACATGACATTGACTCTGCAGGCTTTGGGAGTCTCACTGATGCCTGCATTTATAAAAGGTGTCAGTAGAGTGGACTGTCGGTTACTCGGCCACAGCCTGAAAATGCTGAGCTTGTGAGGTACTGACCAGCGTGTCTGGTCTGAACAAGGCTCTTTTGAAACAAATTCCCAAGACCAAAGACTAGCCAATGGACCTGGGAGCCTGTGGCATTGTTTCAAGCATGTGACTCCCCATTGTGACACACTGAGGACAACCTGGTGGCCTTTGTGTCACTCAGCTCTCCCAATAGGAGGCTCTCAGTCAGACATGTCACATTGCTATGGGGAGCAGGGCTGAGATCTTACTCCACAGCCTGTGTTGCCAGTTTGACTCATAAACGCTACAAAATTTCTCAAAGAAAAAATTTCTATTCAAGACAATTTAAATTATCTAAAATAGTTTCAATAGTTTTTCAGGTTAAGATTGAAATTAATGAGAACAGATGGTCCAATCCTAAGGGATCAGACAAGTTTTGTTGTTCTAACGGGATACTGCACAGTCGGGATGTCAGGTCTATTCTGAAAGGACGCCTGATGGGACTCAGAAGCAACATCTGCAGCCCATCCACCCCATACACTGCATACAGGCTGAGCTTCCGTATCCGGAGGAACCACTCCCTTCAAGGCCGTGAGTGACTCGGCTGGCTCCTCACCTCTTCGGCCTCTGGCACTGTTCGTGACTAATTTCCTTTGACTCCTCTTTGACCCAATAAGCGTTCTTTGAGGGAAACCCTCCCAGGTTCTTCCCGTTGGTGGTCTCATTCAGTCCCAAGTGACCACAGTGACTTCCACCTTGGTGACGCCATCACTGGCCACTCTTCGGAGTTTACAATAGTTGCATAATAACACTGTGCACTGATAGATGCACAAACGAGTTTTAGTCTCAATCCTAATTAGGGTCTCGGTTCTTTCATGAGCAGAAGGGTCTTTACATTTACATCTGCTGTATGGAGTCTCATCATGAGCTGAGACAGCCCGGCAAAGTCACCCTTAGAAGAATGAAAACTGTGATTTTAAGTCTCTCCAGCCATGTTCACGCTGTTTGATGAGGTGGTGTCTGGCGGCCTTATGCTGTAACATCGGCACGTATGTATCTCTGCTAACTACACACTCATGGACTGTTTGAACAGAAGGGCCTTAGAAACAAGGACATGGTGTGTTTATCCCATCACTGAACTCATTCTCTTAACATTCATAAAGCAGGTCATCTGGGCTTGAGACTCTCCTCCTCCTCCTCCTTCTCCTCGCTCTGAGCTGTGTCGAGTTGAAATCACGATGCCAGAGATTCATATCCTTCCACATACTGGTCTGGATGATGGTGGACACTGGGAGGGGTGCACTGTATTTGAGCAGAGCTTAGGGCCTTAAATTTTTTTCACTCATAGTAAATAGTATTCTGTGTCTTCCTGTCTGTAGAATAATATCAGAATCCATATTTGACTACCCTTTCCCAGTTTAATGTTTCACTTTCATTTTAAGCCTAATACTAATATGGAAAACTAATGCCCAAAGAGAGATTTTTAAAGAAAAGCATCCAGAAATATTTCTTAAAAGTAGAATGTTAATTTGCCTGCACTACCCTTAACATGAAATTAAACTTGCTTCTCCAAGACAATATTTTTTTCACAGTTTGATATAAAATTTTTAATGTTGCTTAATCCCAGGCTTTCAAGAATCTCATAATTGATTTTTATGCAGTATAATTTTACCATATATAAATTTAATGACTCAGTTCTCTTTAGAAAATGTATTACAAGGAAGATGACAGTTTTTTCTTCTAATTGCATTTTAGATCATATTCTGAAAGGTGTGAGAAATATTTCGTTTCTAATATTAAATTATAAAACTTCAGGCCCCTCTGCTCAGGCCACAAGACAAATGTATATCATGGCTGCATGGTTATTGCTTATCCTTGTTTTGAAAAGATGCAGAGCCAGTTCTAGGGCCGTCCTGTCCCAGAGATGGACAGTGTCCTCTTCAGGAGGCCAGCTTAAGTCCTAACAGTTATTAAATGCTCATCAGCGTAGTATTTTGTTCTCAATGTTTGAACTTTAAAAATACAAGTGAGGGAATTTCATAAAAATAGCTACCAAAATGCTTTTGGTAAAGTTCACTGCATGCTGTGTGAAGTTACCACAACACCCTCACTGTCTCACCACAGCCGGAGCGCGGCCCTCCCACATTGTGCCCAGGGGACCAGCGTTGCCACTCCAGCCGCTGACGCACAGAGAGCAGCAGGGATGGCTTTGCTCTTAGGCACTTGTCGCTCACTGACACCAGGGCATTTAGGTCATATTCTGAGAGAGTAGTTAGAACTTTTAGGTTGAATGTAAGTAATTTTTTTATAATACGATTGTGACTGTAATCCAGACCTCAGAACAGCCATTTTGGGGAAAATAAGCATACATGAGGCAGACATAGTATTTTTTTGCAAGCAAAAAAGTGACTAAGTTGCATTAGCTGATTTTCCACTGTAAAAGTACATTTTCTGCACATATAACAGAAGTGACTTGAAAAATTAGATTTAAGAATTTTTCCAATATATCATACTGTCATTGATGTCCTACTTTTTAAAAAAATATATTTTATTGATTTTTTACAGAGAGGAAGGGAGAGAGATAGAGAGCTAGAACATCGATGAGAGAGAAACATTGACCAGCTGCCTCTTGCACACCCGCTACTGGGGATGTGCCTGCAACCAATGACATGCCCTTGACCAGAATCGAACCCGGGACCTTTCAGTCCGCAGACCGACGCTCTACACTGAGCCAAACCGGTTTTGGCGATGTCCTACTTTTTAATAGAACCTTTTTTCTTATATTCCAGACTTTATTAACATAATTCGTTGTTGGAGATGATTAATAAGGCAGCTGCAAAGGCAAAACCCAACGTTTTGTATGTCCTAAGAGATTGTCAGCTTTATTTTTGTAGCCACATATGCACACAGAAAGCAAACTTAACCCTGCCATTAAGGAGAAGCCATAAGCCAGTGAAACAAAAGATTAATAGACTGTAATTGAGTACCATCATAATCGTTTAAAGTTTCCATTGTGGAATGAATTTTGGACTATAGGACATATTTAGGCCTTTGTATTTTAGTTTCAGAGTTGAGAGCCAGGCTTGGTGAGAAGTAAAGTGTTATGTCTCCTCAGAGCCACTGGGAAGGCACTTTTGTAAGTTTGCTGCACAATCTATTGACAAGAGTATTGATCTGCAAACAAGTTTTCATGACACGTAGATGTAACTTAGAAAGTTTAAAATAAACTACCAAATTTTATATAAACTTTACTTACTTGGGGAGGTATAATTGTTGAATAACTGAAGAATGAGTCCAGACCAACTGGGCACTATTTTTTCTGGCTGAATTTTATATCTATCTATATAAAAACCTAAGCAACCAAACAACCAGAATGACCCATTGACCAGTTGCTATGACATGTACTGACCAGGCAGACGATCAAAACGAGCTGCCCCCGGCTGATCAGTGCGCTCCCACAGCCAACCTCCCCAACCCCAATGGCAACTGAGCAAGATGGCCTCAATTGGCCCTGATCCTCAACCATGCCGAGGAACCCCACCTGTGCACAAATTTGTGCACCAGGCCTCCAGTATGTATATACCAAGTGGCCAGATTATTATGACCACCCTATTAGTACTTCAGTTGGCCACCTTTTGCCTTCAATACTGTGGCTCTTCTTGGCATTGACTCCACGAGATGTTGAAAAGTGATGCGAGGAATCTGACACCATGCCTGATGAATAGCACCCATATCTTCAGAAAAAAATCACTTATACTGTCGTGGTAAACAACCTGCTTCCCTATTTATAATGGTTTGGCTCTCTTAACAACTTCAGCGCGAAATTATAGCTGATTTGCCTACAAACATCAGGTGGTCAAAATAATCTGGCCACTCAGTGTATATTGATTTCAGAGAGTAATGGAGACAGAGAGGGAGAAAGACAACAATGATGAGAGAGAATCATTGATTGGCTGCCTCCTGCATACACCCCACTGGGGACCTGGGCAGAATTGAACCCAGGATCCTTCAATCCGCATGCCGACGCTCTATCCACTGAGCCAAAGTTGGTTAGGGCTCTAGCTAACTTTTTTTAACTAAATCTAGCCATGTGTTAGATATAAATACAAAGCTAAGTAAGGATCCATTTTACCCTCAAGTTAAACCTGAAGTGACTTTCAATCCTATTTTATTTGCCAAAAGTAATCTCGATGTAAACATTTTTATTCTAAGGTAACCATGTGAATTTACCACCCGCTTTTGAGTACCTTACTTCCAGGGCACAATCTTTGCTGTGTTTTTCTGCCTTAAATGCGGCCTTTTTGCCCTGACTATGACCTTTCTTATTTAAGCCTAACTGGCTAACAAATGCAGAGCAGACCTCAAAAGAGGGGCATTGTTTTCACTTGTAAATAAGGTTCTTCAGGGATTTTCAAAATGGGCTCTGGCATCCTAGGGGTTCTTTGAAGATGCCTCCTGGGTGTGGGGTTTGCTGGCAGAGCAGGTGGGGCCTGGGCCTCAGCCAGACCTGAAAGCTCCCCTTTTATCTCCTGGGCTGCCAGGGCCTGCGCTTGGAAAAATGTCTTAACCACCAACTTAGTTTAAAAACAGCCATGGGAGATGACAACAACAACAGTAATCGTAGCGTTTGAGTGCTTATCAAGTGCCAGATCGTGCTTTAAATACTAACATTAATCCTTAAGGGAAAAAACCCGTAAGGTCTAGCATTTTTATGATCCCCGCCTTACAAATGGGGAAACTGAGACTAAGGAGATTAAGGAATTTGGCCAAATGGTCACAGCTACTGAGTGATAGACTTTGGACTCAAATCTGGGTGTGCCAGTAAGTGTCTCAGTTGAAGTCAGGAATGGCACATCCAAGCCTCTTTGCTGCCCCTGATCTAAGGAGAGACCTCTGTGACCTCACACTTCTGGTCAGAATGGCTCCCCATGTCTAACAGTGTAGCCAGGTGCTTGTTTGGAGATTGGTAGTAGAAAACCACCAAATTAGCATAGATCCCAGATGCACATTTTTATGGTGAAGCTATTCTATGAACAAAAATCCCTAACTATAACTCCTTTCTCACCCACTACTAAGAAAGGATTTTTGTTTCTGTACTTATATATTTATATACTTGTAATTTATATACATTTATAAGCAGGTAATTATAAACATGATACAGTCCTCATAATCAGGACAGTTAGATTTTAAGTTTCTCTTTGCATGCCTCCTGGAACAAAAACTTACTGGTGCAGGCGGAGAAAAAGGGGAGGGCGGGAAACCCGAGGCCTGGGGCACGTCTGCTAGTTTCCACTGGAGCAGAGAGCTCAGTGGTTTGAAGAACCTTCACTCTTCCCACTGCCAGTGTCCCTGCCAGGAACGTCACAGCCACAGGGCTGGGTGGATGCCCACACTTTTAAAAAAGGAAACCCTCCCCCCCCCCCCCCCCCCCCCGCCCTCAGCTGATTGCTCAGGTACTCTTGCCAGGAGGTTGTAGCAGTTCCTGGGCTGTGCCGCCCTTACCAGGGAAAGCCGGTGCAATTACAGTGTTTCCTGTTCGGTGCCAGACTCTAAGTGACTCATAGTAGTTCCTGCTTAAGACACGTCAGAGGCCGAAGGCTCTATTTAGGAACTTGCTATGAAATTACCAGGCAGTTCCAAGCAATTTTTCCAATACAGTATGTATGGAGTTAATAGCAAGTCATTTATAATAATCAATACGTGAAAAAAAATCTTATCATCTTTATTGTCTACTGGTATTGAAATCTAGGTTTCCTTAAATGGATGGACATCCCTTTTGTGAAATTATTTAACATTCATTCAGCAGACACATTAGTGTACAGTATTGAAATGATCTTCATGTGACCATTATCATGGAACACATTAAATCTTTTTTATAAAAATGTTTGAATATGACCTAAAATGTTCTGTATACGAATAAAAAGCTTCTTCCTAAAAGTATTTCTGACGCATTCCCTGCTCAGTTGTCTGTGAAATTAGACATCGCAGGCAGTGGGAAGGGGATGGGTCTCGGTGCTGGCCAGGGTCACTGGGTAGAAAGTGCTTTCCAGAGTGTCAGGCCCCTCCTGCTGATGAGCGTGTGGGCAGGTCCCTGGTCACAGGGGACATTGAGCACCACTTGCTCTTTTCTCCTGGGTTTTGCTTTGTGAGATGAGAGAACAGAACAGCCAATTCTATTGCTAGCTATCAGGGCCTGCTAAAAAAAGACAACCAAAGCCATTGATTCATTACATGAATGAGTTTAATTAGGGTTAACACCCACATGAAGTGGAAATAGAAAAACCAACGGAAGAACTCTGTGATTCCAAGATAAGACTCCCAGAAATGGAGAGGGGAACATTATCTGGGACTGGAGATTACACCAGGGTTATCACTCGGTGACTGGCGGCAGGTGAGATTTGGTGAGGAAGGTTAGAGTGTTTGTTTCAAAAGCTTGACCTTTCTAAGTCATTTTATTAAAACATCTAACTCTAAACATTAAAAGTTAAAGTTTTGGATTTTTTTGTTTTTTTAAAGTAAACATGTCACTGCCATTACTTGATGCTACCACATACACAATGAATGAAAACTATCCCACAGAAATAGTCCTTTTTTTGTTTATGTTTTTTAAAATATATTTAATGATTTCAGAGGGGAAGGAAGAGAGCAAGAGAGATAGAAACATCAATGATGAGAGCAAATCATTGATCAGCTGCCTCCTGCATACCCCTACTGGGGATTGAGCCTGCAACCTGGGCATATATCCTGACCGGGAATCGAACCATGACCTCCTGGTTCATAGGTAGATGCTAACCACTGAGCAATGTGGTGGGCTCACTGGCAATGTATTTTAAGAGTTGTTAAAATTCATGTCCCACAATGCATTCCTAGGACACTGTCCCACAGCAGAGAGGATTTTCATACAAGGATGTTTTTGAGTGTTATTTATAAGAGAAAAATAAAATGTAATTTTCAATTATGTAAGAATAAATAATGACAATCTCATTATATTAGGTACCCTATTTGTTAATCCTCACCGAGGATATTTTTCTAATGATTTTTAGAGAGGGTGGTATGGAGGGGGAGAGACAGAGAGAAATATTGATGTGAGAGCAACACATCAGTTGGTTGCCTCCTGCACACTCCCTGACCAAGACCAGAGATGGAGCCTGCAATCAAGGTATGTGCTTTTGACTAGAATGGAACCTGGGATCCTTCAATCCATGGACTGATGCTCTGTTCACTGAGCCAAACTGGCCGGGGCTATCTTTGTGTAAATATTAAGAAAAAAGACACAAACTGTAAAAAAGTAAGTACACCAAAATGCTGACTTTTAGGATAATTTATTTTTTATCTTTTAGTGTATTTTCCACTGCAACAAGCAGGTTTTCTTATTTTATTAGAAAGTTATATGATAAAAATTAAGAATCAAAATATTTCTTATTAGTTTAGAAAGCATATGGGAATGGTGCTATTTAGTTGATTTGGTTGCTATCTTCTCCTTGGCTTTATTTCATTGTCCAAATATACGTATATAGCTTTTCTGTTTTGGGGGGTTATTTTTAGTTTTAATTTTTAAAAAAATATATATTTTATTGATTTTTTTCCTCCCTCCATCCCATACATACCCTCCCTCCCCAGAGTTTTATGTCCATTGGTTGTACTTATATGCATGTATACAAGTCCTTCAGTTGATCTATTATCTCCCCCAGATCTCCCTATCCTACCTGCTGTAATTTGACAGTCTGCTTATTGCTTTACTATCTCTATATCTATCTTTTGGTTCATCAGTTTATAATGTTCTTTATTATCCATAAATGAGTGAGGTCATGTGGTGTTTCTCTTTTATTGATTGGCTTATTTCACTCAGCATGATGTTCTCCAATTCCATCCAGGTTGCTGCAAATGATGAGAATTCCTTCTTTTTTATGGCAGCATAGTATTCCATTGTGTAGATGTACCATGGTTTTTTGATCCAATCATCTGCTGACAGGCACCTAAGCTGTTTCCAAATTCTGACTATTGTAGATTGTGCTGCTATGAACATAGGGGTGCATATATCCTTTCTGATTGGTGTTTCTAGTTTCTTGGGATATATTCCTAGGAGTGGGATTACTGGGTCAAATGGGAGTTCCATTTTCAGTTTTTTGAGGAAACTCCACACTGTTCTCCACAGTGGTTGCACCAATCTACATTCCCACCAGCAGTGCACGAGGATTCCTTTTTCTCCACAACCTCGCCAACACTTGTCGTTTGTTGATTTGTTGATGTTGGCCATTCTGACAGGTGTGAGATGGTACCACATTGTTGTTTTGATTTGCATCTCTCACATAATTAGTGACTTAGAGCATGTTTTCATGTGCCTTTTGGTCTTCCTTCTGTCTTCTTTTGAAAATATTCTATTTAGGTCCATTGCCCATTTTTTATTTTTTATTTTTTTTTATTTTATTTTTTTATTATTATTTTTTTTTAATCAATCTTTATTGTTCATATTATTACAAAGGTTCCTCATTTCTTCCCCCCTCCACCAGGTTCCCCCCCCCACCCTCCGTCCCCCCCCACCCCCCATTGTCCTCATCCATAGGTGCAGTTTATGTTCAGTCTCTTCTTCCCTCAATTTCCCCAATAGTAAATCCCTTTTCAGATAGTAAATCAGTTATTTAGCATTTTCTCATATCAATAATACCTCCACATGCCCAATGATACACTTCACACAAAAGACATTTCCCTCTAGGTCAACCAGCCTCATCCAGGCCCCACCCAAGGCACTCACAGATCAACACCCCAGTCCTAAACTAACTCAACACATCCAGATCTAAGCCTTCATCACTTGATTCAGCAGACCCTCAAGTTCCCACGAAAGTTTCCAGCCATGTCTGAGAAGCAGCCGTGGGGCAGGGGCAGGCAAGGAGCGAGCTGTTCTGGGCCTGGCTGCTCAGGGCCTGGCCTCTGTTGCTCTGGTTCATTCCACAACCAGCTGCTCCGGGTCTGGTCACTGCCGCTCCCGACCTAGTTGCTCTGGACTTGGCTGCTGCTGCTCCGGGCCTGGCCGCTCCCAGCCTGGCAGCCGCTGCTCTGGGCCTGGCCGCACCCGACCCGCCTGCTCCCCCGGGCCTGGCCGCTCCCAGCCTGGCAGCCGCTGCTCCGGGCCTGGCCGCACCCGACCCGCCTGCTCCCCCGGGCCTGGCCGCTCCCAGCCTGGCAGCCGCTGCTCCGGGCCTGGCCGCACCAGCCCCGCCTGCTCCCCCGGGCCTGGCCGCTCCCAGCCTGGCAGCCGTTGCTCCGGGCCTGGCCGCACCAGCCCCGCCTGCTCCCCCGGGCCTGGCCGCTCCCAGCCTGGCAGCCGCTGCTCCGGGCCTGGCCGCACCCGACCCGCCTGCTCCCCCGGGCCTGGCCGCTCCCAGCCTGGCAGCCGCTGCTCCGGGCCTGGCGGCACCCGACCCGCCTGCTCCCCCGGGCCTGGCCGCTCCCAGCCTGGCAGCCGCTGCTCCGGGCTGGCCGCACCAGCCCCGCCTGCTCCCCCGGGCCTGGCCGCTCCCAGCCTGGCAGCCGCTGCTCCGGGCCTGGCCGCACCAGCCCCGCCTGCTCCCCCGGGCCTGGCCGCTCCCAGCCTGGCAGCCGCTGCTCCGGGCCTGGCCGCACCCGACCCGCCTGCTCCCCCGGGCCTGGCCGCTCCCAGCCTGGCAGCCGCTGCTCTGGGCCTGGCCGCACCCGACCCGGCTGCTCTCCCGGGCCTGGCCGCACCAGCCCCGCCTGCTCCCCCGGGCCTGGCCGCTCCCAGCCTGGCAGCCGCTGCTCCAGGCCTGGCCGCACCCGACCCGCCTGCTCCCCCGGGCCTGGCCGCTCCCAGCCTGGCAGCCGCTGCTCCGGGCCTGGCCGCACCCGACCCGCCTGCTCCCCCGGGCCTGGCCGCTCCCAGCCTGGCAGCCGCTGCTCCGGGCCTGGCCGCACCCGACCCGCCTGCTCCCCCGGGCCTGGCCGCTCCCAGCCTGGCAGCCGCTGCTCCGGGCCTGGCCGCACCAGCCCCGCCTGCTCCCCCGGGCCTGGCCGCTCCCAGCCTGGCAGCCGCTGCTCCGGGCCTGGCCGCACCAGCCCCGCCTGCTCCCCCGGGCCTGGCCGCTCCCAGCCTGGCAGCAGCTGCTCCGGGCCTGGCCGCACCCGACCCGCCTGCTCCCCCGGGCCTGGCCGCTCCCAGCCTGGCAGCCGCTGCTCCGGGCCTGGCGGCACCCGACCCGCCTGCTCCCCCGGGCCTGGCCGCTCCCAGCCTGGCAGCCGCTGCTCCGCCATTGCCCATTTTTTAATTGGATCATTCATCTTCCTTTTATTTAGTTGTATAAGCTGTCTGTAGATGTTGGAGGTTAACCCTTTATCAGTGGTAACATTTGCAAATATGTTCTCCCACACAGTGGGCTTTCTTGTTGTTTTGTTGATGGTTTCTTTTGCTGTAAAAAAGCTTTTTATTTTGATGTAGTCCCATTTGTTTATTTTCTCTTTAGCTTCCATTGCCCTAAGGGCAATAGTAGTGAAGAAGTTCTTTTGGCATACGTCTGAGATTTTGCTGCTTGTGGATGCTTCTAGTATTTTTATGGTTTCCCGTCTGATGTTTAAGTCCTGTATCCATTTTGAGTTTATTTTTGTGTATGGTGTAAGTTGGTGATCTAGTTTCATTCTTTTGCATGTATCTGTCCAATTTTCCCAACACCATTTATTGAAGAGACTGTCTCGACTCCATTGTATATGCGTGTCAAATATTAATTGAGCATAGTGATTTGGATTGATATCTGGGTTCTCGATTCTATTCCATTGATCTATATGTCTGTTCTTGTGCCAGTACCAGACTGTTTTGAGAACAGTGGCTTTGTAATACAGTTTGAAGTCTGGTATTGAGATCCCTCCTATTTTACTCTTCTTTCTCGGGATTGCTGTGGCTATTCGGGGTCTTTTATTGCTCCAAATGAACTTTTGGAGAGTTCTTTCTAGGTCAATGAAATATGCCGTTGGTATTTAAATGGGGAGTGCATTGAACCTATATATTGCTTTAGGAAGTATGGACATTTTGATGATGTTGATTCTACCAATCCATGAACATGGTATGTTCTTCCATCTCTTTACATCTTCCTCTATCTCTTTTTTCAGTGTCATGTAGTTTTCCGCATATAGGTCCTTTACTTCCTTACTTAAATTTATTCCTAGGTATCTTAATTTTTTTTGGTGTGATGCTAAATGGAATTGCTTTTTTAGTCTCTGTTTCTGTAATTTCACTGTTGGTGTATAGAAATGCCATGGATTTCTTGGCGTTAATTCTGTATCCTGCTACATTGCCAAATTCATTTATTAAGTCAATTAAATTTTTAATGGAATTTTTTGGGTTTTTTATGGAAAATATCATGTCATCTACAAATAAGGATAACTTTACTTCTTCTTTTCCAATTTGGATGCCTTTTATTTCCTCTTCTTGTCTAATTGCAATGGCTAGTACTTCCAGTACTATGTCAAACAGGAGTGGTGAGAGTGGGCATCCCTGTCTTGTTCCTGTTCTAATCCCTATCTTGTTCCTGTTCTTAGAGGGAATGGTTTTAGTTTTTGCCCATTGAGTATGATGTTGGCTGTAGGTTTATCATATATAGCTTTTATTATGTTGAGATATGATCCTTGTACTCCCACCTTGTGGAGAGTTTTTATCAGGAAAGGTTGTTGGATTTTATCAAATGCTTTTTCTGCATCAATTGATATGACTATATGATTTTTATCTTTCAATTTGTTTATGTGATGTATCACATTTATTGATTTGCAGATATTGTACCATCCTTGCATTCCTGGAATAAATCCTACTTGGTCATGGAGTATGATCTTTGTGATGTTCTGCTGGAGCCGATTTGCTAGAATTTTGTTGAGGATTTTGGCATCTATGTTCATGAGGGATATTGGCCTGTAATTCTCTTTCATTGAGTTGTCTTTATCTGGTTTTGGTATTAGGGTGATGCTGGCTTCATAGAAGGAGTTTGGAAGTGTTCCTTCCTCTTGAATTTTTTGGAATAGTCTGAGGAGGATAGGTTTTAGTTCTTCCTTAAATGTTTGGTAAAACTCTCCTGTGAAGCCATCTGGCCCTGGGCTTTTGTTTGCTGGAAGATTTTTGATGACTGTTTCAATTTCTTCCCAAGTCACTGGTCTATTGAGATTTTTAGATTCTTCCTGATTGTGTTTTGGAAGTTTGTATTTTTCTAGGAATATGTCCATTTCCTCCAGGTTGTTCAGTTTGTTGGAATAGAGTTGTTCATAGTATTTTGTAACAATCCATTGTATTTCGGTGGGGTCTGTTGTTATTTCACCTCTTTAATTTCTGATTTTGTTTATTTGAGTCCTCTCTCTTTGTTTCTTGGTTAGCCTGGCTAGAGGTTCATCTATCTTGTTTATCCTTTCAAAGAACCAGCTCTTGGTTTTGTTGTTCTGATGTATTGTTTCTTTGGTCTCTATGTCGTTTATCTCCGCTCTGATTTTTGTTATTTCCTTCCTTCTGCTTACACTAGGCTTTTCTTGTTGCTGTTTTTCTAACTCTTTGAGTTGTAGAGTTAGGTAATTTGTTACCATTTTTTCTTGGTTTTTTTTTTTTTTTGCAATAGGCTTGTAGGGATATGAACTTCCCTCTCAAAACTGCTTTTGCTGTGTCCCATAGATTTTGGATTGTTGTGTTTTCATTGTCATTTGTTTCCAGGATGTTTTTAATTTCTTCCTTGATTTCTCTGGTAACCCAGTCCTTGTTTAATAACATGCTATTTAGTTTCCATGTGTTTGATTTCTTTGGGTTATTTTTATTGTAGTTAATTTCCAGTTTTATGCCACTATGATCTGAGAAGATGCTTGGTATGATTTCTATCTTCTTAAACTTGAAGAGACTTTGCCTATGTCCCAAAATGTGGTCTATCTTTGAGAATGTCCCATGTGCACTTGAGAAGAATGTATATTCTGTGGCTTTGGGGTGGAATGTTCTGAAGATGTCGATTAATTTCATCTGGTCCAGTGAGTCATTTAGGATTGATATTTCTTTGCTGATTTTTTGTTTAGATGATTTGTCGAAGGGTGACAGTGGGGTATTAAAATCTCCTACTATGATTGTATCGCTATTAATCTCTCCCTTAATTTCCTCCAGCAGGGTTTTTTTTTTTTTTTTTTTTTTTTAATGTATTTGGGTGCTCCCATATTGGGTGCATATATATTTACCAGGGTTATTTCTTCTTGTTGGATTGCTCCCTTTAGTATTATGAAGTGGCCTCCATTATCTCTTGTTATGTCCTTCACTCTGAGACCTAATTTGTCAGATATAAGTATTGCTACTCTAGCTTTTTTTTCATTTCCATTCGCTTGGAAAACCTTTTTCCATCCCTTCACCCTCAGTCTGTGTGTGTCTTTTTTTCTGAGATGGGTTTCTTGTAGACAGCAGATGTATGGGTCTTGTTTTCTTATCCAATCTGACACCTATGTCTTTTGATTGGAGCATTTAATCCATTTACATTTAAGGTTATTATTGATAGGTACTCATTTGACGCCATTTTTATTCTATACCCATGTTCCTTCTTCGCTTCCTATTTCTTTATTTTTACAGTAGACCCTTTAGCATTTCTTGCTGGTGTGGTGGAGATAAATTCCTTCAGTCTTTTATTGTCTGTGAAGCTCCTGATTTCCCCTTCAATTTTGATTGATAGCCTTGCTGGGTACAGTATTCTTGGATTCAGACCCTTCATTTGCATGACTTTGTATATTTCATCCCATTCCCTTCTGGCCTGATAAGTTTCTGTTGAGAAATCAGTTGCTAGTCTGATGGGGGTTCTTTTGTATGTAACTTTCTGGCTGCTTTTAAGATTCTTACTTTGTAGTTGTTGTTTGCCAATTTAATTATAATGTGCCTTGGTGTCTGTCTTCTGGGATTTATTTTGCTTGGGACTCTGCGAGCATCTTGGATTTGTGGGGGGTTTTTCTTCTCTATCTCAGGAAAGTTTTCTGTCATTATTTCTTGAAATACTTTTTCCATGTCTACCTCAGTTTCCTTTCCTTCAGGAACCCCTATTATTCGAATATTTTGTTTTGTATTGTCCCAAAGCTCCCGTAGGCTCTCCTCCTGCTTTTTAATTTTTTTTTTTCTAGAAGCTGCTCTAATTGGGTATTTTTTTCCATCTTGTCTTCTAGCTCACTGATGCGGTCCTCTGCTTCATCTAGTCTACTCTTGATGCTTTCTATTGAGTTCTTCATGGTAGCGATATCATTTTTCATTTCTTCTTGGTTCTTTTTCATTTCCTCTTGGTTCTTCTTCAATTCCTCATGGTTCTTCCTCATTTCTTCTTGGTTATTGTCAAATTTCTCTTCCATTCTTTTTAGCCATCCCATGATCATTACTCTGAATTCTTGCTCTGGTAGGCTGCATGCCTCTAACTCATTTACTTCCTTTTCTGGTGATGCCTGCTTTTCTTTCATGTGCGGGCTATTTCTTTGTCTCCCCATAGTCTCTCTTTTCAGGATGTCTGGTTTTGTGGTGTTCCTTCTCCTAGCATGCAAACACATTTGACATTCTGCTCAGGGTTTTCAAACAAGAGTTCACCACACCTTTTCCGCCCAAGCAGAAATGAATCCTATTGGAAGCTTTCCTTTGTCTTCAATAGCAGAGAGGTGTGGACAAGGAACCCGGAAGGCTGGAGACCTTGAGCTCTGTATATAGCTTTTCTTCTGAGTTTAAGAGTAATAATGCTGTTAGTTTAAAAATATCTGAGCCCTGCCGGTGTGACTCAATGGTTGAGCGTCCACCTGTGAACAAGGAGGTCACAGTTTGATTCTCAGACAAGGCACATTCCCGGGTGTGGGCTCAATTCCCACTGTGGGACGTGCAGGAAGCAGCCAATTAATGATCCTTTCTCATCATTGATGTTTCTCTCTCTCCTTCTCCCTTCCTCTCTGAAATAAATTATGTATCTGAAAATGCATAAAACTATGAGTAAATAAAAAAAATACATGAAAAATTCCACCAGAGAGAATCATTGTTAACATCTATTGTGTAATTCTTCGAATAATGTTTGCACATGGATAGGTGTCAGGGCTGGTCTCGAACCACATTCAGTATTTACAACTAGCAACTGTTCTGGTGGCCCAGGGTCCATGCCTACTGGTGGCAAAATAGGTTGACTATCACCCTTTTCTGATCTATTTATCAACTAATTGGTTGATCTAGCTTTTTATTTTTTTAAATGTGATCATATTATGTCTTTTTTTTCATTTAGCAATATAGTAACATCCTTTTACGTGAGTTAGCGTGGGTCCATTTCATCATTTTAATAGCTGCACTGTGCTTGATTGTGTGCTTAGAACACCTCCTCTTCTAAATTAGGGTAGCCATCTGTTTTTTTTGTTTGTTTGTTTGTTTGTTTGTTTTTTTCCAGTTAAGCTTATTTCCAGCTCAGTGGTCAGTATTCTTTGGTAAAGGGTCAGATAGTAAATATTTTCAGCTTGTGGATCAGCCAGATTTCCATGACAATGATTCAAGCCTGCCCTGGCAGCGGAAAAGCAGCAAGAAGATACCTAGCAAGTGGTTGTGGCTGTGCCCCACAGGCATTTATCTGTGCACACTGAAACCTGGCTTCGTATAATGTTCACATGTCACTGTCAGCCATTTAAAAATGGACAACCATTTTCCTCCTCTTTGTGATCACACAGACGGGCAGGTCTGATCGGGCCACACGCCTGCCTCCTCCGAGAGCCAGACGCTTCCCTTCAGAGCTGTGTGTCTTGCTGTGAAGAATGTTAGATGCTGGCCTTCTGGAAAATATGCTTTTGATGGTACAGAGAATCCCAGAGGAATAAAGCCAAAACTCCTACCTCTGACCCAGTTTGCTGTTTCTGTCACACGTTTCCCACCCAAGTCCTAAAACTGAAACTGAGAGGCAGGATGATCCCCTTCATTTCCATTTTAGAATCACAACTCTCCCACTTCTCCAGAACCTGAATGCACCCCGAATGCCTGGCATGTTTTATCACTTCGCTTCTTTCTCTCTCTGTGAAGTTTCCCCATGGCTTTTGTATCTCGCTGAGACAAAACTGTCTTGATGTTGGAGCAGGAGGCCTTGTTTTACTGTAGTCTTCTGGAAGCCATACCCCAAGCCTCATAGGTGCTTCTTTTTTTTTTTTTTTTTTTAATAGTTTATGCTGTTTAAGTACTGCTGTGATTTCTTAATTGACAACCACACCAAGGAGTATAGAGTATCGCAGTGACTGTGTATTTAGACATGTTTTGTTTGCCCAGTACTCTCCCCAGAATCTAATGTAGATGGCTGCACTGAATCATCACGTGGACTGTGTGTGGTGGGCACGTGGTCCACTGCACAGGCTGAGGAACTGTGGTCGGGAGGGCAGGCGACCTGCAGCTCCCGGGCCAGCTGGGGAGTGAAGCCGCTGTGAGCCGCACAGCCACAGAGCACTGAGCAGAGCGCACCTGCCTCCCTGTCATTTTTGTTGTTAATCCTCACCCAAGGATATTTTTCCACTGATTTTTTTTAGGGAGTGTGGAAGAGAGAGGGAAAGACAGAGAGAAACATCCATGTGAGAGAAACACATGGATTGGTTGCTTCCTGCATGTACCCAACCAGGGCCCAGCCTGGGGAGGAGCCTGCAACCAAAGTACAAATAAGACTTGGCCAGAACCGACCCAGGATCCTTTGGTCTGCAGGCTGACGCTCTATCCACTGAGCCAAACCGGCATGGGCTGCAGCCCTGTCATTTATTTGCCACCCGATGAGGTATAATTTTTGTTGTCAAGAAAACCCTGTGAGAGGTTATTTTAATATAATTGCTAAGGCCCATATTCCACCCAAAAGAAATTACAAGCTGTTTGGCAGCATGGTCAGAAGCTTAGAATGAATTCAGCCCAACAAACTAATTAAAAACAAAGCAAACAGCCCTAGCTGGTTAGGCTCAGTGGATAAAGTGTCAGCCTGCAGACTGCAAGGTTCTGGGTTCAATTCCAGTCAAGGGCACATGCTCAGGTTTTGGACTCCATCCCCAGTAGGGGGCATACAGGAGGCAGCCAACCAATTATTCTCTCATCATTGATGTTTCTGTCTCCCTCTCTGAAACGAATAAAAAATATATTTTAAAAAACAACCCTGAAGTGTGATACTATACCGCATGCAGACATTTTTAAGTACTGTTTTATGTATTATCCTTTTCTGTATAGATTTTTATATGGAAATATATAGATTTTTTTTTAGCATGGTCAAATCATTTTTATTTTCTGTATGGTTTCTGTTTTTGGTGTCTTGTATAGAAAGACCTTCCCCAAACCAAAATTATTTTAAAAGGCGTCTATTTTTCTTTCAACGTTTCTCTTAAAGGAAACGGGTCTCCAGATCGTCTGTGAGACTGCTGGTCATTTGTTAGGAAGAAGTCCATGTCAGAGAACCAAGTTCAGTACACCTGTGCCTTGACTGTAGTCCCTGCAAGCTGAACAGTTTGACTGTCACATTCTCTTCTCCGGTACAGGTCTTGCCATCTGCATTTATCATGTTCACATTTAACTTCATGTTTGAACAGATTCAGTTCTCTTTGAAACTGCCTCGTGTCTGTAACTGCAGAGAAGCCGAAAGTGCAGAAGCTGCTCTTGCTCTTAGAGATTAATCTTGATTACCATCTAAGTAATTAGCTCACATCTTAAATGAGCTCTTCAATGGTCTCATTAATTTCCCAGGAGAGGAAGTTTAATTCAGAAATTGCCTGCTGTGTGGCTTTCTGTGCATGTGCGACACACAATGGCTGTTCCACATGTTGCTTACGGGGAATTGGCCAAAATGTCAGCCTCTCCCCAAGCGCCCGAGTCCTCAGCGGTGGTGGTGATGGAGATCCACCGTCCACCCAGTGAGCTCGCTGGTGTCAGCTGGGAGGGCCGGGCACACACAGTCCTCTTCCTTCGCGTTCTCCGGCTCCACGGAGGCTCTGTGGGGAGCTGCACAGCCTTCCTCTTACTGAGTGGCTGTGGGTTTCATTCCACTCACATTCCCATTGTGTTTTCTGCTTGGAAATGGCGAGCCGTGGGGCTCTGAAGGTGAACGGGAGAGGCAGCATGCTTCACGGGCAGGGTCTGACCTTTGTGCGAAAGGAGAGAAGCAGCGTCCATAGAGGAAGGAAGCCCGCAAAGAGCATCGTGTGCACGGAATCCTCCGAGCGGAGGGATTATGGATGGTTCCCAGTTTCTTTACACTTCCTTTGGTTACTTTCAAAATTTTGACATGAACTTTCACATCAGAAAACATTTATTTGGAAAATAAAACATATTCCCTTTTACTAAAATATATAGAAATAGATATTTTTTGATATAATTTTATTTCTGAATTAAAAAATAAAACAGCAAAATATTAAAAATAATTATCAAGCCATTAACTTATTCTATAGCATTGTAGGGAACAGGAAGTGAAGGAAACCCCAGAACACGAGAAAGGAAAGCACCTGGCTGATTGATAAATGAAGGGAAGACATACAGGTTCTGGGGATTGTTTCACATCCTTTTTCTTCCATTGATTTTTGGAGAGAGTGGAAGGGAGAAGGAGAGACAGAGAGAGAAACATCGATGTGAGAGAGACACATCGATTCGTTGCCTCCCACACATACCCAGACCAGGACTGGGGATAGAGCCTGCAACTGAGGTACATGCCCTTGACCAAAATCGAACCCGAGACCCTTCAATCCAAGGACCAATGCTCTGTCTGCTGAGCCAAACTAGCTAGGGCCCTTTTTCTCTTAATTTCTTTTATTAATGGAAATGTTTCTTAGAATAGAAAAAGAATCTTGATAACCAAAAGATTTCTGTATTTATTATTTGGAAGATGGGGTTAGCTCTTTGATCACAAGCATGGGTAATTATAATTTTGCCATTTTGAGAAAAGTTATTTATTGAGTTAGCATATAGAGAAAACTGCCCCAAGAGAGGCTCAAATGAAGCCAGTCAAGACTTAAGTGAACTTGAAATTTTTTCCTGTGAAAAAAAATCTCACCCCAACTCTGCTTCGGTCTTTCTGCAGGGCATTGTGGTAACCCTTGTGTTTGTTTCCCCAGAACACTTCCTTCACATCCCCAACTCAAGATCTGGCCAATCATAGCCGCCCATCTCCTGGGCTCAGTGATTGGTGAGTATGCTTCTCAAGCAGGGCCAATCAGAGTCCTTCCCTGGGTCCCTTTGTGTTTGTGGGAGGGACTCCAGGTGGTGGAATAGGTGTCAGAGGGTATGTTAATTTCTGTATATAATTTAGAAATGCATTCTGCTACATTCTGTGTGGGTATAATCAGCACATCTGGTCTGGCTGCCTCCCATGAGCACCCACCAGCCTCTAACTAGGAGCAAAGCTGGATTGTTGTCAAGTATGGAGATAGGACTGGTGCATTTTAATATTTCCCTAAATTCCTCTCCACTCTTTTTTTCTTTTTCTTTTTTTTCCCCTTGGTATTGTGCTATTTACAAATGTTACAATCCAGAGTCAGGAAGTGATTCCTCACTATCTCATCCAACCTCTATCAGCTGGCCTGTCACATGGGAAGGACAGCTGATAGTCTTTCCTAGCTTGCTGCTTTTCTTGGTTATCCAGGTTCTCTACCCAAGGATAAGGAAAATGTACCCCTCTTGCTTTATGGAATCCATGTGAGAGAAAGAAATCAATGTCTTACAAAGAAAAAGGAGCGAGATAAAAATTAGTTTTTACTGCTCCATTTTCAAGTGCCCAAACAAAACACTAGTCGCTAAATGTCATCTGTGTTTGTAGAATCACTTGCTTTAGGCAGAATGGAATTAAGTAACAGGTCTGAGCGTGTTCTGAAGCCTTGGTCCCTCCCACCCAGCCTTCTCTGAAGCTTTACTTCTGAACCCCAGCCCCTGCCTTCCTGCGCAGAGGCCTGCCTGGGGCTGGCTTATGAGAAGAGGCCACCAAACAGGCCCGGGGCAGGGGCACTGCTGCAGGCGGGCAATGGGCTGGTTCACGGTGGCTGTGCTTTGTGCTTTTTGGGATCCTCTTCCAAGGATTCACATCACATTAAAAAATATATCAGACAGCACGTGACTGACTCAGTTCCGACTGCTTCGGCCAAAGCAAAGAAAAAGGAGTAAAGAAGATAATAGACATAGAGCTACATGAGTCTTATTTATCGCAATTGTATTTAATATTATTTTCTCCTACACATAAGCATCCTTTCTGGTCTTAGAAAAAGTATTCAGCCCTGACTGGTGTGGCTCAGTGGATAGAGCGTCGGCCTGTGGACTAAAAGGTCCCAGGTTTGATTCCAGTCAAGGGCATGTACCTTGGTTGTGGGCACATCCCCAGTTGGGGGTGTGCAGGAGGCAGCCGATCGATGTTTCTCTCTCATCGATGTTTCTAACTCTCTAATCCCTCTTCCTTCCTCCCTATAAAAAAAAAAATCAATAAAATATATTAAGAAAAAAAAGTATTCATATATTTCTTAGGCTTCCTTCACATTGCTATAGCTTGAATAAGTATAAGCATGGAATATTTTGTTGATGTATTGTGAAAGCACTTTACATCATTTATCTCAGTAAATGACTTACTTAAATATTATAACACCAAAATGCCTGATACATGTATGTAAAAGCATACTCAAAATTAAGAATTATATTGATTTATACATATGTCTCTAAATATTAAAATTTAATAATATAAATATGTGTGACTTCATTTCTGACTTTTGTGTACCCTGTATATCTAATATTTCCACATCTAGCCCTCCATGGAATGGGGTTCAAATAAATTCTGTGTACATATAAATGCATTTTTCCCAAATCACAGGAATGCATGCCATAAATAATTTCAAAGAGCATCAGAAACCATTCAGTCCATGTAAACCTTAAAGCTTCTAAATATATGAAAAGTCATCATAAAAGAAAAAAATTACAAATTATGGCAAATAAAAATGTACTACTCTTTGTGTATAAAGAAATCTTACAAAACAGTAAGGAAAATCCAAATAGCCTAACAGAAAAATGGGTATGGGCCATGAACTGGCAACTTACAAAAGAAGAAATACAAGTGGCCATGATGTCGAGAATGCTGGGAAGCAAGCCCTCCCATATGCTGTCAGTATGTAGGAAATGCTGGAAACTGCCAGGAAGGCAGTCAAGTTCATGCCTTTGACTAAGCGATGCTGCATCCAGTAATCACTTCTAAGTAGTCATAGGTTAATGCAAGGATGTGTGTACAGATACTGACTACAGCGTTGTGAGAATAAAAACCTCGGTGTCCACTAATCACAAATAAAGAAGCCAGGCTGAGGAGTTAGGCAAATTTTCCAAACGCACATCAAAGTGCAGGGTTGAATTCATACCCAAGTCTATGCCTCCAGTCCCTCTCAGAGCCCCTGAGCCAGTGGCTCACCTGGTACTTTCCTAAGGTGCCCCTCATATTCTGGGATTAAGCGTTTGTTTCTGTGCTTTTCTATCCTCCCCCCCCCCCCCCCCCCCCATGGCTCGGCCTCAGTGCCCTGGCTCCAAGTAAGATTTTTTTCACAGTTGACATTCATTATTACTTTATATTAGTTTCAGGCGTACAACCTAGTGGTTAGGCATTTATATAATTTACAAATGATCCCCCGATAATCCAAGTACCCACCTGGCCCCTACATAGTTATTACAATGTTATCGACTGGGCTCCCTTTGCTGTACCTCACATCCTGTGACTGTCCTGTAACTGCCAGTTTGCACATCTATTCCTTCACTTTTCCCACCCACACCCCCAACAGCCCTCCCATCTAGCAACCGTCAGTCTGTTCTCTGGATCTACGCGTCTGTTTTGTGTGCTCATTTATTTTGTTCTTTAGATTCCACCTGTGAGTGAAAGCACATGGTATCTGTCTTCCTCTGTCTGACTTATTTCACTGAGCATCATGCCCTCTAGGTCCACCCATGTTGCAAAGGGTAAGACTCCTGTCCGACTTCTTGGGGGTGGGGAGTGGTGGGACAGTGGTGTGAACACAGAGCCTCGGACGCCCTCCCTCCATGGCCTCCACGCCACTCAGCACCCAGGCGGGCGGGCACGCTGCAGAAGCCTCAGCCCGGTGCGTCACCAAGACCAACTAGATTTCATTGCCATAAGCCAGTGGTTTTCAGAGAGTGCATCATCACCCAAACTTGTTCTATATACAAGATATACAAGATTCTGGGCCCCACCCAGAATCCGCTGGGTGCACTGGGACAAAGGGCCAAAGGGTAGGGCCCCTAGTCTGTGCTGTGACAGGCCCTCTGGGACTCGGATGCGCTGAGACAGATGGCTGTGCTGAGCTTGAAGTGTACAGTCCAGTACGCGGTTTCCACAGCCACGACTCCACCAACCACAGATGGAAAATACTTGGAAAAAATGTCATCCTGTTGCTGACCTGCACTAGGTAGCTAGGCAACATGGCTGGCCCTGTACTGACCATGCACAGACGTTTTTCTGGTCATTATTCCCCAACAACTCAGCATAACCACGATTTACACAGCGCTGATCACACTGTATCGGGCTATTGTCCGCTATCTAGAGATGATGTACAATACACGGAAGGATGCAAAGGTTGTACTGCCCATTTTATATGAAGGACCTGAGCACCTGTGGATGTCGGTATGGGTGGGGGCCGGGAACCACTGGCCCACGGGTACCCAGGGACAACTGTCTCCTTTCGTGTCACCAGACCACACGCAATATCTGCACCATACACTGACCCTTTGAGAGTCTTTTTTTTAAAGTTGTTTCCTACGAGCCCCAACCAAGTGTCCTGCAGAGTTCCAGGTGAAGCCAAGTAAGCTTCTGTGGTGGCGTGAGCAGCCACATGAGATTAGCTGGTAGGCAAAGCACAGACTACCATCAGCCACGGGCTGTGACCAGTGGCCCAGCGAGTGCGGTGAGAGAGGAGGAGGGGTGAGCACAGACTGCAGACCCCTGTGCCAGCCTCAGGCCTTCGGCGCCACCTTAGGAAGCTGGAGAAGCTCATCGGTGTGTGTACCCCTCTTCTCCAGCTGCTCATGGTGTAGACAGCAATTGATGCCTGCAGACTCCTGATAACCTGTCAGTGCCTGGTGGGTGGAGCCAAACAATGACGGATGCTGTGTTGATACTGTTTCCACGCGATTGGAAGCGAGTATCACTGGCATTTTTCTACCCGTGGTCCCTGTACTGCTATTCCTGGGCTGAGATGCCCTCTTTCATACCTGATTCTCCCAATGCAGTGAGTAAGGAGGGCAGACACTGAAGACAGGCAGTGGTGGGCAGAGATCTGGTCCTGGAGCAGCGGTGGTCAGACTCCAGGTAAAGGGGCCGGAACTGGCTTGGGAACGTGCTTCCCAGCTTGCCAACCTGCTTTTCTATCAGGATCCCTTCTGCCGACAATGACGATCCAAAGGTGCGCGTTCGTGTGCACACACACAGGTCAATGAAACATCAAGTGATGTTATGTATGATGCGTTTCTTTTTTCTGTTGCTTAGTTTTTATTTCATAACCATCAACTTAACTCTGCAATCCAGCCAAACTGGGAAGGGGTGAGGAAAATAGGAACCTAATGAACTGTAGTGAGAGCACGAAGGTGACAGAACATTCCAAGCAGGTTGGGTACAGGGTGCTCTCCTAGGCAACAGAAGGAATGGTCTGGTGGTTAAGATTAAACGCAACGTCAGAGTTCTTAGAGTTATCCACGGTCAGCAGTGGTGGCCTTCGGTTGGTCTTGTCATTCCTGGACCTAGCTCCATGGCTGCCACACGACCCAGGCCTCCTTTCACCTGGCGAAGGCCACATGCTCACCGCCCACCCACTCAGGCGTGGCGGTGCAGAGGAGAGCTGGGAGCCTTGTGTGGGGTGCAACATTGGCCAGGACCTGTGTTTTAGGATGAAATTCTCATCCTCAAATTTCTCCCCATAGACAGACTTGCCGCCTGTGCCATCATGGGTGTGAAGTCACCACCCGGCACATAAATCTGGAATGTTCTGTGGAAGCAGGAACCTGTGCAACCAGATCCTCTCTCCCCAGTGCTGAGAGCACGGAGTGTTCTGCTGTCTGGAATTTTTCTGCAAACAGCTCGAAGGAGACATGGCCCAAAGGCTCGCCATCCATGGTGATATTGAAGGACATAGTGGGGTTCACCATGACTGGCATTGTCGTCTGCAAAGCCTATGATGCATTTCAAGTGCCTGCTACAGTGCCTGGTACATGACAGGTTCTATTATTGTTATTACGAGGGGCCCGGTGCACAAATTTATGCATCTTGAAAGGAACTGTGGACGGAGAGGCTGCGGTAGGCACAGGAGTGGACCTCGGTCCATCTTCCGTGTCCCCACCCAGCCCCTCCCACCACAGCCCCTGGTCCCCTGTCTGCTGGCAGCACCATTCCTGCCGCCGCCACCGCTACCACATGCTGACAGCGCCAAGGGAGCAGGTGCTGGCTGTGGGTTCAAGCAGGGCTGGTGCCAGCAGCAGGTGAGAGCAGGGCCATCACTGGCAGTGGGTGCGAGCAGCGGCTGCTGCCCCTATCGCCCTTCAGGAGCAGGGGGAGGTGGAGAAGCCCTCAGGGGCGATTGGGGCCAGTGCCAGGTGCCTGCTAGTAGGTGTGAATGGTGACTCCGGTGCCAGCAGCCAGTGAGCGGGGTTGGCGCCAGTAGCAGGAGCAAGCGCTGGGTGGGACTGCGGCACCTGGGAGCAAAGATTTTCTGTAACCACCAGAGGCTGGCCCCAATGACAGCCACCGGTACCCCATTTTGGGCTGGTGTCCCCACTCACCTGCTCCACCATCCCACCATGGCCAACGCCCACCATGTCCCACACACTGCTGCCTGACACCTGCCATGTTCCCCACGTGTCCCCTGGTGGTCAGTGCATGCCATAGCGACTGGTTGTTCAGTTGTTCCACCATTCAGTCTACTTGCATATTAGGACTATACATATATATATTATATATATAATAATTAATATTATTACTATTTTATTTTAAAAGTAATATTTTTTCTTTCTCCTCTCATTTATCTTTCTTTTCTGCTATTTAGTTACCTGCCTGACAAATGCCCACTCCCATTCTCTGGGAAGCCCTTGCCACGCCTTCTGCCCTCACACCCTCCTTCCTGTGTGTGGCCAGCCACACCGAGCTCTGTCCTGCTGTGCTGTGTCCCAATCACATTTTGCGGCTTCGTTGTGGTCAGCACTCCCCTCTGTGAGACCTTCAGGGACAAGCTGGGCTCCGAGGGCTCACATCTTCAGGGCAGGCCGGCTGCCCTCAGGAAGCGAGTCCGTGCGTCCTGAGCAAGGTAAGCCACAGAGGACGGGAAGCCTGAGACCCTGAGACCGCTGCCTTCGTGCAAGAACAGCCAACAGCAGCCCATGCCCCCCACCCTGCGCGCCCCGGGCCCCCGCGTGCCCTTGTATGACCTTTCACAGGTTTCACCGTCCTTCTTACTGAGTCCACAGTTTTTTGCAACAGTTTCCTCGTGGTAATACCTTAAGCTACGATTTGTTCCAATTTTGTCAGTTTTCTCACATTTTCCATAGAAACCTCTTTTTTTCTTTCAGAAATCTAAGATATTGTCAACTAACATTTACTGAGCCCTTACTATTCATTTAGTTGACAAGAATGTATCGGATATCGACTACATGCCAAGCACTGCTCTGCATATGTTATAATACAGCAGAGGCAGAGACTGGCCGCCTGGCTCTGTGTGGGATGGTCTCTACGTGTACCATCATTAGACCACGTGATGACAATGAACTTCCCAGTGTCCTGGCGCTCTAGACCCAGAGCACTGGGGAGTTTCCAGTTTCCAGTAATCTCTTTACTCAGTGCTGAGTGACAGGAGGCTGACCAGAGCTCTCTGACTGTGGCGCCTTGCTTTATGGAGTCTACACGTTCTTCTCTGCTCAGCCCACCCTGGTCAGCGCTGGGGAGGCGCTCAGGAGAACTGCCCGCTACCCCCAGGGCATCTGGCTCCTATTGTGCCAGGGAGGGACTCGGAGCACTTCGCACCCGGCAGCGTGACAGGACCAGGAGAGCTGTGCGCTGGTCTCACAGCCAGCATTACTACTGGGGTGACACCACATGGCACGGAACTCGGGGGCACCTGGTTTGATTTGTAATCCCTTGTTGAATAGAGGACTATTGAAGAGTAAAGAGAAGAGAGCTGATCAAATTTTACTACTTACATAGTATTTAAAAGCATGCATAATGACAGACGGTTTCACCCTGGCAAAAAAGACATGAACTCTCCCGTCTGAGCCATCCTAACTCTGGGCCACTGGTGTTCCACATATTCTCATGGCTGTGGAGTGGACCTCCAGAACTTTCTCACCTTGTGGCCAGTAAACAGCACCCCCCTCCCTCCTGAAGTGTGTGTACGCAGCTTACATCAGGAAGCTCTAGAGTCCGCCCTGGCTTCCACGTGGGTCCCCTAAAGCCCAGGAGAGAGGAGGAGGCCCAGACTGCTGTCCGTGTCTGTCTGGGGCCATGTGTCCACTGGACAAGTGGCTGTCCGAGAGCCTTTAACAGGGGCTCTGACCCGAGCAGCATCAGGAGTTGGGACACCTTTTGCTTGTTTGTGTGCTTTGGAAGAACTTCTAGAAACTGTTCTAGCAGAGAAAAGGGCCTCGGAGCTATGGACTCACCCTCCACCCCAGTGCTGGCATTCTCTTCGTCCAGCTCAGACAATAACCACGGCCTATACGCACACAGCTCTGACGACACGTCTCACCCACCTGAGTCCCTGCTCTGTCCTCCCGCAGCCTGCCGCAGCTGCAGACCTGTGTGTGTTTGGGCTCCGTGTTGGGTCCAGTTCCTGGCTGGACTGCTTCGGCTGTTGTCCTCTCCTCCTGAGCGCCAGCTGGATTGAGGAAACATGAAGAGAATATTTTAATAGACAGAATATCAGCATGAGGCGGCTGACCCTCCCACATCAGTGTGGCTCACCCTGTATCCCAGTCAGCAGTTAGAGAGCAGCTGACTGTGGGGTGCAGCCTGGGAGGGGGATACCCTACTGGGAACTCCCTCTCTTCTGTTCGGTCATTTCTTTGTCACAAAATAAATCAAAATCTGTGACGTCAGTCCACCTGGCTCTGCCCGACCACGGCAATGATGGGAGCCACCATGTCACCCTCATCTGCTGCTTTGTGCACACACGCATGTGCAGAACAAGCTCCAGTGCCGGGTGCTACGATGTAACTTTCACCTCCAGTGTAACATGGTCAAAGAGAATCGAAGTGACTGGATCACAATGAAAGGTCACCAGTCCAATCTGATGGGAAGGATAGCTAGGAAATGAGATCTATTAAAGAATCTATATATTAAAGCCTAATATGCAAATTGTCCCCTCGGGAACTCGACCAGACCAGTAGTTAGATCACTCACTATGACATGTGCTAACTACCAGGGGACAGTGCAAAATGAAGGAAGGCCTGGGCTGGCAGCTGGAAGGCCCTGATCGGCCCTGATCACTGGTCAGGCCTAGAATTTCATGCACTGGATCTCTACTCTGACAATAAAATGAGAGTTCATTAAGAAACTGCTAATAAATTAGGAAAATGTAAAGGCAGACCCAATCCTGAAGACAGTTTGAGAATTTAGCCAAGTAAAAACATTCCTAAACTATATTAAATGTAATAAATTAAATTATATCTGAAATATACCAAAATTTATTTTTACAAAGACAAAGAGTAGCACATGCAATTTCCACACTGGACCCTTTATAGAGTGTTTTTGAAATGTTGGTACATTAATATATTCTCTACAGAGAATTGATTTATCCTCCTCATATTTCAAAAGTTTCCAGACAGTTTGAGTGAATGGGGCCTCTGAGGTGAAGATTAATTTGTGTAGAAGACTTTGTGCTGCAAAAAAAACCCCAAAAGGTTACAAAAATAATAAATAAGCAACTCACACTTTGCTGATCATTACAATAACCTAATTTCTCTTGTGGCTATCTACCTACTAATACTCTAAAAAACAGGTAATTAAGTGTAAGTGTGTGTGTGTGTGTGTGTGTGTGTGTGTACACCCCTAATTGAGAAAGGGTTTTATGAAATGTAGCTTTTCTTTAAAAAAAAAAATTATATTTGTTTTTTTTAATATATATATATATATATATATATATATTTTTTTTTTTTTTTTTTTTACAGAGAGGAAGGGTTAGAAACATCGATGAGAGAGAAACATCAATCAGCAGCCTCCTGCATACCTCCTACTGGGGAGGTGCCTGGAACCAAGGTACACACTCTTGACTGGAATCGAACCTGGGACCCTTTAGTCTGCAAGCTAATGCTCTATCCACTGAGCCAAACTAGTTAGGGCTGTTGCTTTTCTTTACAACTATTTCCCCCCCTATTTCATTCCACTCCATCCCCTTCCATTGTATTCTAGTCCTCTATCTGTTCTGTTCTATCCTAGTCCATTTCACTTTAAAATGTCAATTGTGGCTCACAAAGTGTGCTAATTAATCTGTGGAGTAGTATGAAGAACACTGCTTCAGTCTAGGGTACAGAGTGGACAGAAACAAGGAATGTCTTCTCTCTTTATCAGTCCCAAGAACATTGCCCATCTATCGATATATCAGACTCGCTTCCACACTCCTTTTTCATTTATCCCTTCATTTATCAGAGGAAGAGCTGTGAAACCCTGCGATGGGCTGGGTGTCTGGCCGGTTGTTGGGAATGCAGTGATGGCAGGAGAAACTCTGGCTGTAGGGAACTTGAGTCAGAGACATCCACCCCCAAGGGAGGGGCAGTCAAGTGAGGAAGTAGGTGGATGTGCTCTTGCGTCACAGGATCCAGCGCAGGGGGTCATTTACTCAGAGCTTCCTGGTGCTCACAATGAGTGCGGCTTCTGAGAAGAAGGCATAGCTCTGGGCTCCTCGGAGGTGAGATGAGTAAGCAGAGTCCCTTCTCTGCTGCTAGCCTGAGAGCCAGGGTGGGAGGCACAGGAGTAATTACAATGCATATAATAATGCATCAGACCAATGTAACCACTTCAGAGCCGCACGGAGCTGAGGAACAGTTAAAAACAGAGGAAATGGAGACTGCGAGCAGGGGAGGAAATGACTGTTGGAGGCAAACTTTAGGGAAGGAGCACGGTGTAGGGAGAGGTTTTCTGGAATAGGAAGAGATCTGGAAACTTCTTACAGGTCCAGGGAAAAATGGAGAAGCAAAGACAGGGCGTGATTAACTGATGCAGGAGGTGATGGATTTGGGGGTAGGAAGGGGGGGGGGGGTCAAGTACATAGTGGAGCGACCCACATGGGAAAAGTGACTAACATGTGACCTCTTTCTGGCTAAAACAAAGGAATAATAGTCAAAGCCTGCAATAGTATTACATTTATTATGAAAAGTAAACATCGTTTGACATGGCGGGAACTGTGTCATTAGGTACCTTTCCTGGATTTTTATTTTATTTTTTTAAGAGAACATGTATTGGGTAAATTACAGAGGAAGAAATCATTCCTACAAGAAATGGGCTTAGGAAACAAGTTATGGAGGTGAAGGAAGGGCCCTTGGAGCTTGGGAGTGAGGAAGCTGATGGTAATGTGCCTGGGGGTGGGGGAGCACACGGGGTCCTCCATCCTAGGGGTTTGGAAGGTCCCAGGAAAGATCTTAACAGAATATTTAGTAACTTTCCAGGTGCATCCATTCAGGGTTGTGGTCTCCACTGGTTGATTGGCCGGCCTTCAATGCAGCTGGTCCTGACATTGGCCATGGCTGGTTTGGTTGCTTATCTGGGCCTAGAGCTGAGATACAACTGAGGCCTAGCTGTCATCTCTAAGGAGGGAAGGTCAGGGGGACCGAACCACATGACCAGCATAAGCTAGGGAAGGAAAAAGCCACGCTGGGATCAAGGCTCCGCATTGCAATTAATTGTCCATTGCTAGGCACCTGGGCCTTTCCATCCTAATGATCTTCTGCACCTGGCCCATCGTCCTTGCCCTGCTCATGTCTGCCAGAATCTAACTGTCTACAGCTTCTCTCCTCAAGGATCTTGGCTCTGAAATCTTCCTGGGACTCATTTTCTTGAATGATGTATAGCTAGCATTTTGTCCTGAAAGTACTCTTCATGTTGCAAGTCTCACTCCTCAGCCCTTTATTTCATTGATTTCTGTGGGAACTGCCAAAATGACATCATCTTTCACACCATGACCTTTTGTTAACATGTGATTAAAGAATAACATGCACACAGCAGAGTACAGGAAACGAAAGTAAGGAGCCTGATGTTCTCACCAGTGAGCACCCCCGTGTGTAACTTGTATCATTCCTAAGAAACTGCACTGCCCGTACCCCAGAAGTCTGCCGGTTCAGGGATCCCTACCAGGGACTCTCTTCACCCAAGAGTGACCCCTGTCCCAATTTCTAACAAGGGGGACCTTTTCAACAAGAATCTAAGCTCTCCAACAGATCAATCCATATACAAGAAAGTATTTCTCTAAACGTTATCCAAATAAGGATACTATTTCCAATCTGTTCCTTCCCAACTGTTTACTCAAAATGTTTTGCTCACTCCTAGTTTGCCTAGTTGGAGTAAAGTTGAATGAAGAATAGGACAATCATGATATTACACTATGTTAGTATAGTTTTGGTAGTATTATTTTTTTAAAAAGAATAGGCCAATCAGAAGATATTTTTTTTCTGGAAGGCTCCCTTCAGAAAACAAGTATTTTAAAATGAAATGGGAAGAATTAAAATGCCATAAGAATGAACCATGGATATAAGTAAACTGTCTCTGGCTATCTTATGCATTTGATTCATTGTTGTATTTCTATTTTTAAAAAAAGATATGTTTTTATTGATTTGAAAGAGAGGAAGGAAGAGGGAGAAACATCTATCAGCTGCCTCCTGCACACCCCCTCCTGGGGATCAAGCCCACAAGCCGGGCACGTGACCTGACTAGGAATCTAACAGGTGACTTCTCGGGGCATGGGACAATGCTCAGTGAACTGTGCCTCACTTGTCAGGCATGTTTGTGTCCTTTTAAACACCAACATATGTTTTTATACTACTTACAAAATGAAATTTTAGAGGAAAAAAAAGGCAAGCCAGTCCGCAGCCAGAGATGCCACTGAGTGTGATAGGGAAACACTGCCATGTCCACAGGAGGGAATGGTTAGGTCACAGCACACACATACTACGCACCCTGTATGTGTAAGTGATGAAAAAGGAAGTAGAGCTACAGAACTGACATGGAAATATCCACCAGCCACCTATAAGTAAAAAGTCTTAGAACTATGTGCATAAAATGATGTCTTTCATGATATAATACACACATGAAAAAGGATTTGAATGTATTTTTTAATCCAAAAACACCTTCTTTTGTCTCACACAGACATGCTTTGTTTGTATCAGGAGTCATCAAGTAACACTGGATACTCCTCAAGACAATGCTATTGGAGGACAGTGACAAATGGCTACTTAATCGCTTATTCAATGCACATTTTTCGGTAAATAATGGTTTGGAAACCAACACAAAGCATCTTGTGGAAATGTCAGGTGTTTACCATGGTCACAGAGATAGCACTCCGTTAGTGATAATCCATGATTTCTAGCATGCCATTCTTCCGTGAGATGGTGAAGTCATCCAGCCAAGCACGGTTCGTTCAGATCTATGACGTGGGAAGCTAACTTCGAGATGCAACCAGGACACTCCAAGGACGAGACCGCTGATTGCCGACTGCCTTGATGTTGGTTCCTCATCAGAAACCCAGCTTCTGGGCACCTGCTGCCACCGCTGCCACTGGCTCCCTCCTGGTTTTTGCTCAGAGCCCACCCCTGGTTTTTGCTCTGCACAGACCTGCTTCACCCGACGCGGCGCGATGCCGTTTTCTTTTCACTTTATTACCCCTGATCTGCACGCTGCTTTTCACATCTAATTGTAATCATTCCTTCAGGCTCTCCCAGGACATGACACACCCTCCAAGGCGAGGTGGTGCTGTATTCTTCTTCAGAGGCCTCGCCCCGGCATAGTGCTCAATCCTGCCTGTGTTCAGATTATGGTACTTACATAGCAATGGTGGTCTCTAACAAGCAGGTCCTCTTTTTTTCAATCTTTATATACTTTTTAATTGATTTCAGAGAGGAAGGGAGAGGGAGAGAGAGGTGGAAACATCAATGATGAGAGAGAATCACTGATCAGCTGCCTCCTGCTCGCCCTCTCCTGGGACTGAGCCCGCAACCTGGGAATGTGCCCTGACCGGGAATGGAGCTGTGACCCCCTGGTTCATAGATCGACGCTCAGCCACTGAGCCACGCCGGCTGGGCAGAGCCTCTTTTAAATGAATATTTCCATCTGAACCTGTGGAAGATTTTATTTTCCAAAATGGTCATCACAGGATATCCTGTCCAAGGGGAAGGTGACACTCCTCCCAGGAAGGGGAAGCCTCTGTCCCCTCCTCTTGCACCTGGGCAGAGCTCTGTGACTGCACCATCCCGTCAGCACAGGTGCGAGTGATGCCACGTGACTTCCAAAGCAGGGCTTAAATCCATGCGCCTCTGCTTTGTGCCCCTGGGCACCTGCTCTGCCAACCCAGCCACTCTGTGAGGAAGCCACAGGTCCAGCACCGCCTCATGCAGGGGCTCCAGCCGAAGTCCCAGCTCTCAGCCCCAGCAAGGGTAGACATGTGATTGAGTCTTCGGGTGATGGTTCCAGCTCCTAGGTGTGGTCACCTGCCGTTGCACAGGAAGGAGAAAAAGGCTGTCGCTGTGCAGTGCTGTCCGGATTACAGGTCCATGAGCAGATAAGCAGTGGCTGCTGTGTGAAGCCTCTGAGGATGGGAGGTGGCTCTTTCCCCAAAGGGCCCCATTTGCTCACCAGCCGGGGAAATGCAGGCGGGCTCAGCCCGGAGCCTTCTCTTCTGTCTCCCTCTTATTCCAGGCGCAGGAGGCAGCATGATCCACATGATTAGAAGACGGATTAGAGCTGGCAGGATGACCCCAAACTAGGACAAAAGTCCCTGGAAAATCAAGGGGCTATTAACTTTCAAACAGAAACACTGAAATGTATTTGTGATGCCTGGGTTTGTTTTTTGAAAAGTCAGAGAAAAATATGGTAAGCGACGGTAGAATGACTGTGGCATATTAGTAAAATCTCACTGAGGTGGCAAAATCCTGGGAACTGATTCTCAGAAGCTGGTGTTTGTGATCTGTGACGGAGAGCCTGTTACTGGCTGCGCCGAGATCTGCCCCAAGTCACTGAACAGTGGGCAGGAGCGGAGTGCGGCTGTGGACCTTGTCAGCGCTTTGACACGTTAAGCAGCATCATGATGAAAAATCACACAGGAGTGAGTGTGCAATGCAGACAAGTTAACTGCCTGGCCCACAGGCTTTCTTTCCTGGGAAATTACTTGTGACAGTTAAATTAACCTAAGGACGGGAGGCTGGCAAAGATTTGCGTACTTTCTCCCATTATTTGTGAACTGCCAAGTTCTTTTGAGAGCAGAACAGTGCGCTTTTCTATTAACAATGAGACACATTATTTGAGAGGAAGCAGTGAGGAACGTGGGGCTTATCAAGCATTCCCATCTCTGAGAAAGCTCAGCACGTGACCCAGCAGCTCTGCCTGGGTCTTTAATGAAGAAAGAATGTACTATTTTTATTAAGAAATAAAAGGTATTGGATTCTAATTTTTTTATTCCCACTTAAGTCCAACTACCTATCTTTGTCTGTGAAAATGGCAGCTGAGGGTCCATGGAGCCTGGCTTTGCTAAGGAGGGCCTTCCTTCCCAGCCACGCGGGCAGCCCTGAGTGCTGTCACCTTTTGCAGGTGACACCCTCGCTGATGCAGTTGGAAGAAACAGATGCCCACAGCTCTGCTCTTCCCTTTAGTGTTTTTCCTCTTTCCTCTTTCACCTGTCATCTCCAGTGGTCACTGATTTAAGTGAACAACAAATCTGATTCCTAAACACACTTCTGAGGTTTTGAAATCAGGGCAGGTTTCTAAAAGGAGGTGGTTAGCATCCATCATCATGTGGATGGCCTCCGGAAACTCCACTCTGCCCTACTGCCCGCATCTGGGGTCTCAGAGTCAGTAAATATAATTATTAAACCCAAAATATTGATAGAGTCTACGCAGAAAGATGCTCATCTTGGTGTTATCTTTAAAATGTCAAAGGGTTAAAGATTGTCACATGCATGCATGGTGCAGAGCTTACACATTATGGTTACGAGAACCAGAGAGCAATTGGGGGATCTTATCTGACACAGGCCCATGCAGTGTGGCAAGGAGACTGTGATTACAGCTGTGGGGTGGAGTTTATAGAAAAAGGAAGGAAACAGGTTCAAAGGCTAACAAAGGGCACTAGGGCAGTGGTTGGCAAACTCCTTAGTCACAGAGCCAAATATCAGCAGTACGATGACTGAAATTTCTTTTGAAAGCCAAATTTTTAAAACTTAAACTTCTTCTAACGCCACTTCTTCAAAATAGACTCGCCCAGGCCATGGTATTTTGTGGAAGAGCCACACTCAAGGGGCCAAAGAGCCGAATATGGCTCGAGAGCCGCAGTTTGCTGACCAGAGCACTAGGGTGATAGAATAATGGGGGACTATTTTTTCTTCTCTCATTTTTCTTTATATCCCGCATAGGTGCTTATGTTATTGACATAAAAGTTAAAACACACACACACACACACACACACACACAATTGTTAAATACTTAACAATGCTTGGATCCAGCAGGAGAGATTAGGGATCATTTTGAGCTGCAGCTAAATATGGAAGAAGTCTTATCCTGTTCCCCAGATCACAGCACACAGGTGCCATCCGTCAGGGGACACAGTCCCCTTGCAAGTAAGCTCTGTTCCCTTTCCTAATTTTCCTCAGAAGGAGTCTTTGCTTGACTTCTCCACGTAACTCTTCCATATCCTCACCCGCACACAACTTACAGGGAACCAAGGCATTCTGTTTATGAGTAGGAGTGAGAAATATTTTTCTTTTGAATTTCGAAAACAGCAAAGTGCACGTCCGGAACTGCAGAGCTGTTTTTTGAGAAAACAAGACCCAGTGTACATGAAGAGATAACAATGAAGAATATACAATGTGATGCGATGCCATCAGAGGCAAGCCTGGTTTTGAAGAGAAACCTTAAAACTCGCATAGGAAAGCCAGTAAGAATAAGTGGAATTTACAAAATAGATGTAGTTGAACCACAAACTTTACAGGCAAGTGTTGGTGTAAACAAAAGTTAGATTATAAACAAAACTTACATTACCGGGGTGGGGGGGGAGGGGTGTTGGGGAGTTCCACAGGGTCTGGGTTGCACCCTGCAGGCCTTTGGCTTGCTCTTCAGTCAGTGCAGGTTACTAAGCTGCAGTTCCCATTGGGCTTGGACACAGATGCAGACCTGAGGGGTTCCCAGAAAGCTCTGCTCTCTTTCCTCCCCTTTACCAGAAGAGTTTCTTTTGCCTAAACAAGTTTAACTGTGGGTGATTCTGGTTTTCCTGTGCAATACACACTTTTGTTTAAAATATTATTCTAGTTACAAGTAGGTAATAATAGACTAATGCAAAATTTATTTTAAAAATGTATTTAGAATGTTCATTTTGCTTTTACCCTGCATGCATCCATAATATTTCATCGAAAGTTTATATTCACTTCCCAAATATGAGACTAATATTCCCAAAATTCTGGCCGATGTCTTTTGGCCTCATGAATATCATTTTTATTTGCATATATTTGAAATAAAGGCAAAGGGCTAACATTGTCCATACCTTCCTTGAAGACATTTCCCCCCCCAAAAGAGTTCCATTAAAAAGCAGCATTCTCTTAGCAAATGTATTTCATAATTCTGTCAAGTGGCTGTCATAGTTCTTTGTTGATATGGTTACAAGAAATTCTCCGAAAAGCAATCAGTTGGGTATAAGAGGTGAACTAACTTTCCTCACCACTAAACCCCTGTAGAAAGCAACAGACAGTCCTGGGGGGCCTCCATGTTCCCAGCAGGAGCCCCATGATCCGGGCTCCATGTGGACAGGCTGCATCCACACTCCCAACTAGTGCCTGTGGGAATCAGTGAGCACTTGTCACTCAGCTGTCACACAATTCGTGCGTGAGTCAGGTGCTTGAGTCACACCTCCTCTTCTTTTGACAGTAATCCTTCTTACTGCTCTATTTTTTTAATGTAATTTTAGTGGATTTAAACTGCATCAACTCAAAATGATGTAATTAATTATACTCAGCTTCAAATATAATTACTGTTTAATCTCAGCCTGTCAGCCCGACACCAGCAGAAATCCAAACACAATGGCAGGCATGGTGGGTGGGGGCACGTTCCGTTTGCTGGCTCCTTCCAGCTCACTAATCATATAAGTTGTATTTGTTTTTGCTTTAAAAAAAAAATCTCAGGAATTAATCAAGTTTATGCCATTAACTTGGACCTGAGACTTGGCGAAGTCAAGGAATAGCAATCCTGGAGTACGTTTCCCTTAACAGTCATTTTGAAAGGGTTTAGTTGGTGTAGTGTATTAAAAAGTTCCTATGGTCACATAAACTTGGTCTATGCTGGTTTAAAAGATGAAATAGGCTTTTTTACCATAGCGTTTCTGGGTCTTTAAAATGTTAATATATGTTGCAAATAACCTCCCAGAGGTGGGGTATAAAATGTTTTCAGATTGCTTTGAACAGAGAGCACGCTTTCCTTAAAAAACACAACAGCAGCTTTGAGATAGAACTTCCATATGAAACCCCTGGTTTTAAAGGCACAGTTAAATGACTTTGGTGCCTGTGCAGAGTGAGCAGTCATCACTAAATCCAGGTTCAGAACACTCCATCGCCTCAAAAGCTGTTCCATCTGCCGTCACTCTGACTCCCCACCTCCAGCCCAGGGAACCACCAGCTGACTGGCCTTCTGGACAGATTGGCCTCTTCTGAAAATTTTATCTGGCTTCTTTCACCCACAGAATGTTTTTGAGGTTCACCCAGTTTTACCCTGGGTCACAACTTCATTCCTTTTCGGTGACAAATAGTATTGCATACAGATGTGCCACACTGTTTTCTTATCCTCTCGTGAGTCTGTGGACATTTGGATCATTCCCACTTCTTAGCTACTGTCAGTTGTTATGAGCATTCATGTACAAGTCTTTGTATGGACACATTGTTTTGTTTTTAAATATATTTTTATTGATTTCAGAGAGGAAGAAGGAAAGAAAGATAGAAACATCAATGATGGAAGAGAATCATTGATTGTCTGCCTCCTGCACACCCCCTACTGGGGATCAAGCCTGCAACCCAGGCACGTGTCCCTGACCTGAATTGAACCCAGGACCCTTGAGTCCACAGGCCAAGGCTCTATCCACAGAGCCAAACTGGCTAGGACTATATGGATACATTGTTATTTCTCTAGAGCATGTACTAGGAATGAAACTGAGAATCACTTGGTAGATTTCTGCTTAATTTAAAAAAAAATATTTTTGTATTGATTTCAGAGAGGAAGAGAGAGATAGAAACATCAATGATGAGAAAGAACCATTGATTGGCTGCCCCCTGCACACCCCACCTCAGGGATTGAGCCACCAACCCAGGCATGTGCCCTGACCAGGAATTGAACCATGACCACCTGGTTCACAGAGCAACTCTCAACCACTGAGCCACACTGACGGGGCTCTGCTTAATTTTTAAGGAAACTTCCAAACCGTTTGCACTCCCACCAACAGTGTATGGAGTTCCAGTTCCAATCTTCACCAACTGGTGTGTGTAGTAGTATCTGGGTCCCTGATGGCCAATATGTAAGCACCTTTTCATGTTTATTGGCCACTCATATCTTCTTTCTCAAGTACCCATTTAATTGTCCATTTTAAAGTTTATTTTCTTATTAGTGTGCTGCAAGAGTGCCTTGTACTCTATATAGAAGATCTTAATCAAATATGATTTGCAAGTATTCTCTCTGTGGGTTTTCTTTTCACTTTTGAAATGGTGTTTTTTAAGCATGAAATGTTTCATTTTGATGAAGTTCAATGAATGAAGTTTCTTCTTTTATTGCTCGTGCTTTTTTCATTGTAGCTGTGAAGATTTTAAGAGTTTATAGTTTTTGCTTTTACATTTACATAGATGATTCATTTGGAGTTAGACTTGATTGTGATGGAGAGAAGGATTTAAAGATGTATTTTTGCAAATGGATATCCAGTTATCCCAGCACCTTTTGTTGAAGACTATCCTCTCCCTACTGAATTGCCTTGGCACCTTTGTTGAAATTCAATTGAGCATAAATGTAAGAGCCTTTAATATGTTAACGATGTTGTGACTCTCCAACAGGGAGGATACAGAATGTTTCCCAAAATGTTTTTACCAAGGAATCCTACTCTCCCCTCCCCAACCCCACCCCCCTTTGAAACGGAGGTCCCCCCTGAGCACACTTTAGGGAAAGCTTCTCTAACTGCTCAGGACTCTAACTCTGGCTTGCAACTTCATTGCTTGCCTTTAGAGCCTCAGAGGCTGTGTTGTATTTAAAACTGCAACACCAAAGACTTAATTTCTAATAATATGCATAAGAAATGCATGTAAGGGATGTGGAAAATATTTGTTATCGAATTAGGTCCATCTCTCTCTCTCTCTCTCTCTCTCTCTCTCTCTCTCTCTCTCACACACACACACACACACACACACACACACACACACACACACACGAACTTTTATTTATGGGCTTAGTGGGTGAAATTTGGAAGTATGGAGAATTCTGCAATTGTGTTTAAAATTTTAGGGCAATATGTCTTGCTTGATCATGACATCTGAAAGTATCAGTAGTAAGGTGTTACAATAAAGAATACTGTCTAAACCAGTTTGGCTCAGTGAATAGAACGTCGCGTCGGCGTGGGGACTGAAGGGTCCCGGGTTCGACAGGTCAAGGGCATGTACGTTGATTGTGGGCACATCCCCGGTGAGGGACGTGCAAGAGGCAGCTGATCGATGACAATCTCTCATCAATGTTTCTGACTCTCTATTCCTCTCCCTTCCTCTCTGTAAAAAATCAATAAAAATATATTTTTTAAAAAGGAAAATATATTTTTTAAAAAAGAATACTTACTTGCACACACTTTATCATATATATGCACATATATACACATATGTAGGTGATATAGTTTTTGTTTTTAAAGGATTTTGTCTTAATATTCTTTTTAACCAAATATAATGCAAAATGTTGGATAACTGCTTAAACGACCTTGCTAAAACGACAATACTCTGCCTTTAGCATATTACAACAGAAAAAAAAAACACACCTCAGTACAAAAACAAAAAGTGAAATCAAAATGAGTGTCTCTTTATCACAGTATTTATCTGCAGAGGAAGAAAAATATAAAGGTCCATGAGGGGGGTGGGGGAAGACAGCAAAAGTGCATTGTCTGCGCGGAGCCTGGTGCCTGGGTGACCCAATGACAGGCACAGGAGGCCCTAGGAAACCACAGAAAACAACGCGGAATGCTGCTCTCACTATTTCAGGCGGCACCATCCCAGCTCCCAGGTGAGAAGTGACGGCAGGCCTGGCCGGGCCGCTCAGCTGGTTGGACTGAGCGAAGGCTGTGGGCTCCATCCAAGGCAGGGCACATCCAAGAGCAACCAATGAGTGCCCCAGTGGATGGAACCACAAGCGATATTTCTCTCTCCAAAGCCAATAAATAACGGAATTTAAAAAGAGAAGTGACTGCGCACACACGCTCCCAAACGGAAAACGACGGTCTTTGGATTTTGACGCCAAACGGAATGTAGAGCGGGAACTTACTTCCTTGCGAAACGTCAGCATATGCAGGGCAGGGTTTGGGGTGAAGTATCCCCCCCATACACTCCTCCGCCAGGGGAGGCATTCCTCTGGGTTGAGGCCAGAGCCCGTCCGTTTCTGGCCTCGCCGGACGGCACTTGTTAAGGGCCTTGAGTGCTCATCTGAGTTCAAATCTCACCCTTTCCGCGAATGGTTTGGGAAGATGTCCTCGGCCCCTCCGGCCTAGTCTGTGTTCGTTACCTGACACCACGCGGGAGGGTCGCTCAGCATTTGGGGCTGTTTCCGCGGGCTCCTCCCCGCAGGAAGGCCGTTTGCAGAGGTGGCTTCTGACGGTTTGTCCTCGGCCTGCGTGTGCGGGCTCGTGTTTCCCCGCGGGGCCCGCCGCGCTTCCCCGCGAGGCCCGCGCCTCGAAGCAGAGGCGCGAGGCGAGGCCGCACCTCCTCACACAGCCGCCGCGCCGCCCGTGACCATGGCAACCGCGCGGGGGCGGGGCCGTGACGTCACGGCCAGCTGCGCCCCCAGCGGCCGCGGGGTCTCGCGAGGGCTGGCGGGCGGCGGCGGGACGGAGAGGGCCGGCGTGCCACGCAGACGTCGGGGCGCCCCCCGTTCCTGCGCCGCGCGGGCGGCGGGAGTGTCTGCTTTCAGCCTCGGGCGGGTCTGCCCGCCGGGCAGTGGCAGGACGGATGGGGCCGGGGCCGATGGAGCCGGATGCAAACGGGAAGCGGCTCCCGCGAGGGCCGGCCGCACAGCTTTCCCCGGAGAATCCGGGTCTGGGAGAGCCTCCTCCGGAGGGAGGCCGCCGCCCGAAATGCAAGTGGGGAGGCTCCTCCCGGAGCGAGCGGCCTGCCATCCGGAGACCGCGGGTCGCAGGGCCAGAAGGACCGCGCAGTGGTGGCACCATGCAGCTGTCCACCGCAGGCATTGGAAAACCAGCTGCTGGGAGACGTTTTTGTGAAACCGCAGTGTCGGTTCCAGCAGCGGCACACCGGTTCCTCCTTTTGTCTGTCAAGCTCTGATGCAAGCCACCTACGGGGTGGTTACACTCCCTCCCACATCACTGCCCGTGACCACCACGAGGCTGTTCTTCAGCCTCTTAGCCTCAGGGCTACTGCACCTCGCACATGAAATAGCAGATGTAGCCAAAACCGGTTTGGCTCAGTGGGTAGAGCGGCTGAAAGGTCCCAGCTTTGATTTCGGTCAAGGGCATGCACCTTGGTTGCAGGCACATCGCCAGTGGCATGTGGAGGCAGCTGATCGATGTTTCTCTCTCATCGGTGTTTCTAACTCTCTATCCTTCTTCCTTCCTCTCTGTGAAAAATCAATAAAATATACTTTAAAAAGAAAAGAAATAACAGATGTCGTCGGTGAGGGATGACATGGGTAGGAAATGACCCGCCAATCTGGAAATTCCAGCCTATTTAATGACTTGCGTTCTTCACATGCCCATTCCTTCTATTTACTTTGCAAAGACAAACGCCCTTTGAACCCAAACATTTATTGATCCCAGTCCCAGACAAGTCATGGAAGAAGCCAGAGGGGATGCGAATGATGGACACGTGGGTACATGGCGATATTGTACCGGGTCCTCCAGGGGCTGCAGCTCAGCCGCCCTTTGGAAGGCACCAGGGGAAACCAGCCCGAGTGCAATGGCAGGGACTCGCTGCTCTGCTTGCCGCCCCTCCCTGCCCCCAAACCCTAGTCAGCTCTGATTGAAAACCATCTTCCTACAGCCGTTCCAACTGTAAGTACAGATATATTTACCAAAGTGAATGCAAGTGATTTTTCAGCTCTTCACACCACTGCTTCCTGTAGGTTGACTTTAATTACCTTAATACATTCATTCATTTTGATTAAATTAAAAAGAGGGGAGAAGAGGTGGGTTGTAAAATGACCGAAAATAGACACCTATCCTCAAAAATAAAAAAATAAAAAATATATATATATATAGATAGATAGATAGATAGATACACACACACACACACACACACACACACACACACTCTGTGGGGAATTTCCCAGAGGAAGACAATGTTAGCTTAAAGCAGGAAAGGTTCCCATGCTGAATTAACTTAAATTATGCTGTTCATTTCTTTGATATGTTAGAGGTGAGAAAAATTCCCCCCATTTATTTAAAACCAACTTCTAGATACTTCTGGTGAATTATAACCTGTTCTTTTTTTAAAACATTTTTTTTCAGAAGTGTGGAAAAGAACACCTTTACTGATTAGAAAATGAATTTTATTTTCTAGGAAAGTAGAGAATGTGAGAGCACTTACAAAGGGAGGTTCGTTGTCATAAAACTTGGATTTCAGAGTGTTGTTTGAAGGGCAATATTGCCATGGACCCACGTGCCCATCATTTTAGAATCCCTGATGCCTGTCTGAACCAGCTCTTCCCCTCCGTGTGGCACTGATTTGGGGAAACATCACACTTTTTACACTCAAGGAACTTACGTTTATTTCAGAGAACGGTAAACAGGGCTTGAAACCCTGCACAGAAACTAAAAGAAACCTCTTGTGTGGGAAACTGTGGTGGACCAAGGATGGCTGCAATTCTTTGTCACCACCTCCCCCTGTGACTTTCCCAAGGTGGAACTGACTTCCTCTCCCCTGGAATCTGGGGGGCTCTTGGGCTGCTGAATTAGTAGAAAGCCTGGGAGGGGGTGGGGTGCTGCTCAGGGTCTAAGGCTTAAGAAGGCCTTGAGGTTTTCATTTTCTGTCTTTTTGGGGAACCCCAAACTCCTACACCCAGGGACCACATGCCTGCCTGGAGGGGGAGGAGTGGGCTGCAGGGTCTCCTGGGATCCTCCAGGGGCTGCAGCTCAGCCCCCCTGTGGAAGGCACCAGGGGAAACCAGCAGAGCCACCGGCTGAGCTGTCAGCCCACAGAAGCTAGAAAGCAAGCAAAGTGGTTGTCATCGTAAGCCACTAAGTTTGGGGTAATTTGTTTCTTAGCAAGAAATAACCAAAATAGAAAGCAAACCATTCACTGGCACCATCTCTTGGTTAACAGGGAAGAAGAGCTTTGCTTTATTGGAAAGACAGCTAGACTTGCTTCTATGGATTGAGTTTTGGCTGATGATTTTTTGTGAGTTACAGAGGGTTTAGGCAGGGGTTCCTGTAATTAGCCGGGGGTGGGGAGGAGAAATGGACTCAGCAAACGCGGAAGGGGTAGGGGGCAAGGAGTGACCGTGGGGCCTGGGCTGCTGGTGGCAGATGTGAGGAACCAAATTAATGCTGTGAATAAAACCAGTGACCCCAGGCAGTGTTGAGGAGTGGGGAGGAGTGATAAAAATAAATGCACGCTTATTCAAATACACAAGTTTCTTCATATGCCACACCAAATTACCTTCTCCGCTGCATTGTGGGAAACGCTGCCTAGAAAGAACACCCTTTATATCTCCTGGCTCCTTTTAAGAAGTCCTTCAGGAGAAAGTAAGTACATAGGGATTTTCTCATTAAAAAAACAAACAAACAAACAAAACTGAGACATGTTTTCTTGCATAATGAAACTCAGATCTTTCTTCATTGCTTTATGTGAGTGACACTTGGCCCCATCAACATGATTACACAAACACATTCACACAGAAACACACACTCACACACTCACAACACTCTCACACCCACACTCTAATAGGGTGTTGTTCAAACTGGCAAACATGAAGAAAAATGTTCAACTTTTGTATTTACGGAGTTTATTTGATACAAATGTTTTGGTATACTTGAAGGAACTTATTTTATTCATGTTTTCCAACATGTAAGAATAAAACCATAAAACTAAAATTACATCTTTGATTTGTATAATTATCTTAGCATTTAACTATAAAATTGAGATTTTTGTTATTAACCTTTCTTTAAAAATAAAAAAGAAAGTATGCTCATTGGGTTAAAGTAAAGCTTCTCCTGATTTTGAAAAATTCCAGTTTTTCCACCTCTGGAAGGCCAGGGTTATGGTCCCATGGGCACTAATTTTCGTTCCGTGTTTTCCTTTGTAAAACGACGGGTCTCTGTATGGAGTTTCATAAGCTACAGAGGGGATCGCTCAGCTGTGTCTTAAAGATGAAATACATTGAATTGCACATAATTTAAAAAATAACTTATTGTTGCAATTGTTTCTTTCCTTATCCAGGAGTTATAAGAGCATTTTCTTTCTTAAAAAAAATTTTTTTTTTATTGATTTCATAGAGGAAGGGAGTGGGAGAGAGCGATAGGAATATCAATGATAAGAGAGAATCATTGATTGACTGCCTCCTGCATGCCCGCTTTTGGGGATAAGCCCGAAACCCAAGCATGTGCCACTCTTGTTCCTATTCAGCTTTTCTGCCAAATCCTTAAGCAGTTAATTATTTGGGCTATTTTTTAAAATGCCTGAGTTAAAAAAAAAAAAATGCAGTTAGAGGACTTCCTAGAAACTCCTTTGTGGTTTATTTATTTTTTATTGAGAAACATTGATTCTTTGCCTCCAACTAGGGATTGAACCTGAAACCTGGGCTTGTGTCCTGACCAGGAATTGAACTGGTGACCTTTCAGTGCAGGGTACGATGCCAGCCAACTGAGCCACACTGGCCAGGTGCCCCGTTTGTGTTTGTTGTGTGATGAACTTCTGTTCTTTCTCTACGTTTCCATGGACTTGGGAACTGTGGGCAGTCATGGAAGTCACTAAGTTCTTATCCTCCCAGTTCAGCTTGGTAACTGACTGGGAGAGCCGTTTGCAAGTGATTATTCATAATATGCCTAGCCAGTGGCCATGACAACAGGGGGGTGAGGGCATATGTAGGGAGGGGGTTGGGATGGGAATGGGGAGATAAGGACAATTATGTGAGACCGAAACCAATAAAGTTAGTTAATTAATTAATTTAAATAAATAAATTAAAAAAAAAGAAAGATCTCATCTCATCAGCTTCTCCAGTGGAGGCGGGTTCATGGTGCCTCCAGGCGGCAGAGCTGACACTGGCCCCGCCTTCCCCGTGAGAAGAGGCTCTGCAGGTGCAGGAGCAGTGCTGGAGCCCTGCTCAGCCACAGGCCTGGCAGCCGTCAGTATGGCAGGCACCCGGGTGCTCCCTGCGCTCCAGGTGTTGGGGAGCGTGTGAGATTTGGCTGGACAGTTGTGAGGAGGACATTCTGGTAAAAGGGAAGTGTGTGGAAGGCCACCTGCCCTGTTTATCGGAATTCCAACTTAGGGGGACTTAGGGGCGTGCCTAAGGCGGCGCCCCTAATTATTCCCTAACCTTTCCAAACAAGCCTGTGTACGTGAGACCCTCAGGTGTTTACTGGAACCCTTATGCCTCACCTCTGGGTGTCCTTGCTTGAAAGACACTATAAACACATGTGTCCTCCCAAGATACTTACCCTGATGATTGTATGTAAAAGATAAACTTTATCGCAAACTGCTGCAACAATAAAAGCCTAATGAGGCAGACAATTGAGGCTGCCTGGTTCCTTTGGCCAGGCCATCCCTTAGCCTCTCTTTCACAGTATCAGAGTAATCCATTTGCTCATCGCTCAGGATCTGCTGGTCAGCCTCGGCATCCGGGCACCTCTGAGCTGAGACCTGGCTGGTGGGATTCCTGCCCTTCCCTTCCTTACTCTGTGCCTCCATCCTTACATGGGTCGGGGGTACCTTACAATGGAAAACCCTCTGTACAGAGAGTTCTACACAAACGTGGTGTGTGGCCCAGGCAAGGCACTCAGACCTACAAGACAATTTTCCCACGTCCGTTTTTAAAAGAATATGCTGTCCTTGACTGCAAGACAATAATCTAATGTTCCTTTCTGCCCTTTGATTCAGAAGCAAGAAGAATGGGGGTGGGTGTCACTGCGATGTTCCTCCCCAGGGCAGGTTGGAAAAGTTGTGACGTTGGGGGCTGGGAAAACAAAGAACACTGTTTGGTATTTTTTTTTTTTAATGTATTTATTTGTTGGTTTGTTAATCCTCACCTGAGGATATGTTTCTCATTGATTTTTAGAGAGAGTAGAAGGGAAAGGGGAAAGAGAGAAACATTGATGTTGCAGACACAGATCAATTGGCTGCCTCCCACAGGCACCCCAACTGGGGCTGGGATGGAATCTGCAGCTCAGGTACATGCTCTTGATCAGGAGTCAAACCCAAGACCCTTCGGTGCATGGGATGGTACTCTAACCACTGAGCACTGACCTGAACCATTGAGTGCTGTTTTTAAAGGAATGGGGATGGACAGCAGTTACCAGGGGACAAGGAAAGAAGCTTGTTAGGGAACCTGGAAGCCAAGGTGTATGGAGTTAGGTGTGCTGGGGAGACTGCCTGCCCAGCCCCCATCAGGCCCTTTCCCTCAGTGGGACCTGGCTTCCCACTTAAAGCAGCTTCTCACGCAGATGACTGGCTCGGGGGCACCATGGTGAGTGACATCAGGCTGAGATGAGGCCAGAGATGGCCAGTGAGCAGTGTTCCCTGGTAAGGTGACCTGAACACGCCCTTCTGTGACCTCGCGGGCCACGTGTGCAGAGGAGCTGCAGAGGGGGTCACAGAGGTGACAAGGTGGGCGGCTTCGGGAAGGGAAATAGAGGCAAAAGGGGGGCTGCCTTGCTCCTGGGGCCAGGCTGCACGCAGCATGCCCATCTCCAGGGCCCTTCCCTCCAGTGACCTGGTGAGCATCCTGAGGCAACCAGTCCAAAGTGGCAGGAACACGCTCGCCTGGTGGAGGCTGACGAGGAAGATCAGTAAAGAAAAGGCCTTAGACAGCAGAAGGAAGGTGAACCCTGACTCTGGCAGCCACGCAGGGTCCTTGCACAAGCTGGCCCATGCCGGCACCCTCTCCCCTCTTTGCTCCTCCAGGTTGGCTTCGTAACCAGCATCCCCGATCCCAGGCTCCTCATCCTTGACGTTTCCTTCAGGCCATAAAGAAATTCACTAATGATTTCCAAATTAGCACGCTTCATAAAACAAGGAGTTTCAAGTAGATTTCATAGCAGCAGGATCCTTTATCTTTATTTCAAGATTCCACTAGTCCATTTGCTAAGAAAGGTTCTCTCCTTCCTCCTTCACTTCACCTGCTGAGCCACGATCATCCCCGCTCCACTAGGCTCACACTTCTGGTTCAGAACCAAAAGCTGCAGCCAGTCCTGGAAGTTCTGAGCGCGCAGAGCCTACAAGCCAGCCTCTGCTGTCTCCGGTGCGATAGCCTTTCCTCCGGGGTCCCTCCTGCAGGCTCTCCCAGTGACCCGGTGTCAGACAGCAGACAGGGCACTCAGTCTGGCAGGCAGGGTGTCCATGGGCACTGGTGTTTGGGAGTTGCGGTTCGGGAAGGGGGTTCCCCACCCCATTCATGGATCACCATGATGGAAGGATGAAGAGGAAGAGTGAAGAGGGAATCACACCTTCACCCTTTATGATCTGGAGTCAGGCTGACAAGGAAGATCAGTAAAGAAAAGGTCTTAGCAGAAGGAAGTGAACCCTGACTCTGGCAGCCACACAGGGTCCTTGCACAAGCTGGCCCCTGCCTGCACCCTCTCCCCTCTCTGCTCCTCCAGGTTGGCTTCATAACCAGCATCCCTGATCCCAGGCCCCTCATCCCTGACTTTTCCTTCAGGCCATAAAGAATGTTGGTGTCTCCAGTCCCCCCTCTATAGGTGGGCCTGGCAGGGCTGCGTGCGGAGTGCAGAGGGCGTGTCTAACCCCACTGCACACAGAGCATCAGCCGGTCTTTGTTTCCAGGCAGAAAAGCCTGTTGGACACCTCAGCCCGTTCCTCTTGTCCCTGTTCAGCTTCTCTGCCAGCATCGCCCTCATCCCAACTCCTGTCTCCTCTGCCACTAAATGGCGTGTCCCTCGGACACTTGTTTCTCACGTGGCAGGCAGGAGTCCCGCTTTATACGGCCCCTTTTTCTTCTCTCATGCTAATGAGGTCCAGATATAGTGTTGCAGCTTTTATTTCTCCTAAGAAGACATATTGCTTCCTTCCTATGTAAGCAGTACACGTGCTTAGAATTACTTGGTGATCAATACTAATTAGGCATTCTGTTCAGTGGATGCCTAAAGTTTTCATTCCAGACTTCCACCCAGTCACTTTGAATTAGCTAACCCAAACTCTGTATTGATTTAATTGTCATCTTCTTGTTTGACCTCCTTTGTAAGAAAAAAACAGAATCATTCAGTTGTATTCCTTTAAATGTCAGACCTAAACATCAAATTGTGGGCATAAAAAAGAAAAAGCCAGGCATGTAATTATGTGACAGCAAAATACTGCTTATGAATTCCATTAAAATGAACTTTTGTTGAGACAAAAACTGGAATCCTATGAAAAATAGTTAGAGCCTCTCTTTCTCTTTCTCTCTCTCTCCCTTCCCCCATTCCTTCATTCTCATTTTCTAATAAATCTTACTCAGACTGGGACCCCACTGGGAAATTTTACTTTTAGTTTGGGGAAATGTCAAATACCAGTGTGGGAATATCAGATTAAGTAACATTGTGAATGATCGCTTCTCTGTCACATGTGCTAAAAATAGTCCAGGGTATTTTTTCCTTTAAATTCGGTAAAAGAAAAAAAAAATTACCTTAGGACGAAAGTACAGAGGGAGGCTTTCCTGAGGGGAAACGCGGGGCGGGGAGCTCAGCAGGCAGGGCACGCACCCCTGCCCCAGCTCTCGGGGCCTCGGGACAAGCACACAGGCCGCCAGGGACAGTGGCTCTGGAGGGAAGCAAAGGCCCTTCGGCTTTCAGGGGGAGCGTAAGTCCTCTCTCTGGAACTTTCTGGGGGCCTTGCCTCAGGGGCAGGGGTCTCACCCTGTCCCAGTAAGGCAAGTGAAATTCAAACTTGACCCCTCAGCCCAGTCTGAAAAAGCAGCTCTTCCCTTTAGTTCTCAGCCTAAAAGATAGGCCTTAGCAGCCTTAGTGGTTCCCACCCATCTTCCCGTCTGCCCCCCGTCCTGAGCACCCTGACCTGCAGCCCGGCACAGGGACCCTGCCTAGGGAAACCTCAGCCTGGTGCTCACTTTGGCCCCAAAAGCTCCACTCCTGTGTTCTCAGCACGCCTTTCGCCCCAAGCAGAAGGACTAGGACGGATTCAGGCAGAAAAACGGGGAGAGGTGCAGGTCAAAGATTTCAGGGGAGGGTTATTCTAATCTATTTCTAGAGGCCAAATTCAGCAGGAAACTCTCAGCTTGCACTTGACTTGGAAGGTGCAAACCGACAGCAGTTGCAGCTTAGTCTGTGCCTCCTCACTTGCAGGTGCCTAAGAATTAAAGGTAATAAAGAAACAGTCAAAATATAAGCAACAGGACAAGCCCAAACCCAGGAGGCAATGGATCGATGTTTCTCTCCCCCCTCCTCTCTCTCCTTTCCTCTCTCTCCTTTCCTCTCTCTCTCAAATAACATAACATATCCTCAGGTGAGGATTAAAATATATATATATATATATATATATATATATATATATATATATATATATATATACAAGTTAAAAAATAAGATGGGTTACCACTGAATTCAGAATGTGCATTTTTAAATATTGCCAGAACTCTAAATACTCATGTGAACATACGGGAACAACTTGTGCTGAGTAGATTTGGGCCTGGCAGGTTGCTGTTTTTTTTCTGTATTTCTAAGGTTTACAATATTGCATAAAAATTTATTACAGGAAAACTGAAAAAAATTGGAAAGTAATGACTCATAAGTTCACATGTCTGCACAATGCCTCAAAAACTGGATGACATCAAGAAAGCCAGTTAATCTGTAAGCATATTTGACTCACGGTTAATTCAGAATTATTCGAGGCAAGATATAAGGGAGGCCCCACCCTGTGGGGTGTGAGGTCACGGAGCAAAGGACCTTGCTCAGTGATGGCTGCTTTGGGCAGTGATGGATGCCCGCTGACTGCTGCTGTGCCAATCTGTGCAGGTTGTAGGTCCTCTCTGAGCCTCAGTTTCTTCATCCATAAAATGGGATAATACTATATTAGTATTTGCCTTCTAAGTTGAATAAAGTTAAGTAAAACGCTAACATCTATATATCTGCCAAGAATAATGCCGGGAACGCCGGGAACTCTCTAAAAGGTCCCACATCAGCTAGCTGGGCAGCAGAGACCAGGCCATTCATTTCGTGTCCAGGCGAGGGAGCATGTACAGCTTTACAGAGGCAGGGTGACCTTTGCCTGCGTTTTCCTTCTTTTCTCTTCCTTTTGGTCAAAGATAGAGTTGAAACCAGATGGGATGTCATATAATTACAAACCTACAGCTTTCCTGTTGCTTTTAGATTGGTACCTAATTTGGGAGCGTGTGGGTAGATGAGACCAAAAAGCATTTCTCTGAGTGATACCTGCAAACAGGAATTAGAGATTACAATTTTCAGAACAAAAGGCAAAGCGAAAGCCCTGGCTCCACACAGAGAAATCCTGTTTTAAAGCTTGGAGGATGCTTTGACCTTTACTTTATGAAAAAAGGACAATCTTACATTCGTTTGGCCTATTTTCTGCTGGGCATGTTTTTTTTAAAACCAAGTCCCCTGCCTGAAAGCTCAGCCTATTTATGGTGAGCACTGTTTTTTCAATTAGGTTTATTTTCATTTTCCCATAGGCCATGTTAGCTGAGAACGTCTACAAGTTTATTTTTCTTTCCCTTTTTCCTTGCTATAATAATTTTAAAATAATATATACAGCACTTAAATCCACTGGCTTTCTTTTGAAATCCTGAGCCTGAAATTGTTTGTCCTCACACATTTGGGAGTGTGGTCTAGTCCCAGTTTGTGGGGAGATCACCCCGTTTTGCCCACTTTGTGAGGTGCCCGTAAGCTGATGCCAAACAAATGGCCCTGAAGAACCATGAGGAGTCTGTGACTCGGCTTTTCCCAGAAACCGTCCGCTGGACATCAGATAATATCGTTTCAGTTTCCAAGCTCAGAGTGGGCGATGCGTCTTCTCCACCAGCCCCTCATTTTGGGGGGAGAGGGTGGGATTAAGACCAAACCCTCATCACCTTTCTAAGAGTCCTGCCCCAGAAAGGAGGCTCTGCCCGAGGGGAGCAGGCGGGGTCCGGCCTGCAGTGGGGGTCCGGCCTGCAGTGGGGGTCCGGCCTGCAGTGGGGGCCCGGCGTGCAGTGGGGGGTCCGGTCTGCAGTGGGGGGGCCGGTCTGCAGTGGGGGGGCCGGCCTGCAGTGGGGGCCCGGCCTGCAGTGAGGGGTCCGGCCTGCAGTGAGGGGTCCGGCCTGCAGTGGGGGCCCGGCCTGCAGTGGGGGGGGGGGGGTCCGGCCTGCAGTAGGGGGCCGGCCTGCAGTGGGGGGCCAGGCCTGCAGTGGGGGGGGGGGTCCGGCCTGCAGTGGGAGGGGGGGGTCCGGTATGCAGTGGGGGCCGGCCTGCAGTGGGGGGGGGGTGTCCGGCCTGCAGTAGGGGGCCGGCCTGCAGTGGGGGGGGGGTCCGGTTTGCAGTGGGGGGGTCCGGTTTGCAGTGGGGGATCCGGTCTGCAGTGGGGGGTCCGGCCTGCAGTGGGGGCCGGCCTGCAGTGGGGGGGGGCGGCCTGCAGTGGGGGGGGGCGGCCTGCAGTAGGGGGCCGGCCTGCAGTGGGGAGGGGGTCCGGCCTGCAGTAGGGGGCCGGCCTGCAGTGGGGGGCCAGGCCGGAGTCAGGGCCGGAGCCCGGAGTGGGGCCGGGGGAGGAGGGACGCGGAGCGGCAGAGCGGACTCCAGCCCCGCGTCCCGCGCCCCCGCTCCCCAGGGACACCGCCCACCACTGCCCACCACCGCCCGGGCGCGGTGCCCCGAGGGCGGAGCGGGGTGGAGCGGCCGGCGGCCCTCCTCCACATCGCCCTCCGTCCGGCCTCCGTCCCTCCGGCTCTCCTCCCCCCGCTCCCCCGCCCTTGCCCCGCTCCCTGCCCCCACCCCCGCTCCTCCCTCCAGAGCCTTCAGACCCCGCCCCCAGCCTCTCCCAGGCCATCCTCCCGCCTTCCCCCCCCACCCGCACCCGCCCGCCCTCCGCCGCTCCGGGCCGGAGCGCCCACGCGGTTGCCATGGAGGCGCCGGCGGGAGCTGCCGGGGGCCGGGGCAGCGGGCTCTGTCCGCGGCCGCCGCGCCCGCCCCCGGGCCCAGGAACAAAGCGCCCCCCCGCCCCCCTCGGGTGCCTGTGGCCCTCCCCCACCCCTGCCCGGGGTGCCTGTGGCCCTGCCCCCCTCCCGCCCGGGGTGCCTGTGGCCCTCCCCCCCCCCGGGGTGCCTGTGCCCCCCTCCCCCGCCCAGGGTGCCTGTGGCCCTCCCCTCCCCCCCCGGGGTGCCTGTGGCCCTCCCCTCCCCCCCCGGGGTGCCTGTGGCCCTCCCCTCCCCCGCCTAGGGTGCCTGTGGCCCTCCCCTCCTCCCCTCGGGGTGCCTGTGGCCCTGCCCCCCTCCCGCCCGGGGTGCCTGTGGCCCTCGGCGCCGGCCGCAGCTGAAGGCCATGCGAATCGCCGGCTCCACCCCTGTGCGCAGGGCCCCTGGGGTTGGGTGGCAGCTGCGCGCCACTGAGCTACCTTCCCGGCCCCCCAGGATCACTCCGCTTCTCCCCTTACCCATCCCCACCCCGGAGGTGCCGCTGGGGGGGGGGGCGGCCAGATGGTCCCTTGAACAGGACTCTCTGCCCCTTTTGGTTGGGGGCTGGAGCCAAGCCCAGGCCGTTTACATAGGGAAATGGGGTTTATGTCCCCACAGCTGGCGGCTCTCCTCCTGCCCGGACCCCACGGGCCAAGAGCTTTCTATGCGGGAGTGGGGAGGATCCGTGGGAAAGGGCAGCGATGAGGTCGGCTCGCAGGGCTTCGGCTCGCAGAGACCTTCCCGGGGGATGCTCCGTTCTGGGGTGCAGAGCTCATCACCGACCCCAGAGCCCAAGCAGCCTGGATCTGAGGGCGGTTCCGAGATCCTGACCGGGTACAATTTGACCTTTGGCCTGCTTGTAAAAATCGGGAGGATAAGCATAAAAAGAGGCAATAAAGCCGGCACCGGTTTGGCTCAGTGGATAGAGCGTCAGCCTGTGGACTGAAGGGTCCTGGGTTCGATTCCGGTCAAGGGCATGTACACTGGTTGTGGGCACATCCCCAGTAGGGGGTGTGCAGTAGGGGGTGTGTAAGAGGCAGCTGGTCGATGATTCTCTCTCATCGACGTTTCCGGCTCTCTGTCCCTCTCTCTTCCTCTCTGTGAAAAATCAATAAAATATATATATTTTTTTAAAAAAGAGGCAATAAAGAGGGCTGGTGGGACTTAAACATTATTGATGAAAGGTCTGATCTAATTCTTGTGAGTAAAGCCTTTAACTCGGCCGGTGAGAGCCCCTAGCAGGCAGAAAGTGGCCCTCAGTTTAAATCAGTAGCTTAAGGTGTTGTATGTAAGTGACAGTGTCAGGACTGGGAGGAACTTCATTCCAGAGAGGAGGTTCAGCGAGCTCCCCAAGATCAGACGCTCTGGGATTTATGATCCCAATTGTGCGGATCCATGAAAGTTGGGAGCTTCCCAACAGAGATGGAGAAGCCTGAGAAAATACCTTCATCAGGAAGGAAGGCCTGAGCCCTGCCACCAGCCGCTGGAGCCACCCGCAGGTCACTCCCTAGAAGACAGGGAGTGAGAGGAATTTTTCCCCTCAGCCTTTGTATGTATGTTCATTCACTTCAGCTGCATCGGAGCCATTTCTGGCCCCTAGAATCTTCCAGAACCCTGAGCTGGAACTGGAGACTTTGCGTCCAGCAGAGCAGGTGCTGTGTGACAAGATGGAGAACGCGTGGTTAGGATTTGCGGAAACAAGAAACCAAAGTTAGGCTGAGACCCTGCCATGGCATGTTTTTTTATTTTATTTATTTATTTGTTTATTTATGTGTGTGTGTGTGTGTGTGTGTGTGTTTGTTTTTTTTCTCAGGCGAGAGGACAAGTGACTATGAGGGAACCTGCACTCACCTTTTAGAAAGTAAGGTGGCTAATTGGAAAGGCTTTGATCTCCACAAAACACCACTGGCTATCTTTATCCCAGGAAAAAGCATCCTTTCCCGCTCAGTGCTTGAGTGTCCACCGATGAACCAGGAGGTCACAGTTTGATTCCGGGTCAGCGCACATGCCGTGGGTGCGGGCTGTGGGCTCAATCCTCAGTGGGGGGTGTGCAGGAGGCAGCTGATCAATGGTTCTCATCATTGATGTTTCTATCCCTCTCCCTTCCTCTCTGAAATCAATTAGAAATATGTATTTTTAAAAATCCTTGAAATGAGTCTCCTTTCTGGGAGTGTGTTGCAAGAATTCTGTTGGCTAAACCCTTGGGCTTTAAGCCCTCAGCAAGTTTGTGATAAATTAGGGGGAATTTGGGGAAGCTGGAGCAGTCACAGGGTGCCACCCTGGAAGAGAAGGAGAACTCACACACAGCACCTCAAACATGAGGAAGAGCAAGAATGTAAACTGCACAGGAAGTGGAAATTGGTTCATTTCAGCTCTGCCTCTCAAACCAGATAAAAGCAGTGAGTTTTTTCTGCCCCCACTTTGCTTGGGCCCGTTGAACTAGGATAACAGTGCCAACTGGGTGGTGAGGGCATTAGGTAATCACCACAGAAACTTGCTGTTCTTGGAAGGGGAGTTTCTAGAAGCACTGATAATGTGTTACATGTTTAAAATAACTGTATACAAGGAAATTATTCCAAACTAGAGGCCCAAGGCACGAATTTGTGCACTGTGGGGTCCCTGGGCCTATTCTTCGGTATTGGGCTGAAACTGCTCTCTGACATCCCCCGAGAGGTTCAGATTGCAAGAGGGTGCAGGCCAGGCTGAGGGACCCACTAGTGCAGGACCACAGAGGAACACGGGGGGTTGGCCAGCCAGGGAGGGACTGCAGAAGGGCTCCAGGCTGTGTCTGGCCCATCTCGCTCCGTCCTGATCAGCCAGACCGCAGCAGCAAGCTAATCTATCATTTGAAGCATCTGCCCCCTGGTGGTCAGTACACATCAGAGCGAGTGGTTGAGCAGCCTTAGTATATCATTAGCATATTACGCTTTGATTGGTTGAATGGCCAACCAGTCGACCAAACACTTACCATATTGGGCTTTTATTATATAGGATAGACTCCCACCCCTAGCACACACACATACTGCTTTCTCCCCTTTTACTGCTCTTTAGCTCTTGTATTGGTGAGCTATTGAGCTGTTACAAACAACCCCAAATCTCAACACCAAGACAAGTTGTCTATGATTCCAAGAATCCCATGCATCTGGAGTCAGCAGGTCAGCTGACCTCAGCTGGGCACCTGCTGGCAGCTTATTCAGGCATCTCAGGGGCTCCTGAGGCGCTGCCTTGGACTGAGCTGGCTGGGAAACTCAGCTGGCACCTCTCTCCACGTTGTCTCTTGTCCCCTGGGGACCAGAGGACCAGCCTGAGCATATTCTCCTCACGGCAGCAAGAGGGCATCAGAATCACCAAGTCCCTGAGGTGTAAGTGTCATAGTCAGGAGCGGACATGCTGTCATCTTGACCTCATGCTGATGGCTGAACTGGGTCACTTGGCTGAGCTCCAAGTCAAGGAGAAGAGATGAAGCCCAACTCCCATCAAAAACAAGAATCAAAACAAAAACAAAAACAAAACAAAACAAAAAAAACGGGAGGGGAATGGGTAGAGGGGAGGTAAAGAATTAATGCCATCAAGCACAGCCCTTGCAAACATGTGACCTCTATTTTCCTTGGAAGTTCCCTCTCTGCCTGCCAGGCCGGGAGCTCTGGGTGGGGAGGGGTCTGGGCTGCTTATTGCTCTCCTCAGGACCCAGACGGTGGCACAGGATCAGTGCTTCCTAAACACTGATGAGTCCTTTAGGGGGATCACATTGGTTATGTTTACAGCCCAATTCCCTACCATAGAACATGGTTTCATTAGTTCGTCTTCGTCATCTGGTTGAAAGAGCATTGTCACGTTTGCTGACTGCAGACCCTGCTGCTGTTTGGGATAAACATCACTTCTCAGACTTCAAAAACTTGCTAGAGTTCAAGATAGCTGAACACTGCTCTGGAACATATAAACAGATACCATTAAATGGAGATTATTCTATAAGCAGAAAGCAGCAGCAGGGAGAGAGGGGTTTCACATATATATTTTGGCAGAGAATAGATTGCTTCTTTTTTGGGGGTAATATGGATATAAATCTCAAATTTCCAAAATTTGACTCTAAGAAGTTCTGAAGACCTTTGGATTTGAACCGTTCCAGGCAGTACCGACCCAAACTACCGTTCTTTGGCTATGAGTCCACAGACTGGCAACCATTTCTCTCCCCCCACCCCACCGAATCCAGAAGGGGTTTTATTGAGGTCAGGCTTGAAAGGGGAACTCTTGTGCAGTCTCTGCTATGTAACCCCTTGAAGTTTGAATTTGGGCTGCTAGTTCCTGATGGTGACGGATGGCGAGGTGGGAGAGAAAGCAGGTGCAATGCCCAGGTAAACTGGGAGCTGTGCATCCATTCCTCCCGGCAGCAGGCTGCTCCAGGATCCAGGAGGCAGCCAGGGCGTGGACACTGCAGTGAGTACCCGAGGCCTCATCATCCAAGCGACTAACTCCAGATGGGCAGCTTGATTCCAGTGGATATCTTATTTTGGATAGAGAGGAATCTGGAAAGTTAGAAGCCTAGAGATATGCTGAATTATAGTGTCTCTCTCTCTCTCTCTCTCTCTCTCTCTCTCTCTCTCTCTCTCTCTCTCTCTCTCTCATATAAAATGACTATTACAAGTTATAAATGTTGCAAACATTTCTCAGAAAGGTTTCATTTACAAATAGATTTGCCTTATTATTAGAGAGACCCTAAAAGTGCTCAGTGAGTCAGGTTGAACTCTCAGTCTTGTGTGTTGGAAGTTTGGAGGTTTAGAGGTTCCTTCACTCAACAAACATTCATTGAGGGTCTGCGGGGTGCACCAAATGCAATTTGGCAAAGCCCTTGGCTCTAGGGAGCTTGACATCTGGGGGGGGGGGGGATGAGCTGTGTGTCGGACAATTTCAGCCTAGAGGGACAAAGGGTGTGATTGGGAAAAGAGTGAGGGTGGGGGGGGGGGGTTCTGAGGAGGGGTATCAAGAACAATGGGGGGCGCAGAGAAAGCAAATTAACATTGTAATTGCATCATGACTTCCCATTGGCAGGAGTCCTTTGATTTTCATTGTCCCCTCCCCACCTGTTGGTTTCCCTACCCGCAGGCTCAGGCCGGCATTATTTCTCTGATAGCCAGCAGGGGAGACAGCAGAAAGGTGAACAGCCTCAAGGTCAAGCACATGTGGCGTGGGCCCTGCATTCCCCTTGGTTCTCTCTGCAGGGCTGATCTTTCCTCTCCCTTTCTGGGCCAGGCTTGGGTGACTTTCAGCACCCAGGCCTTTGTCTCTCAAGTGGAAAATGAGGATATTGTCCAGGAGGACCCTAAGATCGGAGCCTCTGATGGTCTATGATTCCAAGAATCCCAGCCTCTCTAGTCTGTATGAGGAAGTGCGATGTGGACGCAGTGTCTGTTTCTGTTCATGGTTTGCAGAACCCCATGGCAGGTCGGTCTTCAGTTCTTACAAATGTCTGTTTCAAGACGAAGAATTGAGGAACCAGTGTCCCGCCACTTCTCTGCGGCCCCGGTCTCCGGGCAGGGTCCGCAGGGACACGTCTGCCTCCTGAGCTGCTGATTCTTGTTCCTCTGTGAGAAATGTCTTTCCGAGGACCTTTCTCTCTGTTAAATTTAAGTTTCAGGCATACAACATAATTTTACATCTGTACACACTGCAAATCACCCCCTAAAGTTTAGTTATTACCCATCGCCTACCACCACCCAGCTTCCCATCTGGTAAACACGATCTGTTCTCTGTATCTGAGTTTGATTTTGTCTTGTTTGCTCATTTTTAATTTTTAAAAAATTTTTGTTAATCCTCACCCAAGGATATTTTCTCATTGATTTTTAGGGGGAGTGGGAGAGAGAGGGAAAGGCAGAAAGAAATATTGATGGGAGAGAAACACATCGATTGGTTGCCTTCTGCAGGAGCCCCAACCAGGGGAGGAGCCTGCAACCGAGTCACTATAGCACACACTGGCCACCAAAGGGCAGATGCTCAATGCGGGAGCTGTCCCCTGGTGGTCCGTATGATCACACAGCCATCCTCCCATGGCTGGCCAACCTCCCTCGGCCCTATTAGGACTAGGTGACATGGCCCTAATCATTGGCCAGGCTGAGAGACTCTACTCATGCACAAATTCGTGCACTGGGCCTCTAGTGTTGAATAAGAGACATCCGTATTTTGTTTGTGGTCTTAGGGAAAATGGTTTTAGTTTTTGTCCATTGAGTATGATGTTCACTGTAGGTTTGTCATATATGGCCTTTATCATGTTGAGATATGCTCCCTCCATTCCCACTTTGCTGAGAGGTTTTTTTGTGTTTTTTTTTCCAAATAAAAAATGGGTGCTGGATTTTGTCAAATGCTTTTTCTGAGTCCATTGATACGATCATGTGATTTTTGTCTTTCAATTTGTTTATGTGACGTGTCACGTTTATTTGTTTGGGAATATTGTATCAGCCTTGTATCCCTGGGATAAATCTCGAGGGTGTTAGCACCAGTGTTCATCAGGGATATTGGCCTGTAGTTCTTCCTTTGTAGAGTCTGTATCTGGCTTTGGAGTTTGGGTAAAGCTGGCTTCATACACAGAGCTTGCAGGTGCTCCTTTCTTGTGGAAGCCCATCGCTGGGCCTCTGCCAACCCCATCCCGTCCTCATCACTCGCATCCTGATCGTCACCTAATTCCCGGTGGCCCTGCAGACATGTGTGTTCGCACTGCTCACCTCAAGTGCTTGCACACTAGTCCGGCCTCCAGCGCATTAGCTGCTGGACCCAGTGGAGGAAGGCATCTCACCTGCAGCGTGAGGGTGAAGGTGGGTGGAGTCAGACAGACCTGAGGCCTGAGCAGAAAACACCAGCCAGGAGAGAGGCTTGGCGTTGTCTGGGCTATTTGTTTTCTGGACAACAAGTAAAACGGGGAACCAACGCAGATGGAGAAGAGGTAGAACAAGAGGGCTGGCTCCTTGGAGGACAGAGGCACAGAGATGGCAAACGGAAGAAAGACATGAAATGGACAAGATGAGCAAATCCCTGATTAGTTTCTTGAGAGCAGTGGTGGGGAAAGGCCATCCAACCCAAGACCCCACGGCACTGCCTGGCCAGGGAGAGCTGAGTGGCTGTGGCTGCTCAGCACATGCTCCTGGGAGCACAAAACATGTCACTTCTTTCTGGGCATAATTGTAGTGTTTTAATAGAGCGTGTGCCCCTGGGTGTTGAAAAGCAGTGTGCGAGCAAAGCAGCATTTCTTCCCCAGTTACCTGTGGGCCTCCTGGTCCCACAACAGTTATGTGAGGAGTGCAGAGTGGGCACCGGAACAGAGGGGTCACTGCTCTCCTCCTGGGTGCAGGGGCCACAGCTCTCATAATCACAGATTGTGTTCTGGGCTTGGAGCTTGGCTGTGTTGGGCCTAGCAGAGGGGTGAGTGTCTGTTTGAACCTATTTCTTTTTTTTTTTTTTTTAAATATATTTTTATTGAGAGCTAGAAACGTCAATGAGATCAACCAGCTGCCTCTTGCACACCTCCCACCAGGGATGTGCCTGCAACCAAGATACATGCCCTTGACCGGAATCGAACCCGGGACCTTTCAGTCCGCAGACCGATGCTCTACCACTGAGCCAAACCGGTTTCGCCTGTTTGAACAGATTTCTTGGAAGCAATGGCAGAGCACAGCATTCTGGCCCCCTCCTCCAAGCCTGAGGGAAGATGGCACTTGCCGTTGCCGGGGGTTCAGGTTGGCCCTGGGACTTGCTTTGATGAAACGGTTTAGAGCAGATCTGAGTCGCATCGAGAAGCTGCGGGGCCACAGAAGCCAGGGGGAGTTGTCCAGTTACCTTGGCCTGTGGAGCTTGGTGTCCTGGGTGACTCGGATGAGCAGACACGCCATCCCCTGCACAGAACACACAGGAGGCATGAGGAGTGACCCTCTGTGTGCTCAGCGCTCTTGCCGCTGTGACTGCTGCGTAGTCTCCCTGTCCTGATGGATAGAGATGCTATTCCAGGGTAAGGACAGGAAGGCCTGGCTGCTCTCCACCGGGCCCAGGTCCAGTCGGAGTCCCGTGGAGAGAGAGTTGAGCTGAAGCTGAAGAGCACTCAGCGTGGGTGACTGGGTGACTGTCAGAGCGGCTTGTCCTGAGTGACAGAGAGGTGCTGACATGAGGAGGGGACCGGACCCCCCGCCCCTTCTCCTGGCCGCAGCCGTGGCGTCTCTGGCCTGGGTGAGGAAGGATTTTTCCAGGCCTGGGTGTCTCCACACCGCCAGCGGGGCAGGTAGGACAGCCGGCAGCGAGCGCAGGAGAGAGAACAAGGGTGGGTCTGTGAGGGCAGCGGGACATCGCCCTGGAGACGCCCAGAAATAGCCGGGGCTGGCAGAGCGCGGAGGCCTGACGTTACCCGCGGCCAGGAGCCACTGTCACTGGGAATTAATGTTAATGGGCTGGTGTGTGAGTGAGGACAGGCCTGGGAGAAGCGGGGACAGTGAGTCAGGGAGGAGCAGCTGCTTTGGTTCTGTCCGGCAGACAGCTCCTTCCGGCCCAGGACCAAGCCCCTCGCCGGGCCCTGGGGGTCAGGCACCGCGGCTCCTGCTGTCAGACTGAGTGTGTGAGCTATTCATTCTCGAGGAAGGAAATAGAAATACAATTTTTTTTTTTTAAATAGTGTTGTTTAAACCACTTTGATCCCTAGACTGCATTACAGGACCAGTTTGCTTTGTTCTTTTGTTGCTGTTTTCTTAATCCTCACATGAGGATAATTTTTCCATTGCTTTTCAGAGAGTGTGGAAGGGAAGGAGGAGGGGGAGAGAGAGAGAGACATAGATGTGAGAGAGACACATCCACGGGTTGCCTCCCTCATGCACCCTGACTCAGGGCAGGGAGCAAACCTATAACCCAGGTAAGTGCTCTTGACTGGGAATCGAACCGCCAACACTCCAACCACTGGGCAGCACCGGCTAAGGCCCTTCATTCTTTTTATGAGATAATTTTCTTTTGATTTTGAGGAGAGGGCCACACCACACCAGCCTCGTCTGTGAAATGACTGACGAAGCCACACGCCTCGCAAGTAGGTGAGGGGGCGTGAGAGCGTTTCCGAGGAAGAACTGGGAGCCGGGCCGCATGGAAGCACCGCACTCAGCTCTCAGTGTGAGTCTCCACACAGAGACCGTTTTATTACAATCACACCTAAATGGGCGGAGGATTCCGTTTACCCCCTCCACAGGCCACAGCTTCAGTCCCTCTCACTAGGGAATGTTACCAAAAGCCTGCTCTCACCTCAGGCATCTGACCCTAGAGGCACCCGAGAAAATCCTCTCTCTCTCTCTCTCTCTCTCTCTCTCTCTCTCTCTCTCTCTCTCTCTCCCTCTCCCCCTCTCCCCCTCTCCCCCTCTCCCCTCTCCCCTCTCCCCTCTCCCCTGTCTTCAGGCAGTGGTGTGGGATTTCCTGGGAACACCTGCAGTGAGTACCTGGCTTTGAGGATCTTCCATTTTCTGAGTCTTCCCTCCCCCTCCACACCCCCCGGCAAAGCCATCTTCCTCTTGTCCCACAGTGTGCACTTCTGGGACAATGACAGTGTGACAATAGTATTTATTCTCTTCACGAGAGGCCCGATGCATGAAGTTCATGCCAGGGACTCTGCCCTCAGAGCCCCAAGGCTGCTGGGGGCCCTGCCCACTGGTCCTTCCGGAAGGTGGTTCCACCTCCTGGTCTAATTAGCACATTAGCTCTTTATTATATAGGACAGTCAATGGCGGGTTGTTATCTCCGTTAATAATGTCACATTTCTTTCAAACATTCTAACATAAAACTTCGAAAGGCCTTTCTAATAAGTCACCACAACTCCTCACCCCCACATGGGGAGTGAGTGCTGGCTCCAGGTCACCGGAGGGCAGCAGCGCTGGGACTGGGCTCAGGACGTCACGCTCCCTGCCTGGCCCTGGCCCTTGCCCTCGCCGGGGGCATTGCTCACTGACGAGGGCGCTGGAGAGAACTTAGATCCACGCCGACACCTGGGCTCTGACAACTTAGGTTAAACAAGTATTAAGAGAAAGAAAGTAGTTGCCTGCACATTACTTAATCCAAACCTTCCCTGGTTACTTTAGAGAGAATGAGCTCCCAGCAGCTAAGACGGTGAGCTCCCAGCAGCTCCGTTTCCTGGCGACTGTGCGGTCCACCTCGCCTGAGGAGCTGCAGGAGCAGGCAGGCGGCCAGCCCAGGGCGGGCAGCACAGCGGCTGCGCCCCCACCGGACACACCGACTCCTCTCATCCCAGAGGGAACCTCATTTTCAAAAAAAATTCCCACAAATTGAAAAACATCTCACCCCACCCAGAAGCAAGCGGAAGAAGCGAGAGAGCCACGCCACAGCCCCTGCTCTGCTTATCGGGAGCCTGGCTTCCTCAGGGACCTGTTCATTTTATCCATTTTCCCAGAAAATCAGTTTGCTTTGCAGCAAGGCCTCCGAGTGTGTGTGCGGCCGGCCTACCCTCAGCCGGGCCTCGCACGATGCAGAGGGACCAGTGCGGGAAGGCGGAGGCTGTGGGGAAAAGCTGGCCAGCTGAGCCGTTGTCTGTCCCGCTCAGGGCCCTGCCCGGCTGCGGAGAGGAGTGGCAGGGTTGATGGAGGAAAGGGCCGGGGAGGAGGCGGCGGTCCCGGCCTCACTGGCGCTCCGATGCCGCCCCGCCTCCTGCCAGCGGGTCATTAGAGGAAGCTCTTAGCGAAACGAAGCTCTGCCGGCCAGTCTCCCTCCGGTCCACACGCCGCCGCCTGGCAGCCAGGTTGGGGGTGATCAGGGGAAACGTGTCTCACAGGGGGGTGGCCGGAGCTCTGGGAAATATTTTATTTCCTTTTAACTCAAAAGCACAGAAACAGCTGGCAGATGGGTGACCTGTGTCAGGACCCACAGGAGACACAGGGCTCTCCCGGTGCAGCTGGCACTCAGCAGGTCAGGTGGGCCTTCCTGAAGCCACAGGAGCCTGTGGTCCGTGGGAGGGGCCTAGAGGGGGGCAGCAGGGGCCTTGAGGGGGGCAGCAGGGCAGGGGGAGGGGCCTAGAGGGGGGCAGCAGGGCAGGGGGAGGGGCTTAGAGGGGGCAGCAGGGGCAGGGGGAAGGGCTTAGAGGGGGCAGCAGGGCAGGGGGAGGGGCCTAGAGGGGGGCAGCAGGGCAGGGGGAGGGGCTTAGAGGGGGCAGCAGGGCAGGGGGAGGAACCTAGAGGGGGGCAGCAGGGACGGGGGAGGGACCTAGAGGGGGGCAGCAGGGGCAGGGGGAGGGGCTTAGAGGGGGGCAACAGGGGCAGGGGGAGGGGTTTAGAGGGGGCAACAGGGGCAGGGGGAGGGGTTTAGAGGGGGCAACAGGGGCAGGGGGAGGGGCTTAGAGGGGGCAGCAGGGGCAGGGGGAGGGGCTTAGAGGGGGCAGCAGGGGCCTAGAGGGGGCAGCAGGGGCAGGGGGAGGGGCTTAGAGGGGGCAACAGGGACAGGGGAGGGGCTTAGAGGGGGCAACAGGGGCAGGGGGAGGGCCTTAGAGGGGGCAACAGGGACAGGAGGAGGGGCTTAGAGGGGGCAGCAGGGACAGGGGGGCAGCAGGGGCAGGGGGAGGGGCTTAGAGGGGGCAACAGGGGCAGGGGGAGGGGCTTAGAGGGGGGCAACAGGGGCAGGGGGAGGGGCTTAGAGGGGGCAGCAGGGGCAGGGGCTTAGAGGGGAGCAGCAGGGGCAGGGGGAGGGCCTTAGAGGGGGCAACAGGGACAGGGGGAGGGGCTTAGAGGGGGGCAACAGGGGCAGGGGGAGGGGCTTAGAGGGGGGCAGCAGGGGCAGGGGGAGGGACCTAGAGGGGGGCAGCAGGGACGGGAGAGGGCCTAGAGGAGGGCAGCAGGGACATACAGGGGGGAGGCAGGGACAGTGGGAGGGGTCTACAGGGGGGCATCAGGGCAGTGGGAGGGACATAGAGGGAGGCCGCAGGGGCAGTGGGAGGGGCCTAGAGGGGGCAGCAGGGGCAGTGGGAGGGGTCTAGAGGGGGCAGCAGGGGCAGTGGGAGGGGCCTAGAGGGGGCAGCAGGGACAGTGGGAGGGACATAGAGGGGGCAGCAGGGACCTACAGGGGGGAGGCAGGGACAGTGGGAGGGGTCTACAGGGGGGCATCAGGGCAGTGGGAGGGACATAGAGGGAGGCCGCAGGGGCCTAGAGGGGGCAGCAGGGACCTACAGGGGGGCAGCAGGGCAGTGGGAGGAGCCTAGAGGGGGCAGCAGGGATGGGGAGGGGCCTAGAGGGGGGGCAGCAGGGACCTACAGGGGGGCAGCAGGGCAGTGGGAGGAGCCTAGAGGGGGCAGCAGGGATGGGGGAGGGGCCTCGAGGGGGGGCAGCAGGGACCTACAGGGGGGCAGCAGGGCAGTGGGAGGAGCCTAGAGGGGGCAGCAGGGATGGGGAGGGGCCTAGAGGGGGGGCAGCAGGGACCTACAGGGGGAGGCAGGGACGGGGAAGGGGCAGAGAGAGCAGCTTCAGGGATGGGGAAAGGCAGCCTTTTCCAGTCGGAAGGTCCTGGAGCAGCAGCCCCTCCCGGCACCTCAGCTTCCGGAGGAGGTCTTCTTGCTCCGCCCTCTGAGCGCTCCGGAGGGCCACCCGGAGGGCTGGCGACAGCCCCAGCGGGCGCCGTCCCTGCAGGGCAGGCAGTGAGCCCCGCCTGGGGCCCCTCTGGTTCTGAGGGGGTAGAGGGGCGCCTAACTCGGGGGCGGGCACGGGCAAAGCGGCCTTGAGTTGCTCCGATCTCTTACGGACCACAAGCTCCGAGCGCAGGGCGGGACTCGGTTAATTCAGCCCCGCCTTCATGAGAAAAACGTAAATATTCTGAGTGAAATGACACACTTTGTTTAAAAATCACTAACGTTTTTACTGAAGAGGCAGAGTGAAAATCGTCACCACAGATTCCAGTTACAACCCCTTCACTGCAGCGGAGCGCTGACAGCTGACGCTAACGGGCTGGCGAAGCGTCTGTCCCAGAGAAGAGCTCCTGGCCAGGGGGTGCGGCGAGTCCTGCGGCCGCTGGGGGGCGCCCGGCGGGCAGAGCCGCCACAGGCCGGCGGAGCCCGCACCACTAATTAGGGAATGTTAGATGTGGCGGCACCCTCTCCCGCTCACAAAGCCCGTCTGGCACGAGGCTGTTTTTGTTTTCTTCCTTCCTTCCTTCCTTCCTTCCTTCCTTCCTTCCTTCCTTCCTTCCTTCCTTCCTTCCTTCCTTCCTTCCTTCCTTCCTTCCTTCCTTCCTTCCTTCCTTCCTTCCTTCCTTCCTTCCTTCTTTTTTTTTCTTTCTTTCTTTTTAAAAATATATTTTATTGATTTTTACAGAGAGGAAGGGAGAGGGACAGAGAGTTAGAAACATCAATGAGAGAGAAACATGGATCAGCCGCCTCCTGCACACCCCCCACCAGGGATGTGCCTACAACCAAGGTACATGCCCTTGACCAGAATCAAACCTGGGACTTTTCAGTGCGTAGGCCGACGCTCTATCCACTGAGCAAACCGGTTTCGGCTATTTTTGTTTTCTTCTTCCCATCCCACCTGGTTGTTTTTTCTGCTGCGGAGATGCTGATGTTGGATTGTGGGCGGCCTCGGAAACAGCCTCCAGAGACCGTGCTGTCTGCGCCTCAGAAACAATCTTTCAAGATTCTCTGTAACGCCCTCCCCCCGCCCCTCAATTCTGGCTGAAAGCAGGCATTTCTGCTCTCTCAGGATTGCGCCCCAAGATGGGGTGCGGACGGAGCTGCCTGGGAGTGGGCAGAACCCCAGGGCAGCGTGCCCGGTGCCTGCCGTCCCTCTCGCCCGCTTTTAGGATTCTGCTCCTTGTGTCTTCATTTAGAGCTCGGTGGAGAACTCCCCAGTGAGAAAAAGAATTCTTTCCCATCCAGAAAACTTTCCCATCCAGAAATAGGAAGTCCTTTTAGAGTCTATTAATACAGCAGCGTGGCGCTGTCCCAGCTCCGTGCTCCTCGGGCCTGCTGCCACCTGGGTCGCACCTGCTGTGTCTCGGCGTGGCCGCCCTGGGCCTTCCTGTGAGGCCTCTAGCACATGCTATGTAACATAGGAACGCAGTGGGATATTCTATGGAACATGCAATGAGTGACCTTGTACGTGATGCAGTGAGTAAGATACAATAACCCACGTCCTCCACCTGCTGGCATTCTTTTAAAACTGCGTAACCTGCACAACAACGGTGACATGGTCATTGTTCACAGCCCCGGGACCTCCAGGTGACCTTGCCATTGTCCTGTGCTTGTTTCCCTCCCAGGGGCCCTGGGCAGGTGTGTGCTCTCTGCTGTGGGTGCTGGGCCACGCCAGTGGGGCTCCCCATTCTCCTGGAGCCCCCAGGGCGGGCCGATGCCCGCTTCTCCAGGTCTTACCTGGTGGCATCCCCATCCAGTGGTGGGCGCAGCACCTCCCTGGATGGACCATCTCACAGCAGTGCGGAGGGAGCAGGCCTCAGGCTCACCCAGCAGAGTGGACGTTCCTCTCCACAGATGGCCACTCTGACCTCTCTCTCTCTTCCAACAAATCCGAACTCCAAGAACACCCACATGCACAAATTTGGCTGCCCACTTGACCCTCCCAAGAGCAAATTCAGAAGATGAGAAACCTTTGCTGTCCCGGGAAACTTTGTATTATTATTGTTACTTAAAATATATTTTATTGATTTCAGAGAGAAAGGGAGAGGTATATAGAGATAGAAACATTAATGATGTGAGAAAATCATTGATCAACTTCCTCCTGCATGCCCCCTACTGGGAGAAGCTGATGGGGTGGGAGAAGCTGATGGGGTGGGAGAAGGTGACGGGGTGGGAGAAGGTGACGGGAGGGGAGCAGAAGCTGAGAGAAAGCTCAGGAGAGAAGGGATACTCTGGAGACGGAGTGTGAAGCTGCGGGGAGCCGGGGCTGGGGAGGGAGGGTGGTGATGGGGTTGAGCAGGGAACTTCAATTCTCTCCTAGTGATTCCAGCTTTAGCTCTAGGATGGGAAAATCAAGCTCTCCAAACAGCGGGGCTTCCTGTGCTATTTGCTTATGCTTCTGTCATTTTAAATGGCCCCTGGTGAGCACGGAGGCCTCTGCCAGAGGGAGGGAGGGGAAGCCTAGTTAGGGGCGTGCAGCGGGGAGCTGAGCTGGGCGAGAGGTTGTCAAGGTGACCTTGGGGAACCCCGCCCCCCACCCCGCCCCCCACCAGCCCGCCCCCCACCCCGTCCCCCACCAGCCCGCCCTGCCCCCCTGAGCCAGGCCGAGGCGAGCAAAGGACAGCCAGGCCGGCTGTCGGGCAGCAGGGCTCCATCCGGCACAGCTTGCAGAGGCAGGCGGAGGGGGGCCTGCGGTGAGGACTGCGGGCGCGGGGAGGTTAAATGTGCTTTTCTAACCGTCTTTGGTGGGTGGATGTCAGGGCCCGGGGACAGATGACAGGGCACAGCAGGGCCAGAGGAGGATTAGGCCCCGGGCCCTGCAAGGATGCTGGCCCTGCTATTTCTCTCCCCAATTTGCAGGGATCAGGCTGAGAATTGCTCTGTGGACGTGTGGGCAAAGCCTCTGACTTCTCACAGGGGAAGGTATAGTGAGAACTGTACCCGGCTGGGGAAGAGGATTTTTTAAAGCTCAGAGAGCTTGGCGGCCTGTGTGTGTGCGCACGTGTGCGTGTTTGTGTGTGTGTGTGAGAGTGTGTGTGTGAGTGTGTGAGTGTGTGTGCATGTTTGTGTGTGTGTGTGTGTCTGTGTGCGTGTGTGAGTGTGTGTGTGTGAGAGTGTGAGTGTGCGTGTTTACGTGTGTGTGTGTGTGTGTGTGTGTGTGTGTGTGTGTGTGTGTGTCTGTGTCCTGGGTTCAAGTGAAAAAAGGCTTCCAGCCGATGAGGCTTGCAGGAGGGAGCCCGTATGTCCAGAGCAAGGACCCCCAACCCCTTGGGCCACTGCTTTCTTGCTAAATTGCCCGTACACTGTGAAAGTTACTCCTCTTTTAAGCTCTGGCTTAACCATCCTCAAACCCAGAGCAGGGCTGCTGACATCTGATGTACAGATCTACACAGCTCTAGAATCAATTTTATGCATTAGTATGCATTTAAACATTTTTTGGGGGGTATTCGCATGATTTTTTGGAGAGGTGTTTGTGGGAATCAAACCAGCAACCTTTCAGTGCACGGATGATATTTAACCAACTAAGCCACACCAGCAGGGGCTGGAAATCTATTTTTAGCAGGTTTTACTGAATAGTCCACTAGAGGGCAGCATTTAATAAGGCTTTGATAGAAATCTACATCAGTGTAATTTGTAGACATCACAGACGTTTAATTTGTTTTATTAACAATGAAAACAGTCAGAAGTCCTTATCTTGCTTCCATCAGCTCAGCTACAGGAAGCTCCGCAGGCCTGGCCTCCCACCTGGGGCAAACTGCTCTGAAGCAGGTACCCTAAGTGGGAAAGGGCGTGCCTGTTTACAGTTTTCAAGATGAAAAAAGCCATCCAAGGCGCTGAAGCAATGTAAGCAGTTCTTTACAACCCCGGGTGGATCCCACTGGTTTGCTAGAAAGGAGTCTGGCTGTTTTATCTCAGTTTCCAACACTCACTGTTCTCCCTGAAACTGTCCCCATTTGGCTGCGTGCCGCCCAGTGGGACCGCGGGGTCCGGGGCTGCTGGGGTTTGCTGGAGGTGGGTGAGCAGCAGGAAGCCAGGTGCAGGCTGGTCTCCTGGGGCAGCAACCTCACAGCCAGGCGTGGGCGCAGTGAGGGGAGGTAGCAGGACAGACACCTGCCTGCCTCAGACGGGTCTGTAAACGCTGGTTTCTCCTCTGTTGACTCGCTATGCAATTATCTCCAGACTTGTGGTGTTGCTAATCCTTTATCTGTTGTATCTACAACCTAAAACATTAAGGAAATACATGCATGCGGCAAACAAACCATGTAAGACGAGGCACCACGATCAAAACAGCTTCCTGACCCCACATACCAGGCTCTCCAGAGGTAACCAGTGACCACGTCTCACCCACACTTTGTCACTCAAACAGGCACTGGTCTAGGGCATGCTTGCTTATTTATTTATTTATTTATTTATTTATTTATTTATTTATTTAATTTTTCCTAATGTATTTATTGGATTGAGAGACATCAATTTGTTGTTCCACTTATTTATGCACTCACTGGCTGATTTTGAAAAAAAAATATTTTTATTGATTTCAGAGAGGGAGGGAGAGGGACAGAGATAGATGAGAGAGAATCTTTGATCTGCCGCCTCCTGCACGCCCCCTACTGGGGATCCAGCCTGCAACCTGGGCATGTGCCTTTGACCAAAATTGAACCCATGACCCAGACATTCTATCCATTGAGCCAAGCCGGCTAGGGCTATATCCTGCTTTTTAAAATTGTTGTTGTTCAACAATGCATCTTGAAAATGTTTCACATCTTACTGCTTAACTTTTTCAATTTCATTTCTCAATGGTAGCAAATTCATTTTTTTTCTTTCTCCTTTGCCTCAAATGAGAGAGAGAAAGAGAGAGAGAGAGAGGGCATAATCAACATATTACGTGTTTCATGGCCGTTCTGGGATTTGCTGGCTGCCTGCTGCTGGCCAGGTGGGGCATGGGAGGGGGGAGGGGCAGGGTCCACTGAGGAATCTGTTTTGTTCTCCCAAAACCAAGAACTGGGGAGATCACACTGGGTCTGGGTCTAGTGCTTTCCTTAGCCCCGGGGACTGGAAATTCACTGCAAAAGCCGGGCATCCTTCCGCCTGTGGCTATCCCCCTGCCGTCATCAGCAGTGAGCTGTGGCTTTGGGTTGGCAGGTGTTCATTACGCCATTATCATTTTTTTAAAATATATTTGTATTGACTTCAGAGAGGAAGAGGGAGAGAGAAACGTCCATGATGATGTTTCACTCAAGTCCCCCACTGGGGATCGAGCCCACAACCCAGGCATGTGCCCTTGACTGGAATCGAACCTGGGACCTTTCAGTTTGAAGGCCGACACTCTATCCACTGAGCCACACCAGCTAGGGCTCCTAACACCGTTATTGCTGACAGGCTGCTCTGACGGCAGAAGCCAAAGATGGTGTTCACGGAGGCTCGGCTCCACCAGTGTGGGCGGCCTCCCTGCCTCTCCCGCCCCAGGCCTCCATGTAAGGTTGTGTGTCGGGAGAGTTGGGCTCACAGACAGCGCTGTGGGTACTGGTAACCGTGGCCTGTGGGGGTGACAGATGTCTGTCTAACGGGTGAGGCACGTGTGGAAGGGGCCGGAGGAGCGTGGACTGTCGAGACTGACTGTCCTGGGGTGAAAGCCAGGGAGGAAGGCCGTGCCGGGCCAATCGGAGCGTGGCGACCGTGGGAATCCGCACGGGAGGGAAGGCACTGGGGGGGGCGGGGCGGGAGGAGAGAGTGACGTGGGTCTTGGACATGCGGAGCTAGGGGCCTCCCAGGTCGCTCACTGGCGACTTCGGATGAGCTTTTGGGAACTCAGTCAGGAATGAGGTGTGTGAGTGTAAGGAAAACAAAGCATTTTGTCCTGCCTTCTGTAAAACACACACACACACACACACACGCACACGCACACACACACGCACACGCACACGCAGACACGCAGACCTTGAGTTAACTTTCTAGCTCCGTGGCCTGGACAGTGGACGGAGTGAATGCAGGCGAGCTGCAGCTGGGCAGGGTGGGTGCTGGGCTGCAGGTGGGCGGGGTGGGTGCTGGGCTGCAGCTGGGCGGGGTGGGTGCTGGGGGCTGCAGCTGGGCGGGGTGGGTGCTAGGGGCTGCAGGTGGGCGGGGTGGGTGCTGGGGGCTGCAGGTGGGCGGGGTGGGTGCTGGGGGCTGCAGCTGGGCGGGGAGGCCAGGCACGGAGCTGGTGCCGGTGAGACGGTACAGCTGTGGGCTTGCTGAGCGGGTGACATCCAACGCCCCCGCTGGCGCCCCCGCTGAGACTGTGACAGTGAAGGCGGTTCTCGCTGTTTGGGGCGTCGCACCCACTGTCTGTCCTCAGGTTCTGCTCCGGCCTGCAGTGGGGACCTCACGTCTGAGCAGGCTCACCGCGTACTTACATGGTGGCTGGTGTGCAGCTCTGGGGAGAGCTTTTTCCTTCGGCAAAGCGCCCGGCTCCTGTCCTTGGATGAAGGGCTGATGTAGTGAAAACGCCCAGTTCTCATTGGCAGACCTACTCAGCGAGAAATCACACCGAGTCCCAGGTAGGACTTGGGAACACATGTACACGTGAAACAAACACCCCTCCCCTTCCCACCCTGATAGTTCTGTTTTTAAAATAGGTAAAGGGCCTGATTGTACATTTTCCCAAAGAAGCCACCACAGGACAGCAGGGGTAGGAAAGGTGCTCGACATCGCTCACCACCAGGGCCATGCCAATGAAGCCACAGTGACATCCCCCGCACACTGGGTGGCTGGTGTGAAAAGGCCGGGAGACAGCACGGCTGTGTGTGTGTGTGTGTGTGTGTGTGTGCTGGGAATGTTAGTTGGTGAAGCTGCCGTTGATCACAGAAGGGAGTTTTCCAAACAACTACAAATAGAATTACCACGTGATCCAGCCACTCCACTTCTGGGTGTGATTCCAAAGCATGCGAAGTCCGTGTCATGAAGAGATAACTGCCCTCCTACGTTCACGCAGCAGGACCCACGGCAGACAGTACGGGAAGCAGCCTCGTGCCCGCTGAGGGCTGAGTGGGTAAAGAGGGCAGGCTACATCCACACGGTGGGAGCGTGCCAACCCTGAGAAAGCAAGCAAGCCTGCCACTGTGACAACGTGGACGGAGGGCATCGTGCTAAGGAGGAGAAGCCAGACAGAAGGACAAACACTGGGAGATCTCACTTACATGAGAGATATTAAAAAAAAAAAAAGTGAGCTATGGAAGCAGAAGGTGGAGAGAAGAATGGTGGGCACAGGGCCAGTAGGTGAGGAAACGGGAGGCACTACTGTATGGTTATATACTTGAAATGTGGTAAGAGAGCAGGTCTTAAGAAATCTCAACCCCGAAAAAGAGTGAAAACACACACACAACCCAAATGCGGGACCTGAAGTTGGCAATGAGTGCCCACTGTATTTCAGGTAACACGTGGCTGGGCGACTCCTTAGGGGAAGACTTTGTAAACGATGTAAATGCCTGACCACTGCGCTGCACACCTGCAAGTAATACAATATTGAATGTCAACTGTGATTGAAACATTTATAGAAGGAAAAAAAGGAGTGGACGATGGGGTGATACTGGTGGGAAGTGCAAAGGCCAGATGGAATGACACTGACCTCAGCCGCAGACAGCACGGGCTGTGAGGGCCCAAGGGCTGTGCTCCTGGCCTCTGGCTGACCAGGGCCAGCACCCACAGGACAAGGAGGGGGAGACAACGTGGATGAAGGAGTTTAATCAGGAACGAAGGACTGTGAGAAGATGCTACTATCCCCACAAGTCAGTGGAGAATGGCCTTGCAGACCTGGAAGACTGGCTGCAGTCAGCATTAGGGAGACGGGACAATTAGCCAGATATTCGGGGAGGAAAAATACATTCCAGCTTTTCCTATACCAACTTGTTCTAGATAGTAAGAAAAAATAGTGTAAATAAAGGCAGAAGGAAAATACAGGGGAATGTTTTCTGATTGAATGTGAGGAGTGTAAGATGTGACATTTTAAAGGAAAACGTGGACAGATTTAATGATACAAAGATGAGAAGATCTGCATGCAAAGACGTCCATGACTGAATTTAAGATGCACATCGATTGGGAAAACTATTCCATCAAGTGAGACAGAAGCTGGCAAATAAAGAAGTAATAATAAATGAGAACATACCGCCATTATTTTAAAAAAAATATATTTTTATTGATTTTTTACAGAGAGGAAGGGAGAGAGATAGAGAGCTAGAAACATCGATGAGAGAGAAACATCGACCAGCTGCCTCCTGCACACCCCCTACTGGGGATGTGCCCACAACCAATGTACATGCACTGGACCGGAATCAAACCTGGGACCTTTCAGTCCGCAGACCGACGCTCTACCACTGAGCCAAACCGGTTTCGGCCATACCGCCATTATTATTTTAAAATATATTTTTGTTGATTTTTATTGATTTCAGAGAGGAAGGAAGAGCGAAAGAGAGATAGAAGCATCCATGATGAGAAAGAATCATGGTGGATTGGCTGCCTCCTGCAAGTTCCCCACTGGGGATTGAGCCCACAAGAGTTAATATCTCAAAAGATAAGTAAGCAAAGGACAGGAATAGATGGGGTCTAAGCAGAAAGTATCAGTGGTTGACAGAAAAGTGCTTGATATCATTAGCTAGTCTTCAGGAAATAGAAACAAGCCAGCAATAACTATCAACTCAGGGAAGAGTAAAAAAATGATAAAACCCATTTCAGGTGAACACAGCAAGACACTCATTCACTTTGTTGTTAGGAAAGCAAATTGAGTCAAATTATTTGGACAGTAATTTCGAAACCTCTAGCAAGAGTTTGAAAGCGATTAAAATTGGACACAGCCTGTTTTCCAGAGGGGAGGGGGGAAATCGTGTGTACCCACAAGCTGTTATTATACAGACGCTGAGATGGAGGCATTCAGAAACATTTACGCACATGCTACCACGTTAAGTGGCTAAAGGCAACATGCCTCCCGGGTGACCCCCGTCTCACCTCTCCCCACAGCCTGGCGCAAGGAGCAGGACCTGAGTTTGGAGTCAGTGTGCCAGGATTCTAACTCTCCCGGGCCGCCCGCGCTGAGTTCAGTGTGGGCCTCTCTGGCCACTGTCCGCCAGGGGCTGGGGAAGCCCGGGCAGCTCTGTGGGGGGGGGGCAGGAAAAGGACTTGGGGACTCAGAGGACCTGGCCCGCAGCCTGGGAGGCGGCTGGGGGTGGGGCTGGGCAGTGGGTGGGCGGTTGTCTTATTTCCAGATCTTGGTTCTAGAACTCCACAAGGCCCGGCAACATTATATGGCCCGGGGTCCTGCAAGAAACCCGTGCTTTCGATCACTCCTCAGGGCGTCTGCTTTATCTGGCGTGAGTGGGACTGTTACTGGCTACCAACCATGCAAGCCGTGAGCTGCTGTGGGACTGAGTGAGATGATCCAGCCCAGGGCACCGCCTAGCACACAGGAACAAAGGTAATCTGTCCTCCGTCCCACTGTGTCTCAGGAAGGGTCAGAGGGCTCAGGTCCCCTGTGCTGAATAAGGTCATGGAGGCGGGCCCGCCGGGGCTGGTTGGGTGGGGGGTGGGAGAAGGCTGTAGGTGCTGATGCATCAGCTCCCCGTTCCCACACAGGCTGAGCTCTGCACCGTCCCCGTTGCTCCGTCTATTGGTGGATGGCATCACTGTGGCCAGGCGTCACCAAGAAGAAGACATTGGGGTGTGTGTGCAGGTGGCGCCATCCCATTAGAGAGTCTGCTCAGAAAGCTGACGGGAGGACGGTCTGCGATTTGAAAGGACTCATTCTGGACATTGGGGGTCCCAGTGTTTGAGTAGTTTGGCTCCCGTGTGGGGAGTCCTCTGTGCATTTTCAGTCATTCCCACAGCAGCCCCGGGCACAGGGATGGCTCTGACCCAGGCAAGAGCTGAGTCCGAGAGCTCCCACCCCAGCTGAGGCGGATTGGACGAGGACTTAAGACACTGTCAATGAGCTCCCCTCTCTCCTGGTCATTCCCGTTATAAAGACAAGATTTACCAAGGTTGGACCACTTGCCCAGCTACCTATCTCGCAAGAGGCAAAGCTTGGTGCGTGCCTGAGTCTGACCTGCTGCCATGTGGCACAGACCCTGCTGGGCTCTTGCTTAGAGCCCAGGGTGTCAATGACGGTGCCAGTGGACATCACCTTGGCCTCAGGCCGATCTGCCACCTGAGTGGACATTGCCTCCTCTCTCCCCGGTGTATCTACACACCTGGGACCACGGGACCAGCAGCACAGTGTGGCCAGGGAATGGGCTGAGCTGGGATCACCCACTGACCTCAACGGCCCTGCAGTTGACACAGGAAGACCTGGCTGTGAGTGATTTTTACCACTCCAGGTAACATCCTCGCTCCCTCACTCCCAGGGGGCTCTCTTGGGTGTACCATACGTTAACTGCCCTTTACTTAAATAAACAGCCCCCGAGAGAAGCAGGTGCACAAAAACGTTTATTAAGTGGAAGTCAGGCCTCTGGAGTTAACCAGTTACAAGTGCATTTGAATTCATGTGTGTGGACGCCGCGGACATCAGGCTGGTCTGGTGGCAGCCGGTGCTGGCGCAGCATGCCTGCAGCCCCCATGGCAGCCCACAGGCCCAGACCAGCCTGGCACCACCAGCTCCCCATTCCATGAGGAGTTGCAGACGTGTGACTCTGAAGACCAGACGACTATCACTAACGTGATTCTTGCTACAAACCTTTATTTCTACGTTAATGCTTCCACAGGACCATCCTCCGGAGGGGACAGCACACGAAGGGGCCACAGAAGCTGTAAACACGCGTGGCTGCCCGAGGCCCCCGCGGGGGCTGCCCGCTGTGCCCGGAGCACGCCGCGTGGTTTGACAGATTCGGACACTGGCACAGCTTCACTCTGGCATCTCCCTTCTAGGTCAGTTAGCACCAGTTTATCTGAAATGTTTTTCCTGGTGTTCAGTATTTAGGAAACAGATTTTAAAAAACCCACACACAAAGTCCCAGACAATGGAAAGCAAAAAAACATTCAGAAAAGTTGTAGAGAACAGCATTTAGAAAAACGACGTCATTAAACATTCAACAGATCTATGTACAGTGTACCAGAGCTGGCGAGGAGCTGGCAGAGGAACCGCCATGGGAGAGGGTACAAACTCCACAGGCTGTGGGGTTTTCAGAAATGTAGCATCAGAGCATCTGCATTTGGCTAAAAACCACGTAAAAAAGACACATCCCCCCAGGACTTCTGCACAGGTAGCACACGTGTGCAGGCCGACAGCCGTGAGGACAGGTTACAGCACGTTTCCCGTAGTTTACATACAAACAGGGCCACGGAAGGGAAGGGGGGCCGGGAAGAAAGGGGTTTTTGTTCTCATGCCGAGGACCAGGCAAAGCCTTCAGGACCAAGGTACGTCATTGGTGGGAAGGTTTTCACGGAAATGCAAAATAACCAGAGGGCTAAAAAAACCAAGCATATTCTATGCGAACTTCCCCAAAATAGAAGTAGTCATCTCCATCTGATTTTGAAAAAAGATCAGTGATTTGCTTTGCAGGGCAATGTTTTATTTTTTATAGAATTAATTGGGGTGACACTGGTTTAATTAAATTGGTTTCAGGTGTACCACTCCACAGTACACCATCTGTAGATTGTATTGTGTGTTCACCACCCCAAGGGACAATGTTTTTTCTATTCCGTCTGTTAAAACTGTACACCCTAAGCCCTTTCATGAGTATTTTTTTCTTAGATGGAGAAAGAAACACACCAGACTCAACCCACACTGTCGTTATCCAACGTGACCCTCAGGAACTCCGTGCAATGTTGACGGATCGTTAGCCCATGTGACTGGGACACATGCCTTCAAAGAACACAACCCCCCCATCCCCAACCTCTGAAAACACACGGGAAATGACAGAGTCGCTGCTGCCAGGCCGGTCCTCTGGTACAACCTCCCCATCTGATCTACATTTCTGCCCGACGCAGAGGGTTCGCTGAAAAAACATGCATCAAAACGCTTGCTTCAAAGAGGCATAGCCCTTAGTTCAGAGACAGGAGCGGCTTATACTACTACCCCTTCCTGCCCAGTAAAATATTGTATTTTAAAAAAGGAGCTACAGTGTATAAAACCGGGGTCATGTCCCGAAAAATGTTCACGTTCTCTGTGGCTACAAAACACTGCACCTTGGAAAGCATCCCCGGTTCCGTTAAGGTGAGACGCTGAGCACGAGTGCCGGCTGGAAACGCGGACTGTCTCCCAGGATGGCGGAGGCCCGAGCAGCAGAGTCCTTGTCTTATTTGGACAATTAAGTAATAACTGCCGTTGTATTTCTGATTACATTCTGACACAACACACTAGCATTGTGATTCTCAGACCCACAAGAGAAGTTATAAAACACGAGATTATTTAAAAAAAAAAAAAAAAAAGAGCTATTTACAAAGCAGGACCCACTCTGACGGCTGGTCCTGTGACAGATACACCTCCTAAGCACCCAGACCAGCGGTTTCTGGCCCGTGAGCTGCAGGGACTGTTAACACGTGCAGCCTGACGTTCAGCCAGGGCACCAGCCCCTTCCCTCAGATTGTCAGATAAGAAAATGACAGCGGCCAGCACAATAGCCATCTGGTGTCAATGAATTAAAATTATACTTTTTTTTTTTTTTTGTCAAATCAACAAAAAACGTATTTGGCGAGCTGCAGAATTTTCACAATTAGTTTATGTGAGGTTGAAAATCGCTGCTCTGGCCCATTGCGATGGGCTCTTTCAGTCGGCCACAATGAGACACGCCGTGTTTTCATCGCTGGGTCGGTGATACGTTGGCACCCGGCGGGCTAATCTCATCGATTTCCTGGCTCTCGGTCTGACCGGTCACGATGGAACAGACACAGGAAACAATGCCCAAGGGGGACCCCAGGCCTGAGGTGCGGGCAGGAGCAGGCGGCCTGTGGGCCAGGAGGGTAGTTTTCTTAGAGAAACAGGATTTCCAGTTGCCCTGTGCACCCGGGCATTTCCCCAAATGGTCCCCACTCCCACCCCACCAGAGAAGCCTGCGTGGGCCCCGTGTTTGAGCTGGGAGCCCTCCCTCCCCTCAGTGCGGGGTGACAGGCGGAGAGAAGGTCTGCAGGGCCGGAGGAAAAGGGCACCTCGTCCGGAAAAGCCCGGGAAGGAAGGGCGCTCCTTGCCTCCAGCGCAGCCACACGCCCAGCCTTCCCGCGGCCCCGGCTCAGCCCAGAGCCAGCCTCCCGGGGGAGGCGGAGGGGCCACGGCTGCCCTCACGGTGGCACCAGGGACGCCGCGGCCTGCTGGCCGGCCTCCACACAGCTCAGCCGCTGAGAAGCGCTTCTCTCTTCCCCAGCGCCCCCTCTCCAGAAGGGGGGTCATGTAAGTTTGTCTTAAACGATAACGTGTGCCTAAGACCCCCCCAGCTTTCCTGACTAGGAGACTCTAGAGGTAACAAGCCTTTCCGGCCGTCAGCTCCCCTGGTTCTATTCCACACGCCCTGCCCTTGCCCTGAGGAATGAACACTGGTTTAGTGTTTTGCTGCTGCTCTCAGGACACTGCTCCAGCCTCTCCCCTAAGCTCCTCCAGCGACAGCTGCGTGCCCTTCCCTCCTGGGCCTGGGAAGGAGGCCACAGGCTGGCTCAGGCGGGTGCCCTCTGGTCGCTGCAAGTGGCCTTGCCCTCTAGGGGTAGGGACAGCCTGAGGGGGCGGGGGGGGGGGGCTGAGCAGCACTTCGGAGAGGGAGCCAAGGCCTTCTGTTTCCTCTCAGGTCCCCACAAGGGGGCCCCTTTGCTTCTTCCTCCACGTTCTCCCTCTGCTTCCCACAACGGGGTGCATGTCCTTGGGGCGTCCTGTCAGAGAGCCTCTCTGTGTGCAGCCCCGAGAGCCCTGTCACTACGCACCGCCCGGCCTCCTCTGGAGAGAGGCGAGGAGGAGGGGTGTTCAGAGAGGAAAGGCCAGGCAATGACGAGCCTCGCTTAGAAACACGGTGGGACCAGCATCCCTGCACTGCATGCCTCGTAGACAGGATTCTGCAGTCCCCATGACGGATGGGGCCCCGGCTCAGCACCCAGGTGCCCTTCCCACCCTCCTCCCTCCGCCCTCTGCCAGGTGAGGACAGAAGGACGTGGTGCCCCGGGGATGATGTAATTGAATGCTGGGCTTCATTTGGCACTTCGTTTAGTTCCAAAGTATAACAAAATAGCTCTACATTTTTAGAATTTAGCTTTTACGATCAGTGTTGTACATTGCAACTCATAGCTTTTTGGGTGGCCTGCAAGAAATGGAATTCCTTGTTTTCGAGGCCAGCCAAGCAAAGACTGGCGGTCCCTAGTTAGCAGGTGCCTGGGTGCAGGGCAGGGTGTCTGCGTGTGCAGGGCAGCGCTGAGGCTGTGCACGCCTGGCGGGAGCAGGGACCTCCGGGGCGGAGACGGGGAAAGCAGGTGTCCGAAGGGAAGCGAGCTGCTAGGAGAGGGCCCCCCGCGCCGCCGCCTGCTCTGCCTGTGGTTTGGCAGCAGCCAGGCGAGCGCCCAGCGCCCAGCACCACGTGTGTCTCCGGGAGCTGGTACAGGGCTGCCCACAGCACCGTGTTCCCTCGCATTCCAAGTCCTGTGTGTGTGTGTGTGGTGGTGGGTTAGGCCCCATCACTTCAGTCCTTTGTGATTAGTGAGCCCCAGGATCCAGAGCCCGGGTGCCGGAGAGAAAACCTCCACCACTCCCGTGTGTGGGGACCTGACCGGATGCTGTCCAGCCTGGATCACGGGGGCCACCCTGCCCAGCCCTGGTGCCGGCACCAGCCAGAGCACCAGCCAGAGCACCCGCTCCCAGCGAGGGTGCCCCAGGGAGCGGGGCCGAGGGGAGGAGGAAAGGCCCGCTGGGGCCGGGCAGGGCATGCATAGCCGTGTCTGCACGTGAAAACAATGCCCTTTCATGGCCGACCCGTCTGCATGGAGCTCTCGTTACAGCCGATGCCCTGGAGCGTGCTGAGGGAGCTCCCCGACGTGATAGCAAATGACGCTCTTTTCCTGCTCTCTTGAAATAAGTGTTTTTAAAGAAAAAAAAAAAAACAAAAACAAAACATAAACGAAGGGGAAAAACAGGACTTCTTCTAAGGAAAAAGTCACGAGAGCTTAAAAAAAGAAACAAAAATTGCCAAAATATAAGAATGCAGATTATGGGTGTCACACCACCAAACCTCCTCAGGTATAAAAAGAGTAACTATTATTCTACATGACTTCTTTCTACTCTTTACAAAAGGCGTATGTCAATCTCTAGACATATAATAAACTCTCCTCTGTGCAATTTCCTCTCACATTCCTACGCCGATCCCAGGCTCCCGGCTCACACGCATCGTAAGGTGCTTGTACTTCTGCAAAGGGAGAGGGGAAGGACTCCTTCCGGGGCAATCGAGGCGGGGAGGAATCTACAGGGTGGGATGACTCCCCTCTCCCCACACCACCACCACCACCTCCACCACCACCAACAACAACCACCCATCCACCCACCCACCCCACCACCAGGCCGGAGAGCCTGGGAATGGAACACAGTACGAGCCGTCTACAGTGCATGTTCCTTTGGTGTCTCTAGGTTCCCTTCTGAGTCTGTTCCTGACGAACAGCTCCACTATTTTCACAAGCAAAACACGGTTTGTCTCTTCCCTCTTACCCATAAAGCCCTTAGGCTGCTCCTGAACCTGTCCCCCAGACACGCTAAAGCATAAACCCTATCAAAGTGCACTCACCGGCCGGTCTGCCGGCCTCTCGGCTCCCCCAACAGATGGCCATGCCCCCGTCCGAGCAAACCGCGGGCCGGCTCGCGTTCTGGACCTTTCCTCAGACAGACAGACGGAGGCTGGGGGGAAGCCGGTGCCCTGTACGCTGGCAGTGGCTCTCCAGCCCAGGAGGAGCGGTGCCCGCGGCCCCAGCGCACATCCTGGAGGAGCACCAGCTCCCGGCCTCCCCGCCCCGGGTGGGGCTGAGAGGAGCCGCAGGGGAGCCGGGAAGGCTCTCCAGGTCCCCGGGAGACTCCAGGTGTCCCCTCGGTGATCCCACCTGCCATGGGGCGGGGTCATTCTTCAAAGCAAACGAGCAGGAAAGACAGGGAAAGGATGCAGAGCTGCCCAGGAAGTCCATGGGGCCGGGAAGGCCCAGGAAAGCACATCCTGGCCTTTACACAAACGCCAGAGCCACCTGCAGCGTTCCCCGGGCATCACCATTCTTCGGGAAGCTCATCGAAATATGCTCCTTCTAGGGAACGCGACTCTGGGGGTCCCCATGCCACGGAGACCCCAGCTTCCAGACCCGACACCCGGCCGAGGGGGGGACCCCCTCGTGCACGGGGAGCGTGGTGCACCGGACGTGTGGCCTCTGTTCTTCTGAGTCCCACCACGGCTCCCGGACGCTCTTCCTGGCTCCGGGTGTTCTGTTGAAGGAAGGGCTTTCCCAAAGCTGCCGAGGAGGCCAGGGCCGGCGGCCCTGTGGCCGCAGCCGCACCCCTCAGTCCAGGAAGCGCTGGAGGCCTCCTCCCAGCGGCAGGCCTCGCACCACAGTCCCAGTGGCCGCGACCCGGAGGCCATGACCCGGTGGCTACAACCTGGTGGCGGAGCCCTCAGTCCAGGAAGCGCTGGCAGGCCTTCTTCCAGCGGCAGGCGGTGCACCACAGGTCCCGGTTCTCCATGCCATACACCTTCCGGCACTTCTTGCCCTCTCCCCGGGGCTTCCTGCGGGAGGGGGGGCGGCGGTCAGCGGGAGGAGCTCAGGGGCACCGCTCGGAGGGCTGGGCGCCCCCGGGGAGGTGGGGAAAAGCCGGGACACGGCGGGGCTCTCTGCGGCCAGGCCTTCCCGGGCGCCACCGCCCAGGGCTGTCACTCGCCCTAATTCCTAAGGTCCTATCCGCCCGCCTGCGGACACGACACTGCCCCCCGCAGAGCGCCGCGGCCAACCGCACAGGAGAACGGCCCGCAGAGCATCGCTCTTCCGCGTCCTGGAAGAGGTACTTTCGAGGGCTCTCTTGTTTCTCAGCGCCTGGCACCCGGGTCCGGGGCTCCTGGCTCTGGGTGGAAAGTCTACCCTGTGGTTCACTCACTAACAGGCTCAGTGCACCGGGCGCTGGGCGGCCCAGGCGGCCCCCGCCCGCTCTGTAGGAGAACTGACTGTGAACTGAAAACAGCAAGGCAGCGCGTTCCCACGAGTGAACGCGCGGGGAGAGCCCTGGGTAAAAGAAAGGGCGTCTCCTCCAGCACGGGGCCGTTCACGGGAGGCCCTGCCTCCGGCCCCTGCTCCTCGCGGTCCCCTGCGCGTCAGTGACCCCCGGAGGCGGCGTGCGGGCCCCTACCTCAGGCCGACCGTCACTCTGGGCGGGGAGGACAAGGCCGCGGGGCCGTGCTGCCGCTGCTCTCCCGGGCCCCCGGGGGGCTGGTGCGTCGGCGACACCTGCAAGGACAGGAGGACAGAGCTGAGGGCCAGGCTCTCTGGGCCACGCCGTCAGGGGCCTCAGGGGTGCGGGCCGCGGCCCCCGATCGTTAGACGTGGAGGTGACCCGTCACAGAGACCACGTGTCAGACGGAGGAGGCGGTGCTCTCGTGGAATGTAAACGCGTCTCCCTCAGAGAGACCGGCCTGCGGGCCTGACACCCCCGCACGGCGTCGCCCTGGGCTGGTGGGCTCCTGCTGCCTGCCTGGGCTTTTTATAGACTGAGTGTTTGTGTTTCCCCGGACTGGGAGCTGGGCCTCTAAGGAGGTCATTAAGGCTAAATGAGGACCAAAGGGTAGAGCCAGGTCCCCTAGGACTGGTGTCCTTTTAGGGAGAGACACCTGCCGGGCGGCGTGGCTCAGTGATTGGGGTCAACCTACCAACCAGGAGGTCACGGTTTGATAGCCAGTCAAGGCACATGCTGGGTGGCAGGGTGTGCTGGAGGCAGCCAATCAATGATTCTCTCTCATCATTGATAATTCTCTCTCTTCCTCTCTGAAATCAATAAAACTATATATATATATATATTTTTTTTAATTTATTTTTTTAAAAGAAGAGACACCAAATCTCTCATTTCTCCCCAAACCTTTTAACAGACAAGGCCGTGTGAGGACACAGCGAGAAGGGCCTCACCAGTAAGAGGCCCTCTGCAGGAGCAAATCAGCCAGCACCTCGGTCTGGACTTCCAGCTTCCAGAACAATGAGAACACAATTTCAGCTGGCAAAAGCCCCTCTCCCCGCCTATGGCATTCTGTTAGTGCCATCTGAGTAGACTTGCGTCATGAAAAGACAGGAAGAGGAATGGAGATAATTAGAAGGAAAGGTGAGTCACTTGGGGAAAAACACGTCAAAGAAAGCTGTCATTAATAAAGATCCTCTCCCACCTTGTGTCTGTCAATGAAGGCCCTCTCCCCACCCCTCATGTCCATTCATGAAGGTCCTCTCCCACCCCGTGTCCATTCATGAAGGTCCTCACCCCTCCCCCATGTCCATTCATGAAGGTCCTCTCCCACCCCATGTCCATTCATGAAGGTCCTCTCCCCTCCCCCGTGTCCATTCATGAAGGTCCTCTCTCCACCCCCATATCCATTCATGTAGGTCCTCTCCCACCCGTGTCCATTCATGAAGGTCCTCTCCCCTCCCCCGTGTCCATTCATGAAGATCCTCTCCCCATTCCCGTATCCATTCATGAAGGTTGTTTCTCCACCCATGTCCACTGTGTAAGACCTGGAGGAACTTGGGAGAGCATATCCCTCAGAGTTATCTCTGTACCTCAGAAGGAAGTGCTTTAATCGGAGGGGAAAGTGGGGGGGAAAGGGGACATTTGCAATACTTTAACAATAAAATCTTATATAATAAAAGGCTAATATACAAATTGACTGGTGGAATGACTGGTTGCTATGACATGCACTGACCACCAGGAGGCAGATGCTCAATGCAGGAGCTGTGCTCCCACAGGGGGAGCGCCGCTCAGCCAGAAGCCAGGCTTATGGCTGGTGATGGTGGGAAGGTCCTCTCCCCACTCCCGTGTCCATTCATGAAGGTTGTTTCTCCACCCATGTCCACTGTGTAAGACGGTGGACATGGGTGGAGATCCTGCCTCTGCAGCAGTGCTAAGGATGTCCGGCTGACAGCTTAGGCCGCTCCCCACGGACATCCCCTGAGGGCTCCCGGTCTGTGAGAGGGTGTAGGCAGGGCTGAGGGACCATCCCCACCCCCCACTGAGTTCACGAATAAATAAAACGTGGGGGGGGTAATTCCATCTGGGCTGGGCAGTTCCATCCACATGCTATGCGTGGTTTCACACAAGCTGAACAAGAGGGTGTCTGCCCTTGAAAACCCTCCTCAAGTCAGAGACAAGAGGGACAGATGAGCACAGCAGTCTCGGGAATTCCGTCGCAGTAGCGGCCTTTCCAGGTTAGAGGAGTTGTCCTGAGTGTGACACAGACACTCTGGGCCCTTTTTAGTGTCTAACAAACACAGTCACCAACAGGACTGATTGCTAACTGGACACACACCTTAACAGATCACGGTTCTCGCCAGAAAGGACTCTAACACCTGATTCTAAGTCGTTTTCTCCCGCCTGCTCGCTCATCCATGGTGGCTGTCCGGCCTCTCAGAGCCACCAGCAGTGTCACCCTTCCGTGAAGCAGAAGCTTTCAGAATTGCTCCAGACCCACACTATGGTTTAAGCGTGGAATCCGGGGGCGTTTTCTGGAAGCCACAACTTCCCAACTGTTGCCAGCAGTTTGCTTTTTATCCTTGGCTAGTCCTCCGGGATTCCGTACCTATTCACTGGCCAGAGCAGCAGACTGACTGAGCCACCATCATTAGTGTGCACTCTGCAGGGGGTCTTAGTGTTTGCTGGAAACTCCCAGAGGTTGGTAATAAGAATCTTTTGGGAGGTTAGGTGGAAAGAGGAAATCTCTTGGGGAGAGAGATAGAAAGGAGAAAATAACATGAATATCCATAATCATAAGCTAATCTCTGGATCTTCCCAGGAGGAAGAAACTACTGTGAGCGCCAGTGGGTATGGGATGCTCTGTATAACTTATTATTACCCAATATATATTTTATTTGTTTATTATTTTTAAAAGATATGTTTTGTATTGATTTTAGAGAAGAAGGGAAAGGGAGAGAGAGACCGAAACATCAATGATGAGACAAGATCACTGATCGGCTGCTTCCTACTGGGGATTGAGCCTGCAATGTAGGCATATGCCCTTGACTGGAATCGAACCTGGGACTCTTCAGTCTGCACGCCGACGCTCTATCCACTGAGCCAAACCAGCAAGGGCCCAATATATTTTTAAGTGAATGCTTAGGAATCAGGTTAATTCATGGCAATTTATCAGACAGGAATCATTTAATATGTCAAATCAATTCTTCTATACTGCTTAAACCTGATGGCATATTTTAGCACTCATTTATTTTCAAATTACACATCCATATGGGTGGATTATTCAGGATTTGGGGGCAAAGAGTGACTTTAATTTTTTATTTTTTTGAACCATCAAGATGACATACCGGTAAACAATAATTTCAAAGTCATAAATATTATGAATGTACTCATAATGATAAATGCCATTTATGCACAAGGTTTTTTTTTTAATGCTCAGAATCTGAGCTCAGAGATGATGTTAAAGCCTTTGGAAACATGTAAACATCCCACCAACAAAAAACCTTGATCCACATCTGACATGTTTATCAACAGCTGAAACGCTCTTCTATCTGACAGAGACGTCAGGCCTGTGGAGCCACAGGAAACCTTGCTCAGGAGTTTAGAAAATCCATGCAAGAAGCAGGGGCTGCCGGAACCGGTTTGGCTCAATGGATAGAGTGTCGGCTTGGGGACTGAGAGGTCCTGGGTTCGATTCCGGTCAAGGGCATGTACCTTGGTTGCAGGCATATCCCCAGTAGGGGGTGTGCAAGAGGCAGCTGATCGATGACTCTCTCTCATCAATGTTTCTAGCTCTCTATCTCTCTCCCTTCCTCTCTGTAAAAAAATCAATAAAATATATTAAAAAAAAAAAAAAAAAAAAAAAAAAAGAAGCAGGGGCTTCCAACCTCCTGGTCTTTGTTTTTCTGTTGCATATGTGCGAATGTGTTCTCTAATTTAGTGTCTAAATATGTTCTCTAACTTACATGTCTAAATGTGTTCTCTAACTTACATGTGTAAATGTGTTCTCTAACTTACATGTGTAAATGTGTTCTCTAACTTACGTGTATAAATGTGTTCTCTAACTTATTTGTCTAACTTAGGTGTGTAAATGTGTTCTCTAACTTAGTGTCTAAATATGTTCTCTAACTTACGTGTGTAAATGTGTCTCTAAACGTGTATAAATGTGTTCTCTAACTTATTTGTCTAACTTAGGTGTGTAAATGTGTTCTCTACCTTTGTGTTGGGCGTTTCGTGTTTGTACTCACTGGAATGCCTGTGAAGGTAACTGGAGGTGACTGCCAGGAGACACTGAAGCTGCTGCCGTTGGGGGTGAACTTGGCCGATCCTGGGATGGTCACGGGGGGCGTGGCCTGTCACAGAGCAAACAGAAAGGGTCACGGTGTGGCACGGTACAGAGAACACTGAGAAGCATTTCTCTCAGTCTGAGCTGTCATTTACCAACATGGCCTCAGAGTGATCTCAGCTCTATTAATAATTAGACTAATTATCTGAGAGGAAGAGAGGAAACATGGTCAGAGAGTAGCTGGAAAGAAACTCTTTATATGTCTAAGCAATCTATCTAATGTATCAAAGGGGATGGTTTTTGACTAACAATAAGAGAACATTGGAGACAATTTGATTGAACTTCATGAGGAAAATTTCTGAATTTTACGACAGCTGTGAGATATAATTTCTCACTATCAAATTTGGAAATAAACACTTTTATACAGGGGTGGTGGTACAACATTTGGGAGGGTAATTAGGCAATATATATGTAAAAAAATTTAGAATTCTGTATATTAGCTATTCTACTAGAATTCATTCTAAGGAATGGTTACAAGGATGTTCATTGTGTTATATTTTAAAACGTTGGAAACACAAATGTCTAATAATGGGGAAATGGGTAAATAAATTATGATATACCAACTGAGCCATTACAAATAATATTGTCAAAGAATAAGCAATGACATGCAAAGAATTCATGAGCCCTGGCCCATGTGACTAAGCGGTGATAGCATGTCTGTGCATGGAAGGCTCTCGAGTTCGACTGGAGGTCAAGGCCACATACCTGGGCTACAGGTTCACTTCTGGGCTCTGGTCTGGGCGCATGTGGGAGGCAACCAATCAATGTATCTCTCTTACATTGATGTTTCTTTCTCTTTCCTCCTCTCTCCTCTCTCTTTTTTGTTAAATCCCTTTGTGAGGATTTAACCAAAAACCCACCACATTCATGATATATTCAGTGGGGAAAAAAACAAGCATAGAAAAACAGTACTACAATAGAATCCTTAGTTCTTTTTTTAAATACATATACACATAGGAGAAAGTCTTGAAAGACATATCAAAAATATTAACCAAGAGGCTTTCTTGTCATTGGGATTCAGGATACATTTTCTCTCTCTGCTTTGGTTTTTAGCATATCTATGCTGAACATTTATAATATCTACAGAGAAATCCCAAATATTATGAACATAGGGAACAGAAAGATCAAGTGTGTGTTCCAACCCACTTTAAAGATAAACAAAATAATTTCATTAAGTTGGTTCAAGCAAATGATTTTGGACCTAAATGCAAACATGAACAAAGGAATGAGTTACTCTTTTTGACCCACTTAACAAGTCAGGAATAAAACTTGTAGCACCATCTAATCTAATAATTTGCTCTAGTCCATTGCTCTTGAGCATCAGTCTGCTAACTAAGTGGTTTAGCTTTTCGAAGGATACATCTAGTTGTGATGGTGGTGGCTTTGTTTGGCACCATGGAAGCATCTGGGCAATGCTTAGCAGCAGCACCCTGTTCAGGCTGCATCCTCTGACTCAGTAATTCCTCCTCTGTGACTTCAAAGGGGAAGAAAAGCTACAGGCACAGAGATGTCCATAGTGGAGTTATTAATGAAGAAACTGGGTAAGACTAGTTCCTAACAATGGGAGAACATTGGAGACAATTTGATTGAACTTCATGATGAACATGAACTCAGCTACGGGGCTACTGTGAGGGATGCTGCTTTTCTATCCCAGGTCAGAACGCACTGCTGTTGGTCAGGGGCAGAGTGCCCCTCAGGGTCGTGCCCGGCACCTGGTAAGCGTGGTCGGTGTGCACGAGGTAGAGGGTGGTCGGGGCCGAGCGGCTCAAGGGCGTCATCAGTTTCGTCTCGGCTTTGGCACCAGGGCTTTCCGTTCTGCTTGAGTCCGGGATGGGGAAGGTGGGAGGCGAAGCCAGGGACTGGGAGGGCGAAGCCGGGGCCAGGCCGCCCAGTCCGTCTGCCACCGCGTCCGTGTTGAGCTTGATCTCCGTGTAGTAGAAGTCCTCTTCCCCGTCGCTGTAGTCAGACTCCCCAACACGCCTAATGCAGAGGACGGCAAAGCAGTCAGACGACGCACCGCGCAGGCTGCGCCTCCGCCTGGAACGTCTTCCTTTCCCGCGTCTGCCTGGCAAACGCTTTCTCATCCCGCAACACCCTGCTGTCCACGTCCAGGGAAGACCTCCGACCTCTTGGAGGACTTCATTCAAACAATCAACCAAGCAATCACTTATTCAACTATTATTTGGGAATCTGCTCTGTGTAGGCACTCTCCTAGGATCTCATGGTGTCATGTGACCAAGTCGTAGATGGATTCTGCCCTGATGGAAGTTACAGCTAGTGGGAGAGGCAGACAAGGGCGCCACAAACAAACAGGTATTTAGTGCACCGGGGAGTAATGAATCCCCCAGGCCTGCACCACACTATTGTCTGTGTCTATGGGTATGCGTACGTGCATGCAAGGTCTTTGGTTACCACCCCCGCCCCTGAGATTAAAGGGATTGCTCAACATGAAGACCCTGATGAGCCTGACAGTGGGAGGGGAGGGGAGTGACGAGCCCGGTCTGGGATGTATGCTGATGGTTAGGATAAGGACCTCACTCCTCAATGTGCCCCTGGCGGTGTGCACTTTATTTAAATCGTGTTATTAAGTTACTTCGCACATTTCTGTAAGTTTTAACCTCTGCTGCTTCCTGACAACATTCTCTAGGGCTTTGGTGTCCACAACCAACCCGAAATGTCCCACTGTCCTCTCGTCACGGCATTCAGCTCAGGGTCTAAGCCTCAGAGTCTCTAAGGCAAAGGCGGTCCTCTCCCCAGTTCCAGGGCTAATCCGAACCCTCACTCTAGAGCACGGAGCACAAAGGGAGCCCGGGAAGCAATGAACTTGGCCACTGGAGCTCAAAGGGAACGGCTGGTGCCACCTACTCTGCAGGCTCCAACGGGCAGACAGGCACGGCTTCGCCCGGCGCTGGACAGGGTGCGATTCTCTGGGCACATGGGCCTGACAACAGACCCCTGCATCCCGAGCGAGCTCCGGGAGGCTCTCTCTGGGCCGTTAGAGACGTGAGCTATTCCCGTCGAGGTCGCCCTGACACGAGGTCAGACAGACATGCCCGACTTCCTCCCTGGCACTCCCAGGAGCAGGACTGGGCGGTGCCCAGAGGGTGCAGGGCGACCCTGAGCCACACCCACGGGGTGACCCGCACGCGGTGCCCTGGGAGGGACGGGCTACGTCGCAGACCTCAGCCCCTGGTCCCTTCTCCTCCCCACCCACCCGGTCAGCAAACCCCGCTGGAGCCCTGGGTTTCCTTCCTGCCCTGCTGCTGTGGGCGCTGCCCATCCCACATTGGCTCCTTGCTGGGAGAGCGCCTGCAGTGCCATCTCTCATCTCGTGGAGGGGGCTGCTCTGGCCCAGGCGTCTGCACCCGTCACCAGTGCAGCTTCTCTAGGGCCCCTTTCAGCCCCAGGTCCCTGGACAAGAGGGACTCAGAGCCCCCAGGCCAAGACGGGGAACCATCGCTGCCTGGGAGGGGCCTCCCCAACGGGCCCCAAGCTTTGGTTTGTCTTTCCTGAGGAAGGTTTTCATAAAACACAAGGGAGACATAGAGGCGGGTCGCTGGAGATCACGGCCACAGCTAGAGCCGCTCTGATGGGCACAGTGGTGCCTAACCCTTTTTAGGCTCAAAGTCACGAATACGCTCCATCAGAGTGGGGGGGGGGGGAGTACATTTACATTTACAGACATCCTCAGGGGGTCCTACCCTGCCCAGGTGTTGTCTTTTTACAAACGGCTCTCACCACGTTTTATTGTTGAGCTTGATCTCCGTGTTGAGCTTGTGACCCTGCAGCGCTGACTGTACTGCTCACCTAACCTGCGCCCCAGAGGGCGCAGGGCAGTCACTAACACCCCTCGGTGCAGTGCAACTTGCGGTAAGGGCCTCTGTTATCTGCCCCCCCCCCCCCCCCCCGGGCCCAGGGCCTTCCTGCACTCAGACCGGGCATTTCTGAGGCACAGGTGCTGGCTGGCCCGCGCCCAGCGGGAGGGAGGAGCCTCACCCCAGGTGGACGCCCCGGATGTGCTTCTGGATCCCGGCCGCGGTGCTCAACACCTTCCCGCAGTTCTTCCAGAGGCACTTGAACATCACCTTCATGGAGTTCTGAAGAGGGGAGAGGGCGCGACAGCAAAGGGAAAATGAGCCTGTGGGCCCAACACGCTTCCTTCCTCTTTACTGGGAGCCCATCCCGACCTCACAGCACGAGTGGGCAGATCCCACGCCCGCGCGGAGGCTCTGCCTGTCCACAGGAGGAGCTGTGCTGCTCAAATCCACCTCCACCTGCTGTGCCCGAGGGTGACCTCTGTGCCCGTGGCCCTGCCCGTGGTCTAGGCTGGCCTGGCTCCGGGAGGCAGGAGGCTGTGGACTCCCAGCCCCTTTCTGCCGGCCAAGCTGGGCGTGGCTGCCTTCTCCCCCGAAAACCGCCTCTCCCGCCAGTATTTCAGAGTTTTGTAATTATGGGTTCTGGAAACTCCTCTCTTTATTGTGCCTTGTCCTATAGCTCTTGCGATCCTGGGCTACCACCCCACCCTAGCCCTGTCTACACCTTTGCAAAAGCCCCTCCAAACTCTTTTTAAATGCTTAAACACTGTTATTGATTTGAAAGAGAGAGGAAAGGAGAGAGAGAGCTCCTGTTCCACTGTCCATGCATTCATCGGTTGATTCCTGTATGTGCCCAGCCCAGCAATCGAATCCACCACCTTGGTGCGTCGGGACAACACTCTCACCGCCTGAGCCACCTGGCCAGGCCGCCCAGCTCTGTTTACCCGTTGAGCACATCACCCACTCCGCCAGGCCCTGGGGTGCGGGAAAAGTAGCGTATGAGGGAATATAAGCGCCGTGATCATTCTGGGGGCGTTACGCGGTGCAAATACACATGCCTTCCTGCGCGGTGAAGTGCTGGGGAGGGGCCACTTATTCAGACATGAGTTTCCAAATATAAACATCACCCTGTTTTTAATAGTAAAAAGGTATTTCTTTGTAATGGAGGTCCCCCTACAGTATTTGCAGGACTAACTTTGGAGAATAAGAGCATCAGGGGATGGGCTCAACTTTAATGGAATCAGCGGTCTCTGTTCATAGGCGAAGGCGCTCCACATCACCTCAGGGCCCTTTGCCAATGTCCGACTACGCCCACGAAACAATCCTCCCTGCAGACAGAGCCACTCAGGTTAAAAAATAAAAATAAAAATAAAAATAAAAATATTTTAACTGATTTCAGAGAGGGCGAGATAGAAACATCAATGATGAGAGAGAATCACTGATAAGTTGCCTCCTGCATGCCTCTCACTGGGGATTGGGCCCACAACCCGGGCACGTGCCCTTGACTAGAATCGAACCCAGGACCCTTCAGTCTTCAAGCTGATGCTCTTATCCACTGAGCCAAACCGGCCAGGGCCAGAGACCGAAGACAGCATGTAACATGGCCCAGCCCGCCCCACGGGCCCCAGCTCTGCCAGGGCAGCCAAACCAAGCCCAGCTGCAGGCACAAGCGCAGCTGCCGATCTGACCATGACCATCTGCGCTCAAACCCTGGCTTCTCCCGGCAGCTGCACTGACATTCAGGAGGCTGAAGGCCCCCATGCCCACAGGCGTGCCTGGTCTGACAGGGCCACGCCCGGGGCAGCCGGCTGGGCAGGGACCAGCAGGCCCTGCAGACCCACCAGCTGGGGCTGTCCCCGGGACCGGGAGGGTCTCCGTCCCTGACGCTGCCGTGTGGCTGAGGGGCCAGGCTGCCTCGCTCTCTCCCCTGAAGCCTCCGCCGGGTGTGAGCTGTCACCCAGGCGGATTCCTGGAGTGGCTTCCACTTCCTGACAGAACCCCAGCTAACACTCAGGCCTGGCACAGGCCAATCCCTCCAGTTCCCGGGGATGGGCCCACCTGCGTCCTGACGGTCCAGACTCATCCCTGGGCCAGTCCGCTCAGAGCTGCCGGCTCACCCGCCCCGGGCCCACTCCCAGCTGCCTTTCCCTCAGGTGTGTGCACACGGTGATGAGGGTGTGTGCGTGTGTGTACGTGTGAACATGTGTGCTGGGGCGGAGGCTCGGACAGGAGGACCCGGGCTCGGAGGAAGGAGCACAGGTGAGCTCACGGCACCGTCCTCAGCACCTCACTGTGGGCAGCGGCTCAGTGCCGCCCTCTCCTTTCTCCTCGGCTCCGGCAGCTGCACGGTCATGCCTGGTGGCCTGTTCCCGGGCAGCGGGTTTTCCTGCCCACGTGCTGCTCAGCGGGCATCAGGAACGCCATCAGCTGACAGGTGCCTGCTTGTGCGCGGGCCTCGCCGTCTCTCCCACTTTGGAGCAGGTCCTGCTTTCCGGTGTGAAAGCCTGAGCGTGGTTCGCTCATGATCACTCCCGGCGCCCCTCCCTGACTCCAGGACCCCCACGTGCACGGGGAAGGGCCGTGGCCAGGACCCCTGCAGGGAGAAGCCTCCTGCAGGAGGTGGGAGGAAGGTGGGCTCAGCTCACCGTCAGACCAGGGTGCGCCCCTCCTGTGAGGGCCTGACGGGTCATTGCTCCGGGGCGGTCTCAGGGCCACAGTGGCCTGTCTGTGATGGTCACTCTGCATCTTCCTGCTGCCCCGGTGAGGGAGTAACCATGTTTGCTTGTGTTGCAGGTGAAGAAGCCCATGGTCAGAGAAGGGAGATGACTTTCTGAAGTTGGCAGGGTAGCCAAACTGAGCTGAGCCTGGGGCTCCTGTGACTTCTGAGCAGGCCCCTTCCTGTCCCACGGCTCGTGTTCTCTCCCCACGCCTGAGTGAACCAGCGAGACAGAAGCGCGGAGAAACAAGGCCCCGATCGCGCACGACGCGCCATTCTGTCCAGTTCGAGAACCCAGTGCTACTATTCTCAGCTCACTGAGCTGCTTCCAGCAGGCCCTGTGCAAGCATGGGGCCCTGCGCTGAGTCCCGGCCACCATGCTGCCACCCCTGACACACTCAGATGACCCAGGAGAAGGCCTGCGAGGCCTGACACACCAGGATGGTTCTCACTCCCCATTGCTGTCCGGTAGCTCACCGTCTGGTCAGGCGAACACGATGCCTCCCAGGCCCAGCCCAGCCCGCTGGCAGGTGCAGAGCAGCATCTTCATGCCCCGCCTCCAGCCTCCACAGCGGCCCACGCAGGGGACGGGCCGCAGGGGATGGGGCGGAGCGGCGGGAGGGGCAGGGCTGGGTCGATGCTGAAGAATTAAATCGGGGAAGAGGTTGCATGGCAGCCCTCAGGTTTGCTTTGGGTTTTTGTTTGTGAAAAGTGATTCCTAATGAAGCTACTGAGAAGGACTTAAAGGACCAATGTAGCAGCCTCACATGGACATGGCCATCAAGAGCAACGTGAAAAGGTATTCGAGATGGAGCAGCCGATTGCTTCATCCCACAGAGTGAAACACTTTTGGAAAATTGTGAGTGGTCCTGACAGTGTAAATACACACAAAGAGGAAGGAAAGAATAGGAGCTTTAGGTTCGGATCTGCCCTTCCATCCTCAGGACAGGGCAAGCTCAACGTCTAATCTCCCTGATCTTCAATGGCCTCAAACCAAGTTGGGAGAATGATGCCTACTGGCTCTGGCAGGCTTGCTCAGTGGTTAGAGTGTCGGCCCTCGCACCGAAGGGTCTTGGGTTCAGTTCCCAGTTAAGGGCACGAACCTGAGTTGCACGTTCCACAACCGTGGTTGGAGTGCATGCAGGAGGCAACCAACTGAGGTATCTTTCTCACAGCAATGTTTCTCTCTCTCTCTTCCTCCATTTCACTCTCTCTAGAAATCAATAGAAAAAACATTCTCATTTTGGGGAGAATGAAAAAAAAAAAATAAGGTACTTACCAGATAGGACAGCTGTGAAGATTACATAAATGCATTATCAATGTATTAAATCAATTTATTAGAGTGCCTTTTTTCAGTTTTAGTTTAGTAAACCTACAGTTTTTGGTCTGTAAGTACATATATGCACTTATGTGTCAGCTTTCTTCTTTTTTTTTATCCTCACCTGAGGACATGCTTAGAGAGAGAAACATTGATGTGAGAGAGAAACAGCTATCGGTTGCCTTCGAATGCTCCCCTATCGGGGATCAAACCCCTACCCCAGGCACGTGCCCTGCCTGGGAATGGAACCAGCAACCTTCAGTGCACGGGAGGAGCTCACCTGGCCGGGCTGGGCCAGCTCTCTGCAGGTGTCACAGCGGTTTTATAAAAATAAGATGCAAGAATTCTTCCAATATGCCTTTGAAGCAGAAAATCGGAAAGGGTGTTTGTCTGTAATTCACAGGTGAGCAAAGGTGGAGTCCCAGGAGGAGAGTGAGCTGGGCACCAACCCAAGCCTGACATGCACTTCTGCAGCTTCCAAACCCTGGTCAGCGCTGGGCACCGCTGTCCGCGAGGCAGCAGGCGCAGAGGGTGCGAACTCACCCTGCTGGCTCTGCCTGCCCAGGCCCTGGGCGGGTGCTGAGCCTCAGAGAGGGAGCGGGGGGAGGGCTGACCTTTCTCTTCCTGGGGATGGGCTCGTCGAAGAGCAGGCTGCTGGCCTCGGCCTCGTCGATGCCGTCGTCGGGCGCGGGGCTGCGGAAGGGCTTGGCGCAGTCGGCGGACAGCGGCGGCGACGGCGTGGACGGGTTGGACTGGTCGCTGGGGGCGCTCCAGCTCCAGTAGCCGCTGCTGCAGCTGCTGGACGGGGCACCGCCCTCCTTCCAGGATCCACTCATGCTCTCTGCGACCAGACAACCAGCGTCAGTGCTGGGGTGCAGGGGCCGGGGACGCGGACACAGGGCGGGCCTGGACCCTACTAAGCACAGCCAGCACCGCTCCCCAAAATGTGCTTCAGCTCGGGGTGCACTGTGCATAGCTCGGGAAAAGAGCTGCGTGACACTGAGCTATTTTCACCACATGACAGGCTTTCCTAACAGTTTCTGATGTAGGTGGTTTGGGCACGTCCTGCCTCGGGATGACAGTGGGGGGTGGGGAGTGGGTGGGCATGAAAACAAGAAAGAAAAGGGTGCTTTTGTTCACTAACTTTGGGGCGCTCTGAGTTTACTGTGTTTCTAAGAGGGAAATCACCTGCAATATTGTCCCTCTCCCCCAACCCGTATCTCTCACGGCTCTGAGACCTTTGGAATAGGTTTACGGGAAAAGTTAGTCCCAGGTGTCAGAGTCTAAGAGAAAGAACGATCTCCGCAGAGTTACCCGAGGCCACTGACACGAGGAGCCGTAACAGTGCCTTGCATTGGCTGCTTTCCGTCTCACAAAGCTCATTCACACAGTCCCGTGCGTGCTCACAACACCTGTCTCTCGGAGCAAGGACTCCGTGTGGGTTTTGCAGACGAGGACCTGAGGCACAGGGAGCCGCGACGCGCCACGTGGCCAGGAGTGGACCCGGCCCAAACCCTGGTCTACCAGTTGGCTTCTTTCTCCTTCAGGGCCTGGGTCTCGTGTGGTAGGAATCCCCCCCTTTTCCAGCCACGCTGAGATCAGAGGAGAACTTACGGGCAACGCTTACTGATGAGATGGCTGCCGAGTTCTTCCTTCGCACTGTGGGGAACAGGAAGTGTTTGCTGATGCGGAGAGATCTTTGTCCAGTTAGAACGCCTTAGGAGGAACCTTATAGATCTGACTTCCTTTTTGGATAATTTCTCCTCCATATGTATGTGCATTTTGAATACATTAAAACTATATTTTAAATTCAAGGGAGGGGGGGATCCCTAAATGTCTCAGTATGCTGTTAACATTGGCGTAATTAGTAACCAAGAGAAGACAGCCAATGGACCAGCATCCGTGGGAAAATGACTACCTTCACCCAATCACAGATTTCTAGCATATTCCTCAACTGTGTCAAGCACAACGTTCTGTTAGAGGAATGAAGTGTTAAGTTGAAATCATGGAAGAAAGTGATTAAAGCATCTCTGCAGGTGTCACATCTCATTAAAGCAAGGTTCTTCCCAATCAATGGCCATTTCTGCAGGATCAAGCCTTTCTGGCACCAACACAACCCAATCAGCACCTCACTCCCTGCAGTCCCCGGCCAGTGCTCACCAGGCCCGAGAGCCTTTCTGAACGAGACAGCTGCGTTCTGCAGACCTCCAGGGCCTCCGGGGCCTCCAGGGCACGCCCAGCGGACACACTCCTGGCAGCTCAGGCGGCTGTGATACAGCACAGCACGTGCTGGTGAAGCAAGCGTGTGGTGCCAGGGGATGGTCAGGGTAGGTGGCTACACAGAGCAGGGGAGGTGACGGGGCCTGAGTTGATTTTGAAAAGCAACAACGCATTTTGAAAAGCAGTGAGTCCATTGCCTCATGTCAATGCCCAAAGTTCAGTTGCTGACTTGGGAATGACGTTTCCTTTAAGAAACACTATTCAATGAGAAGGACAACGTGACATAGAAATGAATTTTTCAGAAAAAGTCAGAACCAATTCGAGATTCAGACACTGAGTGGCCAGATTATTATGATTTCTGAATATATATATTAGAGGCCCAGGTGCATGAATTCGTGCAGGGGTGGGGTCCAGCCAGCCTGGCCAGGGGGAGGGGACATGGGCGGTTGACCTGCCTGCCTGTTGGTCGAACTCCTGGTCGAGGGGACAATTTGCACCTTAGCCTTTTATTAGATAGGATATACACTGAGTGGCCAGATTATTATGAGTTCAGAGATCATAATAATCTGGCACTCAGTGTATATGGCCGTGTCTCCTTCCCTGACACATGCATTTGGTGAAATGCAGACAGCCGTGCTGGAAGCTCACCCTCTCTGCAGATCCACTTCCTGACAAAACAATCCTTTCTAGGCTCAAAAACAATCACAACAGTCTTAAAAAATTCACCGATAGACAATAATTCTGGACATAAATTCACCAACACCTTCAGTATCATTAACTGCTTTCCCTGCCTGCTGCAGACAATTTGGGATTATAAACTGGGTGGGTGTTTTTTGAAATCATAACGAACAATGAATTCCTTTCTGTATAACTACGGTATGCTAATAAAGGTTTGCGTGGCAGAAGCAAACGGTTTATTTTGATTCCAACCTTTCAAGGCAAAGGAGCATTAAAAATGTTCTCAATTAAAGAAGAATGCCGTGTAAAAATACTGATTGCATTAAAATTTCTTCTCTGAGGAATCTCTGACATTCTGTAGTTCCTTTTTTTTCCTTCTCTTTTCTGGAAAACAATGAGAATCTACAATTTATTGGCATTTGGTGGCCCAGCGTGGGACAAGCCCTTGTCTGTAACGTTGAGGAATCTTTTCTCTATAAACTCTTCAACCTTTTATATAGCTCCGTTCCCCGGAGATCAGTTTGGGTGTCTTCAGGTTTGCCTTCCCCGAAGTCTTCCTCAGGGGCCTGGCCACACTGAGCGGCGGGAGCTGGGCGGCCGGTGAGAGGCCTGGCAGAGGGGTGTTCCCTCAGCAGCAACACCAGGCTCCCTCCTGGCACCGCCCGGCGCCGCGGCTGCAGTGGTAACACCGCGTGGGGTGGTCGAGATGGGCTGGGGCACTCCCGTGGACGGTGTGGATTTGACTTCCCGGCACCTCGGTCTTTCTTTGCACCGGCAGCTGGAGTGGAGTGCGTTTTGGGGAGTTCTCACTGGATGTTCAACAGATTTGTTTTCACACCGGGTGCTTACCCCCAACCTATGTGTGCGCCAGACCTCAGTCTGCTAGCTGGCCATGCTGGCTTTGAGAGAAGGGTTCCCTTGCAATAGCTTCCACTCCGGAGCCTCGTGTTCATTCAGCCCACTCCCTCGCCGGCGGTCCACCGAGCACTCTTGCCAGAAATCAGCGCCTTCGTCTGGGTGCTGGACTCAGCCCGCTTCATGCGTGAGCTTCTGAAGCATCAGACGTCTGTCCTTGAACATCGCTTTTCCCTTGGCTTCCAGGAACCCACGTTCTCCCCCCTCCTCACCGCTGGTCCCCCTCAGGTTCTTTCCCCGAAGTGAGGGCGGGCCTCACCCCACCTCTCAGTCCCCTCCCAGTCTTCACTCACCGCCTCCACATGACTCAGTGATCTCCCCTCTCCTCATGACTTCCTCACAGCAGCCCAGATCTCGCCAGCCGCTGCCCCGAATGAGCCTCCGTGTTGCCCATGGCACATGCTCCTCTTCGGCCTGCTGACGTCTTCAGTGACCCAGCTCCTGCCCGAACACTCACTGACAGACTCACTGGTATGTGTGGGCCTTCTCAGGGGCAGGCCTCCGTGCTGAGGCCCCTGACGGCCCGGAGAGCACCTGGCTCCTCCTCCTCCATCCCTTTGTCCATCCCCACATCCCGGTGACTCCTCCTTCCTCCCATTTCTCGGTTAATGTCCTGTCCGTCCCCTCTGGGACCACCAGGATCCACGACAGCCGGAGGGTCTGTTGCTGCTGTTTCCTTCTGTTTTTGTCTGGAAGCCCAGCTGTGACTGTCCAGGGCCGAAGCCACGTTGTGGCTCTCTGGCAGCCTCAGACGAACGTCCGTGCTCCTGGCCAGGCCTCCGTCACCGCTGCTGCTCTCCTGTCCTCACAGTGAGCAGTGAGCCCCAGTGGCCATGACTAACATGGCAGACCGGAGTCGGAGGATGCAGGGAGAATTCCAGCTTTGCTGTTTACAAGTCAATTAATCCCATGTGCCTCCATCACTCATCTGTAAAATAGCGACAATGATAGCCACAGGGTTGTGCGAATGACGTGAGACAGAGGGAGCACGGGCTCGGCAAGTGCTGCCCCTGACGAGGCTGTGACTGGGAGCCTTCCCCCGGAGACCGAGCACCGCACGGGACTGAGGGCGTTCACCGCAACGACACACCCACACCGTCTAGCACAGCACCCAGTAAGCACCCCCTGAGTGATGAACGGACTGAATCATGGCTTTTGATGTGGAGTCTGGGACAAAGCCTCTGTGCTCTGACCCAATTGCCTCTCCTGTGGAACGAAACAGTGATGGGAAAGAGCTCCATTCACCCGGGGAAGGGGCAGGGCGCTGCGGTGAGTGCCCTGGACACGGGCGTGCGGGAGTGGGAGCGGGTAGAGGGGTGACTGTGGGCTCTCTGGGAAGACGAGGAAGCTGGCCAGGGTCCCCATTTCTCCCACACTGCCCTGTTCCTGCTCGCGGGGAGGCGTAATCGCTCATTCCATTTGATGGGAAAGAGACCCCCAAAGGGGGCTGTGCTCATGGTGCCCTCCCTATGCCCATCCCGCCCGCCCTCCCCTCACCCCAGCTCACCGTTCGGCCTCACGGGAGGGCTGCGGACCAAAGGGCTCGTGGACAGGCTGGTGAGTACCATGGCCGCTGTCACCTTGTCCATGTCCAGTTCCTCCGAGGACTTCCTGGAAAACAGGGAGGGCACTGTCAGCCGTGCTCGCTCTGCTGGACGGGAGGCCCTGCCACCTACCATCACAGGAGACAGGAGAGGCGGGGGGGGGGGGGGGGGGGGACGCCCCAGCGAGCCCTCTGCGGGGGACAGGACCGAGCAGCGAGTCCCAGTGGCGGAGTGAAGACTGCCATCGCTCACCGAGACGGACACGCACTGGGACGGACAGGTCCCGCTGGCTCGTGAATTCTGGCCGGTTAACCCGAAAGAAAGGCTCATACGACACTGGCCATGTGGACAGCAGTCAGCGGACCGGGGCTGATTTCCACGAAGGAGTTAACATCGAACATGCCTGCAGTACACCCGGCGTCAGAACCCGCGTCCCCTCCTGCATGGGCATTCCCAGGGGGCGGTGAGGAGCCCTCGGACACCGTGGGGGCAGGGAGTGGCCACACCGACTGACGCGCCTTCCTCCTGGCCCGCTGCTGCCTCATGAAAGCAATGGAGTCGCAGAGAAAAGTCAAACTGCTCCCGTCCAGGGGGTGGGGCTGCTTAACTGATTCCAGGACAAACGTATGAAAAGTTCACGGTTTGGCTCTCCAGCGAGCCCCAGGACGCTCAGTTACAGAGCAAAGTGCCCGTCCAGTCCTGGCTGGGGACCGGCAATCGCCGTCTGTGGTCCCCAAAGCTCCTGCTCTCTTTCTCGGAAAACTGTTCTAGCCCAAGACCAATTCCCTTTCTCAAGGCTGGCAATGAGAGATGCTTCCAGAAGGCGCGTTTGCATGGAACACTGCGGAAGGTACCCTGCAGGGTCTCAGGACCACCCGGAGCAGCGGGGGAGCTGCTCGGGCCCATGGCGCACCCCGGAAAGACCACAGCGCCCACAGGCCACAGGGCCTGGGGCTTGAGAGCAGAGGGAGGCCAGCTTCCTGCAGAAACGGGAGCAGCGAGGGAAGGACTTAGAGCTTCAGGTCACTGATGCTCACGCACCCCTCCACCCCATGCAGGCGTGTGGGTGTCACCAGGGCCGCCCAGGAGAAAGGCCTGCTGGGCACACTGTCCGTGGCTGCCGCCAGAGCCCCGCCGTCACCACGGCTCCCCACGGGGCGGGCACAGCAGGCCACCGCCATCGTCCCAGACGGAATGACTGGAGCTGCTGCTGCTCCTCCCACTCTGTCTCCTCTTTTTAACAAAAGTGCTGAGAGCCGGGATCAGGGGCCTGGGAGCTGGCCGCTGGGCAACGGCAGGTCCCTAATTCCTACAGGGACTCCCTCTGCAGCCACACTTCTTTCTAGTCCGTGGTTTCAGAAACCTCCATTTCCCTCCTGTAATCTGCTTTGCATCGTTTTATTTTTAAAATATATTTTATTGATTTTTTACAGAGAGGAAGGGAGAGGGATAGAGAGTTAGAAACATCGATGAGAAAGAATCATCGATCAGCTGCGTCTTGCACACCCCCTACTGGGGATGTGCCCGCAACCACGGTACATGCCCTTGACCAGAATCGAACCCCGGACCTTTCAGTCCACAGGCTGACGCTCTATCCACTGAGCCAAACCAGTTTCGGCTGCTTTGCATGGTTTTAAAATTTTCACATTAAGGTCTGTTTTAGAGGTCTAGTCAATAATTAACTTAAAAGCTGGTCTATGTGTTGTGTTTTTTTTTTTTTTTTTTTTAATATGAAGATCAATAGCAAAAGTGTCATGTAAAATACGATTTTTTTGCATTGCCAAAGTCTGCCACTACCTTTCAACATCGTGATCAGAAAGCAGGTTCCCAGTGAGGAGCAAAACGCAGAGCAGATGTCAGCCTCCTCGGAGCTCTGTGTTTGGCCACCTTTGGTTCCCGTGGGCCGGGAGGTCACGCGGACACCCCGCGGCCCGCTGCTCACCAGCGAGCCTGTGGTCCCGGGGAGGGTGCCACGCCGCCTGGAACATGGGGCGTGGCGTGTTTTGTTTTTTATCCGTGTTTATTTCTTTCGGTGCATTGCCATCTAATTACCGATTAATTGGTTCTGCAAATGCAAATCCTGGTAATTAAATGGGAAGAGATGATGCTCCACGTGGGACTTGTCACACTCAGGGAAAGCGTTGCTGAGCCGCCCAGCGGCCGTGGGGCTGCTGAGGAAAAGCCCGCCCACCGGGTGATCAGACTGAGAGTTTTCTCTGATGGGAACGGACTCGGACCCCCTGTGGAAGGCTGCCCGACCCCACGCTCACACAGGCGGAGAGCCTGTCCGAAGAACCTTCCTTCCCAGGCCTGGCTGAGTATTACGGGACTGTAGAGTTAGTTCTTAAATAGCCCTACGCCTTGTCCCTCTGTAGGCGCTTTGTCGCTCAGCTGAGGGGCTGTGGTGGATGAGCAGGATCTCCAGATGCGAGAGTCACGTTTCAGGGAGGAAGCAGGCGAGTCCGTGGCTGGCAAATCGCTCGGGCATCCTGGTTGGAGGATGTGGTGGGAGAGGAGAGGGCACAGGCCTGGCTGGGTCTCGGGCCTCATGGGCCAGGCCAGGTGGACTTTTGTATTCTCATAAGCAGACAGAGAGAGAGAGAGAGAGAGAGAGAGAGAGAGAGAGAGAGAGAGAGAGAGAGATAGAGCCATTGAACATACATGAATCTGGGAGAGAAGTCATCAACCTGGATTTTAGAAACAGGTCGAAACGCAAACAGGAACGGACAGGGAGACGGGAGGCGTGCTCTGGCTATTTTAGTTAACTCTCCATCCCAATGCAAAGTGCTGGCCTAAGACCACTGCTCCCCCTGCAGAGGCAGGAATCCGCCTGCGCACAGAGCTCTCCATGCGGCCGTGGAGGGTCGCTGGGAGAAGACTGCAGCTCAGCAATGCGTCACGTCCTGCGGCTTCACATCCGCTCTCCGCCACGACTGGCTGTGTGACTCTGGGGAAATCACTTAACCTCTCTGAATCTGTTTCTTCATTCGTAAAGGGAGGGTAAATATAGATCTGTTGAGATGATTCAACGGGAAAACACACGTGGGCACCAGCAGAGCCTCACCCACAGCCAGGATTCCTCAGACGTGAGCTCTTACCCTCACATCCCAAACCCACCCATGACATGGGTCCCACACGCGAGAGGGGCCCAGCCTCTCCTCGCTCTTCCAACCGCACCAGCACTAGCAGGCGTGGCTTCCTACTGAGGGGAGGGGTGCTGCCAGTGGTGGTGTTTTCCCCAAAGGACCAAACTGTGCCAATGTCACAGGCGTCACCCGGTGAGAGGTGGCCATCGGCACAGGAAGTGGCAGCTGCTGAGCCCTCCCTGGGCTCGTGGTGCCAGGGCCAGGATCCAGCAGTGACGCGGTGGCCCTGGGGCACGGGCCACACAGCCAGAGCCCGGAGCAGGTCTGGGTTATGCCCCGAGTTCCTGCTTTCAGCGTCACTCTTGAGGACCAGACTGAGCCGGGCGCTGCTGGACACTGCAGAGAGAGCCTCAGAGGAAACCCGTGGGCCTGGCCACCCTAATCCCGCCCTCCCCCCATACACACACATACACAACCAGAAACCTACACAGGACACAAAGCTAGGAGGTGGCACGGCCTTGGTGAGGACCTACGTAGGTCCCCGGCTAAGGGAGCCCGACGGGTGAGGCAGGGGGCAGGAGAGGGGGGCTGGTGCCAGACTACCCTGAGAAGGCACAGGATGCTCAGCGTGGTGCCAGGCAGGGGGGCAGGGACAGGCCCGGGAGCACAGAGGTGTTTCGAGTGGCCAGGCTTCAGGGAGGTCAGGTCAGGTTAGGGCAGTGGTCGGCAAACTGAGGCTGGTGAGCCAAATGCAGCTTGAGAGTTGTGGTTTTCCGCTCTGTTGACTAATGAGTTTGCCGACCACTGGCCGAGACTCTCGATTCCAATAATTACAGGCTGTTGTTCCTTGTGATTAAGCCCCATCCCAGTGGTCGGCAAACTCATTAGTCAACAGAGCAGCAAACCCTGGCTCAAGAGCCGCTTGTGGCTCACAAACCACTGTCTGCCATCCACTGGGTTGGGGAGATGCCCTCAGGCTTGCTTTTCAAAAAGTGCATCTGGCTGCCGGGTGGGAAATGAGTTTCCTGGGCTTGACAGCTGATCTGTTATCGGCCAAACGGACTGTGGCCGCGGCGGAGGGTGACGTCACCTGTGACAGCGAGGTCCGCAGGCGCGGCACGCATCGGCAGGCACAGCGCCGACGGCACGGTGGGCACGGCCGCAGGCCCGGTGTGCGTGGCTGCAGCCTGGCCCCGGGGCTGTGGCCGGTGTGGACAGGCTGTTGTTTCTGTCACAAGAAGCCCTTCCTTCTTTGAGCCACTTCCCGCCTGAATGCCATCTGCTGTGAGCACTCACCGTCCCCGCTAACCTGGCAGCCAGGAGAGAGGCGCCTGGGCCCGAGAGCGTGACAGACGTTTCCCTGCAGCTGGCGTGCTGCAGTCACGGCGGGAATTGGCAAGGCAGAGCACACCCTGGGTCAGCACTGATGCCGCTCCCAGCAGCTCCTGGAATCGGCCGTCTAGGCCAAGTTCCACCACTTCGAAGACCCCCAGACCCTCAGACAAGGAAACGGCCTGGCAGGAGCTCTTCCCTGGAAAGATGCAGCCACACCCCGGCCGTGGACGTGGGGACAGCTTCTGTTAAGAGCCGGCACACGGCTGAAACCGGTGTGGCTCAGTGGATAGAGCGTCGACCTGTGGACTGAAAGGTCCCGGGTTTGATTCCGGTCAGGGGCATGTACCTTGGTTGCGGGCACATCCCCAGTGTGGCGTGTACAAGAGGCAGCTGGTCGATATTTCTCTCTCATCGACGTTTCTAACTATCCCGCTCGATCCCTCTCTGTGTAAAATCAATACAAAATAAAAATAAATAAAAAGAGCCAGTCCATGGATCTGGGTGGCGGCCACGGTGGCCATGCAGAGCACTTTGCTTCTTCCTGAAGGAATCTGTGGCAAAGGCGGTCACTGTTAATGCTCACTTCCCTGGGAGGTGCTTCTGGTAAAGCCACAGGGAAGATGTGTGTGATTCTGCGTGAAGGACATGGAGGGCGAGGAGGACTGTGCCCGGCCCCGAGTCCTGCCCACGGTGGCCGGCCGCTGCCCGGGCGGCCACATCCAGCCCTCGAAGGAGCTCCTGCGCCTCAGCAGTGGCCACCGCAATGGTCACACGGTCGGGAAGAGCTCAGCTGTTCCGCTGGACTCCTGGGGGCGCGGGGGGCGGGGTCAGGGGGGTGGGGCAGGGTGAGGCGGCGGGTGGAGGTGCCCTGAGCAGCGGGCAGTATGCGGTTAACAGGGAGCCTGATAAGTGCCACAGTTGTCATCGGGCTGAAACAGTAATCCGGATTGCATCTCTCATTCTGACATTGCTTTGCGTCCAAGTTGGGCCACTGCAGGCTGCTGATGGGGTGAATGACCTCAGGGCTGGAGGCCCCGAAGCCACGTGGGTTTCTATAATGAAAGACCCTCCAGCCACATTCTGTGGAGATACAGCGATCTCCCGAGGGCGCTGGGAAAAGATGGGTCCAGTGTGTTCTGGTTTGCCGATTAAAGAAAAAGAAGGGGACTTCTGCCTCGATCTAAAAACCAGGCAGAGAAGACTGTATTCCTTATCCCCACGACCTTCATTCCTGAAATAACGTGTTTTTTTTGTTTTTTAAAAAATATATTTTATTGATTTTTTACAGATAGGGAGAGGGATAGAGAGCTAGAAACATCGATGAGAGAGAAAGACTGATCAGCTATCTCTTGCACATCCCTACTAAGGATGTGCCTGCAACCAATGTACATGCCCTTGACCGGAATTGAACCTGGGACCTTTCAGTCCGCAGGCCGACACTCTATCCACTGAGCCAAACTGGTTTCGGCATAACAACATTCTTATGTCGTCAGCAGACCTACAGGTGGGCTCACAGCTGCAGTCATTCTATGTCATTGTTTCTGCAAAGAGAGGGACTCCTTCTGCTCCGCCAGGCTGTCCAGGAGTGAGAGGGGCACAGGGGACAGAGAGGGAGCAGCTGGCATGGCACCAGTCCTTCCTCTGAGAGCCAGGCCTGCCCTTCGGAGCAGCCACTCGCTGGTGGAGGTGTTGGCTACGTCGTGTGCTAATTCACTCTCGCTCTAGGCGGGAGGGGGGGATTGGGGCTTTTATTCTAGTTGTAAGCTTTGGTTTAGTTCATGCTGAGCTCTCTGGGACCTGTCTGCCGATTTCAGCTCGAGGGAGGAGAGCACGGTGGATGCAGCCCTGCCTTACCTGGCTTGTGCTCTGAAGAGGGGACCCACGGGTACAGGTTGTAGACAGAATTAATCCCTTTTAAATCTGCTTAAGTTTCAGATTTGGCTTTAGACAATGTAGTCTTCCCCCCTTACCCCCCCCCTAAAATGCATCTTCATTCTCTTAACTAATATTCAGGATTCCCAGTGCTGGAGTCTTCACTCACACTGTTTAAGTGCTGCCATGGCCGGTATTACTAACACCCCATCTACACACGCCTTCCCAGCGCGCAGGCCGCCAGCCAGGCTGCAGATGCTAGTGGCCCCAGGGGGGTCTTCATACCACACATCAACGCTGTCTGCGCGGTCACCTCCATGGCCTTGATTTAAATCTGAGACGTGCTTGTCCTCTTCTCTCATTGAACTACATTTGTGAGCTAACTGCAGCCTGTGTACACATTTTTCCTGTGTTACACTTACAAACATCTTACCATGAAAAGGATTTCTTTTATACACATGGGTCACGGATTCCACACTCACAGGAACATAGCGTGTACAAGTTCAGGTTGACCCCTTGGATTAAATTATAGGCTCATTACTCCTATCGAAAAAGTGTTTTTGCTTTGTAAACGATTCTTTACATAGAATTTAAATTAAATAAATTTTCTTTAAATATCATAGAATTCTTATAATGTGATTAAAATGTTTTTGAATGATTAGATTTCAATTCAGCTAATTCACCCAAACTTTAACCCCTACCTCAATACCTGTTTTATTGGTTGAACCACATGACATTGCTGGCGCTCACTGTTTTTTACCTGTAGAGTGGCAGTTCCATACGGTTCGTATGGCGTGTACTCTTAGGAAGCATCTATCTTCAGTGTCACCGGCTTTCACTGAAGAGAATCTCCTACAGTACAGTTCACACAGGCTTCGATTCAACGGCTACTGCGTGCCAAGTACTGCTCTGGGAGGCATGCCACGCCCCACGGCTTGTCCGGGGACACGTGAGCCCTGGGGGTGCAGCTCCTGGGCAGGGGGTGGAGGCCATGTGCCCGGTGGATCCTCACACACAGCATGGCTGCTCAGGTGCCTGAGTTCTTTCACCATGTCACCATGTCACCGGCATGTTCCCATCAGTTCATACAGCCATGGGACCGTCCACAGAAAATGGTAATTCCCTCATGCTCCAGCCTGTGCACAGCTATCCCGTCTAAGTGCTAGGAAACCAAGCCTGTGTGCTGAACACCCCGCGCTGGCAGCTGCACAGCGTGTCTGCTCAGTGCAGGGAACATGACCTTCCCCTGGGACAGCGGGAGGAAGCGGCAGAGTCAGGAACACAATGCGAAGGTCACTGCTGGGCACGGCGGGTCAGGGCCGGCAGTGTGGCTCCCGGCCAGGGCACCTCCGGTTTCCTGCCAAGAGGCGGTGAATAGCGGTCAGCAATGCCACGGGACGTGGCTGCAGCGGGGACAGCCTCAGTCCAGGGAAGCAGAGCGCCAGCACTGCTACTTCACACTCCTGAAAACACCACCACCGTCTCAGGAGCCGGGAGAGGCATTCCATCTAAAGTAAAGCGTATCTGTCACCTGACATGGGCACTCTCGGGCGTGAACAACCACCTCTGCGGGCAGTGTTTCCCTTGTTAGGCTGTCACAGCAGTGCGGTCCGGCTTACAGGCGCATTACCCTAATGGCTCGCTGCTTAAACTGGTGGGACGACCCATGCAGTCTACCTTCCAATTCTGTGCTAGGAAGCAATTCTAAGTATTTCAAATGCAAATAGCTTGTTAGTCAGCTCACAGTTACCTGTCTTCCTTTTCCTTTTGAGTCATCATCACCTGCCTTTGTATACACTGAGAGAGCCCAGGAGCTCTTGCAAGGAATTCATAAGCATGCCAGCTACAGAATCTGGGAATCCCTGAGCTCTGAGGAGAAGGTGAGCCACGTGAGCACAGCTACAGAAGTCTGGCGGAGAAAGCCCTTTGCAGGAGGCCCTCGCTCACTCCATGGAGGGCTCTCCCCCGTGGAGTGCGGTCTCTGGGAGGCTCCACGCAGCACAGGGGGGAACGAGCACCTGCTGTCAGGTCGGCGGGCGGGGTTGCAGGAGCTGAGAGGGTAGTCACAGCGGCTGTCGGTCTGACACCTCCACGAAGCAGCCACTGAGACAAGAGCCACGCTGTACCTGACGTCCTGGGAGGACGTCTGGGGAGGAAGGAGGGGGAGGAAGGAGGAGGAGGCCGGGGTGGGTGAGCCTGTGTGCCCCGGGGCGGCTAGGCGGCTGCAGACAGCGAGGGAAGCAGCAGGGGGCAGGGAGGATTGGGAGCGGCTCTAAGAGTCTCAGCACAAGTTGCTGGGCATCCTGAGCAGGTGCCTGCGCAGAGTCCCAGGTCAGACGTAAACGGCCAATTCCCCAGCCCCGCTGCGTGGGGTTCGAGGAGGGGAGGGCCCTGTCATCAGAGCCGTCTGCAGACCGCTCCGATACTTGCCCTAGAGTTACCTTTATTATTATATCGCCTTCAGGTTAGTCCTTCGGCCAAACCCTGGATGTCAGCCACCTCCTCAGATAAATCTAACGGTTAACACTCACGCAGCATTTGAGCTCTCTGTCCCCACCACTGTTCTAGTGACTTCCATGAACTCAGCGGGCCCTCAGGGTACAGCTGGAGGTCCGCACTGCTCGGGGTCCTGCTCTCAGGGCTGAGAGAATAGAGGCTCTGAGAGGCAGAGACAATGGTGGAGGCTGGGGCCCCACCCAAGCAGGTGGACTCCACAGCATGTGTGGACTGGACGTGTGTGTCTCCTAAAATCCACACGTGAGGGCCGCCTGCCACGCGATGGCTCTCGGAGGTGAGCAGGCTCAGAGGAGGTGGCGGGCGAGGGAGGAGGCCCGGGATGGGTTGGTGCTTTATGAGGAGAAGAGGCGACACCGGACAGAGGGCAGCGCCTGCCAGCGAACAGGGCCCTCGAGAGCCCGACCGCTGGCCCCTGCGTCCGGGACTCCAGTCCCAGGCCTGGGCGGGAGGCCTGTGAGCGCCGGCCGATCCTTTGTAAAAGCAGCGGAGCTGGGCCGTCCCGGGGCCGGGAAAAGAGGTGACGGGCGTCAGGCAGGGGATGGGGCCGGCCCGGCCTGTGAGTGCGGCTTCCCCCGGAGGCCAGGGCACCCCGGAGGCCAGGGCACCCAGGACCAGCGGGCCAGCGTGTGGCAGGGAGGGCAGGGCTCCCCTCACTGCAGGGCCCAGGCCCGTCCAGCTCTTCAGACAACACCCTCGGGGGCGGGGGCGGGGGGCGGGGGGAATTCTGGTGCACTGCGGCTACAGCCCCAACTGCTCCCACAGCCGCTAGCGACAGGTGCAGCGACGATCTCTGAGCAGCAACAGGAAAGAGGACAGTGACAGCTGTGAGGGCAGCAAACAGTGACCATCACACTGACACGGGACCAGCGGCTACAGACAGGAGACTAGAGAAACACTGTGAATGGCAGGCAGGCGCAGCCTGAGTCCGGAGAGAAACGTGGGTACACCTGCACACGGTGTTGTGAACTGTGTCAGTGGGGGATGGATTCCTCGACACGGATCCGCAGCCTCTGGCAGGTCAAACACTAGTTGTTTTATTTTTTAAAATTAATTAGTTAATTTATTTATTTTAAAGGTGAGTTTCCTTCTTTTTTTAATCCTTTTTAAAAAATATTTTTATTGATTTCAGAGAGGAAGGGAGAGGGAGATACAGATAGAGACATCAATGATGAGAGAGAATAATTATCGGCCGCCTCCTGCACGTCCCTTACTGGGGATCAAGCCCACAACCCGAGCATGTGCCCTTGACTGGAATCAAACCCGGGACCCTCCAGCCCGCAGGCCAATGCTCTATCCACTGAGCCACACCAGTGAGGGCAACACATGGTGCTTTAAAGAAACCTCCGGGGAGCCTGGGCGCGCCAGCTGCACACCCACCTCCGGGCGCCCCATGTGGTGGGTGGGCACCCGGAAGCAGCTGTACAAGCAGGGTTCCCACCACAGCGAGGCTCATCTCACCTCATACGCTGGTGATGTGAAGTGACACAACTTCTGCAAAACAAAAGGCACTGCCCCATCGACAGGGGAGACAGTGCGCGGGCTGCCTCATCCCCCGCTCCCCACATGCCCCTCCAGGTCCCGGGGGGCAGGCAGGGAGCTGCAGATGTCCCCTTCAGTCTCTGCAAACACCCCTAATGACCACCTTACAGACAGACCGAAGGGGCGGAAATGAACGGGATCTTGTCTGGGTGGAGACAGCCAGCCACCGAGCTCCCGTAACACTGCGGCCTGGGGCCATTTCACAAAGGATGGGAACACGTTCAGACCCGCTGATGGTCCGACTTCCAGGCGATAAAGACGGACTGACGTCAGGAGCTCTTTTAAGAATCTGTTAAGTGAGCAAAACAGTTGTTCCCTGTTCATGGGAGAGTGTGCAAGGTGACCAGAGCATTCGGAAGAGACAGGATCACACCCTCCCGGCATATGAGACCTGAGGGATGGGTTACGACCCAGGAGCGCTTCCTGGGTAAGTGATGGGACCCGCCAACAGGAAAGCCAGCCCGGGGTCAGCCAGGCGCCCGTCACCCGTCACCCGTCACCCGAAGCCGCTGCCCTTCCGCTGCCGCTCCCCACGTGCTCACAGACCCCGCGCTCCACGGGACACCCCTCCCTCGAGGCAGCCTCCGCCCTCCCATTTCAGAGTTATGAAGTTCTCCTCCGTCTTTCCGTCTTGAGGCCCAGGCCGCCCCTTCCCCACGGAGCTCAGTGTTTCAGGACAACAGAGGGCAGTTCTCATTCCTCTTCACAGGAAGGTCACCCATATTTCAAAAACTTGAGTGTTTCCTCTAAGTCTTTAAAAATTTTTAAATTGATTTTTAGAGAGAGAGGGAGAGGGCGAGAGAGAAACATCCATCCTCCGGCGCTTCCCCTTCCAGGGACGGAGCCCACACGTGCCCTGACTGGGCATTGAACCTGCAACCACTCTGTGCATGGGACAGCACTCAACCAACGGAGCCACACTGGCCAGGGCCAGTCTTTTCCTTTTAAAACAGATTAAACATCACACATGTGTTTGATGTTTTGCTCCAAACAGTCTAAATGTCCTAATTCCCATGGTGAGATAAGCTCGCACTTCCATCTGTCCCAGCCCAGGGCTGAACTCAGCATTTCAGGCACAATGTGGCCAGTACTCTGTGAAGGGGGACCTGGTTCTGGGGACTCCTTTTTTCTTTTAAATAAGCTTCCTGAAGTTATAGTTCATATACCGCACCTCCCCTCCCCCCAATCATGCTTTAAAGTATGTAGCCATTGGGTGTGAGTGTTTACAGAGCTGAGCAGCCATCGGCACTTCTGGCACATTCCATCCTCATTAGCAGTCACACTTTCTCGCCAGCCCCTGCCAACATCCATCTACTTTCTGTCCCCAGAGGTTTGTCTGTCTGGACATTTCACATAAAATGGGTCAGGTGACATGTGCCATTTCAGTGAGGGGTGGGCTTTGAGAAGCAGCCTCCTTGTATGGGAAGCTGACATTCAGGAGAACCCCTCTTTGGAACCACTCGGAGGCTCCCCACAGAAATGGCCCTGCCCCAACAGAGAAGAAATATCGCCGTCCTAAAAAGGACCCCTTGGGTTTGGCCCACCAGAGGCGGCGAGCACTGCTGCCACTTTCCCTGGATGCGTGACAGTCGTTTGAATGCAGGCCAGACCCCGCACCAGCGGCTTCAGCCCGAGGCAGACGCGTGTTCCTCTCTGTGAAAACTGCTGGCGGGCGGGAAGTTTGTAGTCAAAGGAGGATGATAAAAGGAGAGAGGCCAACGGAAGCTCATGGAAACGAAACATACCAGAGGGAACCTCTACCCAAACCTCCATCACCTCCGAGATGGAAGTTCATCCGTGTGGGTGAAAAACATCCTTATCCCCCGAGCCGAACGCAGTGCCAGGCACGTCCAACAAATACTGAGCGAATGAATGACACCAGTCAGAACGCCGGCCTCTTCTGCAGGCCCTCTTGTCCCCGAGACTTTTCAGTTCATCTGAGTATCAAACATCTGGGTTTTGTTTTGTTTGTTCAACTTTGGTTTCTAATTCCTTTTTGATGAATGAACCTCCGAGGACTCACAAGGCTCTGAGCAGGGATTGCTGGGAGCTCCCGGCTCCTGGAGGCAACCTGGCTCCCTGGGGTTCCTGGATGCTGCCCAGGACCTCAGCTCACAGCTCCTCGCCGGCCTTTGACCTCCTCCTTCCCGGCCTCACATGTTTAGATCAGCAGAATCTTCAACAACAAAAAGTGCTCCACAATGGAGTTCCTCCTACAGCCGCTGGTTCCCGCTTGATCGCTAAGCCATCTGAGCTGCACTGAGTTCATCTCTGCGTGACGTGCAGGTCCGTTACAGGTGTGCAGAGGGGCGGGGGCGGGAGGGGACAGGGCCAGGCCGGGGCGTTTCAGCATAAACATTTGCCCAGCACACAATCCCTCTACTGTCACCGATCTTCCTTTTCTGCCACCTTGCCTCCATGCACACAAGGAGAACTCAGATTTAATATTCATCAATTCAACCGATTCCATGGAAACAATAGTGACTTCTAAGATGAAAAGGAATTATGGATGCATGCTAATCATATTCTTGGCTGAAAAAAAATCATCAACATTCTGACTCATCAAATGAAATGACTCACTAACACACAGGCCGTCGGAGGACACTCGGCCTGCAGGTCCTGCCGGCTGTCAGAGGGGCCGGGGGAAGAGGTGATACTGCGAAACAGTGATCAACCGGGAGCACGTTTCTAGGCTCACAGGACGGGCGCCAAACCGCCCTCAGACTGTGTTTTCAGCGAGACTATCCGAGCTGCGTTTCTCTCTTCTCCCAAAGGAAGGCGCTTCTTCCTTTTCCCACGAGAGGTTCGGAACAGGGCCCAGCACTGGGGCAGCCACTCCTTGGTGGCTGTGCTTTTGCTATTCCGATGAGGCTGTCTGCACTGTGGCTTCCGACTTCTGGTTTGGGGATGTGGGGAGAAAAAGGGGAGCATGAGGCTCGAGTTGGGGTTGGTGAGGGCAGGGTGCCTCCACACCCACCTTTCAGAGATTTGCTTGAAAGATTGGTCTAATCCTACATCCCCCACCCCTACCTGCACTTTGGGCTCCTTGGAAGACCTGTTAGAAGTGAAGGTGGGCCCCGGACAGATGGACTCGGAATCTCTGGGGTGGCTCAGGACACTGATATTTAGGAACTCCCCCGGAGGCTAACGAGCGGCCCGCGTGCAGAACGGCGGGGCCTGGTCCAGAGGCCGGCAGGTGGGGACGCTGCGGTGACCAGGACTGGAGACTCCGACCAGCACCTTCGGGGGTTCTCCTGGTGTCATTCACTTTCTTTCATCTTTCAACATAAACACAGGACAGGAGCCTTCACGTGGCAGGCAGGGTTACGGGAGTTTCATTTCAAAGGCTTGGTGTTTATAGTCAGGAGACTTTAGTATTCTTTCCGGTACTTAACAGGATCCGTGTCCACAAACCCTGCCCCCCTTCTGGAACATTTCTTTCCCAGTCCGGGTCAGAAGCCAGATCACTTAGAAGCATTCAGCAGCCCACAGACAGAAACTACAATAGGTTCACCTGAGTCCTCTGTCCCCAGACACCGGCATTCCTCAGCCTCCCGGCACCCGGAGTGTTGGGGCGAATGCCGGCTCAGTGGCCACAACGACCCCGGCTGCTCACCGGAGGCATCCTGTCAGGACTGGCCCACAGGAGGCGTTTCTGGGCGGATGTCTAACTGTCCAGAAAACTCCAACTAACCCCTTTGAGTCATTTAAACTGTTTTGTTCTTTGTTGTTATTGCTATTGTTGTTGTTGTTTTGCTCATAATTTAGCCATTTCAAGCACGATGGTTACATTTTCGGCACGTTCTGTATCTTTAAGATTGCATATTTACTCCTAAACTCTCACAGCAAGACCCCAGGAGTCCATTCAAACTGGGATCACAATCTCATCAGTCGTGTCTACGTAGGAGCCTCGCACTAAATTCCCCAGGAAGCCTGAGCGTCAGGAACAGACCAGTCAGCAAGCCCCATCGCCCTCGCTGTCAGCTTCCTCCTGGCTGCGCTTCCAGCCAGGGGAAGAGGCCAGGCCTGCGACAGCACCGCACAAAGCTCACATCCCCACACGCCATTTGTAAGTGGCCAGGCACTGCGTGCTCTTTAAATAACTGTGGTGGTTACAGCCCCGCCTCCCTTTTAGCTAACATCAGAGCCTCCTGGGCAGGAATATTATAAGGCAAAAAAAATGTGTGAAATGTCTTCTAGTCCAGCCGTCGCCAACCTTTTGGGCCCCACGGACCACCACTAGCATCTAGTCCACCCACCGCTCCCTAAGTCTTGTGCGCTGTTTCCTGTCACTGTGAGGAAACCCTCAGGTATCCCTCTGCCGGCACAAGCCCACGCACGCACCGAGCAGCCTCGCGTGCACACGGAGTGACTTCTTGGGGAATTGTTCACTCTGAGGTTTGTGCCAGGCATGAGGTCACAATGGGAAACCGGACAGCTGCACTCTCCAGGCTCCAGCAGGAGCCGGATCAGGGACTCCACAGCCGCAGGACTGGGTTAAAGGTTTTGTATTCTCCTTGGCAATGAACAGATCCATAGCCATGAACTAGCACTACCTGCTCCGTGGGACCTTGTGAGACTCGGGAGATACTGTGCACAACACCGCCCCCCGGCCCTCTTCCTCCCCTCGCCTGGCCGCATCCAGCTTCATTTGATTCTGTTTCCGCAGATCCTAACCCGTTCCTTCTTTTAGATCCTCTTTCTGAATTACTGTCTTCTTACCGGGATTATTACCGGTTGGCTGGCCGGTCTGTCTTCTACTCTAGCTTCTCTCTCCTCCCCTTCTGGCCACCATCTTCCATCAAGTCTGTAAACGGCCTCTTAAGTGATCTGGCTGAACTCTACTGATCCTGATCTTGCCCCTTCTCCAAATCAGAACCCTCCAATGCCGAATGCCAGCTCCCGCCCACCCCTGCATGACATTCATGAGCTGAGTCCAATCTAGAATTGTCTCCTCATATATGAACCCAAGATGTTGCAGAATAGACCAATGGGACCTGCCTGCTCTTTGCATCCACCTCCCAATGACCCGCTGCTCCGGGGCCCCAGCCACCCCAGATTTCAACACCTTCCTTAGTCAGTGCTGTCGAGAATTTTCTATGGAGTTTCCTGTCCCTGGAATGCCCAACCCCCAACGTGGCTTAAGTTCTACCCACTGTTTAAGGCTATCTCAAATTCGAGCAAGTGATAACGATTCCCTAGTTAGAGTGAATTGCTCTCGTTGTTACATCCCCAATGCTGTGAACTTGGTTCTGTTACTATGGTGGTCACATCACGCTTCCCAATCCCCACGCACACCGGTCACGGGATGCACTGACACTGCAGTTCCTTTGTCTAGAGGTGAGGGCTCTCCTCACCGCCATTGCCCATGATCGCCCCACAGAGGAGGCCCAGGCCAGCCAAACGATGGAACCCCAAGCCTGGCTTCCGAAGAGGGAGGCGGCCAGTGGTGAGGGAGGGACAACAGTGGTGCACAGATGGCAAGCAGTGGTGGCAGTGGGGGCGGTGCCAGCTGCTGGAAGCCAGGGGAAGGAAAACCCGATAGGTCTTGATTGCTGGCCAGGCCTAGGGACCCTACCTGAGGGGTCCCAGATTGCGAGAGGGCACAGACCAGGCCGAGGGACCCCCCAGTGCATGAATCCTCTGATATTATATATAACATACACATCCTCTATCCAATTCATATTTGAAAATACATACATGTTGACATCTACATTTGACCTATATTCTTTTGCTGAAAATACATACATGTTGACATCTACATTTGACCTATATTCTTTGGCTCATGAAGCAGTTGAGCGCGCATCTTCCGTCATGGCTCACATTTATGGGCCAGGCATGTGTCTAGCATTACATCCAACACTGAGTTCATGTCTGCAGCCCTCTTTCCATCCGGGCTGCCGCCCCACCTTACAGCTGGGAAACGAACCTTACAGTGCAACTCTCCGCGTCATGGAGACCCACCCGTGTCTGCGTCAGGACCCGGACTCTCCAAGTCCGCGTGTTTAACCCTTCCCGACCCGGCCAGGCAGACGACACAGACCATAGGAAAAGCATGCGGGGCCCCGGCTCAGGGCCAGCCCAAGGTCAGGCCGCCCACCGGGTCAGGCCCACGGAGCTGTGGTCCGAGCGGGGAAGGGGAAGCTGCTCTCAGACAAGGCCGGCAGCGAGCGGAAGGCTTCTCAGCGGCCGCAGGGGCTGTGCGCTGCCTGCCGACTTCTTAGCAACCCCGGCACCGGCATGCATGGGCCTCCCCACGCCGCCTTCCGCGCAGAGCTCAGCCGGGTGCAGGGCTGGGGCGGGAGGGGGGCAGGTCCAGGGAGCTGGGGAGGGCTGGCGCAGCTGCCGCCCCGCCCTATGAGCTCACCCTGGCAGCGCACCCGGTGACATCATGCGGCCTCCAGCCTGCAGCGGAGAGGGAGATCAGCCGGCTATTTCTAGCGGTTCCCGAATCTGCGTGCTATTCATAGGGGCTGGGAAACGTAACCCAGCCACCCGCTATCAGCTGCTTCGGGAAGGCAAACAGAGCTTATCAGTGAATAGTCACTGATTACCGCCCTTATCAACAGGCCCGTTAGGATGGCAGAGCTCTGTGTGTGTGTGTGTGTGTGTGTGTGTGTGTGTGTGTGTGTGTGTGTGAGAGAGAGAGAGAGAGAGAGTGTGTGTGTGTGTGTGTGTGAGAGAGAGAGAGAGAGAGAGAGTGTGTGTGTGTGTGTGTGTGAGAGAGAGAGAGAAAAAGAGAATGCATGTGTGTGTGTGAGAGAGAGAAAGAGTATGTGAGAAGAGAGAGAGAGAGAGAGAGAGAGAGAGAGAGAGAGAGAGAGAGAGTGTGTGTGTGTGTGTGAGAGAGAGAGAGAGAGAGAGAGTGTGTGTGTGTGTGTGAGAGAGAGAGAGAGAGAGAGAGAGTGTGTGTGTGTGAGAGAGAAAGAGAATGTATGTGTGTGTGTGAGAGAGAGAAAGAGTATGTGAGAAAAAGAGAGAGTGTGTGTGTGAGAGAGAAAGAGTATGTGAGAAAAAGAGAGAGTGTGTGTGTGTGAGAGTGTGTGTGTGTGTGTGTGTGTGAGAGAGAGAGAGAGAGAGAGAGAAAGAGAAAGTATGTGAGAGAGAGAGAGAGAGAGAGAGAGAGAAAGTATGTGAGAAAAAGAGAGAGAGAGTGTGTGTGTGTGTATGTGAAAGAAAGAGAGAGAAAGAGAGAGAGAAAGAGAGAGTGTGTGTGTGTGAGAAAGAGTGTGTGTGAGAGAGAGACTTCAAAGTAGTTTAGCCCAAGAATATATAAAAGACCCACCATGACAACAATTACTATTATTTCTTTAGCTCTTACTGTGTGCTGGGAATGATGCTAAATGTTTTTGTATTATTATCCAATGGAATCCCTATTACAACTTTACAAAATAGGCATCACCTTTCCTCCTACACACACTCACACTCACACACACTCTTCCGGTGAGGAAGCTGAGGCCTGAGAGAGAGGTGATTGGCAAGGTCAGACCCAGCCCACGTGGGCAGGCACTGGTCTGTGTGGCTCTGCAGCCAGGGGGCGGCTCTGTGGCCAGAGGGATGGCCAGCTCAGTAAGAACTCAACGAAGCACAGATGAGGGCTGTTTCCCCCAAGAAGCCTCAGCACCAAAGCTGGGCTATTGGCCACGCTTGGCGTCTCTCACCTCACCGGACCCCCATCTCTTAAAGGGAAGGGGTGTGGAGAGCAGTTTTTATGAAGAACCTGTGGGGAAATGATAGAGAAGCTGCAGACTGGTTTCTGCCCCAGTTCCTACAGTGGGCACTTCCTAGGGCAGTCAGTGGTTGGCAAACTGCAGCTCGAGAGCTGCGGTTTGCCGCTCTGTTGACTAATGAGTTTGCCGACCACTGGGAAAGGGGCTTAATCACAAGGAACAACAACAGCCTGTAATTATTGGAATCGAGAGTCTAGGTCAGTGGTTGGCAAACTCATTAGTCCAAAGAGTGGCAAACCTCAGCTCAAGAGCTGCAGTTTGCTGACCATGTTTAGGTGCTAAGAGCAGCGCTTGTTCTAATATCTGGTCTCTGATCCTGGCAGCCCTGGAATGTCCTTCCTGGCAGTCCGCTGGCCACACCAGCTCAGTGGCGCTGCCCAGGGCACTTGGTCTGCCAGGGGGACGGTCACCAAAGCCGGGCTTGACAATGCCCATCAAACCTGGTCACTCTGGAGCCCAAAGTCAGGCGCCGAGCTTCGACAGACGGTGCTGAGCCCGCTGTGCCCGGGATGGCAGGCCACACCACAGCCCACCCGAGCGGCCGGCTCTAGAGGTTAATGCCTGCCCTGGCCACACGGGGGACAGGACAGCGCCTCCACGCTCATCACAGGCTCAGTGCTGTCAGCATGAAGCAGGCAGGCCTTTCTTTGGTGAAATAAAGCTAATTTAAACAAATAGGGCCCTAGCTGTTTGGCTCAGTGGATAGAGCGCCGGCCTGTGGACTGAAGGGTCCCAGGTTCGATTCCAGCCAAGGGCACATGCCTGGGTTGCAGGTTTGATCCCAGTAGGAGGCGTGCAGGAGGCAGCAGATCGATGATTCTCTCTCATCGCTGATGTTTCTAACTCTTCCTCTCTGAAAACAATAAAAATATACTTTGAAAAAGCGCGCTTTATTCCGCCTAGATGCCTTCAGTGGCTAATTCTCCTGGTGCATATGCAGCACTGCTGCTTAGGTGCTTACGCTTCGGGAGGGAGAACGGAGACAGGGCAGGAAGGAGGGCTCCAGCCCAGCCCGGGCACCGGGAAAGCATCAGCCGTCCCGGCACCGCAGTCCACGCAGAGCTTGGCGGCACGAAAATCAATCCAGGAAAAATCAAATGCGCTTGCAAACGAAGAGCGCCAATCAGTTCCGAGTGGGAAGGGAAATGCTTCTCCCTGCAGCCTAGGTCACCGCCCTGTAACAGAAGGCTGTTAGCCAGACAGGGCTGCTCCTCTGAGGCCACAGCACCCTCAAACCCGGACACGCTCGCAGTGAGGATGTTTTTAAATCCCAGCCACACCCACAGGAATGTCACCACAGGGGGAAGTGGGGGCGAGATGCTTCTCAAGGTCGGGGCGTCCTGCCATGACCAGGAAGACGGGGGTGGGAATGGGGACGGATGGGGTGTCTGCCACTGCTTATAAATGGGCTCGTTTACAGAGGGAAGACAAGGGCCCTAGAAAGAGGCCAAACAAGACTCCCCTTTGCTTCCCACCGTGGGCCTGAAGGTTCTGGCGGTCTGTGTGGACGCCCACACCATCGTGGACAGAAGGCTTACTTCTCGGGGCTACGACCTGTGGGCTGCTAACGACGAGGCAGCAGTTTCAGGGCTGCATCCAACTCCCACGTATTTGCACAGTTCCCACAATGCATGGGAGGTATCCCAGTGAGCAAAATGAAAGTTAATATAAAAACATGAACGGCCAAAACCAGTTTGGCTCAGTGGATAGAGCCTCGGCCTGCGGACTGAAGGGTTACCTCCCTGCATTTTCCCCTCGATGGGAAAGCACACGGAGTGTGTGGGAAGTTGCTGGAGGCGGACGTGGGTCCTTCCGTGTCACAGCCACTCGAGCCCAGTGATCACTGCGGCCACCAGTTTGTCTCCGCAGCGGCTGGCGGCTGTCAGCCAGGACGCGCACACCACCTGAGCGCCTCCCCCTTCATTGAGCTCCATCTCCACTGCGCCCTGCAGCCACCGCCCACAGACACACCCACTGCGCCCTGTAGCCACCGCCCACAGACACACCCACTGCGCCCTGCACCCACCGCCCACAGACACACCCACTGTGCCCTGCACCCACCGCCCACAGACACACCCACTGCCCTGCACCCACCGCCTAGACACACACACTGCACCCTGCACCCACCGCCCACAGACACACCCACTGTGCCCTGCACCCACCGCCCACAGACACACCCACTGCCCTGCACCCACCGCCTAGACACACACACTGCACCCTGCACCCACCGCCCACAGACACACCCACTGCGCCCTGCACCCACCGCCCACAGACACACCCACTGCGCCCTGCACCCACCGCCCACAGACACACCCACTGCCCTGCACCCACCGCCCAGACACACACACTGCACCCTGCACCCACCGCCCACAGACACACACCCACTGCGCCCTGCACCCACCGCCCACAGACACACCCACTGCGCCCTGCACCCACTGCCCACAGACACACCCACTGCGCCCTGCACCCACCGCCCACAGACACACCCACTGCGCCCTGTAGCCACCGCCCACAGACACACCCACTGCGCCCTGCACCCACCGCCCACAGACACACCCACTGCGCCCTGCACCCACCGCCCACAGACACACCCACTGCCCTGCACCCACCGCCCAGACACACACACTGCGCCCTGCACCCACTGCCCACAGACACACCCACTGCGCCCTGCACCCACCGCCCACAGACACACCCACTGCGCCCAGCACCCACTGCCCAGACACAGACCCACTGCGCCCTGCACCCGCTGCCCAGACACACACCCACTGCCCCCTGCACCCACCGCCCACAGACACACACCCACTGCGCCCTGCACCCACCGCCCACAGACACACACCCACTGCGCCCTGCACCCGCCACCCACAGACACACACCCACTGCACCCTGCACCCACCGCCCACAGACACACCCACTGCGCCCAGCACCCACTGCCCACAGACACACCCACTGCGCCCTGCACTCACTGCCCACAGACACACACCCACTGCCCCCTGCAGCCACCGCCCACAGACACACACCCACTGCGCCCTGCACCCGCCGCCCACAGACACACACCCACTGCGTCCTGTACCCGCTGCCCACAGACACACACCCACTGCGCCCTGCAGCCACCACCCACAGACACACACCCACTGCGCCCTGCAGCCACCACCCACAGACACACACCCACTGCGCCCTGTACCCGCTGCCCACAGACACACACCCACTGCGTCCTGTACCCACCGCCCACAGACACACACCCACTGCGCCCTGCACCCACCGCCCACAGACACACCCACTGCGCCCTGCACCCACCGCCCACAGACACACCCACTGCGCCCTGCAGCCACCACCCACAGACACACACCCACTGCGCCCTGTACCCGCTGCCCACAGACACACCCACTGTGCCCTGTACCCGCCGACCACAGACACACCCACTGCGTCCTGCACCCACCGTCCAGGGAACACACACCCAGCACACGGACTGCGCTGTGTGACCCGCACGGCTCCATCCCAGTGCCTCCTTGGGCTTCCCCACACAACCCACACGAACGTCTATCTACAACACCATGAATTACGTCCGCTGCCCAGACAAAAGGGAAAACCATGAGGTGGAGGGAACCTTCACTGAGAAATTGGACCCAAAGGCTAATCACGCCTCCTCCATTGGGGCAGTCTCTCGCCAGCCCGGGTCCCAAAGAATGTCCTGTTTTCCTGCGGAGGGCCAGGGAGGGCGGGGGATTGGAGCTGAGTGAGCTCTGCTTCTGGGGAGGACGGGCAGATGACCTAAAGTTAGTCATTTCCAGCTGATCTACTAATCTAGCTTTGACTCCCTTGAATGGTATCAACAGCGAGCCGGGAAGGAGAGAAACCTCACTCACTCCCCACTCCCTCCCCCCAAAAAAACACCCGGAGAATGAGGGATGAGCAGTCAGGCTCCAAATCTGGCAGGAGACCGGACCCAGCCACGGCCTGGATCTCCGAGCCGGCAGGCAGGCAGGCAAGCTGCTCCACCTCTTACAAACACCGCATGTGCACAGGACGCGTGTGCACAGACCGCGTGTGCACAGGACAGGTGTGCACAGACCGCGTGTGCACAGGACACGTGTGCACAGGACGCGTGTGCACAGGACGGGTGTGCACAGACCGCGTGTGCACAGGACGCGTGTGCACAGGACGCGTGTGCACAGGACGCGTGTGCACAGAATGCGTGTGCACAGGACGCATGTGCAAGGCTGGCTCCCGTGTCTAAGCCGGCGGTAATGTTTCACTTGGTTCTTAAATCCCAAACGAAAAGCAGCCAGCCCTGCGCCGCGGTTTGAACTGCTATTGTGGCAGAAGGTGGAGCGTGCGGGCCAGGCCCCGCTCTGTGTCTGCGCCTCCGCTGAGCGCCCGCGGCTGCGGCTGCGGAGCCCAGCGAGCCCTTCCCGCCCGGGTGGCCGCGGGTGCGGGCGCGCAGCGTTTCCCCCGTGAGCAGCCGCCCTGCCCACCGAGCTCTATATTTGGAGCCATCTCTTGGCATGCTAGCCTATGTTTCTGGGCTTCCTGCCTCTCAGACAAAATAAAGCGGGGAGGGGGTAAGGAAAGCGGGTGGGCCCGGTGCTGACCCAAACAGCAAGCCTGCAGCGTGCCCCCCGTGCACTGCGGTCAGAGGGCCCTCCTGCTTTCGAGCTGCTGAGCCCTGGACACAGCCGCTGAGCCAGCGCTCTGTGCCAGCGCGGGGCTGGGGGGAGACCCCACCCGCCCACCCCCGAGGCGGAAGGGCCGGATCCGTGCTGCCGGCGTGCTCTTTCCTGCATCCGTGCACTGAGGCTATCTCGCCATTTCTTTCAGGTCAGGTCCCAGCTGAACATGAAACATCAGTCAGAACCAAAACTCTGTCATTTAGATGTCTGAATCCAAGGGGGCTGGGGTTGCTTGTCACCTCAGCAGACTGAGCCTGACCTGACCATCGCAGGCACTTAGCAAACAATGACCCAGACTAGCAGACTGGGGCTGTGACAATCCCTCAGGGTCAGGGACCAGGAAGGCCCTCAGGACAGTCCTCCCACTGTGCTCATCCCATCCCCCCAGCACAAGCTGGGGTCAACTTCCAGCTGCAATACCCACTTGCTAGGCGTCTGTGGAGTGCGACCGTGCTGGGTGTCTGTGGAGTGTGACTGTGCTGGGTGTCTGTGGAGTGTGACCGTGCTGGGTGTCTGCGGAGTGTGACTGTGCTGGGTGTCTGTGGAGTGTGACCGTGCTGGATGTCTGCGGAGTGTCACTGTGCTGGGTGTCTGTGGAGTGTGACCGTGCTGGATGTCTGTGGAGTGTCACCGTGCTGGGTGTCTGTGGAGTGTGACTGTGCTGGGTGTCTGCGGAGTGTGACCGTGCTGGGTGTCTGTGGAGTGTCACTGTGCTGGGTGTGTGTGGAGTGTGACTGTGCTGGGTGTCTGTGGAGTGTCACCGTGCTGGGTGTCTGTGGAGTGTCACACTTGTTGAGCGTTTTGGTCAGAACCACAGATGACAGCCGTTTTGCTAACATCCACACCTTATTTGCAAAACTGGCTTTGTAATTGTGTTCACCAACTCAATTTCAAAAATTAAAATGATTTGTTTAGGATTTGTAAGAAGACGGTAATTGCTTAGGATAATAAATAGCTAATACTTATTAGGCTCTTACTGTATGAAAAATACTGTTTGCTAAATGTTTTATGCATACTACCTCATTTACACTTCATGAAAACCTTTGAAGGCCTGGCCAGCGTGATTCAGTGGTTAAGCATCGACCTATGAACCAGGAGGCCATGGTTTGATTCCTGGTCAGGGCACATGCCTGAGTTACGGGCTTGAACCCCAGTGTGGGGTGTGCAGGGGGAGCTGATGAATGATTCTCTCTCCCCCTCTCCTTTCTCCTCTGAAATCAATAAGAATATGTTAGAAAAACAGCATAAGAGTCGGCATCAGCACACCTCATCAATTGCACAGCACACAGTCTGTCCACATTCTAAGGTGTTTGGAATCAGGGTACATCTTATAATCAAGTTACGCAGTTTAATTGAAAGCAGTTTTTCTTTGTGAGTTACTCATAAAATAAAGTTGTGTTCTAAAATGCATGCTGCCTCAGATACAATACAATATGGTATTATTAGCCCTATTTCACAGACGTGGAAACTGAGCCCTGGAGAATTTGAGTAACTTGCCCAAGGTCACACAGCAAGTAAAGGATGTGACCCAGGTCTTCCTGGCTCCAGAGTTCACAGCCTGAACCGGCACGTACACTCTGGAAGCCACAGGTTTTAGAAACACTCGTTCACCCAGAGCCGCCGACGGAGAAGGCGGGTGCTGGGGCACCCGAGGAGTCAGCTCTCCCTCCGTCAAGCCGGGCCTGTTTGCAGCGCCCACTTGGGCGGGCTCCAGAGCAGCAGCAGCTCTGGTCCGGGCTTTCTTTTCCTCACTGAGAGCTGTTTGTTCAACAGCTAAACGTCGCACTCCCCCGAGCTGCCTTCCCCGGGTGAGTCCTACGTAAGTCAACATTTTGTGTAACAGACAGACTTCTCCTCCTCCTAGTCACACCCTCATGTGCCACCCTTCCCGCGTGCGGGCAGGGCCTAGGCTTGTTTGTAACCAACAGACCGGCAGAAGGGACGGTGTCACCGCGGATTAGCCCGCAGGCTGTGGCTTCCATCTTGCCAGCAGACTGTCCGGCCTCTGATGAAGCGAGTTGCCACGCTGGGGCGGCCCCGCGGGAGGGAATCGGGGCTGTCTCTGAGCCTCGCAGGCTGGGAGCTGGGCCCTGCAGTCCGATGCCCAAAGGGAGGGGACTCCTGCCAATAACCCCCCATTGAGAGGGGATCCCTCCTGAACCGAGGTCCGGAGACCAGCCGGCCGGATGCAGCCTCAGGAGAGAGCCCGGAGCATCTGCCCAGCCAGTGCCTGGGTCCCTGACCCTCAGACAGGATGAGATCATCAACGTGGGTTCCTCAGGACTCTGCCTACGCTGAGGTCGCCTGTCACATGTTAACAGATAACCAATAGCTGCGGCGAAGGTAGATCCCTTCGTGTCAGGGCCTCCATGATGTTCGCCAACAGCTGACGCCACAGCTCCAACTGGCGAGATGGTGAAGCCACAGCAGAGCTGCGGGCACTGGGCCCAGCCGCACGGGTCGCACCGGCCGCACCGGCCGGGCACCACTGAGCTCCCTGTCTGGCTGCTGCCCTGAGAGACACCCCAGGTAGCACGTCGGAAGGCGAGCGGGCTGCCCACTGTCAGTCTCAGAAGAGCTCTGGTGAGGGGTGTTCCAAAGACACCCTCCCCTTCCCTCCGCTCTGCGCGGACTCCCCGAGCTCCCAGCGGGTAAGCGCACGGTGCGCGCAGGGAGGCAGCCAGCACTGCTGTGAACCCGAGTCTGGTGCCAGCGGGCACTGGCCTTATCGTGTGATCACCCGGTAAGGTTTGTGAATGTCTCATCCCCCTGTTGTACACCTGAAACATATGTAGCAGGGCATGTGACCACAAGTGAAAAGTAAAACCTAAAGAGAACACCTGGCTCTCCTAAGCACCCTGGGCTTCCAAAGACGATAGCCTGGCTCTCCCCAGACTTCCTTGGCCTCCAGCTCCCTGGAAATCTCTATAGCAACCGCCCCCAGGCTCAGACAGCCTGGGGCTGAATGCACGCCACAGCCTGTGAGCCACAGGCCCTGGGCAAGCCTGATGCCACAGAAAGCGTTCGGGTAGAATGGGAGCAGTGGAGGGAGCGGAGGAGAGGGAGTCTGGAGGAGGGAGAGGGGAGGAGGGAACCATAGAGGAGGGAGCTGTGGAGGAGGGAGCCACTGCAGGACTGAGAGGTTTAAACACTTGCTCTGAGATAGACCGCAGAGACAGGGAACAGACTGAACCCAGCAGAGGGTGAGTGCCAGTGACTCACTGTGGGCAGTGAGGCTCCGACCCAGGACACCAGCCCTTGCACAAGCCAACGGGACTTCCCCTAGGGATGCCTGATAAAAACCAGCCTCACGGTCTGTGTCCTTTTCAGTGATTGTCTCCAAGAGGAACTACAGAGGCTGGAGGAGCCGCCCATCCCTGTGCTCCCAGCCCTCAGCACGCACGGCGCGCCCGCCCGGCACAGAGAGGTCTGCTCGCCGGCAGTAAGCACGCTCGTGCATATTTTTCTGTCTAGGTGGAGGGCACCGGCTTGCTGGGATCCAACTACTGACAGATTCCCACTGGATCCATCTCTTAAATGAATGGAACATCTTTGACAGTCTACGTGGAAGGGCCCGAGGCCCAGTTTTTCGTGTTTTTAACTGGTTACATGAGGTCGACACCAGACATGAGGGCAGTTAGCATCACCTCTCCAACTCCGTTCCAGCCAGCGCTGTTCCCGGGGGTGACTCCTTATTTTTCTTTAAAAATATTGTTATTTTTATTTTTAGAGAGAGAAGAAGAGGGAGACAGAAACATCAATATAAGAGCAAGACATCAACCAGCTGCCTCCAGCACGCCCTGTACTGGGGCTCAAGCCTGCAATCCGGGCATGTGCTCTGACTGGGAATCGAACTGGCCACCTTTTGTGACGACTCTCCACCAACTGAGCCAGGGCTTAAACTTTTATTTCCCAATTACAATTTACAGCCAACATGAGCTCACCTCAGTGTCAGGTGCACAGCACAGAGGTGAAGGCCGCTGTGAACACCCGTGTTTACAGATTCACGTTGTTGGACATCAGCCACGCAGCAGAGAAACTGGCAAACCATACAGTCAGGGCTTCCCTTTTCTTTTACTATTTCTGGAGAGTGAAGTGCTTGAAGATAAATTACTAAGTCATTTTCAAAAAGTTACTTTTCAGCGTTTACAGTGTAGGTCCATACAGAGGATACTCCGCTGTGTAGGCAGACCTGGGAGTCTGTCTGCGGACGGGGCCGAATCTGTGGTAGGCAACATTTTTTCTAATAGCCTTCACTTATTTGACTATGCCAAGCACGTCAGTCCCTGAGAATGCAGTGCTCAGTCTGCTCTCGCTTTACCCGGAGTGTGGAAAATGAGAAATTTATACAGCAAGAACCACAATAAGATACACTTGTTTGAATATTTCTCTTTCTGGACACTCCTGGAGTGAAATGGCAAGTGATGGACATTTGCCCGCACACACAGACAAATGCTGCCTGACATGGGAATTATTTTTCTTCTTTGAAAGCAAAAAAAAACAACTATATTATTAAGGGTAAAAACTTCAGTAAGAGAAAGAACATTTATCTTAATCATGAAGAGTAGCTCATAAAGTTGGATTGAAAATATCATTTGTATCAGGCGTGCAATTTTTCAACATTTTTAAACTTCACATTTTGATACATTTTTCCATGCAATATCCACAATCATGATTTTTACTAGCTGCACAATATTCCACGATTCATTAAATAGTCCATTACTGCTAAACACTTACCTCTCTTGCATGTTTCACTTTTATAAATAATATGAATGGTATGTTTTCACACATACCATTCACCCTATCCACTACTTTGGATTCTTTACTTAAGCTAGAGTCCATAAAACAGAGTTGCTAAATCAGTGGTAGGATTATTTTCATGACTCATAGAAAGAACTGCTAACTGGTTTGCTAACAGACTGGACAGCTTTGACATGTGACCAGCACTATGAGACAGAGGACTGTATGCACCCTCTCCAGTAAGTCACTGTTTTTATTATTTTTAAAATATGTTTTTTATTGATTTTAGAGAGACAGGTAGGGAGAGGGAGAGAGAAACATTGATGGGAGAGAAACATCATCCATCGGCTGCCTCCTGCACTCTCCCTACCAGGGATCAAGCAGGAAACCTGGGAACTGAACTGGCAACCTCTCGGTGCACAGGATGACACTCAACCATTTCTTCTGTGGAATGTCTGTGGTTGACCTTTGCCATGCATTTCCTGGGATTGGGATTTTAAAAAAAATTAATTTGAATGGATTTTTTAAAAAAACGTTAAACTGCAAATTGTTTTCCAAATTGGTCTTTTAATATCCTTTAATGTAGTAAGGTTTTCACTTGTAGATAGTTAATACTTCTGATTCTTTTCTTTGTGATTTGTTCAGTTTATTATACATTAGAATGTCATTTGCTATGGTTGTATTTTCTTTATATTTTTACTTAATAACCAATATAATTTAGTTCAGTGTAGAGGAGGAAGGGTAGAGTTGATTTTGATTCCCCCCAGAATTGCTAAGAATCTATCCCGATATGACTTCATCAGCAGTCACCCTCCCTGCTGGCCGTCCTGTGAGAAGCTCGTGGTCACACAGGAACGTGGCCTGTTTGCTGCCCAGAGCCGCGTAGCCCCCACCGGGACGATTCCCATCGCTGTGGTCACAGAGCGCGGCCCCCGACTCCCGGAACCGCAGTGCTGGTGGCCTCAGGGCTCATTTTTTGGAAATTTCCTTAATATCCTTTCCCAAATTTGTTATCCCCCTCCCCCCATTTTATTTTGAACGATTTCACATCTACTTTTACACTTGGATTTCTCTGCCGGCTCCTCACATGTGTGTTATTCTTGATACATTTTGGATCACTCTCAGGCCCAGACTCATCTTCCTTCCCTGACTGTCAGGGTCTGGGCTGACAATGGGATAGAACGCCTTCCTTCCTTCCTTCCTTCCTTCCTTCCTTCCTTCCTTCCTTCCTTCCTTCCTTCCTTTTTTTAAAAAATGAATATACAAATTTTATTTTATTATATTTTTAATCAAAGAATTTTCAGTTAATTTGCATTCAATATTACGTTGTATTAGTTTCAGGTGTCCAGTTAGGTAACCACATACTTCAGAGTGTCCCCTGTGTTTCCCGGCCCACCTGGCCCGAACGTGGATATTACAATATCAGTGACTATGTTCCCTGTGCTGTACTTCATATTCCGAGACTGTAACTACCATTCTGCACACCTCAGCCCCTTCACCTTGTCCCCCAGTCCCCCAACGCCCTTCGTCCCCCAGCAACCACCAGTCTGTTCTTAGTGTCTGAGTCTGTCTCTCTTTAGCTTGTTCACTTACGTTGTTGGTTAGAGTCCACGTATAAGTGAAACCCCACGTTATTCGTCTTTCTCCGTCTCAACCCCTCCAGTGCTTCGGTTCCCTTTCTGGGAAATGGTGACAACACATCTGCAACGAAAGACTTCCCACTTTGGCGACTTCAGGTTATTTGGGGTTTGGCTACAAGCTATGTTGTATGATATAAATCACTAAAAAATGAAAACATATTTAACCACCAACACTCCGCTTGGTGAAAATAAATACCGTAGTATAAAAAATATTACGCGAGAGAGAATCCAAGATGGCTGCTCGGGTAGGCACCTAGCCGCAGCCGCACGCAACAATTTTAATAAAATACAACTAAAATATAAAATGGACATCACCCAGAACTACAGGAAAGTCGACTGACTGGAAATTCTACAACAAGAAGCAAGGAGATAACCAGAAGGAAGCGCGGAGGAGCTGGAAAAGCCTAAGGTACGAAGACACACAGTGCGCGGAGAGGACAGAGCCAGAGAGGAGGGAGGCGGAGTGCCTGGCGGGCTTTCTCTAGCGGGAAGGAGATAAACGCTCCGACTGTGCTGGGCCCCATTCTGACTGCTCTGAACCCCAGGCCTAGGCCAGACCCCGGGGACCCAGGCTCAGCCAGAGGGAGCTGGGCTGCCAGGCGGAACCTGGGGAAGCGGCGAAAGGAGGTCCCGGCGGCGCAGCGCAGAGAAGGGACGGCCGGCTGTGCCGCGGGATTGCCTGGCAGGAAGGAGACAGGGGCTCCAGTCTGCTCTGAACGCCACCTCCAACTCCACTTCCAACTGAACTGAACCCCAGTTTCGGGCCCATTGGGGGAGAGACTAGACTGTTTGGTAGCAGGCGATTGAGGGCGCCTTTCTCTCAGAGGCGCTTGCAAGGAGTACTGAAGGACCCTGAGTCTCCAGAGTCTCATAGGGCGGGGCTGACGGAAGCCAAAGCTGTAGGCTCCACCCTGAAACCCCGCCCCATCAGGAAAGCTGCCTGCGAAAATGCCTAAACCAAATAGATCACAAACGAAAGAAATGGAGGACAAAAAGCGACTGGATATAGAGTTCAAAACCACACTTATAAGGTTTTTCAAGAGTTTCCTAGAAAAGGCTGATAAAATAAATGAGACTTATGAGGATATGAAAAGGGATCAACAAGAAATAAAGAATACATTGTCTGAAATAAAAACTATTATACAGAGTCCTAAAAACAGAATAGAAGATCGCAAGAATCAAGTCAAAGATTTGGAACATAAAGAGCCAGAAGATACTCCTCTGCAGAAGCTAGAAGGCAAGAGAATCCAGAAAATTGAGAATCAAGTCAAAGATTTGGAACATAAAGAGCCAGAAGATACTCCTCTGCAGAAGCTAGAAGGCAAGAGAATCCAGAAAATTGAGAATCAAGTCAAAGATTTGGAACATAAAGAGCCAGAAGATACTCCTCTGCAGAAGCTAGAAGGCAAGAGAATCCAGAAAATTGAAGATGATGTAAGAAACCTCTGGGACAACTTCAAACGATCCAACATCAGAATTATGGGGGTCCCAGAAGATGAGAGAGAGCAAGATATCGAAAACATATTGAAAGAAATAGTGACAGAAAACTTCCCCCACCTGGGGAAAGAATTGGACTTACAAGTCCAGGAAGCACACAGAACTCCAAATAAAAGGAATCCAAAGAGGACCACACCAAGACAAATCATAATTAAGATTCCAAGAGCAAAAGACAAAGAGAAAATATTAAAAGCAGCAAGAGCTAACCAGGTAGTTACCTATAAAGGAGCACCTATACGATTGTCAGCTGACTTCTCAACAGAAACCATGCAGGCCAGACGGGAATGGCAAGAAATATTCAAGGTGATGAATAGTAAGAACCTACAGCCAAAGATAATCTATCCAGCAAAGCTATCACTCAGAATCGAAGGTCAGATAAAGAGCTTCACTAATAAAAAAAAGCTAAAGGAGTTCATCACCACCAAACCAGAATTATATGAATTGCTGAAGGGGGTTCTTTCAGAAGAGAAAGTAAATAAAGATAAAAATTATGAACAACAAATACATAACTATCAACAAGTGAATCTAAAAACCAAGGAAATTAAAAAAAAATCTGAGGAATAATATTAACTGTTGAATATAATAGAATCAGAGGTATGGAAGGGGAGTGAACTGATGATTCTTGGGGAAAAGGGGAGAGGGGGATGTGGGAAGAGACTGAACATAAACTGTGCACCTATGGATGAGGACAATGGGGGGTGGAAAAAGGGCAGAGGGTGGGGTGGGAAGGGGGGGAAGGGACATTTGTAATAATATGAACAATAAAAATAAAAAAATAAATAAAAAATAATAAATAAAAAAATATTACGTGACTTCTAACGTCACTCACACCAGCCAAAGGGGAAACGCTGGTTTGTTTATGTTGGTTCTGGCTGGAGATGTGTCACACCTAGAACGGACAGAACGCAGGCCCCACATCTGGGCTCCATTCTGAGCCGATGGTTTAGTGCCTACTTCTCGAAGTCCTATATCAGCCATCAGGAAGTAGAGATAAAATGATAATAACAGCTAAATATTGTATGCTTCCTATATTCTAGCTACGTTACATGCATTATTTAAAAAATATTTATTGTTGAGAACATTACAGATTTTCCCCCTTTGTTCCCCCTCTTGCTGCCTCCACCTGGTTCCTACCCCACCCAGGCCTTCACCTCCCACTGTGTCAGAGGTAATGCATGTACGCATGTAAGTTCTTTGGCTAATCTCTTCCTGTTCCCCCCCACCCCTTCCTCTGAGATCCCTCAGTCTGTTCCATGTTTCCACGCCTGGTTCTATTTTATTCATCAGTTTATTTTGTTCATTAGATTCCTTGTTCATTTATTTTTACTTTTAGATTCAACTGTTGATAATATGCATTCATTGCCATTTTATTGTTCATTTTTAAACTTTTTTTCTTCTTCCTCTCCTTAGAGAATACCCTTCAACATTTCATGTAATACTGGTTTGATGGTGATGAACTCATTTAGCTTTTTCTTGTCTGTGAAGCTCTTTATCTGACCTTCAATTCTAAATGAGAGCTTTGCTGGATACCATAATCTTAGTTATAGGTTCTTGCTATTCTTCACTTTTAATTTTTCTTGTCACTCCCTTCTGGCCTGAAAAGTTTCTGTTGAGAAATCAGCTGACAGTCGTATGGGCAATCCCTTTATAGGTAATTAACTGCTTTTCTCTTGCAGCTTTTAAGATTCTCTCTTTGTTTTTAGCTTTTGTCATTTTAATTATGATGTGTCTTGTTTGGGACCTCTTGCTTGGGACTCTTTATGCTTCCTTTTCTTGTGAGTCTATTTCTCACCAGGTCAGTGTCACTTACACCGTGTAGGGAATCACTGCTCAGCATGAAAGGAGTGTGCTGGGCAGAAGCAGCTGGGAGGACCCCATCCTGCCCATCTCCCGGGCTTATCGATGTCGTTCTGTCTGAGTGTCCCTCCAGGTTGAGCCACAGGAGATGAAACGCACAGACTCCAGTTCCTGTGGCCGGGGATGGGCTCAGGAATCCAGCCTTGAAAGCATCCACGGCCAGTCTGATCCAAGTGGTCCTTGAACGTGAGGGTTGGCAAACTTTCTATAAAGGACCAGAGAGTCCATATCTGAGGTTTCTGCAGTAAAATTTTACTATGTATCCTAAAATTTGAACTTCATGCGTCATTTTTTCTCGTTCATGAAATACTGTTTTTAAGAACATTTTCCCCTTCAGCCATTTTACAACATGCAAGAACAGGTGGCGAGCCAGATCTGGTCCGCGGCCAACTGGTTTACCAGCCCCGCTTCGACTCCAGGCTGCGTGCAAATGGCAGAGTGCTGGTGCTGGGACTTTTGAAGCCAGTGGCGTGGAGACTCTGAAGGGGCAGGAGGGAGGTTTCGGGACATCTGACGCACCAGAACAATCCCAGCACATGGCAGCCCCACCCGGAGCAAGTGGCCGCAATGTGACCACGCAGCCAAAAGGAGGGCGCTCTCAGGAACAGGATTGGCAGGTCTGAGGTTGGCTTAATTGACAAGAGGCCTGGGTGGAGCAGTGATGGGCAGCCCCGTGCAGCCTGCAGCTGCCTCGACAAACCCCGGTTTCAGTGTCATTCCACTCGACGTCCCCGCTGAAGAGCGTCTCAGAGCACGGGTGGTGGGGTGATACAGTCTCACATTCACCCATCTGTGAGTCCTCCATACATTCCCACGTGTTCAGTGCTCCTGGAAACAATGACTTCCAATGCACGGCCCAGTGCTGGATGCTGAGCAGCCACCGCCACGTCAGAGCTGCTCCTGGGCTAGAGACCAGCCTCCTCCTGGGCAGTCGCCGCCAGCTCCTGTCTGTGCCTCGGGCTCGGCCTGGCCGGCGGGGAGAGAGGCCTGTGCGGCTGCCTCTGCCTGGGCCAGACACGCATGCCTCACAGAGACCCACGGCAGGCCAGGGGCAGCAGCATCTCCACCAGCGGAACTCAGGACCCAAACCAGGGGACGTGTGAGCAGACGTACCACACTGCCTGCCTTGGCGTACTGGACAGAGACCCGGCCATGAAGGCCACGGTGGAGCCGACCTCGGGCCCTCGGGGAGCTTCAGCGCCGGTTCAGGCTGCTCACGGCCTTCGTGAGACGTTTGGCTGCATCAATGCCATCACGACGTCCAGGTAAACGCCAGAGCCGCCTGGGTGCTGAGCCGTCAGGGGCCGTGTGGCTGGCAGGAGTGGGCTGCAGGCTGGAGAAGGGACCTTCAGGCAAGGGGGAGGCAAGGCCTGCAGCCCACTGGTGATCGGAGGGGGACAGGGAGGAGGGGTGGAAAAGTCTGTTTTACTGAGAACATTTGAAGACGCTGGCGTTGGCAGCAATGTTTCTGAGGCAGTGCTTGGGAGTATTTGGAAGTGAGAGACGAGGCACGTTGACGCGCTGGGCTCCTGGAACGCAGACTGCAGGTCACGGCGCCCGCACCAGGGGTCCGGGAGGAAGGATGCCGGGCCGCAGTCACGCCTCCGTCACGGTCACAGGGCAGGGAGGGCCGGCCAGCTGTCTGCCGTTAACATGAAGGAAAAAAAGGTAAAGACCAGAACTTCCTTTTGGAAAGGAACGGGCTGGCTCGGACCCGTCATAGACCGTGCACACGTGTGCCGGCGCCCCCTCGCCGCCCGGGCTGGGGCGGGCCGCGCCCTCGCAGGTCTCCTCGGCCAGGAAGGGCCGCGCTAACAAAGCCGGCGTGTCCAAACCCACGTGCTTGTCGCCCAAAGACTGGGATTTATCGTCAGGAAATGCGTAAACGAGACTCCGGGTTAGTAGCAAACGAAAGAAACACGGGAGCAAACATACGACCGAACAGCAGAGGCTGCTCTCCTGAGTGAGGGTGGCTGGGCAGGGTCGAGAGTGTGCACCACACTGGCTAAGATTACGGCAAATACTTGAACCCCCGTGAACCCCCCGCAAGGTGCTCTCTCTGCTGACCGAGGTCTGGGATGGGCCCCGAGGAAGCCAGACGGTTCCAGACACCTTTTCCAGAACTGCTGCCAGAGATCTTCCTCTCGTTCCCTCTCCTTTTCCTCAAAAGCGACGCACACGGGACACACCCCGGGCACGAGTGCAGCACTCACAGACACCTTCTCCTTCAACACGTGAGAAAGGTCTACTCTCCTACCAGCCCGTCGCCAGCCACCCAGACGGGTCTGTGCAGGAAACGAGCACCACCGCTCCCCCTCCCGCCGCCCTTCCTCCCCCCCCCTCCCGCCGCCCTCCCCCCGAGACAGGAGCCTGGACAGCGGACAGCCAGGGGAGGAGAGGCTTCAGCAGCACAGCCCGGTGCCTGGGGGGCCTCGGCCGTACACCCTCACCCCTCACAGAATGGCCGTCAGAAACCGACCGGAAAAAGGAGCATTTCAATGCAGACCCCGGGGATGGCCGATGCCTCCCGCTTCCTTTATTTTTTGTTCTGATAACCAGGATAGCCAGGCGAAGGTCACTGCCTCGCGGTCACCCCTCCCCAGTGTGCTTCCTGGTGACATCATCGCGGCCCAGAGCCTCCCTCCCCGCCTCCCGGGCCTGAGGCTCCTGCCAGAGCTGTGACTAAGGAGCAGGTACCACCAGCGCTCTGAGAAGAGAGAGGAAAACAACCACAAAGGCACTAACTCGAACAGCTTGTCTCGTATCAAACCTGAATGACAACACATTCCCACCGCAGCGCACTCGGCGAGCAGGGAGAGGGTCTTTGCTGCAGCGGCTCCTCAGCTTCCCGTTTCCCCATCTGAGCAGGACTGCCAGTCTGTTTCTCAATGCCCAAATCGAAACAGCCGGGCAGCGTGAATTTATGATACATTTTATTTTCCTCATTAAAACCCCATGCCTGACAACGATCAGAATGGTGTCCAAATGCAGCGACAGGCTTTTTGAAAAGCGCTGGGCGGAGGAAAGCACCTGAATGCTTCCATAAACATGACAAGGGAAAACCGACAGGAAAACCGACTCCCCGGATCCAAGCTCATCACCACAGAAGTCCGAAAACATGGGCCTGAGTTAACGGCCATCGTCTTTCCCAGCCAGGAAGTTCACACCCTTTAACAAGACAGGAAGGAAAAGGAAAATAAGGAAATGGAGAGGCAGTGCCAGCCGCCCACTCTGCCCCCAGGCCCTCTTCCCTGCTGTCAGCATGGCCGCGGGCTTGGGGACAGCTAGGCTACCAGCTAGAAGCTAGGTTCCCAGGAGCAGAGGAGGCCGGTGACGATGTGATGGAAGGCACAGGACGGCCTTTGGGACGGGGACCAGGGGAAGGCCTTCACAGGGCAGCCCCACTCCGCACCGGCCGCTCTTTGCCACCGGAGGCTCTGCCTGGGAGGGCCGCTGGGAGCTGGAGAGCATCTCAGTCCCCGAAGGCAGGGAGGAGGGGGGCACAGGCTCCAGGGCCCAGGGGCCGGCGTCCAGCTCCGCAGCCGTGTCCTTAGGACTCTGCTTGCGTGGAGGGAACACACCTGGGTCAGCCATTCCTGCAACATGCTGTCCAGCTCATTGTAACAAATAATCAATGTCCAGCATCCTTAAGGGATTTTTAAACACCTGCTTAAAAACAAGGGATGTGGTAAGCAGCACCCATTTTTAACTATTCCTTTTTAAAATTTATCTTTATTGTTGAAAGCATTCTAGACATCCCCTTTCCCCCTCCATTGACCTCTCCTCCTTACTTACTCCCCCTCTGTTCCCCTCCCCACAGGCCTTCACTGCACCCTTAGCCAGGCCTCCTAAGGATCTCTCCTCGGAGAGCAGTCCTGGCTGACTGAGCAAACGCACGCTCCTGAAAGCAGTTCATGTTCCCTCTGAGGAAGTTGAACATGAGCATCGTCACCATCTGGGGTATGATGTACATCGAAGCTCACGAGTGACACACTGGACTGCTCGGGGTCCCGGGGGCCCCGGGGGCAGCAACCAGAACCCCCCAGAGCAGCTGCGGGGACAGACAGGAAGCCCCGGAGCAGCTGCGGGGACAGACAGGAAGCCCCGGAGCACGCATGCCCTCCGGCAGAAACGCCTCCCCTCAGGCTCATCTGGAAGAGGCAGAATGTGCGCAGGTACATGCATCAGATGACCCTGTGACCTCTGCCCCCAGCCTTCTCCCGTCAGTGAGTGCGGCTGCTCCAGGGACCTGCTCTGACAAACAAGATGATGGGCCGGCACGCCCCTGACTGGCTCCAGCACCTTGTCCCTGGCACAGGAAGCCACAATATTCTCCTCAAGTACTGGAGGTGAAGAAGGCTCCTCTTGCTGAGGCTGGCGTTGCTCAAGCAAGCTGGCAAGGAACTGAGAGCCACCTCCAGCCACAGCCGCCTCTCCATCCAACAAAGTGAGTTCTGCCTCAGCCACGCGAGCTGGGAAGCGTGTGTCCCTGGTTGAGTCTCCACAGGAACGCAGCCCGCTAACACCCTGACTGCAGACGGGAGAGCCCGCGGCCAGCCTAGCGAAGCCAAGCGGATCCGGACCCAGGAACTGATGTGTTCCTCCTAACACATGACCCCCAGAGGCCAGGGGCCATGCGTTAGGTGGAAACTGGTAAACAGTTCAGTTAACGACAGGCTATTTGTAATAATAAATCAATGGGAACAGCCAGAATGCCCACAAGTACACATGTGTGATATACTGCCATTCATCCATTAAAACCATGCTCGAGATCAGTGGTCGGCGAACCGCGGCTCACGAGCCACATGTGGCTCTTTGGCCCCTCGAGTGCTCTAATGCCACTTCTTCAAAACAGACTCGCCCAGGCCGAAAACCGACTTCTGAGCATGGGCCACGAAGTTTCAATCGCACTGTATGTGTATGCCCGCACGTGGTATTTTGTGGAAGAGCCACACTCAAGGGGCCAAAGAGCCGCAGTTTGCCAAACACTGCTCTAGATGAATAGACAAGTATTTGTAGATTATTCTGCAGTGTATTGGTTACAATATATTTTTAAACTTCACATCCTTCTGTGCCCTATAAAACATTATCTGGAATAAGTATGCTTTTATATATGCAAATATAGAGAAGGGAGTAGAATCATACATAGCAAGGTGTTAGTAGTTACCACCATCTTGCTGGTGTTTTTTATTTTATTTCTTTGCTTATCTATACTTACAAATTGTTTAAAGTGATTGTGCACCGCATTATAATAAAAACACAGCCATATGCACAGAGATAAGGAAAAGAACAATAAGCAAAAAAGGAATCCACAGCAATACAAAAGCTGCGTAAACCAAGGAGGCTTCATGCGTTCTTTGGTCGGCTGCCATCTATGTGCCAACGTAAAACCGAGCGTTATCAGACTGCCTGGCAGGCAAAGGCCGCGTGGCCACCAGCCACGCAGCATCAGGGGAGAAGGTGAGGATTCATTCCCACTTGCTAACTGCCCTGGACTGAACACAATAAGGAAAGAAATGAGAGGAGTCATGTTGCAGAGACATCATAATTGTTGCAAGTGGATAGGAAGCATTACATAGACAACATCTGGAAAAGAAGAAAACTGACATCAACTGGACAAAACTGAGAGGTAACAGAGTAACAGAAATGAGAGGCCAGTGGTTCCCAGCCTCCTTCTGGCCACGGCCCACCTATGTGTCTCTAAAATCCTGATGCCCCCCTTCCCTCCACCCATGACTTAGAATTCCTATCATTCAAAAAGTGGCTCCTATTCACATGGAGGAAGCCTAAAAGGCTGTTAACTTGGTCTAAATAAGCTTCCAGAGAACATGGCATCCATGAAAGAGAAAAATAAAAGAAAGAAAGGACAGTTGAAGTATTGAGGAAGAAATCACTAAGAAACGGTTTAAAAAATAATAATACGAAGTGATGTGAAAAAACAACAAATAGTTTCAAACATACAACAGAGAACAGAAATGCATAAGTATGTCACAATATGTATTTATACGCTGTATATGAGGGCCCTAGAACATAAGAAGTGCAAAAACTTCACTGCTAATTACTCATTCTCGAATCGCCCCCCTGTGGGGAGGGTGCCCACGTTGGGAGCCTCTGTGCAGGCAGTGCAAGCGCAGAGTGAGATGCAGACACGTCAGGAAGGGAGAGACTGTCACTGCTAAGGAAACCTCACGTATTGATGAGTTTTGGCTTTTTTGCCTGGCTGCCCTGTTTCTTTAGAATACAAATAATTGTAGGGCAAGTTTCTCTCATCCTACGGTATTTATTGGTCTTATGAAGAAATACACGCATGCAGAATCGTTTAGTGTTTGATTCTAGTGATGATTATCTAAGAAAAATATTAGATCATGCTGATTATCAACGAAAACTGCTCTTCATTTTGTAGCTCAACATTTCAAAGCTCTTTCCAGGAAACAGAGAAGACCACCACCCAATAGCCAACCTCTTCAGCAGATAAGTCAGCTCTTTGAGGCTGCAAGGTGTAGCGCCAACAGACACTGAAAAGTGGCTGCAATTTCCCAACATGTCGCTGAGTCCTAGGTGGGGCGGGGGGGCAGAGGAGGAGAGCCAGGCCCCGTGACCCCCAGGGCCCCTGGAGGAGGACACGGAACAGGGAAACTCAAGGGCTTTGCAAACCAGCCAACAGGCCCCAGGCTTCTGTCTGGACGTACCACGTGGCGCCTGTGCGAGCCAACAAGTGGATGTGACTGAGCTTTGAAAAAGTAAACATGTAAAAGGAGTAAGCGACAACGAAACTTGAACCTCAGGGTGGAAGGGAAACCTTGAGAATTATTTTCCCTGCCTGGTCTGGCTATGGCCCAATGAGCAGAATTCCAAGGAGCTTTTTCACGGGAGTTTGTGGAAACAGACGTGAAGAGCACGTGTACAGGGAAGCATCGCCTGGGGACAGACATGGGGAGGATGGACGCGGAACTGGGTGAGCCTGGGCTCACCCCAGTGGATGAGGGACAGCTCGTGTCGGGGATTCAGAGAGGACCTGCACGAATCTAGCAGAGGTATCCGGGGTGGGGGAGGGGAGCAGGCCAGAAGCCCCAGCACCCAGAGATGTGGACACAATGCAAATGAATGACCTTGGGTTTCTGAATGAAACTTGCCCTTTTTTCTTAAAAAAAAAAAAAAAAAAAAAAAAAGCTGTTCCCTCTGCTTCAATGGCACCTTCAATGGTAGCCTGTAATTTCTGAGATTTAAAATGTGAACCATAAGGCCAGGGGTTCTAACTCAGCGGGAGACCAATTGGAAGACTCAGACTGTCATTCAGAAGCTCCCCACAGAAGGCAATGAAACGAGGGCGGCAGGTTCTATTTCAATAACGGAGGCGGCAGAAGGATTTTATTTCTTCCAACCGTCGGCCAAATATATCCAGCCCTGATCAGAACATGGGAAGTACACGCTTACACTACGTTCAGCTACGGGAACAAAATCCATGCCTCACCAGACTGCACCCGAACAGAGCTCCGATTCCAGGGAGGCTGTGCCAGGTTCCCTGCCCTGTCTCCAGTGGTTTATAAGGCTATCAACAAACACTAAGTGTGCAGCTAACGTAATAATGGAGTTCTGTTCAGCTGTGATCCCACCATTTTATCATACACTAGAGGCCGGGGGCACGAACTTCATGCACAGACAGGGTCCCTAGGCCTGGCCAGCAATCAGGGCCAATCGGGGCCTTCCTTCCCTGGCTGCCAGCTGTCCGCTGGGGACTTCCTTTGTTCCGTGCCACCCCCTAGTGGTCAGTGAATGTCATAGCGAGCAGTCAAACTCCCGAGGGGACAATTTGCATATTAGCCTTTTATTATATAGGATAGGAAACCCATCCACATTTCCTAGCGAGGGTGAACTGGCATTTGGGGCAGGAGGTATTCACTGTGCAGGACTATTTTGTGCAACCAAAACTGTCCCCCTGGACATTTGCAAATGCCTCTTGTGAGGAGAATGGGACTCAGTGGTGGTGACACGAATCACCCATAGGAAGCAACTGGATCTGACTGCTGTAGAATAAATGGGGTAACCATTTGCCTCTTTGAAAAAAGTGGGTATTTATCCCGAAACTAAATAAAGCCTGGAAGTGCTGTTTAACATCCCAAACTGTAGCGTTCTGTTTGAGAATATATATAAAAAGTTGCAAGGAATCATTATAATAATGCATTAGGCTGATGTATTAAATCAAATCACAAAATGCTTCGGAGTTGAACTGGAGGTTCGGTTTCACTGGGAGGCCCAGCTCGAAGGTGGGTGCAGACCCTGAGACCAGGCCGTGTTTGATGATGAAGCCAATGCTTCTCGGTGTCCCTGCCGGACGGGACAGAGAGCTCAACCGGTCCACGTGCCCGGAGCGTCTGTAAAAATATGACCAATGGAGTCTTTGTGTCCAGGGCGTGCGGCCGTGGAGTGGAAGAGTCCCCGTCTCCTGCCTTTAGGGCAGCGCTCGCCAACCTTTCGGACCTCAGGGGCCACCAGCGGCCCGCGGGCCACCGACAGGCGACCGCTGCCTTAGGCGACAGTCCTGTCCTCTCGCTTATACATTTGGGATTTCCTGAGCCCACGGTATTAAAACACACTCTTCACGAATTCTCCTCTTGCTTAAAACTGTGCTCCCGAAGCGGTCTGAAATGTGTTTCGAAGACATCACTGACTAGCTCTCTATAACCCAACTCAAAATCAAATTCCCGAGGCATTCCCAGTGAAGCCTGAGCCTCAGCTCTTCCCCACCTGCCAGCAGAACTCCCCACAGAAGGGAAGAAAACAGGAATTAAAGTTTAAAAGAACCGGTAACATTTTAAGCCAATAACAAAGCAACAAAGTAAACCTTTCCTTCTTAGGAGTCTTTTAAAAAAAATGTGGCCCATTTCCAAGTTCGCATGCGGCACGCATTGACCAGCTGCTCATTATGGGAAGAAGCATACGCAAACCCATGCGGTGTGCGGGCCCCGCCAAGCCCCGCCCGCGGGCTGGTGTGGACGCCTCCGGCTGCCCGCTGGGGAAGCCACAGCATCCGGGGACCGGGGACAGGTGCTTGCTCCCCGGGAGAAGCTGCTTTTATGCTTTTAAAGAACTAAACTGTGACACTATCATTTAACCGGCCTTGGACTTAGATGGGACTTAAACATTTTAAGAACTGTAACTGCACAAAATAGGTTACGCACAGCTGGGAGTCACCCTCTAGGGGACACCGTGGAACCATGCTGCTGAGTTTTCCCCGTGAAATACCTGCGGAGCCAGACCTGCCACGTCTCTCCTCACAGGGACCGCACCTGGGGGAACTCGGCCGCAGAGCACGCCTGCTCCACGCCATCAGTCTGAGCAGGAAACGAAGCCCAGCCTCTGTCGGAGGTGACGCGTTGTGCTGAGATGCAGGGAGCTGGTGCGTTACCCAAGGGGCACAGTGGCCACTCGCCACAGGTGGCGCTCCAGCTCGTGACGCGCCCGTTCAGGGCGCCTTTAATGATTGTTTGCCTTTCTGCAATAAAAACGGAACCCAGCTCCGTACTGGCAGAGGGAGGTGGGTGGTGGGAGGCACTGGAGTCCCATTATTTCCACACCTGATGGATGGTTTACATTATGAACAGGTACAGGGAGGGAAAAAAGATGCTGAATCAAATGTAAATGCAAACCCAGTCTGAGAGGTGACCACGGCACGGTGCCACAGACATCGAAGGACAGCTCTCCGGAACATTCTGGAACGGAGCTGAGGTCCCTCTAACACAGCAGTACGGCAGGTCCCCCTGAGGTCACGGTGGCTAAACATTGTCCAGTTTGCTGGCCGAAAGGATTCACAAGAAAGAACATTTATGAACGGCCCAGACTCTGCAGGTGATCCCTGCAAAGGTGGGCATGTCACACGTGTAGCGTTTCACTTTATAACTACCCAACTGGTCCAGGAAGCATACCCCCCCAAAAATGGCAGTGCCTTAAATTACTTTACTTAAAAAATTCGTATTAATGACCCAAATTCTAAGTTCACAATGCAATTCTGAAAGTTGGCACATTCTAATTTGACATGATTTAGTGCTTATAATAAAAGGATATAAAACACAATAATTAGAAATTGATGAATCTTGAATGACAAGTCAACAAAATACGTGTGGAGAGTCTTCTTTAAAACACACCACACACACACACACCCGTACCCTGAGCCAAATGCTTGCCACAGACCCTCCGCTCTCCCAAGGGGCAGCCAGGACAGCGTCGGCCCTGGTGCCAGCAGCAGCCCAGGAGAGAGGCCTGGGGCTCCAGAGGCTCCTGTCTTAGCGTGCTAACTTCCCCCATGTTTCTGTCGGGCATTGGGAACATGGGCTGCAGTATATGTGCATTTAAATCATAGAAATTCACTCACAGGCACAAGGCTGGAAGGAAGAGCCAATTTTAAAAACAACAGACAGGAGTCCCACCATTCCACCCCATTCGATGAAACTCTGCCCAGCATAGGAACGGAGAGAAGACGTGTCTCTTTTAAACTGGTTTCAGCTCCCAAGTCTGCCATGAACTCTGGTCTCCCGGGTGACTTAGACACCGCAAAGAATACCTGGGCTTATGTGTTGACTCAGATGGCGAGTCCCTGGCTGGCGGACCTGGCAGTGTGCTGATGGCACAGCATGCTCATTAGGCCGTAATGTCCACTCCCCTGGTCCCGGCCCTCTCCTGGCTCCGTCCTCCGCCCACCGCCTCTGCCTGTGCTTTGGAAAGATCACCTGGCGGCTGCATCACACAGACTGCCTGTGCAGGAGGCAGGAACAGCAGGCACCTGGTGGCCTGAATCACTAACGGGGTGGAGAAGGACAGAGTGGACAGAGCCACCATGGACCTCTCTCCCATTGCACACCTTCTTAATGTTGGCTGGGATGAGCCTAGAGCGACCTCTTTACGCCCCCTCCTGCCTCAGCTTCACGCTGGTTACCCGGGCCTGGTTCATGCAGTTACACATTTGCTCAGGAGCGGCTGGGCTTCCGGAGACTCAGGAGCAATGACCCCCCTGCCTAATCTCTCATTCATTTCCAAAACCGAGACAGGAGACTTGCTACAGGTGCACAATACATACAGACCAAGGAAACGTGCAGGTAACGCCACTGACCACGTGGGGTCACATTCTCCATTGCGCAGACAGGATACCTCTGGAAGCTCAGGTAATTTTCTCATTTCGAACACAAAGTTGAGAGCTTCTGAAATTCAGACTATACAATTCCCAGAAGGATCCCGAAAGACAAACATGATCTCATTTTACCCAGCGAGGGACAAATATGACATCACTGTGTTTTCAAACGCTGCAGACCAACGGTGCCGGGTGGTGCGTTTCCCTTCTTCCCAACAGCAATCACCACAGCCTGGCGTCTTCTCCTGAGCGCTGTTAGGTCTGGGGGTCCCTGGGGCCAAATGTCCTCTGTCCCCATTGCTACCGGTTTGCTGGTAATTTCTTTAGCCTCAGAGTTACCATTAGAAGACAGTCACTACTTTGCATAACCAAACTGTAATTGCTACCAGGGTGAAATCCAACCAATTTAAGTATCAGTACTTACACATACACACACACACACACACACACACCAATATCTGGCAAAAGAGAATAACAAGTACCCAAGGAACAGGCTGTCTAATAAGGTGTGCCCAACGTTTGAGCTGTTTTCTTTCTGAGGCTGGAGAGCAAGTGATATTAAAAATATCCATGTGTTTTCAGGCATCGTGGTGTGTAAATGGCAGCAAATGAAGGCTCTTCCATAACACGGATGACGGCAACAAGGGTAAGAACTCACTTGGGGTTATAAACGCACCCGAGCCAGGGCCTCTGGTGACACGTGTGCTCCCGGGCGGTCACCTCACCTTTCTGAGTCTGTTTACTTGTTTGTAAACTGGAATCACAATACTCACTATGACAGACATGTGAATTTTTTTATGCCCCCCTCCCTCCCGCCATATCTAGGTGAGATAAACAATAAGCAGGAAAATCAGCAAAAAGGTCTCGGTGTGTGTCCCTGTCCGTGCTCTTGTCATCCTGCCATGATGCTGGTCCAAAGGCACCGATGTGACGTAAGTAAAGTTATAACGTGACACAAGCTGTTGGCATTTCAGATCAAACCCCCGGCCCAGTTCCAAGGTAGATCCGAGTTTAAAGGATTACCCTGATATAAGCCATGGCAAACCTCTTCTGTACCGAGTCACACCTCAATACGTCAGGCTTTTCGGGCCACCTCTGATTTATGCCGCATGTGCTTCATTTTTTCAACCCTTTAAAACATAAGACCACCCTTTCCTCAAAGGCCTGGGCAGACCTGGCCACAGCTGGCCCGAGGCAGCGTCCTTGCTGTTAAGCTGTGCTCAGCCTGCACCCCCTGTCTTCAATGCCTCCCCCCTCTCCTTCCCCCCCCCCCCCCCGCTACTTCCCCACTTTTTTTCTCTTTACTATTCATTTGCCAAAAACCTAATAAAATTTGCTTTTCTAGCACGAAAGGAGTTCCAGTTACCGCGGCTATGGCTCGGTTCTGAAAAGCTGTTTCACACAAGCACCAGAACCAGTTCCTGGAGAAAACCTTTCCCAGGTCTCTCGGCTTCGCACGGCGTTCCGGGGCGGGCGGAGGCCGCGGCCTTACCTTGCCGGGGGCACGTCGATGCTGGAGGAGACCACTTTCCGCTTCTGCTCCAGGAGGCAGACGGAGCGGGCGCTGTCCCTGTCGTGGTCCGGGGCGCGGGGGGCCGGCCTGCTGTCGGCGGCTTTCCCGTCCTCCTCCATGGCCAAGGGGAACCAGGGCTGGTGAGACAGCTTTTTACTCGAGTCCCGTTTCAGGTCCTCCGGATGAAACGTGAAGGTCATGTCCCGCTTGATGCTGCCCACCTGCGGAATGAACACACATCGTCACTCACGCACCTGGGAGCTCTGCAGGACCATGTGCAGGGGCCGCCAGGGGAGACCAGGCACCACCCTCCCTGGTCAGCTCGAAGGGTGTATGTATAGTGTAAACGGGAAAAATGCAACATACAAACAAAATACCTGACACCACAGAGGAACGTATGATTAATGCGTCTTCTGTCCTCTGCAGACAAAAGCACAAAACACCAGAGAAGCCTTTCAGGAGAACAGAAACTTCTGGGGCTTGAAAGCATAAGATTTGTAAACAAAATCCAAAAATGTAAACTCAATTAAATGAACAACTTCCTTTATTTTAAGCCTTTATTGTTAGAGTATTGTAGATATACCTCTTCTATTGCCCCTCCACCTGGTTCCTGCCCGGCCCCAGGCCCTCACCACCATATTGTCGGTGTCCACAGGTATGCATATATGCATATAGGTTCTTTGGTTAATCTCTCCCCATCCCCACTCCCTTTCCCGCTGAGATTGGTCAGTCTGTTTCATGTGTCCATGCCTCTGGGGTCTATTCTATTCATCAGTTTATGTTGTTCATTAGATTCTTATTCATTTATTTTGACTTTCAGATTCAATTGTTGATAGGTACACATTTATTGCCATTCTATTATTCATATTTTTAACCTTTTCTTTCTTTCTTCACCTTCCCCTTCTCCTTCTTCACTACTCTTTAACATTTCATGTAATACTACCCTGTTTCCCCAAAAATAAGACAGTGTCTTATATTGATTTTTTCTCCCAAAGTTGCACTAGGTCTTATTTTCAGGGGATATCTTATCTTTCCATGTGCTAGGTCTTATTTTCGAGGAAACACGGTAGTTTGTTGGTGATGAACTCCTTTAGCTTTTTCTTGTCTGTGAAGCTCTTTATCTGACCTTCAATTCTAAATGATAGCTTTGCTAATCTTGGTTGTAGGCTCTTGCTTTTCATCACTTTGAATATTTCTTGCCACTCCCTTCTGGCCTTTAAAGTTTCTGTTGAGAAATCAGCTGACAGTCATATGGGTACTCCCTTGTAGGTAACTAACTGCTTTTCTCTTCTGCTTTTAAGATTCTCTCTTTGTCTTTAACCCTTGGCATTTTAATTATGATGTGTCTTGGTGTGGGCTTCTTTGGGTTCCTCTTGTTTGGGACTCTCTGTGCTTCCTAGACTTGTAAGTATATTTCTCTCACCAAGTAGGGGAAGTTTTCTGTCATTATTTTTTCAAATATATGCTGCCCACCTGTGAAGTGAACACAGTTTCTCCTTCTGGTACCCCCATGATGTAAATGTTGTTGCTTGAAACTGTCCCAGATGCTCCTTACACTAACTTCTTATTTTTTAAATTTTTTTTTCTTTTTGCTCTTCTGATTGGGTGTTTATTGCTTCCTTATATTTCATTCTCAGCATCCTCTACCCTATTGTTGATGCTCTGTAAAATATTCATTTCAGTTAGTGTATGCTTAATTTCTGACTGGTTCTTTTTTTGTTTTTGATGTTCTCATGAATTTCGTTGAAATTCTAAGTTCCTTGAAGTTCTCATTAAGTTCCTTGAGCAGCCCTATAATCACTGTTTTGAACTCTGTATTTGGTAATTTTCTTGCTTCCATTTCACTTAATTATTTTTCTGTTCTTTCTTTTGTGACATGTTTCCTTGTCTTCACATTGTGTCTACTTCTCATGTTTGTTTCTATGCATTAGGTAGAACTGCTATGTGTCCCAGACTTGGTAGAGTGACCATGGTTAATAGGTGTCCTGTAGGCCCAGTAGCTTGGCCTCCTCAGTCACCTGACTGGGCACTCCAGGTGTACCCGTGTGAGCTGTGTGCACAGCCTGTTGCAGTTGAGCCTTGATTGATGTTCGCATCACTGGGAGGGATTGACACCAGGCTAATGGGTTGTGAGGACCAGCTGCAATTACAGCTGAAAAGTTGCTGTGCAGGAGACTCTCCTATGGAGCAGGACTTGCTTCAGTGGGGTTTGGTGCTCACGAGTCTGCCCCTTGAGTGTGTCACTCAGGGATGTGTAGGGTTGTGATCGGGTGTTGTGTGAAGCTATCCACTAGGAGCACTGGCTCTGGGGCCTCCTGGAAGGTACAAAGTCAGCCTATGCCTATGCCCTGCCCAGGGCAACCCAGCATGAGCTACAAAGCAATCTGCAAATGGCTGCTATTTGTGTTGAGTTTGGCGGTGCCCAGGAGAGGCCAAGCTATGAACCAGAGTGAGCTGCAACTAGTGCCAGGCCTGGGGCCACTTATTGAGAGTACAGGGCATGCTGAGGCCAGCTGCTGCTTGTTTGAGAGATTTTAGGAAAGTCCAAAGGATGAGACAAGAGAGGCCAGTTGAATGGAAAAGCCCTTGGAAATGGCTTGGATGAGCCTGCAAGCAGGGAGGGGTGGGGTCTCAGGGAATCACCAGGGCAGGGATAAAAGTGTGAACCAGGTTGATGGAGATTCTGATATGGTGCAGCCTGTCAGCCCTGTGGCAGGGAGGGCTCAGCAAAGGAACAATGGCCTCTGCCAGGCCTCCGTCTTGAAGAAAGCTGCCCCTCCAGCTCTTGCCCTGGTTCCAGACAAGTTAGTTCCTCCCCGAATGTCCCAGGTTCCTTTCAAGCTCAGAGGGAGTGATTCTGAGTAAGTCCATGCACAGGCCCTTTAAGAGAACTTCCTGGGACTCCCACAGCCTCCGTGTCACTGAGCCAAAATCCCGGCTGTTTTTTACAGCCCAAAGTTATGGGGGCTTCTCTTGCCGGCACTGGAAACCCAGGTTGGGGGCCTGGTGTGAGGCAGGGAGACCTCCACAGCCTGGAAAGCCCTGCTGATAAAAAACACTGCACGTGGGTGTCAGTCCAGCCGGGTCTGCAATTCCACCCCGTGTCTCTGCCCCTCCTACTAGTCTCCGTGTGCTTCCTCTCTAATTCCTTGGTTGCAGGACTTCTGTTCAGCTATTAATAGATTTCAGGTGGTTTTGAATGATGGTTGTTCTGTATTCAGTTTAAATTTTGAAATGGTTGTGGGAGGTGGTGAGTACTGTGTTTACCTACCCTGCCATCTTGACTGGAAGCCTCTAAAGTTTTCAAAGTCAATAAATTCTTAAATATTTCATGCTGATTATGTTTCCCAGAAGACAGCGATGACTAAAAACATGAAGGCTACCTTTGACCGTGAATACTGGTCTTCACCATAGTCGTATGTATGCTCAAGAAGAACTGGATTTTATCCTTTATTTGCAGCAGTTAATATCTTCAGGAAATCCCCCCATTGATATGACAATAAAAAAGATATTAACTTTCCTTATTGTTGACTAAATACAACAATGCGTAAGGCGTGAGGCAAATATAAAATGAAACCACACGGAACTGACTCCGGCTGTTTCAGAATCTGGGAAGAGTGAGGAGGAGACGGACGTTACAGAAAGGTTTGGGTGAGGTGATGGGGATTGGAGATGAGGTTCAGAGCAAACACGGTCCAGTCTTAAGTGTGTGATGATAGCCAGTACCCTGGGTCCTCACTGTCAGTGTTTTCAAAACACGCCTGTACGACATGTCACAGCTCCACACCACAGCACATCCCTCAGGACTCCGTTCCTGGGGTGAGTAAATCTTCGCCCACCCACTCACGTAGAAGCTCTGCTTGTTTGTTTCTTCTCAGGTTCAGGTAGGAGGAAAAGCATGAAGAAGGTCATCAAATAGATTTAGAACTTTAAAAGTTAGAGCCACAAACAAAGAAATTTTCAGAATAACACAAGACAAGGATGCATGTTCAGCGGAAGTGGAGACTTGGCAGAGTATGATATCGATGGGCAGAGATTCTCAGATGGAAGGGATGCTCGGAGCTCTGTGTGTGCTGGGGCCACAGGGCTGCCCACGGATGAGGGCGCCCACGCCCAGGAAGATCTGCATTGCTGGGGGCCTGGGCCCGTCTCACCGCTGCACATCAGGCAGGAGGGCCTCCCTGTGCTCCGGAGGCAGAGCCAGCTCCACAGGAGAGCCGTCAGCACGCCTGCCCACCTGTGACTCACTAAGGGACCAGAGCTCTTTAATAACGTAAAAGGCCAAGAAAAATGAGTGTTTTAAAAAAAAAATACATTTTATTGATTTTTTTTACAGAAAGGAAGGGAGAGGGATAGAGAGTTAGAAACATCGATGAGAGAGAAACATCAACCAGCTGCCTCTTGCACATCCCCCACTGGGAATGTGCCTGCAACCAATGTACCTGCCCTTGATTGGAATCGAACCTGGGACCTTTCAGTCCTTAGACCGACGTTCTATCCACTGAGCCAAACCGGTTTCGGCAAAAATGAGTGTTTGTAAGAGCTGTTTTAATGACACCAATACATATACAGCGGTATAAAAAAAGACTTCAAACTTCCAATAATGCAATGAGTGTTCAATAACAATGCAGTTTATGATGATGATGATGGTTATTTTTAAATACTCACTTGAGGATGTTTTCCATTGCGTTTTAGGGAGAGTGGAAGAGAAAGGGAAAGACAGAAGAAATATTGATGTGAGAGAAACACGAGTCCCGACCATGGCTGGGGCCGGGGACAAGCCTGCAAACAAGGTACATGCCCTTGACTGGAATCGAGCCCGGGGAGCCTTGGGTCCACAGGCCGACGCTCTATCCACTGAGCCAAACCGGCTAGGGCAGTGGTCGGCAAACTGCAGCTCAAGAGCCACATGCAGCTCTTTGGCTCCTTGAGTGTGGCTCTTCCACAAAAATACCACGGCCTGGGCGAATCTATTTTGAAGAAGTGGCGTGAGAAGAAGTTTAAATTTTAAAAAATTGGCTCTCGCCGAAACCGGTTTGGCTCAGTGGTAGAGTGTCGGTCTGCGGACTGAAAGGTCCCAGGTTCGATTCCGGTCAGGGGCATGTACGTTGGTTGCGGGCACATCCCCGGTGGGGGGTGTGCAGGAGGCGGCTGGTTAGTGTTTCTCTCTCATGGACGTTTCTAGCTATCTCTCTCCCTCCCTCTCTGTAAAAAATCAATAAAAATATTTTTTAAAAATTTGATTCTCAAAAGAAATTTCACTCGTTGTACTGTAGATATTTGGCTCTGTGACTAATGAGTTTGCGGACCACTGGGCTAGGGCGACAACAATGCAGTTGATCTGATCAGTCTCCGTACCGTGTTTCCTGCCCGCAGGCGGGCGTGAGCACGGGAGCTGGCTCACTCCCAGGGCAGCTCAGGCCCAGCGATGTCACAGCGGAAATGTGCTAAGCACCAGGCATGAAAGGAAAGCAAAGCCTCGTCCTGACAGTTACCAACCATCTCCCCCTACGTGCCAAGTACATTAATTAAATATTTAAGGAGCCATTAATATTCATCTGCAGCAATAATTGGCATCCATACTTCCCCGGGGGCCAACAGAGCCGGTGAAATGATCCGTCCATGCACCGTTTAAGGGATGAAATCATGGGAAATGTTTACTTTCTTTAAGGTTTCCAAATTTGTAAAAATTAAAATAAAGAGGCCATTTTAAAATGAGATTCAGAAAAGGTCTGAGGATAATCTCTGAGCTGGTTGCCGGGGAGGGGCGGGCCTCTGTTGCTGGGATAAACCTCCGTGGGAGGCGGGCCAGGAGGAAGGAGCCAATGCCAGTGTGTCCTGCACCCCTTTGTGCTGGCAACTAAAAACGCACAAAAGGGCATGTACCCCAGATTTCTTATAATATTAAAAACATGCACATTCTCTAAACACCCATCAACAACTTCAGGGTTAAATACACACCAATAAAATGTATGGTGAAAAGCAAAGACCTATTTCTATATTTACTGACATGAAAAAACATTTAACACATTAACTGAAAACAAGGAAATAGAAATGAATCTATGTAACATGACCTCTGAGAGGAGGGATGTGTAGCTATAAAAAGAGGGGAAAAAATCTGGAAAAACTTTCCAAAATGTTAAGAATGGTTTTCTTGGGAGCAGAATTTAGGCCAATTTTACTTCCTATTTTGTTTGTCATTTGTATAACGTTTGTGTATAGTTTTAGATTTCAAAACCTATGTAATTATTCTATTATGAAAAACACATCATTTTTATGTAATTAACTTACTTAATAATCTGATACCTAATACTCTTTAATTCCACCAGCTTCCACTTATGTGTCTATCAAAGCGGGAAACGAATTGCCTAAAACAATACATCCATTTACTCTATGACTTTTCAGGGTTACTGGCTCCCCTCAGCATAAGAAACCACAGTGGCTTCAACTGAAACCCCCTGCCCACCAACACAGACACCTCCGTGAGCATCACACACACGTGTCCTTTCCTGCAATAAAACACAGCTTCATGTCCAATTATCCGAGAATCAACATTTTTATTCCAACGAACAGCTTCTGTTTTCCTAGGAGAAGATAAACAGCATATCTATGGCCATGATATACTCGGGAAATTGGCAATATCTTAAACAAGACGTTAACGGCGTCTATTTAAACCCCGAATTTCTCCAAGTGGTGTCCTTTGTAAATTGGATGCTACTTTCTAAGATAGTGAGTGAGCTCACCAGCGTTTCTCAATTCCAACCCATCTGGCTTCCCCGGAGGACCCCAAGGGCGCACCCGGAGAGGGGGTGGCTCCTACCTCAGCCACTGGCTTCACCAATCCCTCCCTCTGCCTACACACAGGTGCCTCCCAGGACACCAACACCCTCCCTGCGGATCTGCCCTGGTGAGATGCCAGCAAGCAGGAAATTGTATTCACTCATCTCAACCCAATGAGATCGGAGGAGTTGGCCCTGGAGAGTCCCTGGCCTTCCAGGAATCGTCTGCAGAAAGCCCGCACATTAGCCATCGGTGGCTCCTGAACAGCAAGGAATTCTGGGAGAGAGGATGAAACCCAGGCCACAGCACCAACCCCGACTGGAGAACCAGCTGTGGGAGGCAACGCTCGGAGAACCTTCCATTCGAAACTACACGCGCACCCCACACAGACCCTACAGAGAAGTTTTCCTGCTGCAGACAGCTTTTTCTCACATTAGCATTTATTTTAAAACTTGCTTTCAAAGCGCATAAATCCCATACTCAGTGACTAACGTGTGAACTGCAGTGTGGAAACGGAATCAGACCCACAGATGTTAAAACATGTCACGGAAGAAGCCGAGGTTATGTGAATACTAAGTACTATTGGTTTAATTAATTAGAACTATTACCACTCAAGGTCATGCTCAAAGAAAGATCAGACTCTTCCGTTGATAAAACTGTGTCCAGAAATAGTCCACAGAACTCTACTCCTCACTTCAGATTAAATTCTCTGCATGTCACACTAGGCACCCAGGAAACCAGTGGGCTGGCCCGCCACCCGGTCCTGAGGCAGGAAGGAGGCAGAAACACCGCGAACACCGCTGCTTCCCTTGGTGACCTCTTGACTCTATCACCCCCTTGGCCCTTGGAACCAGCCCAGGGTTTCAGTGACCACTCCATCCTCAGTGTGTCGCTTCTCTCTTCCAGGCAGAGCAGCCGGCGACAGGGTGTTGGGGCAGCAGATAAAACACAGCACATCGGAGCTGAGCCCTGGGTTGGGTTGGGGCTTCTTGCCCACCCACCTTCCCACCTCACCATCTCAGCCCGGAACGCTGCTCGGGCTGGGTTCAGGACAGCACGTTGTAAATTAATGTCTTCACAAGTTATTACCCAACAGAGCTGACCTGGTTTGACGGCTGCCGATGACTCATCAGGGAGCTCGGAGAGCGCCCGCAGACTCCTCGGTGGAAGGAGCTTGGCCGGGCCTCCAGGCCTTCCATTAACATCCTGCAAGCGAGGGCACGCGCACGGGTGTTTTTAAAAAGCCTTTCTGAAAGTCCCGAGGGGGACTATCCATTTCTGGAAAGCCAACAGTCAATTCACGCTCCGCAGAGTCCTTGTCTATTTCTTCCAGCCGAATGTAAAAAACAGGGAAAGTGAGTGCGGAACAGTGGATCGGGTCTGACTTCAGTATGGAGAATGTGAGCCTCGCACATTTGTTTTATATAAACTGAAGTTTAACTCGAGCAGTCACATCCAACCCCTGGGGAAATCCTGTGGACTTTACCTTCAAGAACATACCCAGGGTCCAGTCTGGTCTCACCACCGCCATCCCCAGCGGACCCTGGTCAGGCCCCGTCAGCGCCGGCTGCATCTGAACAGGCCTCCTCCCTGGACCCGTCTCCATCCCTGCCCCACCTTCCCAGGCCCAGTTCCTCTTTTTTTCTTTAATATTTTTAAATCCTCATCTGAGCATACGTTTTTTATGGATTTTATAGAGAGAGTGCGTGGGAGAGAGAAGAATCAACAGGAGGGAGAAACATCCATCGGTTGCCTCCTGTACACACCTTGACCAGGATTGAACCCGCGATTTAGGTATGTGCCTGACCAGGAATCAAACCGCCAACCTGTTGGTGCATGGGATGATACCCCAACCGCTCACTGAGCCACTGGGCCAGGGCCCCCCAGATCCTCTTGCTAACAGCAGCCGGCCTGTCCCAGTGATGCAGGCTCAGCCCGTGTCCCTCCGCAGCAGACTGCCCAGGCATTTTCAAATTCATCAGCAGTCGCCGCAGTCTCACAGCCTTTCGCTCAGAGAGCAGATTAGGAAGCAGATTTTAAGTAGAAAAGAGTATTGGTTGCCAAGGGTTCCTCCTTAAACATACATTTCATTTAAAATACAACTCATCATTCCTTTGAGCAGAAAACAACAAGTAAAATGAAAAACAAAACTTGAAAACGAATGAATTTGCACGTTAGCGTGGACTGTGATCCGAGTTTGCAGGGAGCCAATTAATCCACTCGCGGCACAGATGACCAAATAAAACCTGTTAACAAGTGCAGCCAGTGCGTATCCAAAGAAGAGAGCAGGACATAGAAGAGTAAGGGTGTACATCTGTTTATCGTAACTTTAATTATTTAAAGTAAAGGTCCAGCCAAAACCGGTTTGGCTCAGTGGATAGAGCGTCAGCCTGCGGACTGAAGGGTCCTGGGTTCGATTCCGGTCAGGGGCATGAACGTTGGTTGCGGGCACATCCCCAGTAGGGGGTGTGCAGGAGGCAGCTGGTCGATGACTCTCTCATCGATGTTTCTAACTCTCTATCCCTCTCCTTTCCGCTCTGTAAAAAAATCCATAAAACATATATTTGAAAAATAAAAAAATAAAGGTCCAACTGGCGTAGAAGAGAGCGGATGGCAATGGGAGGAAGGGAAACCTGCCGCTTCACACACTCTTTCAGCCCAAGGTGGACGGCTCAACGAACCCGGGGCCAGCCCGCCGGAGATGAGGGCAGACCTTCAGGTAAAAAGGTGCCCCTGACCTTCCAGCCCACTCCGGATCCCTCCATCCTGCTTGCTGCCTGTGGCATCAGGCTTGCTTAGCCAGCCGTAATAAATGTGTGTGTGTGTGTGTGTGTGTGTGTGTGTGTGTGTGTGTGTGTGACACCTGTCTCCTAGCGGTCCTGCGCCTGCCAGGGCCCTGACACAATATAGCACCTGTATGAAGTACTTGTGCTTTACCCACCTCTCCTCTCTGTGGTCCCAAGCAGCTCGGGGGCAGAGGATAATTTTGCTCAGTTTCACATCCCAGGCACCTGTTGGGCGCTTGGTAAGTGGTCACTTCATTAACGTATGAAGTGAAGATCAGGCGTCGGGGGGCCAGCCTGTAAGTGCCGAAGGAGAGGGTCCGTGACCCTGGAGACGGGAGTGAGGGCTGTTCCGCATTCGCAGTGCTCTCAGCATACCGAGCAGCCGCGGGGACCGGCGCGGGAGCAGTAATGATGGCTGTGAGGTACAAGGCACCACTGAAATCTCTTCATGCACGTTTCTTCACTCCAATCCTCCCCGATCCTCAGAGGACCAGCTTCTTACCCAAACCGTGCAGGTAAGCAAATAAGACACAGAGACGCTAAACTTCTCACAGACTTCTCCCTCACCCGCCTACCCTGTGTTTCCCTCGCTGCATCCCTTCCCACGGCCATCAGACACACACTGACATCCTAACGGTAAGCAAGACCCTTTCTGGACCTCCGACCCTGCTCCCGTATTGCTGCCGTGAAAGCCAGCTTATAAGCAAGACGTGTCTCCACTTCCCACCCATTCCCTCTTCTGCTTCAAGTCGGAGCCTCCCACCACCTCCCACCACTTGGAACCAGAGACAGGTCCTGAGAGCCAGACCTTCCCCTGGCGGCCGGCAGCACCGGAACCGTGGGCGTGGGTGTGGGCGTGCCAGCACGTGCTGTGCACACTCACCGGCTCACTCGTGCTCCGTCCCATGCCTCGTGGGCCAGGGGCTCGGCAGAACCTAAGTCACACGCGGGATTCTAGCTGCAAGCGATTCGGGACCCTGTGGCCACAGCGGCTCAGGAGACGTGGAAGGGATGGTGGAGGTGCTGGGAGGGAGTCTTCGTGATGTTTGAAATCGATAAACGTCTCTCCACGTCTATGGCCACCGCCCTTTCTCATTTGGATCACACCACAGCAGCTTCTGGTCTACTCTTCCCACTTCCATCCCCAACTCACAAGAACCCACACATTATTAGGGAATCAAATAAGAATGAAGAAGACTATTTATTTTGTAACTTCAATAGACCGTGTAAAAAGACTACTAGTAATAAACGATTGTTCTTAGTTATAACGATTAAGCCTTTGAAAACATCATTTAAGTTGGCAGCTCCCTAAGTGACATGCCTGGAAGGTGCCAGAAAGGTGCCTGGTGCAGACATGAAACCCAAAGCCTAGGCACGAAGCCAGAAAGTCGATCAACAAGGTTCAAGTACGCTTCTATTTCTAAGCCAGAATTCCTGATGAAACTCTAAATATCCCCAAAAAGGAGTCAAAGAGAACTGGAATCAAATCCTAGCTCTGTCACTCGCTGGGGGTGACGGTCTATGCAGCAGGGGTGCGGGTGGCAGAAGGAGCGCCCAGGACCAAGGCTGCAACATGCTCCCACCACAGTGCCTGGCGCAGGCCACGCGGCCAGTGAGCCTCAGGCCCTTCTCTCGGGCAAGACCTCGCGGGGGGAGGTTAATGAGACACGCGTGACGGTGAATGAGACACCAATGCGCTGCCCTCTGACACGGGCTTGGGCATACGAGGACCTCACAGAAGGGAGGCGCTGGAGGGAAGCGTGCGGCAGCCAGGGGCAGAAAAGGAGTTGCCTGGGGTGGGAAGGGGCCATCCAAGGAACAGAAACAGCAATAAAACCAGGATGAGATCGTGAAAACCAGTCTAAAAGCTTTCGCCTGCCCTAGCCGGTTTGGCTCAGCGGGTAAAGCTTCAGCATGTGGACTGAAGGGTTCGGGGTTCGATTCCAGCCAAGGACACGTACCTCAAGTTGCAGGCTCCCAGCCATAGTCAGGGGCATGCAGGAGGCAACCAATCGATGTGTCTCTCTGTCTCTGTCCCTCTCCCTCCACTCTCTCTAAAAATCAATGGAAACAATGTCCTCGAGTGAGGATTAAAATAGCAACAACAACAACAACAAAAGCTTTTGCCTGAAGAGAGCCCAATGGGGTGTATCAATGTCTGGGCCACTGCCCACTCACCCACTTCCTGCGCTCTAACCACCTGCAGGAAACAGGAGCCACAGTGGGGCCGCGGGAGGAAGGAATGTCCGCAGTGGCCCCCTCCCTGCTGGACCCCATGTCCCAGAACGGGGGTGCCAGCCATCTCCCTCAAACCCACAGGTGCTGCGCCCGTCTCCATTAAGGGGCAGAGGGCGAGCCTCAGCCAGAGATCACACCACAGAGCTCACCCCTCCTCCCCCTGCTCCCGCCGGCTCCATCCTCAGCAGGGAAGCCACCAGGCAGCTCTGCCTGCTGTGTGTGTCACAGCCGTGGACCAGCTGTGTAGACGACATGGCTTTCCACCAGAATTTCTTACATATCGGGCCTGTGGACTCAACCTGCAGCTTTTAAAACAAATAGAGGCCAGCCGGCATGGCTCAGTGCTTGAGCATCAACCGATGAACCAGGAGGTCACGGTTCGATTCCTGGTTGGGGCTTGTGCCTGGGTTGTGAGCTGGATCCCCAGTGTGGGGGGTGCAGGAGGCAGCTGATCAATGATTCTCTCTCATCATTGATGTTTCTATCTCTTTCTCCTTCTTGCTGCCTCTCTGACATCAGTAAAAATATATTTTAAAAAATGGAAACTTTGGGTAAAAGGGGGATAGTGATGGGAGGAGACGTGGCTTGGGGTGGTGAACACACAACACAGTGTACAGGCGATGTGCTGTGGAATTGTGCACCTGAAACAAGTATGAGTTTGTTAACCAGTGTCACCCCAATAAATTCAATAAAAAAGGAAAAAACCCAGGAGCCCGGTATTAGTGTAAACATCACTAATTTAGTAAAGGAGGAACTATGCACTGGTTTGTATATTCTAGAACGGCACTACTTAATTTAGCACTGAAAGACAGAATTTAGGTGAGATTGTGTAAGTAGTTTTACCGGCTCTGTACATGCACATTCTCCGTAGGAGCCAGCGGTCCCGGCTGACCATGAGGCCTGGCTGGCGGCCAGGAGTGCTTGTCCAGACCCCGCGCAGAAACTGTTATGTGTTTGTGGATGTGAAGTCGCACATGCCGTTTGTTAACAGCTGAAACCTTGTGCTGGTGTGTTAGCTGCGTTGAGGTTATTTTACAAAGAGAAGGCATAGTAGGAAAAACACTCTGTATTCTCCAACTTCAAGAGGCAACACGTTGTTTACAGCCAGAAACATGTACATTCTTCCCGTGAAACAGCAGACAGCGACAGACACAATGCAAACACCTCTGCGTCCGTGCAACGCGGCTTAAGTCTATGGGAAGACACCAATTCCCAGCTAAAACACCTCTTACCTTATTATGTAAAGATCGTTTTCAGGGAACACTTTACCAAAGAAATGGCATAAAAGATTTCCAAAACACAAATTCTAAAGCTTGAATCTTTATTTTGACCCACTCATGCACCACTGTCCTATCTCCTTGGGATAAGAAGGAATAAAGATGCTTTAGTAGACCTTTGAAAAGAGTGTTTGTCTGAAAAGCAATCATTCACTCAACAAATAATTTTACTAGGCAGTGTAGTCACAAGAGGTCATAGGGACACACACATATGTACATATGTGCATGTGTGTGTGCGTGTACTAAAAGGGTACAAGGACCCTGCACCCACGGAGCTGGAGAGCAGTTGGGAGAAGGGGCATAGATAATGACAACCACAAGCACAATCCCACAAACACTGCTGGGGTGGGGAAGGAATCTGGATGGGCTAGGAGCACGTGAGAGGGAGAAAGCAGAGCTGTCTGGGGAGGGCTGGGCTGTGACATCAGAAATATCACAACCAGCATTTATTCTACCCGGTTCTAGAGGCAGGAAGTCCAAGGTCAGCATCTGGTCTGGTGAGGGCCGGGTTCCAATTCATGGAGAGCTGTACCCTCACGTGGCAGAGAGTGAGCTCAGAACTCTTCATTCCTTTGTAACCCTGGGACCCGGGACTGTCCCCTTAGACGGCAGAGGTTACTCTGCAGATGGGACTCAGTAAAGGACCCGTGGCAGGGAGAGCCTCCTGAATTACCCAGACGGGCCCTGATCTAGTCACCAGTGTTGTATAAGAGGGAGCAGAGGGAGAGTTCACAGAGGGAATGGGCATGCAAGGATGGAAACGGAGCAGATGGAGTGTTTTCTGGAAGGGGAAGGGCCTACAAAACAGGTGGCTACCAGATGCTGGAAGAGGACACAGCCCTGCCTGCACCTTGACCTCAGCCCGCAGAGAACCATATGCACCTCTGACCTCCAAAAACAGTTAAGAGAGTAAATCCGTGTTGCTTTACACCACTAAATCTGGGGTCCTTCGTGGCAACAAGAACCTAATACACAGGGGTCCGCTAGGAGGCAGCAAGCACTGGCCCAGTGGAGAGATGCTCAGATGGGAGGGAGAGAGGGTGGGAAGGAGACATTCACAGGAATGGGTGCCCGACTCGATGAAGCACCATGTGCTCCACTTCTCCACCACAACCAGACGGGGCAGGGCCATCTCCACCATCACACATGACAGTCAGGGCACCGCTGAGCACGTGAAGGTTTGAAGGCAGGAAACAAAAGCTGTTTTTCTCATCTCACTTCATCTTGGAGTTTTTACATTTAAAAAAAGTCTACCTCCAAACAAAGTATGCTAATAGATTAAGAGAACCAAGGATAGTGATGTAGGTAAAACTGGTTCTTACCACCTCTCACAACCACATTAAAATTACTACTAAAATACAGTACCATCACCATTCAGATCCACTTGAAAGCTGGCTGAATGGAAGTCCTACAACCAGAGTAAGTAAAGAAGAAAGTACACTGAGACTGTAGGAGAGGTGTAGGCACAGACCCAGCTGGTCAGACACCTATGTGTGGCATTTTCATAATTGGGCAGGATATCTCCACTGCCAAGGCATCCTGTGAGAAGCAAAGTGTGCTATCAATAACAGGCCCAAGAGAGCGAGACCTGGCCTGGACACTTCCAAGCCCAACACAAGTGGCAGAAACCCACAGATCACTCTGTAGCTCTGCTGGCCTCAGGAAGTGGCTGACTTTGCACCTCCCTGGAGGCCCCAGAGCCAGTGCACTTGGTAGACGGCTTCCGACCACACCAGATTACAACTCTACACATCCACAAGTGACACATTCAAGGAGGCAGACTCAGTAAGTACCAAAGCCCCACTGAAGCAAGTCCTCCTCCACAGGGGTGTCTCCTGCACAGAAGCTCTTCCACTACAGTCGCAGTGGTCCTCACAGCCAATTGGCCTGGAGGTCAATTCCTCCCAGGGATGCCAACAGCAATCAAGGCTCAATTACTACAAGACTGTGCACACAGCCCACACAGGGGTGCACCTAGAGTGCCAGCTCAGGTGACTGGGGAGGCTGAGCCACCAGGCCTACAGGACACCTACTACACAGGCCACTCTACCTCTTCCAGGAGACACAGCAGCTCTACCTAATACTTAGAAACAAACACAGTGAAGTAACCAAGATGCAGGAACAAAGAAATAGGCCACAAATGAAAGGAGAGAAGAAATCTTGAGAAAAAGGACTAAATAAATGGAAGCAAACGAACTACTAGATAGAGTTCAAAACAATGGTTTTAAAGTTGCTCAAAGATCGTAATGAGAGTTTCAAAGGACTTACTGAGACTTTCAAGAATCCTAGTGAAAATATCAAAAATATGAAAAAGGACCAGTCAGAAATTAAGCATGCACTAACTGAAATAAAGAATGTTTTATGGGGCTTCAACAGTACAGTGGCAGATTCTGAGGATCAAATCAATTATTTGAAATATGAGGAAACAAAAAACATCCAATCAGAAGAGCAAAAATAAAAAAGAATCCAAGCACTAATAAAGATAGTATAAGCAGCCTCTGGGACAACTTCAAATGTCCCAACATTCACATTATGAGGGTTGCCAGAAGGAGAAGAGAGAAAGAAATAATGACAGAAAATTCCCCTACCTGGTGAAAGAAATAAATTTACAAGCCCAAGAAGTACAGAGAGTCCCAAACAAGAGGAACCCAAAGAGGCCCACACCAAGACACATCATAATCAAATGCCAACGGTTAAAGACAAAGAGAGAATCTTAAAAGCAGCAAGGGAAAAGCAGTTAGAAGAAAAAATACATAAACAATAAAATGATAATAAATACATATCTATCAATTGAATTTAAAAATCAAAATAAACAAACAAGAAATCTAATGAAGAAAATAATCTGATCAATGAAACAGAATCAGAGACATGGAAACATGGAACAGACTGATGAATCTCAGAGGGAAGGGGGAAAGGGGTGGGAAGAGATTAACCAAAGAATTTATATGCATCTATACATTACATATGGACACAAATAACCGGGTGTTGATGCCTTAGGGCAGAGTGGGAACTGGGTGGAGGGCAAAAGAGTGACAACTGCAAGACTCTTAACAATAAAGATTAATAAAACAAAAATAAAATTTTATTTGAAGACAATCAAAACACTTAGTTTCAAAAATGTTTCCAAATGTGGAATATTTCTTGACTTTGATTTAGAAGCTTCTGGAGATAAGCATGAATATATCTGAATGGACTTTATAGGGGACCTTTTAATTCTGTTCTGTTCTATTCTGTTCCAGTCCATTCTACTCTGTTCTGTTCTACTTCGTTCCATTCTATTCCATTCATTTAAGATATGCTCCCTTCCAGAAATATTTAGCTTCTCAACACCACCAAAAACACGGAAGAACATTATTTAGAACAATACACCCTACAGCACCTATGCCAACCCCCCTCACTTCTGGGTGACTGATGAGAGGGCCTGAGCCACTGCAGACCAGTCCTGCACCTGCATTCCGCTTCCTCCCTCCGGACGCTGACCCCGCTGATAAGAGTTTTGGCTGCGTTGAGGAAGTTCAAGCCTTAGATTAAAAGTGATGTTCCTGTGACCTGCACTACTTTCCTTTCTCACACTCATTGCCTGGCTGGAAAAAAAAGAGCTGGCATGCTCCCAGGCTCCACATTCCTCTGTCAGGGACAGAAAGACTCCACGCGTTCAGACACAAACCTCTGCAAACACTGCTGAGCATTTGGAGGGCCCCAGCGTTGAGGAAGGGGCTATGTCTTCAAGACCGTGGGCTTCGCTGATAGTCAAGAGGTGAAGGAGCTAGCCCAGAGCCGCGGACTTAGACTTGCTTACAAGTGAGCTTTCAAACAGAAGAGGCATCCCTGAATTTTCTGAAACAAGAAAAACACAACAAACCTGCAAAATGCGGGTAAGCTAGGGCTGTCCTACTCAGGTGTGAATGGCCCTGAATGGCATGGGTTTCACTCAAATCGGTGGCTAGCACTGTGATTCGCTTTATAACCACAGCCCATTGTTTTCTTTATATCACAGGCAGGTGTGGAAGTCATTCTCCAGCCTGGTCTTTTCCGTTAGCGATCAGTGCTAACAGAGAAATGGAGCTGCTGGCATGTGTGGTGGTTTCTTCCAGAATGGGCAAATGCTTGTTATTTCTGTATTGATCGAAATACCACTTAAAAACCATGTGTGACACATGAATGGGACAAAAATACTTCTTACTCCCTCTCTCCAAAAACACTTTCCCTATGCAACTGAAATGCTTCTTGTGTGACGGCACGGCACCGAGGCCCACCTACACCACTGCCATAACCACAGCCACCGCCCTGGCTACCACCACAGCCTCCACCACAGCCTCCACCATGGCCTCCACCAAGGCCTCCACCATGGCTTCCACCACAGCCACGTCATGACTTCCACTATAGCCACCACCATAGCTTCCACCACCACAATGGCCTCTGCTACCATGGCCTCCGCTACCATGCCCGGACTTGCTGTAATTTTTGTGTTGTTCTGCTTTTGCCTAGAGCAGTGGTCAGCAAGCTGCAGCTCGAGAGCCACGGTTTGCCGCTCTGTTGACTAATGAGTTTGCCCACCACTGACCTAGACTCTCTATTCCAGTAATTACAGGCTGTTGTTATTCCTTGTGATTAAGTCCCTATCCCAGTGGTTGGCAAACTCATAGTCAACAGAGCTGCAGTCTGCCGACCACTGCCCTCTGGGCCATTCATGTACCTCTCCACTTGACCTCTCCGTTCAGCCTTCAGACTTCGTGCCAACATCACTTACCCCAAAGCCTTCACGGACTCCCCTACACAGTTAATGCCCCCTTTCCTGGGCTCCCAGAACTCACAGAACACACAGGCGGTGCTGCAAACACCTGCCTACATGTTTGTTCCCTGTAATGGACAGGTGACCACGGGAAGGTGCCGACAACGGGCAGGTTGCCAAGGAGCAGACTCGCTTCCTGACCGTCCCCAGCCACCAGCCTGCTGGCCTGGCTACTGTTTGTGTTTGGAAAGCAGGCAGGTTTATTCCCATGATGTAGGCAGGATGCACGGGCCAACCACCAGGCTGGGACACTTGTTCTTTTCCAGCTGACCCTGGCGGGCCTCTCAGAACTTCACTAAGCGCGTGGGGCTGAGAGCACACCTGCTCGGTCAGGGCTGTGTGTGTGGGCAGCCACATGGGGACAGCACTCCCTTTGCTGGTAGGTGGCTCTTGAGGGTCATCCCACATGGAGAGCCATGGCTGAGAAGGGAGCCCAGTGCCCTCGGCATGGACCCCTTGAAAAACACACTGTGTTAAGTGCTTCACACTAAGGTTAGAATATCATCCCTTGGAGCTTTAAGATCTACCTCTTGAAAATTAGGGGAGAAAAGCAATGTGGGGCTTCGCTGACAAGAACGCTGAAACTGCTAGAAATGAATAAAACTATTGGAGATGTACTTACATACGGTTGTACTTATGTAACCCTGTCAACGTCAGTGGGCACATGCCATGTAAATCAATCCTATATAATAAAAGGGTAATACACAAGTAGACCGACCGGCACAACAATCGAACAACCAATCAAAGCATAATATGCTAATGGTATACGGAGGCTGCTCAACCGCTCACTATAATGTGCACTGACCACCAGGGGACAGACAGTTGATCGGTTGACCAGTCATTATGACGTGCAGTGACCACTACGGGGCAGATGCTCCTATCAGTAGGTTAGCTTGCTGCTAGGTTCTGGCCGATCAGGACTGAGCAAGATGGGCCAGACATACCCTGGAGCCCTCCCTCGGGCCCTCCTGGGCCCCAATTGTGCACCAGTGGTGTCCCTCAGCCTGGCCTGCACCCTCTCGCAATGCAGGACCCCTCAGGGGATGACGAAGAGCTGGTTTCAGCCCGATCCCACAGGCCACTCCCCTTGAGAGGGAGCCAGACACAGGGCTCACGGCTGGTGAGCGAGCCTCTCCCGATCCAGACTGATTGGGTGCGAGCCTGCGGCAGGCAGTGGGGCCGGGATGAGCGGGAGTGGCAGGTAGGAGCTGCAGGTTGAGCTGGGCTGCATGTTTCAGCCCTATCCCTGCAGGCCACTCAGAGGGATCCCACCCGGGCATGAATTTGTGCACGGAGCCTCTAATGTTTAATAAAAAATGTTGCTACCCGCGACTGATAAACCTTAGTAATTTTTGTAGCAAATTTATCTAAAATGTATTAGTTACATCCTTACCTCTCTGTTGAGCATAACAAACCTTTACTGATGGTACAAGGCCCTGGGAATATTATTAAACTATAACAGAGTGATATGCTCCTAGTAGCTCTTTCCCACCACATTCAACAGATCCAGAGAATTAAAATGTAGGGTGTCCCCCTAAAAATGTATACACACACTTTGAATAATTATAAAGGTGGTGTTCACTAAAACACATTGCATTTTCAAAACTGAGCTATCAGCTGTGAAAGTGTGTCTACATTTGGGGGGACCCCTTGTGTATTGTCCCCCATGCTCACGTGCACAGAGTTTTAAACATGGAGAATATTTCCTCCACCTGCACTCACTTCACACCTGTGCTCCCAGCACATGGAATTTCTTTAAAGATCTGCAATCCCATTTCTCTTTGTAGTAAACTGGAAACACAGATGCCATTTACTACTTGATCCTAGCCACTAAGCTTATGCTTAAAATGGCCCTCCTTTTCCAGAGAACAGCATAACGAAGAAGTGGTGGGTAAGGAAGCAGATAAGGTTCAGCAAGCTTGTGCTTAGGCTAGCTTGGCGACTTAGCAGATCGTTAACCACGGCCAGGGCTCTACATTTCTCAAGTGAAAGCTGTCTTATGAATCCTTTACCTACACTTCCTCGCACCTGTCATTCCGTATCATTTGTCTGACTGCTCCTCCCACTAAACTGAAAGCCTCATGCGGACCACATCATACTCTGTGTCCGGCGAAGCGACTGGCATAGAGCAGGCACTGAAGGAATGAGATGTCTGGATGCTCCGAGACAAAAGTGGCAGCAGAAGAAATTCATTTAATTACTAGAGGCTCTTTGCATGATATTTGTGCAAGAATAGGCCTTCTTTTCCCTGGCTTCACTCCCAGCTGCCTGGGAGCCAGCAAGTCCTCGCTCCCAGCCCAGCCCAGGAGCCGGCAAGCCAGAGCACTGCTCCTGTAGGTCCCTCTACTGCACCCCCTCCCACTCATAGCAGGCATCCCGCCCTTCCTAGCCGCGCCATGCCTGCCATCTATGCAAATTAACCTGCCATCTTTGTTGGGTTAATTTGCATAATAACTCCTGATTAGCTGTGGGTATAGCAGAGGTACAGTCAATTTACATGTTTGTCTTTTATTAGTTAAGATTCACCTACTCTATTAATCGTGTTTCTTGGTGGGCCTGCATCTTTAGTTTTGATAAAGTTTAATTTATCCATTTTTCCCCTTTTAGAACTAGTGCTTTCTGTCCTTGTCTAAAATTCTTTGCCTTCCTTAGGTTGCCAAGATTTCTCTCTTCTATTTTCTTCAAGAAGCTTTATAACAGTTTCAGTTTTTACATTTATAACCATGATTCATTTTGAATTAATTTTTGTGTATGGCTGCAAGGTAGGGGAAGGATGTGTTTCTATTTTCTTCCTATAGGGATAGTCTTCCTGGGACTGTTGGTTGAAAGAAATTTTTCCGCTGAATTTATTTGGTGCCATTCTTGAACCACATCGGTGAGTTTACTCAGGGCCTCTATTCTGCTGCATGAATCCATCTGTGCATCTTGTTACAAGCTTTCTAGATTGCTCTCGCCTCATAGTTAGTAGAGTAAATCCTCCAATTTTGTTCTTATTTTTTCATAAGTTTTCTATTACAGTTATTTTGCATTCCCATAGACATCTACACAAAGTCCTGCTGACATTTTGATTGGGATGGTGTTGAATCTATAAAACCAGTTTGTGAAGAACTGACATCTTAATCATATTGAGTTTGCTAAATGAACATGGTCTATCAATTCATTTATTTAATTCTTTGTTAGTCATTCTCACCCATGTCAGAGATTTCACACATCTATTTTTTGTATATTTTATTCCCGAGTGTTTGGTTTTTGATACCCTTGTAAAAATATTTTTTAAATTTTATTTTCCAAGTGCATGAAATTTGTTTTGTTTTGTTTTGTTTTTGTAAACTGATCATATATACTGTGGCTTTGCTAAATTCACTGATCAGTTCTACTGGTTTTATTGATCACTTAGTGTTTCCTCTGTAAGTGATATCATCTGCAAATAGAGACAATGTGACTTTCTTTTTTCCTAATTTGTATGCCTTTCATTTACTTTTCTTGCCTTGTCACACGGGCAGCCCTCCGGTGCAGTGTTGTCTAAAAGAGCACACATACCTCAGATGTATTAGATTTGCAAAGAGGACCCTCCGCCCCCATCTGTAAACCCCCGTGGGCCTTTCGGACCTTCCAGCGGCAGCTCCTTTGTAGCCGACCACCTTTCCCACTCTAAGATGCGATGGCGTTCAGTACATCTTCCTCCCTTTTCTGAGATCATTTATATTTGATGAAACAAGACTACTTTTCTTTCAGATACTCTCACATACTTATTTGTATAAGTTCAAGAACTTTATTCTAATATTTCCATTATTTTTCTAATACTCTGTTAACGTGCTTCTGTGCTGCAAGTATGTGAACCTGCTAATTGAGAACATTTTCAAAAGCTTGTATTTTTAAAAAAAATTATCCTTTAAACTAACCTTGGGTCCTAACCTAAATTAACAGAAATTCGTGAGGTTCCGTCTTCAGTAGGCACTTGCATCTGACTTGTAAAGCATGTGCCAGCGACAGGGAAGTATTCTGACAACCCATAAAAATTATATTACAGCGCTCCTCTGTCCTTCAACTCCCATTGCTGGTTAGGTCCCAATTCCAATTATTTTTAAAATCTGTTGTTCCAAATGTTCTCTAAAATGTTTGACAAATATCTATGTCATTTGGAATATAATTACCTCACATATTTCCCCCCCACAGAAACTGCCCTAAATCTTCCCTGGGCTCTTTTTCCGCATCTCTAGGATAGCGATAACAATATCTACCTCCCAAATGACCAGGAGGGTCAGGTGAAGTTGGTGACGAGGGCCCTCTAGAAATACAATGTATTAAATGGTGGCTGACCCTGAAATAGGCACTGGACAATACCCAATTAAGGCATTCAGTGTTCCAAATGCTGACCCCCTTTATCTGCAATAACTGTTGACAGATTATTGCATCCTCGGACCCCAGTGAATCTATCCACTCTTTTCATTCAGAGTATTCTGATGCGTTCAGTCTTCTTCCTTAATAGTGGAAAACACATTATTAAACCCACTTTCCTGGGTATAAACACCTGTGAGTCTCACGGCTCCCATCCTCCCATTAGACCTACCGATCTCCTGAGAAAAAGTGTGTTTTCACCTGTTTTTAAACTCCACACGATGTACAAGTGAAAATTTACTACATGAAATACTCCTTTTAAAAAATGTTTTCTGTCGAAACCGGTGTGACTCAGTGGATAGAGCATTGGTCTGCGGACTGAAGGGTCCCAGATTCGATTCTAGTCCAGGGCATGTACCCTGGTTGCGGGCACATCCCCGGGGCGGGGGGTGGGGGGATGCAGGAGGCAGCTGATCAATGTTTCTCTATGTTTCTATAACTCTCTACCCCTTTTTCTTTGTAAAAAATCAATAAAGTATATTTAAAAAAATGTTTTCTAAAATGTTTTTAGTGTGTGTGTGTGTGTGTGTGTGTGTGTGTGTTTTAGAGAGTGAGAAAGGAAGAGGAGAGCGAAACATGCATGATCGAAAAACATCAACATCGTCTGCTGCCTCCTGCCCAATCAACCGCGACCTCTTGGTGCACAGAACTACGTCCAGCAATGGGGCCACCGGCCAGGCGGAAACACTCCTTTTTAAGGAAACAGATAGTGAAGAAATCATCAGCTCATGAGGAAAAACATTCCGAGCCTCCATGACCCACAACAACATTTTAACTCTTTGCACGTGTGACAATGTATTTCTTTAATAATGCAGTTTTCATTGTTTAGCCCCAGTATAAACCACTTACCCGTGGACCTCCCATTTGGAAAAATAATTATAAGCCAGTGTTTCCCAAAATGCATCCCAAGGGGATGCAGCTCTGGAAAAAGCCTCCTTACTACGATCAGTAATATTAAGTATGACCTAAGTCACCTCCTTGGAAATGCGGCAGGCTCTTGGCCTCTATGGTCAGTGACTTTATTTTGTTTCCATCCACACCTGAAGATATGTTTACATTTACTTTAGAGAGAAAGAGAGGGAGGGAGGGAGGGAGAAAGAGGAAGGGAGGAACGGAGGGATAGAGGAAGAGGGAAGGGAGGGAGGGAAGGAGGGAGGGAGAAAGGGAAAGAGAGGAAAGGAGGAAAGGAGGGATAGAGGAAGAGGGGAGGGAGGGAGGGAGGGAGGGAGAAAGGGAAGAAGGGAGAGAGGGAGGGGGGAAGGAGTGAGGGAGGGGCGAAGGAGGGAGGGAGGAAAGTCAATCTGAGAGAGAACCATGGATTGGTTGCCTCCTGTACACCCCCTGACCAGGGAGGGATCGAACGTGCAACCTAGGAATGTGCCCTGACGGACTCGAACTGGCAACCTTGTTGGTGCACAGGACAACACCCGTCAGCGACGTCTCTAGGCGCACAGGTGCTGTACCCTCTCCCGGTGGCTCTGCGGCAACATGCTGTCTAACTAGAAATCTGTCTCTCACTCTGGCTTTCCCCGGCCATTTCGCACAGAGCTGGCCCCTCACCTGCGCGGTCTCCCCACAGGAGGTGCAAGGCTGCCCAGGAACTCGGTGCTCGGCACCCGCCTGCCTGCCCACAGGACAAAGAGGCTGCTTCACCAGCACCAGGCCAGCAGCCCTGGCACCCAAGAGGAGCCAGCGGGAAGGGCAAGCCCAGGCCCGGGCTGGGGGGGGGAGGGGGATGCGGCCAGGCAGCTTTCAGGGACACGCGTCCGTCTGTGCGCTCCGCCTGCTCCAACCCGGAGGCAGCCGCGTGCTCGCTGTGGGAGGTGCAGACCCGCAGCAGACGGCCGAGAGGCAGCGGCCCCCAGAGCTCAGCGGGAAGCCACTCCCGCCCTGCCCCGGGCCTGCACCCAGGAGGAGGCTGGAACAGTCACCATGACTGTGGATCCTCAAACAAAACTCCACAAAAGCTTTCCTTCCGAAACCACGAAGGACATAAACTGCCAGCAGGTGTTTGTTTATTATCCTCCAGGAGTCCCGGTGTGCTCCATGGAGGGGGCTGAAGGATGCATCCCAGGTGGGTGTGACGGCACTGGAGCCTGGCGTTAGGAGCCTGAGGAGGCCCAGCAGCAGGGGAGAGGGCGGCACTGCACCCCGGGCCTGTGCTCTGCTCCCAGGGCCCCGCAGCAGTGGCGGCAGTGGCTGGGGGCCCGGTCACTGCTGTGCTCAGGCCTGCTCCCTCCTTCTCTCTCATGAGCCCACAGCCAAAGGCAGAACAACGAACTAGCATGACCCCGGCTGCGGGGTTTCTCACACGGTATTTCAAGGCACACAGACTCCTTTAGAAAATGCACTGAACTTAGAATGTAGGCGCACTTCTGATGTTCACCAGCTCTGACTGGCCACGCCCGTTAGTCCCACGTCAGGGGAGGTGCCCGGTGCAGCTGGGGCGACACGGAGCCGCCCTCACAGAGCAGCTCCCAGCCGGGCCTGGCAGCGCCGGGCACCTCCAGGCTCCCAGCGTCCTGCACAACGAGGGAAGCCCCCTTGTCCGCTACCGCAAAGTTCTTAGCCCAGCACGACAGCCTCTCCTTCAAGACTGGAGCAAGCCTGTTTGCCCTCGGACCGTAACACTGGAGTTTCCGCAACAGTGTCTTCAACAAAGTGTTAGGATGTCATCACTCTGATTTCGATCAGCCAATCTCAGTGTGACACTAGTGGCCTGGAGCACGGATTAGTGCACATTGAGAGAAAATTAATTAGAAGGTGGCCAGTGGGGCAGGATTGGGCAAGATGGGCTGGACACACCCTGGAGCCAACCTCCCGGGGTCCCACCCCAGCCAGCCGCAGCGGGGTGGCGCCACGGCTCACCGAGGTCTGCGGTCACCACAGCTCGGCAGTACATGAGATTGAGCCCGACAGTGCTCCGGCAACAATACCCACGGCCGAAGGTGGAATCACGTGGCCCCTCGAGGAATCAAGCTCCCTCCTCTCTGGTTCCAGGTGCACCACCTGAGTACCGCCACTGCCAAGTCACCACACTCGGCAGCTCCTACATTGAGCTTCTGCCCCCTGGTGATCAGTGCATGTCATAGCGACTGGTCATTCCGCCATTTGGCAGATTTGCATATTCGCCTTTTATTACGTAGGATCCCCCCCCCCAATCCAGTAAATGAGAGCAACCATTTGCCAGCTTCCAGGGTCAAAGGTCATCCCTCACCCGCCATGCAGGAACCATCTCCTGGCCAGGCCACACCCCTTCTTCACACAGGGTGTTTGGCTGCAGTAGTTTCAGGGGACATCTCACAATTACATCCCAAAGTGTGGGAACCAACTAACTCTCGGCAGAGCTAATTCTGGGGGGATGGGGGCGGGGAGGAATACAGAGAAAGGGAACTCAGAACCTCCTTTTAGACAACTTGTCAGGAATTCGTTAGGGGGGAGGTCGGCCTTATCACTGCTTCTCCCGGAGTCTCAGGGCCCGAGGGAACGGACAGAAACACAGCAGCAAACCCCGAGAAAACCATCCCGTTTCGGGGACTTGGGTCTGGCTGGCCCGGAAGGTGGTGCGGTCTCCACTGCGCCCCAGGCTTCGGAAGGTCTACCGCACACCGGGCACTGCCTCCCCGTGAGGCGGCCAGGCACGGAGGGCACTGTCCCGGCCTCAGACAGCATCGCACGTCCCAGTGACAGGCTGGCGGCTCCACGCAGGCGAGAGGCTCCGACAGCTCACAGCGTGGAGGGGGGACTCCCACCCTCGAGGGGAGGACACGGGAATCTGGCGGGCACAGGCTCAGTGAGGGCGAGACCACACACACACACACACACACACACACACACACACACACGGCACTGTGGCTCCCTCGGCTCCCTCGCTCTCCGCCCTATCGCTCTGGGGCAGAGCAGCCACAGCCAGCAGCAGCAAAGCCCGGGGAAGGCGCTCCCCTGCTCGGCCGGCTCACCAGAGGCACAAGGACATGGAAACGGGAGCCTGCACATCCCGTAGGAACTGCGGAAAGTGGGGAGCCCTGGCCGGGGCAGGGGTCACCGAAGGTCCCGCCCATCGGATGGCAATCAGGGGAGCCACCTCTGTCTGAGGTGCTTCACAAAAGGGAGAACTTTCCAAACATAGAAGCCGATTAGCCCTGGCAGACCATCGGAGAAAACGGTGATTCCCCCTCCCCCCCCCCCCCCCCGAAAACCTGAGGGAGTGGAGTGCAGATCCTGCTGGACCCAGGGAGCTAACCCGGTGAGGAGGGTGACCCCTGGGGGCTGGCAGACCAGGGCACTGACCCTGCCGCGCCCCCCGGCTGGTCAGCAGCCCCAGCTGGACAGCATCACCTTCCGTGTCCCCAGTGAGGGCCCTGGATTGCCAGATCCTCTGCTTGCCTGCCAGCCCGGCGGTGAATGACGACTTTGTCTGGTGTCTTAAGCACATGCTTTCCTCTGCAGCCAACACAGACCGTTTGCAAGACACATGCTTGTTAGCAAATTGGAATTCAGTGTTTGCGGCACAGTCCCTGCCAACGGCGCGTACCGTCATCTGCTCCTCAGGAGCCGGGCTAACAGCTGGCCAGCCATCTCCGGAGAGCCGGCGGCAGGGAGCGGATCCCGTCCCGCTAATACTTACCGAGCGTCGGCGGTGGGAACCTGGGCATCTAATATCTCATGGAAAAGCCCTCCTTCCCAGCTTTTCTCTGGAGGGAATCTTGACAGACTGCCTGCCTAGCCATCTTTCCTGTCGGGTTTTTCCACAACTTATCCCAGTCAATGGTCAATCCCTTCGGATGCTCTGGTTCTGGTCCCTGAACGAAGCCATGGCATCGCAGAGCGCAGTCCTGGCCCCTTACCTCAGCCCCCGCTGTGTGGCCGTCGCCGAGGGGCTATGTATGAGAGAACCCTCCCTCCCTCTGTACGGCCCTTTTTAAAACCAAGCTCTGGTGGAAGCCGTGGTTGACTGCCACTCAGTGTTTCTTACCAGGGCCGGGAGGTTAGCTAGTCTTCCCCTTTGGTGGGTGAGCGGAGGGAGCGTACCTCTGAGGTTCAGTGTGCAAATTTTCTCAGGTCAGAAACTGAAAACCACACCACACGGCGTTCCTCCTGTTGCCTCGTGATGGCTCTCAGGCAAGCGTCTCAGCTACTTACTAGCATGTACTCCTTGATGTCCTTGGCAATCCCAAATCCTCCTGGAAATAAATGGGCATATACATCCCACATAGCCATGGGGAGAGCGCGGAGATCCCAGTGCGGTGACTGAAAGCAGGGGCTGTGGATGGGCATTCGCCGCCATGGCCACGCGGGGGGTCCCTCGGCGGGAGAACGGGCCTGGGCCCTAGGCATGCTGTCTGGTGAGCTCCTCCTGCGTGCACGCCGCTCAGGGCAGCTCCCGGCTCCAGTAGTCGGCAAACATTCATTTGCAATCACGTCACTTTGTAACCCAAACTGTCCTCCATTTCCTTCCCATTCTCCTATGGATTTTATGGGTTTACTCTGTTTTCTCCGATCCACTGACCCAAGCATGACTGTGTCGCCGCCCCTCACCCCTTCCTGTCCTCCCTTTTCTTAGAGCCCACGCCTGTGGTTACGGTCACAGCTGGGCCACTGCTCACGCACCTGGCTGAGCCCCATCCCTGCTGACTCCAGCTGTCTGCTTTGTGTACGAGGCAGCGATGCAAGCATGCTCTGCGGTTACCCTTCCCGGGCTCAGCCCCATTCTGCCACTCAGCACCTGTGTCTTTAAGGGAACTGCCCATCCCTTCTGCAAAGTGAGGATGATGCGGAGGACGCTGATGACCCATGGGTGTGTAATCAAGTTTAAACGAGAATGTACACGTAGACCTGAGCTGGCCATACTAGGTATGTGATGCCTTCAGCTCAACTTCGGGTCTCCCTCACCCTCCGCCATCGACTTCCTCCCTGCTGCGCGGGGGAAACAGGCCACCGGCCCAGAATCACTTCATCCGACCCTCACAGACATATAACCACCCACTCCCTGTCTCCACAAAGGGCTCTGGCTTCCGTCCCAGGCCAACCCCTGTCCGTGGGGTCCAGGTTCCCTCCCCTGCGGCTTTTCCAGGACCGTCACCCTGAAACTATCCCTCTTCTCTGCACCTTTGTTCCTCCCGAAGGTGACCAGACGATCCTTCGCTCCAGCATCCGTGCCTCGTGTACCCCTTTCCCCACGTGTGAGTGGAACCCAGGAGTCACTCCTGACCAATAGCAAAGATGATGGCCGTTTCATTGCTGCTGTGACTGCAGCGCAGTACACAAGCCTCCGGCTCTCCCGAAGACAGGAGGCTGGATGAAGCAGGCAGCTGTGTGGAGGAAGGCCATGGGAAGCAGCCCTGGGGTGGGGAGAGGGGGTCTAGAAGAAGCTGAAGGCAGCCTCCAGGTGACAGCCAGCTAGAAACTCGACCTTCAGACCCACAGATGCAAAGGGACTGATTCTGCTGGCAACCTGAGTGAGCTCACAGGGGAGCCCCTCCCCAGCCCAGCCTCCCGATGAGAACACAGCCCACCTAGCAGCCAGACTACAGCCTGGGACACAGCATAGGCCCAGGGAAGCTGAGCCTGGACTCCTAGCCCTATAGACACCGTGACCGCCGTTGTAAGTCAGAAAGTTTGTGGTGACTTTGTTACACTGCAATGGAAACCAAATACACTTGCTCCGGACCAGACTTTCCCATCATGCACTAGCATCTCCCGTGTCCTGTGAAAATAAGTCTGGACCATATGCCCCCCAAATGCTCCGCTTCTCTCTGCTCTCCTTTCCAGCAAAACTTGTAAACAGTTTTCCATTTGCGGCCTCACCTCCATTCACTGCTCAGCCCACGCTAGTCACATCACTGACTTCACATTTTCTTGGGCAAGGACACCAAGTCCCACATTATCGAATCGGAACGAGCATGGCTCCATCCTTATCTTGTTCACCGTCCCAGCAGAATTCAGCACCACGCAGCACACCCCATTTTCAAAGCTATTTCGCTCGGCTGGCTGGCTTTCACATTTCCCAGTTCCCATCACTCATGATTGCTGCCTCCTCCTCCTCCTCCTCCTCCTCCTCCTCCTCCCAGACCAGCTTCCCGAGCAATGCTGAGCCGCAGGGTCTGGCCCAGGCTCCCTCTCTAGGCCTGTCTCACTTCCTTTCTAACTAGTTTCAAGCGACACCAACATGCTGGCAGCTCCCAAATCTCTCTCTCCAGCCCTGACCTCTCTCCCCTCCGCCCCACATCCTGCAGCCACCTGCCCCATTCCAGCTTCCATGTGGATGTCTGACTGTCATCTCAGACATAATATGTCCGAAACAGGACTCTTTTCCCTTCAAAAATCCGTTGTTCTCCCAATCACAGCAAATAGCACATCCAACCCGCCTTCACATCAGGCCTCACCCTGCGTTCTCTTCCCTCCCCTCCCGCTCTCACATCAGCTAGTTCTTGAGAGTCGTCTGTCACAATGGACCCTGACTCCATCCACTCCTCTCGCACTCCCTCTGCCAACCTGGAGCATGCCCTCACCTCCCGCTTGGACGATGACCATCTGGCTGGTCTCTCCCTGCTGTCCACACAGCATGGCCTTTTAAGAACACAAGTCACCTCGTATGCCGTTACTGCTTAGCACGTTCCACAGTCTTCACCCTCTATCTCAGAAGGCCCCCTGGGCTCTAAGCTGCTGCCCCCACCTGCCTCCCTGGCGCATCTCAACCCACCAAGTCTCACACCTTTCCTCCTCCCCACGTTAACACTTTTGCCATTGCCATTCCTTCCCTCTGGAAAGATCTTCTCCAGCTGTGGCTCGGATCTCAGATCCAAATCCCCTCCTCAGGGCGGTCTTCCCCATAAAGTGTTCCCCTCTTCCTCCTCGTTAGTGAGGTACACCACTTCCCCCTCATTGTGCAGCACTCTCCACTCCCAAGCTCCCTGCTTTGCATCTTTGCTTGTTGCTATGATTCCTCTAATCAGATGTGAGTATATGAAGGTGCTTACTTCTGTGTTCTAGAGTAGCACCTGGCACATTGTGGGTGTTCAATAAATATTTGAGTAAACAAGTGCATATGTGAATACACACACACACATCGAGTGGCCAGATTAATATGATCTCTGAGTGCATAATAATCTGGCCACTCAGTGTGTGTATATATATTAGAGGCCCGGTGCATGAATTCGTGCATGGGTGGGGTCTGGCCAGCCTGGCCAGAGGAAAGGGATATGGGCGGTTGGCCGGCCGGCCTGCCTGCTGGTCACACTCCTGGTCAAGGGAACAATTTGCATATTAGCCTTTTATTATATAGAATATACACTGAGTAGCCAGACTATTATGATGTGTGTGTGTGTGTGTGTGTGTGTGTGTATAATATATATATTATACACACACAGGGGTGGGCAAAAGTAGGTATATAGTTGTGAGTATGCAAAAACAGAGTTAATAAAGCTATTATAATCATCATAACCTGATGTCTTTTTCCATGCCAATGAATGTAAACCTCCTTTTGCCCATCCCTACATATACATATATCTATGATATTGACATTGTTATATGCACTTATAATAAAATGTCCCATTATATTCCACTGGAAAATCTCTTTAGATGCAATGTCAAGATGGCTGAAAAGCAGTATAAACTTATACAAATTATACCACAAACAGCTCAACTATCCTAACCAAGACATCTAGAATAATAAAAGGGTAATAAGCTAATTAGACCAGATGTCCTTCCGGACGTCATTCCGAATGTCCTTCCTGATGAAGCCGGGGCCAGAGGGAAACCAGCCTGGGTCCCGGATGCCTGTGGGCGGCTGGAGGAGGGAAGCAGCCCGGGTCCCAGGTGCCAGAGGGAAGGAAGACCCTCTTGCACGAATTTTTGTGCATCGAGCCTCTCGCTATAAAATAAAACCCACTTTGAAATAATGTAACAGAAATGTGTTAGATGTGAAAAATATTTTTGATAATGTAAATTACCACTACGGTCATTCTGTTTTTATAGATTTGATTTTTGCCCCTACATTGCATTTGCTTAGAAGACAGACCATGAACTATAATTGTTTTCTATCACAAATTGTGCAAAGCACTGTTCAAACCACAAGGCACATTTTCAGGACTTCTGGAAGAAAATACTAAATATTCACTCCTGCTCCTCGGTGTCCTGGTGTCAGGGTACTGACCGCCACTCCCAGCTGGGTCCTATGGCCGTCAGTGCAGGAACAGCCGTGGTAAAGAGTGTGGTTACGGTCTGGGTTCCAACAAGCAACTATCAAAACCCTTCCCCATGACTACTTACTGGAAATCCCTCCCTCCCAGAGAGATGCTTGTGGGTGGTCTCAGAAAGAAACCTGTGGCCATGCCAACACAGGAGCTGTCCTGATGCTCCTAAGGTTTCTTTGCAACTACAATGTCATGCTTTGGGGAGCTGACTTTTACGCAAGCCCCTGCAAAAATAATATATATATTTATATTTATCTATTAAACTCGCTAGTTTATGCATGTTTCCTCCCTCGAAGGTCGGTTACCTTCTGAAACCTCCAGCCAGCAGGCCTGCAGGTGGCTGAGGCCACTGGGAGAGAAGCCCTCCCTTCCCACTTGCTGCCTCCAAACTTCTTAGCAACACACACTGTGCGAACCGCGGCGCCGGCTGGGCCAATCGCAGGCCCGGGAGCAGCCAGGCGCTTGTGTAATCACCCACCCCTTCCCGCCCATCACCCACCCCTTCCCTCCCGAGTACAAGCCCAGCCTCCCGGCTCCAGGCTCCGGACCGCGCTGGATCCTCCGCACACACCCACTGCGCTCCCTTGCCAGACCCACCCTGCCCTCTATGCCCCCCATTTCCCCCTTTCTTTGCAGCTTGGAGGGGGGAAAGAAGCCAAAACGCCAAACCATGTCCAGTTAAACAGGGAGGGCAGGGGGCCCCGCCAAGGCTGCCGCAAAACGCACGTAGAACCCGCAGGCTCGGCGGCGGCCGCCCGGCTACCGCTTCCCGGCGCCGGCGGTGGACACTTGGCGGGGATTGTTCCCGGAGACCGGGCTGATGGGCGAGCAGGGCGGCGGGCGGGACGGGCTGCGGGCCGGAGCCAGGAGCCAGCCCGGCCTTCCCGGCCCGGACCGGGGCCACCCCGCTGCCCCAACAAGGGCGCGTCCCCCTCTGGCCTCGCCGTCCCCGCGGCACAGCCCGCGCCCGCCTGTCCCGGCGCCAAGTTCCCAGCGCACGGGGGCAGGTGGCCGTTCCCGCGCCGCCAGGCCCTCCGGGTGGGAGGGGCAGCCGCCCGGAGCCCGTGGCCCGCAGCCGGAGCCCGCAGCCCGGAGCCCGCCGGGCTGAACGACCCCCGCCCCGGCCCGCGCCACGCCCCCGGCCGCCCGCCCCGCGCCCGCACGCACCTTCCCCGCGCCCCGCGCCAGGCCCCGGGGCACCGCGCGGCCGGGGCCCGGCGGCGGGAAGCGCTCCTCGCCGTCCTCGTCCTCGTCGCCGTCCGCCTCGATGACTCCCTCCTCCTCGTCGTCCTCGTCCTCGTCCCCGTCCTCCGCGCCCCCGCGGGGCCTCTCCGGCGGCCGCCCGCGCCCCCGCCGCAGGCCCGCGCCCTCCTCCTCCTCGTCCTCCCCGCCCAGCAGCAGCAGCGCCGGCGACAGGGCGGCCCCGGCGGCCCGAGGGGGGCCGGGCCCCGCGCTCCGGGGCGGCGGCGGCCTCCCGCCTTCGGGCGCCCGGCCCGGCGGGGGCAGCGCGGGGCCCCCGCGGCGGCCGCCCAGGCTGGAGCGCTTGGCCAGGCGGCGCGCCTGCATGTCTGCCGGGCGCCGCGCCGCCCGCCGGTGCGCGGTGCGGGCTACGGCGGGGAGGGGGCGGGCGTGAGCGAGCCGCGCGCCGCCGCCCCGGAGCCGCGGGCCGCGCTGCGCCCCATGCGGCCGGCGGCCGGGCCGCGCCTCTCGGGCCTGCAGCGGCCGCGGGGCGCGAGCTGTGGGCGCCGCCGCCGCCGCCACGCGCCCTGGGCCCCCGCGCCCGCAAAACCCGGCCTGGATTTCTCCCGGACCCGAGACCTCCAGATCCAGATCCTGGGCCTCTGCGCGCCGCGCGCTGCGCCCCGCGCCTTCCCCCCCGCCTCCACCCCGTGTCCCCGCCCGGAGTCGGGGCCCCCTGTGGACAGAGGACCGCGCTCCTCTACAACTGGGCTGCGGGTCCCAGTCAGACTGAAAGAAGAGATTTGCCCCCGCAGGTTCATTTGAATGGTCTCTGCAGTGCGGGGACTGATCCAGAGCCTCTGTGACATCTGGAATGGTGTCCCCATCCGAGATGGGGGGGTCAGCCCTAAGAGGGGTTCTTGAAGCACTTCCATGGCGTGGTCTGCCCACGGGCCTGGCTCTGCGCGCACCGTTTGGCCTGGCTCCAGCTCCCTCCCTGCCCGCAGGCCCAGTGGCTTTGTGTGTGCCCCCCCCCCAACCCCCCCAGTGAGGGGCCCTGGCACTGTCCAAGCCTTTGCAGAAAGAAGCAGGATGGCCAGTTCCAAACTGCTTGACTTGGTTATTTTTTTTAAAATTAGTCTGAAGTGAGATCAAGTCTGGAGACCAAGCACATACCCTGTTTGCCATGTGACTGACGCACTCGCTTTCTAAGGATTTTGGGTGTGGCACAGAAAGTCACTTGTGACCCTGTGAGGTGAGGCTATTTGGGAAGCCACACTCTGTATTCACAGCAGGTGCCCAATTCCACCTCTGTGGGTGAGGGCTGGGGCACAGATCTCCCCAGCTCTCTGCAGGCGCAGGGCCTCCAGGAAACATCTCAACCTCTGCCTTCCACCCTCTCCTGTAATTACTGGGGATTAACACCACACCCCGGACACCCCTGAAGGAACTCCTTACCTAGGCTCCCTCGCGGCGTCTCCCAGCTGTGGCACTGGGATGATGGCAAGGATTCTAAAAATGAATTTGTTCTCCCTGAATCAGATGAGCTTCCTGATAGGCCTATTTCAGATAATGACACTCTCATTTTAACCATTCAGCCCAAAATAGCGGAGCATTTTAACTGCCTTCTCTTAGGTATCTCCAGAGGCAGCTGCCCACCCATCCTTCCCCTCCATTTCCAAACCTCCCACAGTGTCCCGGCTACCTGGTGAAAGTTTGGGACCAGCTCTCTCCACCCGCTTCCTCAAGCACGCCCTCCCTGGACCTCCCCACATACCAGCACAGGCTCCTCTTCCTGGGATCAGTCAGATCAGGGAATTTTCCAGTTGAACTGTTCATTCCTAAATATTGCATTTAAGACTTCAGAGAGTGAGGAGAGCTCCCCGGACTGCTAATTGGACCCTACCCCCGCCACCGAGTGCACCAATGTCATGCACCAGGCCTCTAGTCAATAAACAAAAACTAAAGAACAAAGAATGGCCACCATTTCAATTGGTCAGTTTGGGCGGTGATTTTAGAGATGGGCCAGAGAAACAGATCGCCAGGGCTCGGCTTCCAGGTGCAGTGGTGGCGGAGCGCAAAGGTGTGAGCTGAGTTGGGGAGGGCCGGGCTCCCAGTCCCTGCTCAGGAACTTACCAGCTCTATGTACTTACTCATCCTTCCTCAGTTTCCCCATCGGTGAAATACAGATCATAGCAGTCCTCATGTAATAAAGAAGTTGTTTTGTAGGGTTAATGTGTGTAGTCAGCTTGGAAGAGTACCTGGTACGGGTGGGTCTGCACAAAGGCTCATTATATTCGGCGTGTTGTTCTCGGTATGTGAACAAGGCAGCCTGGGATACTCTCAAAGAATAACCAGTCAGCTCAGCACTGTCAATAAATAGCCACAGCATGCTTGTAATGTCCGACTACATCTCATCCAGGGGCTGTGGTCAGGCCAAGGATAAAGCTTTTTATGTCTGAAATTGTCACAGATGAAAGAAAGAAAGTGTTTTCTCGAGAACCGACAGGGAAGACAAGATTAAGTGGGTTCATGGTTGGGGCTCGTGGTTGAGTGGAGGAAGTACTCATTCACACCATTGTCTTCTTTCAAAACTGCTGTGTATGTGCGGGGGCCCTGAGCAGAGCATGCCGAAGGTTCAAGGCCTACTCCTCACGCGCCAGACGCATGCATGCAGGCCAGGACACAGCAGGATTACTGTGTTAAAGGCCCCTTTGCCCTATGCATGCACAAGGGCAATGACTCAGCCGTGGCAGTATAAGTCCTGCACAAGCGCACCAACCTGCTTATGTTAATACAGATGGGGCATCACTAATGGGCACGAGGCCTCTTCCAATTGGCCATGTATATACGTTGCCACCAACCAGCCAGTTTGGGGCTGCTTTGTTCGTAATAAGCATGCCCATCTACCTACGGTCACCCATGTGTTCTTCTTGCACCCAGAGGGGCAAGTTCCTAGCTGAGGAGTTTGCTCCCAACATTTGGTGTAGTCGGCAGGATTCTGGGTAAGTATCCTGTCCACCATGTCGGAGGGCATGTGGCCTCCAATCAGGTGTGGTATCCGGTAGCGTGGTCCTTCCTGACACCTTAAACCCCCTGACCCCCACCCCCAGAGGACTGGGAGCTGGTTGAGGTAATGCCAGAGGCATTAGAGAAGGCTTTGTGGTCCCTGATGGATTCCCCAAGACGAGCAGGAGGCTGCCAGGAAGGTAAGCTGGTGGCTCCTAACGACCTTGAAACTGCAACACAGCGGGACACCGGCTTGAGTTACAGAACCTGGAGGAGGCACTGGAAGCCCAGCGTGTGTGCTAGAGCAGGTGCAGCCTCCTTGGACGGGAGGGACCGGGAGAACCAGACAACAGCTCGGAGGAAGTGTTACCGCTGGTGCCTCGGCCTCTGTCTTGCAGGCGTGACCGATCATAAAAAGGCATCTGGAGCAGGATCAGCTCGTGGCCCCAGGAGGTGGGGCTCCAGGGCCGCCCACAGTTACTGAATTAACCGCACAGACCACTGTATCCCCTACGAACTCAGAGGATTAGGACCACAGAGCCGGCGGAGGCCGGGGAGGGATTCCGGCGTGGCTCCTGGGTTGTGGGATGATGGCACAGCTAGCTTGCAGCTGTCCCCGCCCAGGATGGAGAAGTCACCTCCATAACCACCATCCTTCCTGGTGGCAGCAACTGCAATATCAGTCGCCGGGTGGGAACCCGGCAGGGAGACCACTCCCTGATGGACGCCCAATGGCAGCGTCTCGAAGCATTGGGCAGGATGCTGGAGAACTGCCAGAAACCATGAGTAAAGAGGCCGTGTGTATAGATTTAGTGCAAGTGATGCGGGAAGTGGACTTGAGACAAGCCACGTCTAATCTGAATACTCACGGTCCTGAAGGGCATTTTATGACGCATGTGAAAGACTTGATTCTTGCTGCAGCCCTCACCCCAGCGTGTTCGGCTTCCTGGCAGCCACTTTGACCCTTTCGTAGATCACCGTGTGCATGAAGTGACCACGGCCATGCTGGCTTGGGGGCGCGTAGAAGTCAAGCAGCGAGACCTGTGACTGTGCAGAAGCCTAAGTAAGGTACAGAAAGCGATGCCCGAGACCATAAGCCGGATGACGGCGGGACGGAGCCTGTGGAAGTCTCTGCACGCCAATGTGGGTGGACCTGCTGGCCGTGGGGCTTAAGAGAAGAGACCTGCAACTCATGGCCCCGGGGAGGCAACGACCAGCAGGACAGCATTTCTAGAAGCTTCCGAGGAAAGGCAGGTCCCCTGACGGGTGGCCTCCAGGACTGTTAGACATTTCTGAGGAGGAGGGGTTCAATCTCCTAGACCAGTGGTTGGCACACTGCGGCTCTCGAGCCACATGCAGCTCTTTGGCCCCTTGAGTGTGGCTCTTCCACAGAATGCCAAGGCCTGGCTGAATCTATTTTGAAGAAGTGGCGTTAGAAGAAGTTTAAGTTTAAAAAATGTGGCTCTCAAAAGAAAGTCAATCATTGTACTGTTGATATTCGGCTCTGTTGACTAAGGAGTTTGCCTACCACTGTCCTAGACCAGTGGTAGGCAAACCACGGCTCTCAAGCCACATGCGGATCTTTGGCCCCTTGAGTGTGGCTCTTCCACAAAATACTACATGCGGGCACGAACATACAGTGTGATTGAAACTTCATGGCCCATGCGCAGAAGTCAGTTTTTGGCCTGAGCAAGTCTATTTTGAAGAAGTGGCGTTGGAACACTCAAGGGCCAAAGAGCCGCATGTGGCTTGTGAGCTGCAGTTTGCCGACCACTGATCTAGACTGAGAAGCAGGCAAGGCCGGTTAGGAGGGACCCCGAGGACCGGAGGCCGCATGCTGAACTCACCATATTGTCCCCCTGCAACTTGCACCATGTGTTGGCGCTGGTGGGTGGGTACCAGTGTGGACTGCACTTTGCTCTCTGGTAACCCGAACTGTCCCTGGTGGCAGTCAACCTTGATCCTGGGTATTAGCCGACTTCCCTGCAGGTCTATCCTGTGCATGTTTCCCCTACAGAACACATCTTGGGAGTGGATAGGCAGAAGGGTTAACGCTTGCGGGCGTGTGGTAAAACCCATCACACGAGGGGGCACCCTCACCATGCAGTCGGTGGTGACACTGCCCAGCCCCCCTCCCCCCCAGGTAGTGTGGGCGCGCAGTGAAGCCTCCCAGGAGGCCTGAGGAAGCCGGACAGACAGCCGTGCAGCGGGAGAAGGCGGAGAATGGGCACACGCAGCCCGCACAGCTCTCCGTGCGGCCGGTGAGGAAGCCCGGGCAGCTGGCGAAGGGCCGGGGGTCAGGGACCGGAGAAAGTGACTCCCCACACTCAGCGGTGCCGGCGGTAACGGAGCCCCTGGGCCTCCTGCCTCTCGCGCCGGGGCGGGGCCGCTGTGGGCAGACGTGGCTGGTGCCCGCTTTCCATAGACACAGCCCGGAGTCCGGGACAGTTTGCGTCCACGTGGGACGGTGGCATGGACTTCTGTCGCTCTCCCGCGAGGAGACTCTCACAGCCCTACCACCTGTGGTGGCCGGTGGCACAGGAGTGAGCCACCTGGGCGAGCCTCCCGCAGTGACCATGTCCCATACAGCGAAGACGGCGTGCTGGCCCCTCGCTCTCTTGCCGAGCTGAACGCGGCTGCCAGGAGTCTCCGGCAGGCTTTGGGCTCCGGAGGGTGGGAGGCGGGGAATGACTCCCGGGTCCGAGGATCTGTCTTGCCTGTCAGTCTTAGGAGCTGTCTGGCCAGTGAGACCGGTGCTATCCGGGGCAGGCATTGACCAAGTGCGGCTGATCCCCGGCCTGCGACGGGAATCCATTACAGACGGATGTCTTTGGGATGTTGGCGGGGTCCACCCCCCGGGCGCGGCGGTGCAGTCACTGTATCAGGAGTCCCCGCAGGGGCGACGTGTACTGGACTCCAGAGGCGGAGGAGGCCTGTCTAGCTGCCAACAGGACACTCACCCGAGCCCAAACCCTGCAGGCTGCAGGCCCGACACAACCATCCCAGCTGGACGTGACTGTCACTCCACAGGGCCACAGCCTGGGCGGAGAAGGGCACCTTCGGGGTCTGGTCCAGCTGTGGGAGGGGCCGAGAGCCGGCACTCCCTCCTCGAGCAGCAGCTGGCAGCCACGGACACAGCCCTGCAGGCCCGTAAGGCAATCGTGACACAGAGTGAGGTGTGGTGAAGACTGCAGAGCCCGCAGCCGTTGGCTTAGGTCCTGGGGGACCATGCCCATGTCAGCAATGGCAAAGACCCCATCGTGAGCAAAGCGGGGGTCTATTTGGAACCGAGGGCAGCTGTGAGGACCATCTGTCACAGGAATGGCAAACCCTGTTGGGTCCTGTGACTCCTGAGACCAGTCAAGAAATGAGACTCCAGTGGAGGCGGCACTTCCTGTCCATTCCAGGAAGGTACACCCCTCCCGGACACCATGTGGCACACGGACGGGTCAAGTAGGGGGAGCCCTGCCACCGTGGCTGCCCGTTCGGATACAATGAACTGTGGTTCGGTTCCGGTTCGGGGCAAAGTGGCCAATGGGGGGAACTGCGCGCAGTCGGGATGGTGTGGACACGGAACCCTGGCCCTGAGGCCGTCGGAACAGACAGCGGGTCTGTCTTGAGACAGACAGCGGGTTTGACTTTGTTGTTGCTGCAAAGGCACAAGCAGCAGGACATCGCCCCGTGCAAGGACAGGAAGTGAGGGAGGAGATACAGGAAGTAGAGACAGTGAGTGGCCATCGGCCGCTGCCAGCCCCGGGGAGTGATAAGGCAGAGCCTTGGCAAGGGTCCAGGAGGTAGCACCCTGGGTGGCTTCATTGGAAATTGGGGGACATGGGACCAGGGACAGGGGTGCAGGTAGCTAAGCATGGTGGACTCTGTGCTCAAGGAGCTGGCATATGGGCCAGGATCCCTGGCAGAAACCATCTGGAGCAAGGGGTGGAGTATGGGGGCCCTGACCAGAGCATGCAGGCGGTTCATGGCCTACAGGCCACACGCACGTGTGCAGGGAGGGCACGGCCTACGCATGCGCCAGGGCAGTGACTCCTCAGGAGCAACATGCGCCCTGCACAAGCGCACGGTGCTGGAGCCTGCTGATGGGGATGTAGCATGAGCATCGCCAATGGCACGGGGCCCCTTGTGTTGGAGCGTGTATACAAGTTGCCACTGACCAGCCAGTTTGGGGCTGCCCTGTTCATAATAACATGTCCCGCTTACCTGCAGTCACTCCTGTGTTCTTCCAGTTTCCACCCTATGCTTTTTTTAAATTGATTTTTACAGAGAGGAAGAGAGAGGGGTAGAGAGTTAGAAACATGGATGAGAGAGAGTCATTGATCAGCTGCCTTACACACCCCCTACTGGGGTTGAGCCCGCAACCAAGGTACATGCCCTTGACTGGAATCGAACCCGGGACCTTTCAGTCCGCAGGCTGAAGCTCTATCCACTAAACCAGTTTCGGCTCCACGCGATGCTTTGAAGTGAGCTCCTCCTCCCCCTCCGCTGCCTCAGCAGAGCCCAGCCGGCCCCACTCCCTGCCGCTGGGCCCAGAGGCTGTGCTCTGCAGAGGAGCAGGCCTGGCCCCGCATCAGGACCGTAGTGAAGCCCGGTGTCTCCGTGGCTGAGCGGGGCTGGGGGGGGGGGGGAGAGGGATCTGGGAGGACAGGGACCTCAGGCTGCTGAAGACCCACCTCATGTCCTCAGGGGACACCCCTGGGAAGTAAAATCAAATACACTAATTCACCAGGAACTTAGAAATGTCCCCTGACAGGGGCTCAGGGCAGAGCGTGCTCACAATATGGGCTCTGAAGTCGAACAACAGCTCTCAGTGTCAAGCAGGTGGGGAGGAGTCATGGCTGCTACTTATCCCCCTGCTCCCTAAACATCACACAGTGTTACCTCCCACACCAGGGCCCCTCATCCCTGAAGGCATTCGTCACTCATTCGATCCGTACCTGTCAGCCCGCCCCATGCCTGGCCTGGTTGTCAGCGCCGGTGTGCAGCTGTGAGCACAATGAACCACACTCGCCTCGGAGGGGAGTCGACCAGAACCCAAGAAATAGGCCCCTTGGGGTGCCACGGAGGTGGAGGGTGCTGTGGTCTAGCGGCTGCCATCCCAGATCGAGGCAAAGGGTGAGAGCATCCTCACCTCCCAAGCAGCCCTCAGCCCGAGGCTGTGCACACCCGCCTCAGCCTGTACCCTGAGATCAGCCTGCACCCCAGGGGCGGGGGCATTTTTTCGCCTCTCTAACACACACCGCCCTCAGCACACATCCTCAGAATGCTTGCCCGAGGTGGGAGTCTGTGTGTGAGTAGATAAATGACTAGAATTTCTTTTTTAGGGAACACATGTTTGCTATTTTGGGGAAGGGGGTGGTGCACAGAAGGAGAGAGGTTTTTGCCTTGTTGTTTCCTGGTCACTTTAGTCTCGTGTTGACTAACGGGGACATGGCCACTGTTGCTTCGTCGCCTGTGATCACGGAGATGGTGTGCAGGAAGTCAGCGGTGACTGCTGGGAAATCTCCTGCAGGAGCAGGAGCTGAGCAGACACAGGCACAGCTGGGCGCCCCCCACTCCGAGCGCTCCGCCTCCGGGTTTTGCGGTGCCCGCCGGGGCCTCCCCCACCCCAACCCCCCAGGCCCAGCTGTGGGAGCCCTTACAGTGGAGCCAGATTTGGGCGCCACAGCTGGGAGTGAGGCTTTTGTTCCTTCACAAAAACAAGTGCCTGGGTGGCCGCCAGCGCCCAGCCGCCCAGCAGGCAGCCGAGCCCTCCGGGGGCGTGTGTGTGACCTGTCACCAGAGACCCTCCTTCTGCTTCCAGAGGATCCCAGGGAGACCTGTGCCACCAGCCCACCCTGCTCTGGGAGGGGAGGAGGTGCACAGGGGCTGCTGGCTGCTGACCACGGATCCTCGCCGCGCAGTCTGCTTCTGTCCCAGAACTCCTGTGTGTCCTCTGCAGCCACAGGCTGTCTTTCTGGCTGAAGCAAGTGAAGGGGTGGATTCATTTACTGCAGGAGGAGAGCTAGGCGCTCACTGGCCCAAGCAGCTCCTGGGATGTGTGGTGTCAGGTGAAGAAGGCTTAGGGACCTTCTGCTTAGGACCTGCTTGATTTTGCTAAGTTAGGACACAGCAGCTCCAGGCCCTTACATACCCTGAGACTCACAAGCAAACCAGAGTCACAAGCCAGGTGGATCAGGGTGCGTAGTCTCATTTCAGAAAGGACTATTCGCACTTCCAAAACCTCAGAAGGTTTAAATACTGCCCTGTCTGTCCATCCTGGAAAAACCGCTTCCGTCCGGTGCTGGTGTCTCAGGGCCACAGTTCAAAACATGACCCTCCGCGTCAGGCTCAGGCTGGTGCACATGCAGACGCTTTGGAGGACCTGGTGAAGTTCAAAGACGGTCGTGTCCGCCTGAGTGTGAGTGAGTCTAATCCCTTTCCCGAGAGCAGGTTTCCAAGAAGGAAAGAGACCAGTTGCAACTGAATTCCTGAAAAGAGCTGAGGAGCAACGAGAGTCCAAGAATAGAGGCGTGTTGCCTCGTCATTTGGGGAAAGCCGGCTTTGGGAAGAGAGGGGTTTGTTTGTTTTGCTTTTGCAGTTCTGTTCCGTAAAAGTTTCCGTGGCGATGGGAATGTCTGCCGTCCTCCCTGCCCCACGGGGCAGCCCGAGCCGGCGCTGACAGAGCCCTTGGGAGGGGGTTAGTGCGGCCGAGGGTATTCATTTTATTTCCTTTCGGTTGCCTGTGTGGCTGCCGGCTCCTGTGCCGGACAGTGGAGCACAGAATGCTTCGTTTTCCTCCGCTTTTCTTTTGGTTGCCCTCTCTCCTCCTCTGGGCACTGGGTAAAAATAACTGGACATTAAAACAAAATGTCATATTCAATTAAAAACCCGGTCATAGCCCCATCAAAAAGGAGAGAGAGAGAGAGAGAGAGAGAGAGAGAGAGAGAGAGAGAGAGAGAGAGAGAGAGAGAGAGAGACAGGGATATTCTTAAACCCCAATCTTCTATCCAGCCTGCCTGGTTCTATGCCACCTGATTAAAGGGAGTGATACACATTTGTAAATGCATTTGGCAAATTTACCCTGTGATTGTTTCTATTATTTCACAAATTACAGACATTGAGACGAAGCCCTTTTATTCCTGCGGAGGCCGGCGGCCTGGCAGCCTTCCACGGGCTGTTTCCTTTGAGAGCAGCATCTTCGTTATCATGATTGACAAAGACTTCTGCGAGGCCCGTGATCACCGGCTGCTGGGGAGGCGCTGGCTTCGCCCCACTGTCTCCCCGAGTCCCTCTGCTTCGCCGATCTCAGAGATGTTCGCGACGGCAGACACCAGCTATTCCTAAATGACAGGGTTTTTTGTGTGTTCTTCCTTTGAATGTGTTATGTGTTTAGTCATTTTATCATCGTCTGCAACTCTTTTCTTCCAATTGTCTGATTCCAAATGCCTCCTTCACTCATTACTTAGAAGCCTGAATATAGGCAAGCAGTTGGGTTGAGTAATTTGCTATTTTTAAGCTTCTTTCTGTTTTTAATATTTCAGTGTTTCTTTTCCCTCTTGCTTATGTCTCTTGAGGATTTACAATATTTTGTAAGCAGCCATGGTACTGTTGCCAGCGAGGTGACGAGACCTCAGCTCTTGTCTTGTTGAAGGAAAGATCTCAATCAAGGGACCAAGTGTAGCAAAGTAAGAGTTTATTGGTCACAGCAAAAACACACGCAGGACAGTGAAACAAGGAAGGGCTCAGCATAAAAGGCGCAATGGGATTGCCAGGCTGGGCTGTTCTGACTCCCTGGGAAGGCAGAAAAAGGGAGGGCATGGAGACAGGGTCAGGGGTGAGCCTGGGACGAACTGCCGAGGCCCACTGCTCCCCTGGTTGCAAGCCTCAGGGAGTCCCTTAGAGGGAGGAAAGGGGAGGGGAATGGTGTGGGTGTGTTCCCTGTGGGGGAGAGCTGAGCTGGGTCCTTCGTCCTGAGCCTGCTTCTCTCTCTTGCAGGTGGAAATCTTTGGGGAGCACTCAGGGGAGGGTCTTAATAGAATATCCATCAGCTTTGAGGCCTGGCACTGAGGGCTTGGGAGGGGTGGCAGGGATGTGAGGGAATGGGTGCTGATGTGCAGACCTGTGCACCCTAATGACAGGGCAAGAGAAGCTTCCTAGCAGCTTGGCTCTCAGCAACGGCCTGGTCTCCACAGCCCGCCCTGAGGTCAGGGTGCTGTTCGGATTTGTGGGGAGAAGAACGCCGATGATTTCCTCCACACACAGCTGTGCAGCCTGCACTGTGAAGTAACCCAGCGTCAGTGTGGACAGAGGGCCACGGGCTGACCTGACAAGCTCTGGAAGGTCTGACATTAAACTTCAACTACACGCAGTTATGGCGGGTGGTTATGTTATAGGCCTGTATCTTCCCAGACAAGGTCAGCCTTTACCTTAACTGTGCATCTATGATAACACACCCTTGAAATGTCCGGGAAACTTGTAACTTCCCTTTCTCTGGACCCCTTGGGACACAACCTACTGTGCCTGGGTGCCAGGACAGAGACCACCAATTCCTTCATGTTCATTGTTCCTGTACCCACCTAAGTGTCTATCATTTTACTTTTTATCCGATCCCAGGGGTTTCCCTGTTTTGCTTTCTCCCGCCTCTCCAGTCTATCCTCAATGGATTTCACGTAACCCACTTACGTCCCTCCTTTGATGGCAATGTATAAACACAGAGGTAACCGCCGTTCTCCGGGGCATCGTCCCAATCCGCTGAGGTTCTGCTTCCCGGCAGATTGGCTCAAATAAACTCACAAACATTCCTTACAGGTTTGAATGCTCAGAGAGAACGTTCCCATTCTCGGAGACACCCCGCAACCCTCCTGCCCGTGCCCTGCCCACTAGGCTGGCTGTGGGGACAGGCCTCCTGGGCAGGAGAGGGCGGTCATTCTCAGGCCCAGACAGAGCAGGGGGCGGGGGGAGTGAGGTCCGGCTGCTCCGGGCCCTGGGACCCAGGCTGCTTTGCTCCCTGCCCCCTGTCCAGGCCTGATGCTCAGAGCTTCCCGGCAGCATCCCTGCGGGGAGGCCTCAGGGGGCCTGCGATCTGAGCAGGTGTGGGGTTCTAACCTGTGGCTGTGGGGCCCTGCTGTGTGGGTGACCCTGTCCAGCTCCCTCCCTCCGGGGCCTTCACCCACCCCTTCCGGACACTGAATGAGAACCCAGCGGGTTCCCCAAGAGTTCAGGCAAACCTGGGAGATGGGAAGAGGGAAGGCTGGAGAGATGGGAAGAGGGTGGGACCGAGAGAGCCTGGGGCGGCAGTGAGGGGCCAGTGGGCTGGAGCAGGCGAGGAGCAGGGGACAGGCGGGCGGGCGGGAACCCAGTGGATGTGCTGCAGGGGCTGTAACTCGGCCTGGGAGAGGCTCTCTGGGTGGGAAGACCTCTGAACTAGACCCCTGATGATGAAGACGAGGGTGCACGTCAGGCCAGGCTGCTCTCAGCAGCTGCACTCAGAACGGGGAGGTGAGGCCAGAGGAGACGACCGTGCGGACATGAAAGCCCTCTGAACTAGGAATGGGTGAAGGGGCCAAAGGCCCACCTCTCAGTGGAAAACAAACAAGTCCTGGGTGTCAGGGGAGGCCTGGCGGCTCAGGAACACCCCATTGTACACGTGGATGGAAGATGCAATGACCCAGCCCGGTATGTGAGAGCCCCAGCCTCCCTCTCCCTCCCGCATGAACTCTGAGGGACCGGATCCAGCCGGAGCAAACCGGGCTGTGACTCCTCTCCGGTTCAGTCCCAGGCCAGGGGACAGCGGAGAAGTCTTAACCACAGCAAACCTGCTCCTGGCCCAGGAGGGCGGGCAGGGGGGAGGGGCACTTATCTCCCCGGCAGGTTCCGCACCCCAGGTCCTCCCCGTGCTGCCCCCCAGGTCCTCCCCGCGCTGCCCCCCAGGTCCTCCCCGCGCTGCCCCCCCAGCTCCTCCGCGCTCTGCCCCCAGGTCCTCCCCTCTCTGCCCCCCAGGTCCTCCCCGCGCTGCCCCTCAGGTCCTCCCCATGCTGCCCCCCCCAGGTCCTCCCCGCGCTGCCCCCCCCAGATCCTCCCCGCGCTGCCCCCCACATCCTCCCCGCGCTGCCCCCCCAGCTCCTCCCCGCGCTGCCCCCCAGGTCCTCCCCGCGCTGCCCCCACCAGGTCCTCCCCGCGCTGCCCCCCAGGTCCTCCCCGCGCTGCCCCCCCAGCTCCTCCCCGCTCTGCCCCTCAGGTCCTCCCCGTGCTGCCCCCCAGGTCCTCCCCGCTCTGCCCCCCAGGTCCTCCCCGTGCTGCCCCCCAGGTCCTCCCCACGCTGTCCCCCAGGTCCTCTCCGGGCTGCCCCCCAGGTCCTCCCCGCGCTGCCCTCTTCCACGTCCCCCCTGCGCTGCGCCCTCCCACATCCTCCCCACGCTGCCCCCTCCCACATCCTTCCCGCGCTGCCCCTCAGGTCCTCCCTGCGCTGCCCCCCCAGGTCCTCCCCGCGCTGCCCCCCCAGGTCCTCCCCGCGCTGCCCCCCAGGTCCTCCCCGCGCTGCCCCCCCAGGTCCTCCCCGCGCTGCCCCCCCAGGTCCTCCTCGCGCTGCCCCCCAGGTCCTCCCCGCGCTGCCCCCCAGGTCCTCCCCGCGCTGTCCCCCAGGTCCTCCCCGCGCTGCCCCCCCCAGGTCCTCCCCGCGCTGCCCCCCCAGGTCCTCCCCGCGCTGCCCCCCAGGTCCTCCCCGCGCTGCCCCCTCCCACGTCCTTCCCGCGCTGCCCCCTCCCACATCCTCCCCGCGCTGCCCCCCAGGTCCTCCCCGCGCTGCCCCCCAGGTCCTCCCCGCGCTGTCCCCCAGGTCCTCCCCGCGCTGCCCCCCCCAGGTCCTCCCTGCGCTGCCCCCCCAGGTCCTCCCCGCGCTGCCCCCCAGGTCCTCCCCGCGCTGCCCCCTCCCACGTCCTTCCCGCGCTGCCCCCTCCCACATCCTCCCCGCGCTGCCCCCCAGGTCCTCCCCGCGCTGCCCCCCAGGTCATCCCCGCGCTGCCCCCCAGGTCCTCCCCGCGCTGCCCCCCCCCAGGTCCTCCTCGCGCTGCCCCCCAGGTCCTCCCCGCGCTGCCCCCCAGGTCCTCCCCGCGCTGCCCCCCCAGGTCCTCCCCGCGCTGCCCCCCCCAGGTCCTCCCCGCGCTGCCCCCAGGTCCTCCCCATGCTGCCCGCCAGGTCCTCCCCGCGCTGTCCCCCCAGGTCCTCCCCGCGCTGCCCCCAGGTCCTCCCCATGCTGCCCGCCAGGTCCTCCCCGCGCTGCCCCCCAGGTCCTCCCCGCGCTGCCCCCCCAGGTCCTCCCCGCGCTGCCCCCCCAGGTCCTCCTCGCGCTGCCCCCCAGGTCCTCCCCGCGCTGCCCCCCAGGTCCTCCCCGCGCTGTCCCCCAGGTCCTCCCCGCGCTGCCCCCCCCAGGTCCTCCCCGCGCTGCCCCCCCAGGTCCTCCCCGCGCTGCCCCCCAGGTCCTCCCCGCGCTGCCCCCTCCCACGTCCTTCCCGCGCTGCCCCCTCCCACATCCTCCCCGCGCTGCCCCCCAGGTCCTCCCCGCGCTGCCCCCCAGGTCCTCCCCGCGCTGTCCCCCAGGTCCTCCCCGCGCTGCCCCCCCCAGGTCCTCCCTGCGCTGCCCCCCCAGGTCCTCCCCGCGCTGCCCCCCAGGTCCTCCCCGCGCTGCCCCCTCCCACGTCCTTCCCGCGCTGCCCCCTCCCACATCCTCCCCGCGCTGCCCCCCAGGTCCTCCCCGCGCTGCCCCCCAGGTCATCCCCGCGCTGCCCCCCAGGTCCTCCCCGCGCTGCCCCCCCCCAGGTCCTCCTCGCGCTGCCCCCCAGGTCCTCCCCGCGCTGCCCCCCAGGTCCTCCCCGCGCTGCCCCCCCAGGTCCTCCCCGCGCTGCCCCCCCCAGGTCCTCCCCGCGCTGCCCCCAGGTCCTCCCCATGCTGCCCGCCAGGTCCTCCCCGCGCTGTCCCCCCAGGTCCTCCCCGCTCTGCCCCCCAGGTCCTCCCCGTGCTGCCTCCCCCAGGTCCTCCCCGCGCTGCCCCCAGGTCCTCCCCGCGCTGCCCCCCCAGATCCTCCCCGTGCTGCCTCCCCCAGGTCCTCCCCGCGCTGCCCCCAGGTCCTCCCTGTGCTGCCTGCCCAGCAGCAGGTCTGACAGGGGCACAGTCTTGCTCTCTTCCGTCTGGCCCAGTGGGCACAGTCCCGGCCCCTGGAGGTGCTCCAGGGACAGACATGGGCAGGTTCCTCGCCCGATTCCTCCTGCTCTTGGCGAGAGGGCTCTGCTCAGGACCTAGCTGATTCCTTGGCCAGGCGCCGGGCAGTTTCTGAGTTCAAGAAACCTGACAGACAGAGGCCGTTTGTCCGGCCAGGGATATGAAGGGGCCGGGGGGCCGGCGTGTCACCCAGGTGCCTTCTGTCCACCCTGGGGCCTCCTTTCTGACCGCTCTGGGAGCCTGGCCCCCAAGGGTGGCCTGGGACCCCACATCTTCCCGTGTCACATAGGCGCAAGGACTGTGTGTACCTTTGTGTGCGCACGTGTGCACATGTGCGTGTGTGTCTTACTCAAATGTTTAAAAAACAAGAGGCAGAGGCTGAGGCATCTGTGTGATCTCCAGGAGGCCGGCTTCAGCGGAGCCCCCACGTGTGCGGGGACACGTGGCTTAGGAAGCACGTGAGGCCCGGGACGCCCTGGCTGCTGCGGCCCAGGGTGCAGCGGGACCCCGGGTGCCACGGGACAGAAATACCTGTCACAGATGTAGGTGGTCAGCACGAGGAAGTCACAAGGTCCAAGCAGTTAGGAAAGAAAAGGAGAGGCATCCAGGGACTGAAAAACATTTAGAAAAACAACACAAAACACTAACAGTGATTGCGATGGACAACAAAGAGCTCAGAACCGGAAAGATTTCATTTTTAAAAGCTCCCCAGTAATGAACGAGGATGAGTAAGAGGAGAGAGTAACGGATGTATTTTTAGTGAGAAAAGCTATTTTTATCTCAATGTAAAAGATGAGTTGGTTTTGCTAGCCCGATCCGTTTCATTCTGGCATTCCTCCTTCCGGCCGGCTCCTGGCCCCTCTCCCCGTCCTGCTCGCGCCACGCCATGGAGGCTGACCACAGCGACCTCCCTCGCCCACAGGCGGGCGAGGGGAGCAGGGCAGTGGGTGAGGTGCTATACTTTGGGGCAACCCTCCACATCCAAGGAGCCCCTGACCTGGCTCTCAAAGGTGAGTCATGTTTCTGTGGAAACGCCAGTTTTCCATTTTAGTGTAATTGCAGAGTTCACAGCTCCTTCTCCTGATTGGCAGCCCGTGGGAAGAGAGAATGCACCGGAACCCAACGGATAGGCCCGCCAAACCCAACTCACATCTCTGAGCCTTGAACACAGCGTGGAGCTGGGACCATCCGCCTGGGAACGTCTGTGTGGAAACTGGCCACACGGTGGGAAAGGGAGCTGGGGCTTGAGGCCAAGGTGCCGTGGCCTGGCGGTCCGAAGAGGGGCAGTGGGGTCTGCACGATGACCCCTCACGTCCTGCGTGGACACAGCAAGGGCGGCCCAGCAGCCTCCTCAGGCTCCGGGGCTGGCCTCCAGCTCAGCAGCTTATCTGCCGAGTGTGGGAGCCCCGCCAGCATGCCCGGCCCGGCCCCCGGCACATCCTCCCGGCGTGGTGGCTGAAATTCCAGACTGGGTTATACACTACGGCATATAAATGAGCCATTTCAAATTATGTGTTTTTATTGATTTCAGAGAAGAAGGGAAAGGGAGGGAGAGAGAAACATCAATGATGAGAGAGAATCATAGATTGGCTGCCTCCGGCACACTCCAAGCTGAGAATCAAGCCCTGACTGGGAATCGAACCGGGACCTCCTGGTTCATAGGTCGTGGCTCAACCACTGAACCACGCTGGCTGGGCTAGGTGAGCCACTCTTGATCTTCTCGAAGACCGAATGAATTTTAACAAGCTTTTTATATAAAACGGACCTTTATTGAAACAAAAAGAATAAAGACAATTGGATAAGTGCCTTAATTACAATGTACCTGCTATTTACCTGTGATTATTCTTTATACACAGCTCGCATCAGGTCCAGTACATGTAAACAATAAGATATTAGGAGTTACCCCCAGCCCCTGGGGAACACTCAGAGGAAAACACTACGGACAGAAACACAGGACACAAACAACACTCAGTCCTCAGGTACCGTGATTGGCTGGATGGCCAGGCTTGGCCGAGAAGAGAGCTGTGAATACGCATGGCATTGACACTCACGCCCAACGGGACGAACAGTATTGCTATTGTGTAAGCCCTAAACACAATACTTGGGTCAGTAGACAATACAGTGACAATTCTTGTAGCACCTTTTTCCAGAGTGCAAAGCATTGGTGTTCCTCCAGATGATCCCATGTCCCCATAACATCCCTATGAGGTAGGCAGTGGTTGGTGTCATTATCTCCATTTTGCACACGGAGAAACGGAGGCACAGAGAAGTTAATTCATTTGTTCAAGGTCACACAGTAAAGTCGATGCTGGAACAGGAACCATAGAGCCAAGAGCTCGTCTCCAAAGCCAATGCTTCCCTTCAATGATCCCCTCTGAGAATTTAACTCAACACCCCGATCCATTTTTCTAGGAAATAAAAAATGTGCATTTTTTCTCCCATAAAAATTGTTGAAATACCATGGACAAGAAACATATGCTCTGGGGGTAGACGTTGACTGATATACACTCTTCTAGAAAGAGTTTATGGAAGTCTTTTGTGAGGTTAGTATTCCCGTTAGGAGGGGTTTCAGCTAAAATAGAGGCCCATAAAGGAAACGGCTGAAAGAATGTGTCCAGTGACCTATGCATTACAGTTTAATTAGCCACATTATGCTACCCACAAGCCAGGCTGATTCCTGAGTTGATAAAGAAGAAAATACCGACACAAGAAGGAAGTCTTTGAACTGCCTCTCCTCTCTGCCTGTTATGGCTCCCGCCGTAAGGGATTCCGTGGTGGACAGGGAGTTGGGATAATGCGTTTTCTAGACACAGAAACACCAAAGAAATGGGGGGCAGGCAGCCTTGGCCATATCACTTAGTTCCGTTTTTACTTCTGACCCTTGCCCTGCCCACCTCCAGAAGCAAGTATGTGGTTGCGATTCAGAAAAAAAAAAAAAATTAGAAAAAAATGTCTAAGTCCGAGGCAGACAGACTTGATGCTCAAGCTGGGCTTTCCTGCCCTTTTCCTGGTTCCTCCCCAAGGACAAGCCCTGCGGCAGCCTCACCCCGGGCCAGGGCGCTGCAGGAGCAGCGAGAGCGTGTGCAAACAGGGGCTGAAATGGGGGGAGCTGCAGGGGGCCCGCTATGCGGCAGGCGTCCGCGCACACACAGACTCGTCCAGGAATGCCCAGTCTCAGGCAGACTCCACCTGGGTCAGCCTCCCTACCTCTGGGAGGACCTGAAGTTTAAAAAAAATGCTCTTTGAGCTCAAGAAAGAGAAAAGAGTTTGTTTTAAACTCACGGTTTCTAAATTGTTGAATTAAAAATCAACAACCAACTGAAGGACTTGTGTGTATGCATATAAGCACGGCCAATGGACACAGACACTGGGATGGGGGAGTGGGGATGAGGGCATGTGACAGAGGGTAGGAGAGGCTGGGGGAAGGTCGATGGGGGAAAAAGAAGATATATGTACTACTACTTGTAATATTTTAAACAATAAAATAAAACTAAACACACACACACACACACACACACACACACAAAACAACAACAAACCAAAGCAGACATTGTGACCGGCAGTGGGAGCGCAGACCCCGGGGGCCAGGCTGGTCTCTTCCCGCCTTGTCCTATTCAGGGCGCTGCACTGGTAGAGCGGTGGCTTTTAAAGGTAAATATATAACGGGAACAAGCAGCTATCTGTTCTGTTAACGTGGGGGAAATTGCACTCCTGATTACCCATTTGGATAACTAACTACGGTGTTAAGTTCACTTAGAGTGAACTTCGAAAACTCAACACTGAACAAAACCATCCAAAGCACAGGTGGTGGGCTCAGGTGTCCAGGTGCCTGTGGCACCATTCACCAGGTGTGGCCTGAGCCGGGCAATGCCAGTTCGCCCGGAAATGGTTGGGAACTCCGGTGTGATGCTGGGACTGGAGAGGAGCTCAAACAGGGTAGAAGGGACAAAACTCACAGGGTACACTCCGTTTGTTTTTATCAATAATTACTCTCACAAGAGGGTTTTCCCCTTAAAATAGCCAGCGTCCTACCTTACAGGAACCTACTGGTCCACTACAGAGCTCGACCTTCACGGGGACCCTGGGAGACAGGGCTGTCCCAGGGCATTGTGGGGGCCGGGCTCACCAGGAGAGCACGGTCAGGGGAGCTTGTGTCTGCATTTGCGAGTTCAAGTTCACAACAGAACTGCAAAGGTTCCTCTCTGTGGCCCCTCAGTGCCAACCATGCTTATGAGCGAGCGGGCAAGTAAGACCACCAGCACCTGCTTCCCCAGGTGCCTCTGGGCGTTACCTGGAAGCCTGGGGGCAGGAGCTGAGCTGGGGGGGCTGTCTGCTCACCTGGGAGGGGCTGCTATGGGGAGACAGGGGCCGTGGGTTGGTGTTGGAGGGTGCGATAGGGCGTCCTTCCAGCAGCCGGGGACTGGGAGGAATGGGAAGGGGCTCAGGTCGTGTTGTGCAAAGTGACAGAAGGTCACCTGTGCAGGAGAAGCCGGGAGACGGGAAGAACAGTGCTTTCCTGCCTGCCATCTCTAATAAGGTGACCAGATTGGCCCATTTTCCAAAAATCGGGACTTTTTTAAAACGCCGCGGGAGGCGGGAAAAATTGTTAGAAATCGGGGCTGTCCTGCCAAAAGCGGGATGATCTGGTCACCTTTTAAACCGGTCAGGACCGGAAACGTTTCAAGCTGTGGAAGCCAATCCTAGGTATTTTTTTTTTTTAACTAAAACTATGTTTAAAAATTCCCAGTATTGAAAATAGCTTCCGCACTCATTTGTGAACTGAACAATGTGACCACGGCAGACACCTGTGGAGTAAGAGGAGGACTTTGAAACCCATCGGGACCACCTCACAGACAGAAAGTCATTTTTTTGGGGAAACTATTTTTATGAGGAAAAAAATGCATGAACAGTGAAATGCAAATTCCTATTTGTTTAGCTATATTTCAAACTTCTCCTGAACATATAAGGCATATCAATTCAACATAATTATTTAAAAGGTAACATCAAGAATTTACTGGTGTTACTTTAACATAAAGAAGTCTTAGGAATAACAATTCCCAGCCTTTATAATTCAGTACATAAGGTCATCTGAGAGACGAAAAGCCCAATACATAAAAAAATAAAAATAAAAAATAAAAAATAGCCATGTATATATAAATGGTGTGTGTGTGTGTGGGGGGGAGTAATCTAAATCATTAAGATAAATGATCACCAAAATAAAAGATTTGAAAAAAATGCCTTTTTAATAAAAATTGCATTTGTCGCCCTGACCAGCTCAGTGGATAGAGCATCAGCTTGCAAACTGAAGGGTCCGGGGTTTGATTCCAGTCAAGGGCATGTACCTTGGTTGCGGACAAATCCCCAGTGGGGGGTGTGCAAGAGGCAGCTGATCGATGTTTCTAACTCTCTGTCCCTCTCCCTTCCTCTCTGTAAAAAAATCAATTAAAATATACTTTTAAAAAAATTGCATTTGTCATTTCATCTGGCATGATGAGGAGTCTGAACTACCATTTCCTGGATAATGAAAGGAAAGCCTGGAAAACCAATGAAGCCCTTTATAAATATGGAGGTGGGATGTGGACAGAGAGCGGCGGGAATATCTGTTCTCTCCGGGGCCATGATTTCATTTAGTTTCCTTTGCTAATTCCGGATGGAGACTCCAATTGCCTTGGTTTCTGGACCAATCTCTTCGTCAAACGCTCTCCAAGTGTGAACACCTGCCTGACGCCTCAGTCAGAAACAGCCAAGCAAAGAGAAGGTACAACAGAGCGGAAGAGGCCGCCACAGGCTCAGGAAGGTCCATGCCGCTGTGCATGAAGCCGCACGTGACATCACAGACACAGGTTCCCACTGTCACACCGATGGCTTATCAACACAGCACAGGTGACACGTTAACGCTGCCGATCACACAGCACAGTGTGCTTGCCAGGACTTCCGGGAGGTCACTATCGTGCCACGGCTTCCCGCCCAAGCTGCCGGGCACCATCAGGCCTGGCATCCCCGGTCCTGCAGAGTCACGTTAACACAAGAGGCACCAAAAGCTGTTGCCGACTCCTTCACGAAGTCCTGATGCAGTTTGCACCAAAGCTGGGGTTCCAGCCCGGCCAGCAGCTCAGAGCAGTCGCCTCCCATGGCTCATGCACTGCGCCTGCGGACTCCCTGGTTTCTGAAGAAAGAGCAGGAAATGGCCTCACGGAGCGGCTCTGCCCTGCGGCCTACGGTCCCCTCACCCGTCCTGCTCCTGGAGCTTTGGGCCAAATCTCTCCTCCAACCCCCGAGTCACATGGACAATGACACTACTTATAGGACCACTGCTGTGCAGCTGAAGGAACTGTGGACTTGACTTAAAATCTGAATTTAACCATTAGAAAAATTAAATGAGGGCAACTTGAGGTTTTCCTACTATTAGCAAGTGAAAGCTATTGGAGAATTGTTTCTGTCCTGCTTTGATGATGATAGTCTTCACAATAGTAAAATAAACATTCAAAACACTCAACAGGACAATAGGATGTATCCTAATTAATTAAGCACCAGAACATATATATGAGACACATATCTACACCTATATATAAATATAAATAAATATATATATAAATATATAGGTGTAGATATGTGTCTCATATATATATAGATATAGACATATATCACATATACATATGGTTTGTTACTGGTTAAAGTTAGTAAATGCTCCAATTAAGAAAATGAAAATCCACTATGAGAAACAGAGGTTGTATGTTATTTCTTTGTGTTGACTACCTATTGCTAACTAGCTCTTAAGTCAAATGAACTCTTGGATTTTGAGAGCAAACAAGTCAGTAATTTGCTTTTTCCCCCGAAGGAGAGCAGCAGCTTCCAGTGTGCGAGGCGGGGCGGGCAGGGGACATGCATGTGGACACACCTACAACACGGACCCAAACGTTTCACATCAAACAGGTGACACTTCCTGCTCACCGCATCTGAGAAACAGTTAAAGCAGCAGAAAAATTCTTTTAAATATAACAAATATCTGAAAAAGACCAAGGTTCTATTTTAGGCAAGGTAAGTTTATAATTCTGATTTAGGAGATAATAAGGTTTTCCTAAAGATTATTCTTATCGTTTTGTATAATTTTACATAACCCAAATTATGCTAATGCAATGCCTCATATGGATGCCAAAGTTGAATTTTAAAGATATAGCAAAACTTTTTTGAGGATCACCTTTTATACATTTAAATATGAAAACCCTTCTGGAAGAAGTCATGCTTCTGTCCAATTCAAAGACGGTAGCACAGATTTTGCAACAAGTCCAGTGAAAGTGACGGGATTGATGAAGTGCTGAGCTGTGAGGGGTGAGCAGGGACAACACACCATGACAAGCCCTTCCGGTGCCAGCAGCTGCGGGACAGCCACCCCATCGCGGTGCCTGGCCCACTCCCTTTTAGGACAAAAAGGAAGCAGGTCCCACCGTTGGCCTCATAACCTCTACAGAGATGGTTACGTTCAAACCAGGCTGACTTCTGACCTGAGTTACTCAAATAGTGAGCTTTGCACAGTGAAGGGGAGAGAATCCGGCAGACCCCGCTCCCCGGGGACAGCTCCCCACGCCGCCTTCCCCGGAGCCGCCTTCCCCGGAGCAACCCTGGTGGAGGCAGCCCAGGCCCCTTCCGTCAGGCTTCCTGCTTCTTCCCCGTTTCACCGTCTCCATTTTTACACAGTTCCCATCACAAACCACTGAAAACGACCGTTAAAGGTGATTCCCCTGATGTCTGCGAGAGCTGGATGATTCTGACCCAGGGCTCCAAGTACCATTTGAAAAGTCTGAGTCTTTAAAAACCTTCACTGTTTTAAATACTCAGAAAAATAATAACGATGACAGGAAGTACCTAGCTTATGTGCTTTGTGGTGATCTTTCAAAATGAGAGTATAAATCATTGTACGTAAAATCAAAATAGTTAATATACATCTTTTTCTGTGACGCTTTCTAGAAATTAGGCATTAAACATAAAACATCTTATAAATTTAGATAACAAAAATAAATGTTTACACTTTAATCTCAGCTAGATTACCTTCGGGTGGCCGAGCACGTGAGGGCCCGAGGCAGCTGGTGTGGCCGCTCAGATCCTTAGAGGCCCACGGCCAAGTCCACGGCCCTGCCAGGCGGCGTCACGGCATCCGGCTGTGTGCGCCAAGGAATGGGCTCCCGGCTCCAGCAAGGATGGAGGTACCACAGCGTTCACCGCAAATACTGCAAAGGTTCTGAAGCTTCAAACACTGAGGGGTGGGGGGTGGGGGTGGGGTTGCTAGAAAAATAAAATAAAGCGTCTAAAAGTGACTGCACGTCCTTTGGGAGCAGCTGCTGACGTGGCGTGCCCGGGCCAGAAGGCACGGAGACCCGAGACCCTCGAGGGCGTCCCCAGAGGACGTGGGTGATGGTCTGAGCGGCGACACAGATCTGAAAACTCCTGCGTGGACGGCCAAGGCCGACCCTGTGGCCCATTTCCTTGGAAGGAGCCAGCAGAAAGGGGGAGATTTCACGGGGACTCCAGCAGACACCACAAGAGCAGGAGAAGGGAACCTGGTTCTGCCGAATGGCATATCCGGACGCCAGGGCCCGGCGAGGGTGTGGGGGAGAATTGTGCTGGGTGTGGCCGGGCCTGCCAGGCGGTGCACCGGGCATGGTCAGGTGTGTGCCCTCCTGTTCTGTCCTGGAGTCTTCGCCACCCTCAGCCAGGGCAGTAGCCCGTGCGGCGGAGGGGACAGCCTGGTCCCCTGTCCCAGTCCCCGCCCGGGCGGCTAGAGCCTGATGACGTCTCCCTGGAGGGGATAGCCTGGTCCCCTGTCCCAGTCCCCGCCCGGGCGGCTAGAGCCTGGTGACGTCCCCCTGGAGGGGACAGCCTGGTCCCGTCCCGGTCCCCGCGGGGGGCGGCTAGAGCCTGGTGACGTCCCCCAGGAGGGGATAGCCTGGTCCCCCGTCCCGGTCCCCGCCCGGGCGGCTAGAGCCTGGTGACGTCCCCCAGCAGGGGATAGCCTGGTCCCCCGTCCCGGTCCCCGCCCGGGCGGCTAGAGCCTGGTGACGTCCCCCTGGAGGGGACAGCCTGGTCCCCCGTCCCAGTCCCCGCCCGGGCGGCTAGAGCCTGGTGACGTCCCCCCGGCACTGCTGCAAGTCCCCGATGCTCTCATAGTCGCTCTCCTTCGGGACGAGGCCATGCAGGCCGCCGGACTCCGGGGGGGCCTTCTCGTCCTCTCTGCTCGGAGCCTGGATGGCCTCGTAGTCGGGCTCGGGCTCCCGGGGCCGGGCTGCCGGGCCCAGGGTGCCCGCGCCGCCGCCGGGCGGCTGCTCGAAGTCTTTGACGGTCGCGTAGAGGTCGTTGCAGGAGGACGGGGACCTCCGGGCAGCTCCCGGGCTGCAGGTGTCGCTGGACTCGGGCACTCTGAGCGACTGCCCCGGTTTATTGACGGAGGAGTACATGGCCGAGATCTAGAAGACAGAGAGCCAGGCCAGTCAAACGGAAACCCTTCAAGCCGGACCGCCCCTCCCCACTCAGTGACGGACTGGAGACTGAGCACCCAGGGTGTGTGTGTGTCCCTTTAAGAGCCCCTGTGGAGAGCCCGGATCAGATTCCCAATCCTAGCTCAGTGAGATGTAACCGGCATACAACGCGTGTCAGGTTAAGGGATACGACCCGACAATCTGATACACATCTGTGTTGTGAAATGATTGCCACAACCAGGTTAGGGAATACCTCCATTACCTGTCGCCATGTTCTGGGTGTGGCGGTCACATGTAAGCTCTATTCTCGGAACAGTTCTGAGCCCAGAACACACAGAGGACACACACAGCATCCATGCTGGGCACCGCCTCCCAGCACTTGTTCCTCTTGCAGTCAGTCGGAAGTGTGTAGCCTTTGACCAGTATCTCCCACTGCCCATTCTCTCCAGCCCCTAGCCAGCACCAGCCCACTGTACTTCTATGAGGTCAGCTTTCTTAGATGCCACATGTGTTTGAGAACATAAAATATTAGCCTTTCCCTGTCTGGTAACTTCAGTTGGCAGATGCCCTCAAGGTCACAACTGGCAGGACTTCCTTCTTTTATGGCTGAACTAGAGGCTTGCTGCATGATGATTCCTTCCCCTGGCTTTGCTCCGGCCACCCGGGAGCCTGCAAGGCTTCGCCTCTGGAAGCTCGGGAGCCTGGAGTCTTTGCTCCCAGCCAGAGCACCGCTCCTATAGCTCCCTCTGCTCCCTGCCCTCCCCCTAGCAAGCGTCCTGCTCTGCCTGGCGCTCCACACCTGTGTATGCAAATGAACCCACCACCTTAATTTGCATACCCACTCCTGATTGGCTGATGGGATTTGAAGAGATACGGTCAATTTGCATATTTCCCTTTTATTAGTATAGATAATATCTACTGTGTATGCCTATTTGGATATTCCACTTGCACACTTGAGATGTATATGGAATCACATTTCTTGTCCATTTGTCTGTAGATGGACATTGAGGTTGCTCCCAGGTCTTGGCTATGTGACCAGTGCTGCAGGTCATATGGGGGCAAGTGCCTCCTGAGACAGTGATTTTACTTCCTTCAGACAAAGGCCCAGCAGTGGGTTCCTCAGTGTCTGCCACGCATTTCTAGAGAACAATTACACAGACTATCTTCAGGCAGACCAGCCGTGTTGGCATGAGCCCATGAAGATCCAGTTCTCTCGGTCTGTGGCAGGCAGGAGAGGGTGCGGGCAGCACGAAGCCCCTCGAGGGACAGTCTTTCTACATCGGAAGGCTTTCTCAGCTGAAAAGGGACTCTACTGCTTTACAGAAAAGGCAGGAGGCATGCATGCGACGACGGAGTCTCACTCTGTGAGCACTGAACCAGCAGCTGCAGGATCCAGACATTTACAAGAAAGGCAGCTTCTGCCCCCAGAACCACGGAGGCAGAGACTGGGGCTGGCCGGCTTGTCGCCCTCTGAGTGTGAGAGCCAGGACATGGGCCTGGCTCACTGTCCTGCACAGCGCGGGCGGAGTCGGGTCCTGGGCTCTGCTGGGCAGCGCACACACGTGTTTGTAAGAGTCTGGCCATTCCTTTTGGTCACCACATGCTGCTGATTAAGCAAACACTCACAGAGACTTCAGTAAGAAAGTCATTCTCATTTCCAACCAGCTCACCGAGAAGCGGAGTTGGAGGTAATCAGTGATGGGAACTCTTTCCTACGTGAGGAGGGCTGTCTTCCCAGCTACTCAGTGTTTCTAACGCACCCACAGAGGCTCCAACAGTGAGAGCGACTCAGTCTGCATTGGTGATGGAAGAGTAGATGGCTATTATTTTAGTGTTAGAAATGTGGTTGGAAATAAGTAAACATATCCTTCCTTGGCCCCATGACTCATTTACCCAAACACCCAGAAATAAGGAACATGCTTCCCGATTCCTGACAGACTCGGCCTGCAGGGGCCAAGGGCTCTGCCGCCTCCACAGGGCCCCCACAGGGATAGGGGATGGGAGTAGGGGTCTCTGCTGGCCGCGGGCCTCCAGGACGGCCACGTCCTGCCTGTCATCTGCTGAGGACAGTCCACAGGCCTGGATGACCCAAAGGTCTAGGTCAGGAACAATCTTGGGTGGTCTGACTATTCTGACGACTGTTCACCATTCTCACCTTAGAGGTTCTAACGGAAAAATGACTCTCAGAATGAAGACACGATTTCTTTGAATTTAGGAAGAATGAATAAGTTGTCTGCTTTTCATAGTGACTGCGAACAGATGGAACTTTACATCCAGAAAGCAGTCCCAGCCGGGATGTGGACAGGTTATGAAGGGGTAAGTTGCCGGTGATGGGGACCAGCCAGGCTCACCTTCACCTTCAGGGGTCACACAGCGCGGACACAGGTCGCCTGCGATGTGAAGGCGGTCCCGGCCCCATCCCCCCAGCCTGCTCCTCTCCTCCAGGGCCTTCCAGGGAGGAAACTCTCCCAGCCAATCCCAGGCTCCTCCACCAAAGTGCAACCTGGGATCATCCTGGACGTGAGCAGAGCGCCCCTGTGAACTTCCTTATAGGGTTTCTCCGTCTCGTAATGTTCCTCTTGAATATCTGTCTTCTGTGACTATGGGTTCTATTTTGCATACAGGCTTCTCTTCGAGGCCTTCGCTTTGATTTTTTTTCTCTTTAAAATGTATCTAGCTTTGCAATTTTCCTCTTTAACATCTTTCATTTTCATTACTCAGTCTGCAGATTATGTTCTCAGAAGTAATTTAAAATTTCACATGGTCTTGGTTTATTTTAATAGGATTTGCCTCCAGGTCTCTTGTACATTCTATTCTCTTGTCCCAAAGGGGGGCCTGGCATGGGGTGGGCGATGCTGAGGAAGGCCGGGGACCGCCCCGCCGGGCAGGGCAGGAGGGGGCTGTGGGATGGAGCCGGGATGAAAGAAACCGTCTGGAGGAGGAGTGGAGGGACTTGGCGATTGGCTGCATCTGAGGACGATGAGGAGAAGGGATCAAGCATGACCCCCAGGTGTGGCTTGTGCCACCAGGTAGCCAGACGGCAGATGCCTCCTGGGGAGGACTGAGGGGAAAGGCATCGCCTGGGCTGGCCTCTGCTCCTGTCCCCGGGCCGCAGTGGCCGAGGCCCCATCCTCACACAGACCGCTGAGGAGGTGCTGCCTGCGCACGCCACCGCCTACACATGCAGGCGGGACTCCCTGCCCGGGTCCGAGGGCAGCCATCTGCAGCCCGGCCGTGGAGGGTGCCCGGCTCTGAGCCAGGAGAGACAGGACAATGCATGGCTGGCTGTTACCACTCACACTCCTCGGACCTTCCTCGGCTGGAGCTGCGAGAACCTGTGAGCTGCCCTTGTTGGTGGTACCGCTGGCGCAGCCGGCCTGGAACTCACGCCCTGAAAAGCCCTGTTCGCTGCCTGCAGCCCCCTCACTGCCTAGACAGCCGCCTCAGTCCCCCTGCTGTCAACCCCCTCCACACCCCACCCCTTCCAACTTCCTGTATTTTCCACCCACGATGGCTTCCTCCTCGCAGGGACGTCGGAATGCCGACCACTCTCGTCCCTAAGTTCCTCTCTGATTCCTCTTTCCTCCCCGCCCCCAGTTTTCCTGACCCTCCTTTCCCACTGGGTCTCCTTTCCTCAGCGGACCTGCCCACCCCCCTGCCAGCCCCTCCACCTGAGCCACTGCCTAACCAGCACCCGGACCCAGCTCCCCTCAGCACTCACACCAAGGGTCTGCGCTGCGGGTGCACCCAGGAGGGACTCTGGCCCCACTACAGGGGCTTCCTGGTGACTGAAGCTGTAACACACCCCTGGCCCGTGTGGTGCAGTGGTTGCTCGTCCCATCCCCTGGCCTGTGTGGCTCATCCCAACACCGAGAGGTTTGATTCCGGGTCACAGCACAGGCCCGGGCTGTGGGCTCCATCCCCGGAAGGGGGAGTGCTGGAGGCAGCTGATGGGTGCACTCGGATCGATGCTTTTTTCTTCCTCCCTCCCTCTCCCTTCATCTCTAAAAACCAACAACCTCTCCTTAGAGAGCTACAGCACTCACCTCCTCGTCTGTGAGCGTCGGGTCCTCCTCGCGGGACTTGTAGGACAGGGCACTGAGCCTCTGGGAGGAAGACAGAAGGGGTGTGAGGTGGGGGCCGGCTTCCTCCGTGGGCCAGCGCCCCTTTCGGTAAGAATGCCTTCGGTGACGTTTGGGAAATGGAGGAAAGTGTGCAGAGCCCCAGGGGAACACACACGCAAGAGCCCGTTTTCTGATGTTTCTGGACAGCCAGGAGCAGGAGACGTTTCCTACACTTTTGTATTTGAGTCAGTATCAGTGGAGGATTGGTCATCAGTGAAGACTCGATGATAAAGACATCGTTTCATTACGGCCTGCCTGGGTGCTGTGTTCCTACGTTTGCAGGAGTCGCAGGAAGACTCCGCGCCATCAGGGACACCGGAGCCAATGAGAGGCAGCTCTGCCTGGCGGCAGGTCCTCCGGCTTTTCTCACACGCCCTGTCTGTGCACATCCTCCCCGATTTCAACCCACACTCGGCCTTTCACACTCAGCCTTCAGTTCCCTGCCCTCCCCACCGCCCTCCTCCACACGCCTCACTGCTCATGTCCTGGCCTCACAGCCTGGACCTCCTCGTACCCTGAACCACAGCCACAGCCGCTCCACCCTCCCAACTCCTCGCTGGCTGCTACCAGGCCCTTCCCAGCATCTGCCTCGTGGGGGGCTTCTGTTCTGCTCCCCTGGCTCTGGCTCCGGAGCCTCAGTCTCACCGACCCTCAGCGCCCCCTGGTCCCGTGACCCCCTCACGGACAAACACTTTACATTCACGTTGTTCTCTCTGACCATGCAAAGGGCAAACATTGACTGTGTGTGTATTTCATGGCTATGATCACGTGTAGGCACTCTGGACAGCGGGTTTCGTGAGAATCCCGAAAAGTGCCAACACTGCGAGGAATGAGCTAGAGCCAGAGCTCACCGCTGACCATGAACCCAGACGGGTCTAAAGGCGACTCCTGACGGACGGACCGCCACGTGGCCTTCCTACCAACACCTACGAAGCAAGCATGCCTTTCTCTGGGTAGAAAACAGTATTAGATACCAGCTACCTAACAAAGACCACACCTGGTGACTCCCACGGAAACAGGCGTGTGCCAGGGGACCGTGCCCACACGCCGAGGGACCATGCCCACACGCTAAGGGACCATGCCCACATGCCGAGGGACCGTGACCACACGCCGAGGGATCGTGCCCACGCGCCGAGGGACCGTGCCCACACGCCAGGGGACCGTGGCCACACGCCGGGGGACCGTGCCCACACGCTGGGAGACTGTGCCCACACACCAGGCCACAGACGCACAGAGCTGGGGGCTGTGGCACTCAGAGCTCCGCTGAACAGCTGAACGGGAGGGACGGCCATTGCTCAGACATTCTCACAAAGCCTCTCTCACATGCGGGTTTTTATAAAAGCATCAGGTTAGCCGGACACAGCCAGTGGCGCTGAGAGAGGTCTCCGTGCCTGCTCCTGGCTTTGAGGACTGGGATGGAGAGGACAGAGGCCGCCTGGCCGCTGGAGGAGACAGAGGGCAGGCAGAGGGCACGGACCGCGTGGCCCGGAGCCGGGTCTCTCTCCTGATTTCCCGGTTTCAGAGCGGAGAAAGCAGCACTTGGCCCCGGTTCGACATGATGTAAAGACGGGAAGACACTCAGGAGAGGTGCCAGGTGCTGGAGAGAGAGCTGTTTTATAAGCTTGATGTTCGGTGTTTCACTTCTTGGATTAGGTGACAAATGGTTAAAAATCGTGACTGCCCCACCAAAAGCGGGACGTCTGGTCACCTTACTCTTGGGGGGAAGAGGGCCGACACAGCTCCCACCAACACAGTGCCCGACTCTCCCTGCTCTGCATGTGTGTGTGTGTGTGTATGTGTGTGACGTGTGTGTGTGTGTGTGTGTGTGTGTGTGTGTGTGTCTCCCGGACACGGCCAGGAGGGGCCCAGCTGACCCCTGCGGCCCCGGCGCTCACCTTGCTGGCCTCTCGGCTCCCCTCCTCAGCCCGCCCGTCCTGCGCCTGCAGGTTCTCGTTCTCGTCCAGGAGCTTCGCGGGCACGGGTGGCGGGGCCTCCTCCTCGGCCTCCCGGGTGGGGCCCAGCACGGCGTCGGCGTCCACGCTCTGCCGGCACTTCTTGTTCCTGTCCACCGAGGCGTACTCGGCAAAGTCCGGGCCGCCCGGGGCCGGGGGCGCCGGTGCCTCCTGGGGCGCGGGGCCCGCCCTGGCCCGGCCGCCGGGGCCCTTGCCCGCGGGCGCGGCCGCCTCCTTGATCTCCTTTACGGTCTCGTACAGGCAGTCCTCCACCATGTTCTCCTGCGACGAGCTGTCCTTAAGCACCTCGTAGGGCCCCTCGGCCCCCGGGCCCGGGTCCCCGTCCCCACTCCCGGCGCCGTCCGGGGGGATCCGGGGCAGCTCCCGGCTCTGATGGCCCCTGGGCCTCCCTGGGCCGTCCTGGGTGTCCGGCGGGTCGGGGGCCGCGGCCAGCACCTCCTCGTAGTGCTGTGTGCAGGTTCCGGCACTGCCTTCCGAGGCGACTGCAGCGGGCGGAAAGGGGAGAGAGACACCCCTAAATTATCATCTCGGGATTCACTGCTGTGCTTTCTGCAAGGCCCAGGCGCCTGCTGGTCAGTCCACTTCCTTATGTCCTCCCGACAACAGTCAGTGTCTTGGCTACCCACCTGGCTCTCAGGGACTCCCACTTCCTGTGGTGACCCCTGAGGGGACCCCGTAGGCAGGTCCTGTGCTCGGGGTTTTGACTAGCTGAGTCATTCCAGCAGCGGGGCCGGGCACCCTCATGTCCACAGAGGCCCTGCCTGAGTCCCATGCGGTGCCCACACGGTGCTCACGCAGAGCCCACACGGTGCCCACGATGTTCACGCAGAGCCCACACGGAGTCACCCCGGGTGAGTGCGGAGGCCCCTGCTGCCTGCAGGCTGCACGCCCTCCCCCCCAACAGGCTGACCCCACACATGCTGCCTGCCGGTGAGACCAGGCGGGACTGGGAACCGGCTCTGCGCGGGCACCGTGTGGGCTCTGCGTGAGCATCGTGTGGGCACCGCATGGGGCTCAGGAGGGCCTCTGTGGACATGAGGGTGCCCGGCCCCGCTGCTGGAATGACTCAGCTGGTCACGGGCCACACTCTGAAAGGTGGGGTGCCCTGATGGCAGGCAGGCCTGGTCCCCTTTGGCTCGGCAGAAGTGATGGGAATATTGGGGCAAAAATGTGCCCGACACCAGCGTCACATAGAGACCACACACCAGGCCTCCCCGCCCACTCCCACTCCGCCTGGCAAAGCCCACGGAGGGGGAACCTCCATGGACAGGAGCGGCGGTGCCCGAGAGCAGTTGCGGGCCAGGGAGGGGCGCTGCAGCCACCGCTCAGGGGGTCCCACCCTCGCACTGACCCAGCCGGGAAGGTCCCCAAATGCCACGGCTCCAGGACACAGTCTTGGTTCACAGGCATGAAGGTGGGAGGGTACGCATGTGGAAAAGCACGCTTACCTATGCATTCATACCCCACACTCATGTCTATTTACCATGTGTGACTCTACCATCTCCCTGACGTGTGCTGTATGTGATATGTAGCCTTTTCACGGGTGCATGTGTGTTTCTGATGACAATGTTAGCTGCTTTTCTTTACCGACTGGGCCGGATGCTGCAGGAGGGCTGGGAGCAGCGGCTGCCAACAGTTCAGGGTGAGCAGGCAGCAAGGCTGCCCAGCCATCAGCAGCCCGAGCTTTCCATCCCTGTGAGAGGACTTTGGTAAAACTGGAGCCAAAAGTGAGCCTCGGAGCCATGCCTCTGGAGCCCTGGACCTCAGGGGAGGAGTCCTGGGTGGGTGTGGGAGGACTTACTGTCCCCGTTGGTGAGGGCGCCGTTCTGGTCACTGCTGAGGAGCGCGTCCGTGGCCAGGCTGGTCACCGAGCGGCTGAACACCTCCTTGTCCGAAGGCTGCAAGAGAGACACCGGTCAGACCGTCCGCCCACCCTTTTTCTAAAAACGTTAACACCAGCAAAAGCCCGCCCGCCGCTTTGGTTTCCATGAAGGGGATTCAATAGGCGGAGGGTGCTCATGCCCTCAGCACCTGTCTTGTGCTCAGTGCCGCGTGTGGTGGGGGCTACCGGCCCGTGTCCCAGTGGGAAACGCTGCTGGACGGGCCGTCCCAGCATGGCCGGGGCCCAGGGACCCTCTCCCGGCGGGTCTGCAGATGGGCCTGGGGGCAGTGAGGGAGGAAGCTCCCGGTAACACTCCATCCGGAGGGATGACCACACGCTGGGCTGTGCCCACCACCTGCCCCTACTCCCAGCTGCCAGGAGAAAGGCCAGGCACTGGACACCCAGAGGTGGAGAGCAGGAGGGACAGAGGCTGAGGGCTGTGTGGCAAACACCGGACAGCAGCGGGTGCACTGGAGGAGGGCAGGGCCCGGGCTCCCTGGAGGAGAGGGTCCCAGCAGCTCCCTGTCTGCTGGGCGTTGCCGGGCTGGGTGGCAGAGCCCAGAGTCACCCCGGGTGAGCGCGGAGGCCCCTGCTGCCTGCAGGCTGCACGCCCTCCCCCCCAACAGGCTGACCCCACACGTGCTGTCTGCCGGTGAGACCAGGCGGGACTGGGAACCGGCTCTGCGCGGGCACCGTGTGGGCTCTGCGTGAGCATCGTGTGGGCACCGCATGGGGCTCAGGCAGGGCCTCTGTGGACATGAGGGTGCCCGGCCCCGCTGCTGGAATGACTCAGATGGTCAAGAGCGTGGAATCCTCCTCTCTCTCAGCCAGGACCAGGCTGTTTGCTCAGGCGGCTCCTCCCCGGTGGTCCGGCAGCACCTTCGGGGCACCGTGGGCTGCCACATACCAGAGGCCATGCCACGCCGCAGTGCTGGGCCCCAGGCCCTCGTTAGCTCGGTGGCCAGCTGTTGGGGGGAACTGTGTCCTCCCCAAATTCCCATGGAGCCCCAGCCCCGATACCTCAGGAGTGACCCTACTCGGGAGCAGAGTCATTGCAGCTGAAACCAGGTAAGGGAGTCTCGCCGGAGTCCGTGCAAAGGGGACTGGGGCAGACAGGCGCACAGGCAGGGAGGCACCATGGGATGCAGAGGCCCCGAAAATGCCACGGACGGCCAGCAAGCCACCAGTGACCTCCTCCCCGGGTCCCGCCTGCAGAGCTCTGAGCAGCGGACTGATGGTTAAGCCGCTCCATTCGTGGTCCTCCCTTACCACAGCCCCAGCGAATGTGTGTGGGGCCAGCGTGGGGTGGACGCACAGAGACAGCCCCTGGCCCCCTCAGCATCTCTCCCAGGCCCCGCACTATGGCACCCAGGTCAGAGCCCCCCCGCAGCCTGGCTGCCTGCACAGGCCTCCGGCCGTGGGTCTGCACCGGCAGGAAGGGCCCGCCCAGGCAGCTGGAACTCAGGCTGTTCTTTCCGGAAGGAAACTGTAAGCTTGTGGGAACATGCTTAGATGAGCAGCCAGTGTTTGGAAACATGCACATGGAGACACACATGCATGGAGACACACATGAAGATGCAAGTGCAAACACATGTAGACACATGGCTGCACACACATGCGCACATGCACACGCATGCACTGGGGCTCACCACGTTCATCAGGTTCTCATGGTCTCCACTGTACTGTCTCGGCTTCTTTTCTCTGAAATGAAAAATAAGATGTCTCTGTGATATCACACTTGCCATCTGAAATCAAACAAGCACCCCCTTCCCATCCTAATGTCAGAACCCGTTTAACTGCCAAGGAAGCAAAGCTGGACGGGGGAGGGGGGGCGGGGAGAGTAAGGGGGAGTGCTGAGAAGGGGGAGGGGGGTGGGGAGAGTAAGGGGGAATGCTGAGAAGGGGCGGGAGGGGGTGGGAGGGGCGGTCACAGCAGGGTCCCCACAGGAGGACCAAGGCAGGACGCTGAGGAGAAACTGATTGTATCTGGAACGCTGGGTGAGTGATGGGTGAGTGACCCTTTAAAAAAAAGAGAATCCCGACACCCCTCCTGCTCGCTCAGCGTGGAGGCTTTGCACTCCACACTGCAGTGGCCTCAGAAAATAAACAAAAGACACCTTTTGGCACGTCAGGAAGGGTGCATACTCTCAGGATGAGTCATGTGTACTTCCGTCCAGTCTGTGGAAAAGTCCATAGAGCAAAAATAGAAGCTGTTGTTACTGGGACAGGCTAGGAAGCCATCCGTTCTAGCGCGTTTCCCTATGGATGTGTAAGGCAACAGCGTCCCCTAGTGGGAGACTTAACAACTACAGAGGCGGGCTGCCGGGCCTGGGAGCAAAGGCCTGCTGGGTCCTGGAGACCCTGCCCCAGCCCGCAGGCCTGGGTGCCCCTGGGCAGGCAGGAGGGGCTCTGGGTTCGGAGTCCAGCTTTGCTTCTCCTGACGGAGCCACCGGGGTAGGGAGCCACGTCCAGAGTCCTAAATGACAGGTGATGAGTCTCTCTGAGGCTGCTGGGAGGGGCGGGCTCTCACCTGTGACAGCTGGAGCACAGAAACACGAGGAAGGTGATGAGGAAGAACGTGGCGGCAGCTGCCAGACTTCCCCACAGCACGACCTGCAGGTGTCCGCCCAGCAGGCTCCCGGAGGGCCCCATGGCGGGAGCCGGAGGTGGCGCCGGCGGGCGCGTCCCTCAGTCCTCCAGACCTGGTGGCATCAGGGCCGAGGGCGGCGCCTGCCTCGGAGACCAACCTGTTTGAAACAAGGTCTCAGGTGAGGAGACGCAGGCACCTGCTGACTGACTTTCCTGCCCAGGAAGGCTGCAGAGTCGGGCAGGGGGCCGCGCTCTGGGCGGGACCGCCGTCCCCTCACCGTCCAGGCCTTCGTCCCCCTCCGCACACGCAGGCTGGGGCCGTCCGCGCCCGCACGGCATGTGGGAGGGTGTCTGGTCACGCCGGCACGCCGGCGGGTAGACTCCCTGGTGCCTTCATGTGCAGTAGGAGCCAGTGCCCACAGCAAGCACACGTGGTGCGCCGGCTTCTCTGACTCCCAGGCAAAGCCTTTAATCCACGGCCCTCCCCACCGGCTCCCCCACCGTTCCCAGCTCCCGACCTGCTTTTCTCCCGGAGGTTGGAGGTCGATGCCTTCGAGGCCATGGGATGTCTCTCTCTCACCTCGAAAACAGTGGTCTGTCCGAGCGGGTGGCTGCCTGTGTTCAGGGCCAGCTCCCCCTGCGCCCCCCAAACCCCCACACGCAGCCCAGGTGAACGGGTCTGTGCTGAGGGACGCACCGCGGGAGACAAGGCCGGAGCATCCGGCGCAGCACGGAGCCTGCCGACACCTTACCCCGCCCGGCGGGCGTCCGAGAGACGCCTTCTTCACTCATCGCTGCCATAGCCCCGCTCCCCAGGCCCCACAGCACTGCCGCCCCGCTCCGATGGCCCCTCACGCCCGCTCCGATGGCCCCTCAGCCCGCTCCCCTGGCCCCTCAGCCCGCTCTCCTGGCCCCTCAGCCCGCTCCCCTGGCCCCTCAGCCCGCTCTCCTGGCCCCTCAGCCCGCTCTCCTGGCCCCTCAGCCCGCTCTCCTGGCCCCTCAGCCCGCTCTCCTGGCCCCTCACGCCCGCTCTCCTGGCCCCTCACGCCCGCTCTGCTAGCCTGGCACCCACTGCATGTCCCGCTCTGCTCACCCCGTTTCCTGGTGAGGCAGGTGAGGGACAGAGAGTTCCCCTCCAGGTGTCAGGTGCTAACTGGCAGGTGAGGCGGAGGCCAGGCCTCTGGCTCTGAAGCCTGGGTCCCAGCCACATGCTTCTAAGTGCTCACCATCGGTATGGTTTCCCAGCTCTAGACACAGGTTTTGAAAAAGCATAGCATAATCCAACGAATGGTGCTCTCTCATCAGAGAGGTCTTATTTAAAGAACATTGGCTTTGCTCAATTCTAGAATATTCTCACAAGGAACAGCCTCTAACTTAATCTCAAGTTTCATGAATAAGGTAAACAGATACATATTTTATCTTATAACTAGGGGCCCGGTGCACAAAATCTGTGCACTGAGGGGGGGTGGGGAGAGGGTTCCTCAGCTCAGCCTGCCCGCTCTCACAATCCGGGAGCCCTCAGGGGATGAGCCACAGCCTGGCCTCCCTCTGCGGGAGGCGACCCGGCTAATCAGGGGAAGACATCAACCCCATCACCCCGCTGCTGCAGCCACCAGGGTGTTTTCATCAACACGGACTCCAGTCCCTTCACCGCGAAAAAAATAACATTTTTGATGAGAGTTAGACATCAATCAGGCTGGCAGGGGAGTGGTTAGGAGGTGATCAGACTGGCAGGCAGAAGTAGTTAGGAGCAATGAGGAAGGCAGGCAGGCAAGCGGTTGGGAGCCAGCAGTCCTGGATTGTGAGAGGGATGTCCAGCTGCCTAACTCTCGAGGGGCCCCCAGATTGGAGAGGATGCAGGATGGGCTGAGGGACACACTCCCCCCCCCCCATCCCATGCATGAATTTCATGCGCCGGGCCTCTAGTATATATACGGTTGAGGATTAATAACAAAAAGCTGGAGAAAAAGGAAAAAACCCGCACTGCGTACACCTGCCCTGTACACAGACAATTCCAGAAGACAAGGTGGCTGTGCTCCTGTCCTGAGTCAAGGAATTCTTCCCGCCTCTCAGCACATAAACGCACCCTGTCCGGAGCAGGAGGGACTTCCTTCGTCCCAGGTGGTTTGCAAACAATCCACACACGGTCACGGTCAGGTCCCAGGCGGCCACAGCGCCCCGGCTCTCTGCCCCAGGCAGCCCTAACGAATGGACATCCCCGCCCCTTCTCCCAGGATTTGCTGAAACAATGAGCCAGTCACGTTAAACTCAGACTACAGATTGGCACCACAGAGAGTTACTAAGACACACTCAGGCAAGCACATGTCGTGGCAACCTAGGGTCCACGTGGGAAAGCTCCACGTGTGGCGGAAAGCACGGCACAGGTGACCTGTGTGCAGGCGTGTGCTTCCCTCCTCCACCCCTCTGCCATCGCACGGCAGCGTCAGCCGGTGTCTGCGGAAGCGCAGGCTCTGAGGAAACAGTTCTGTGAGTTAATGCGAAGCCAGGCCTGGGTCCCGGGACAGCCGTGGGCCTCCAGCACCCAATCACTTCTGTTCCATTCTCTCTTCTGTCGAGCTCTCTCCCCAGCAGAGGCCGACGGAGCACAATGCAATGTGTGAGGGGCCTGTGTGAGGGGCCAGCCGACCAGCTCCGTGTGGGGAGAAGGATCAAAGCTAGTAGAACAGGCTCCTGAATAAAGGTTGCAGCTCAGAAAAAAGTGTGTCTGAGCTCGTGGCTACTCCCCTTCAACTAGAATTGGCTGAAAAGCTACCAAAAGAAACACTTTCCCCCAAAAAGTCCTCATTGTGGGAAAAAAATCTCGGTGAAGAGAATGACCATCATCTGACACACATTTCCTGGTCAGATACGTTGTGATCGCCAAGGCCAACCTGCCTCCGGCTCCCAGGAGCCTCCAGCTCCCAGGAGCCTCCAGCGCAGCTGGACAGGCCAGAGCCACACAGTCCGGGGGTGGAGTGGGCAGGGAGCTGTCCTGGGAGGGGCCACACACAGCGGCTCTGACCTCACACACACCTCCGGGGGGATCAGACTCCGCTGGTCAGCGCCGACTTAAATCTGGTGGCTTACCTACCACTGGGACAGACTTGCCCTCCCCAGGTGTGCAGCTGCACTGACCCCCACTGTGTACATGCACACGTGACCTCCTTGTTCTTCCTTCTTGGTGAGGAGACTGAGGCCTCCTGTGAGTGGTCCAGGGCTCATTCTAGAAGACCCTGGCCTTCTCTCCACGGCTGGGCCCCGTGTGTGTGTGTGTGTGTGTGTGTGAGATTCATGAGCTGAATCAGTGCTCAGGGTCCTGCTTTTGGTTTGACCTGAGCAGTGCTGGGAACACCGTCCTTCCCCTGCTGAGGCTCTCCCAGGCTTAGTGGCAGAGGGAAGCGTAAGGAAACAGGGGGTGCGGCGTCTGGGGGGGTCAGCTACCCGGGAGGAAGGGCCTGCCCCAGGCCACACACTGCCCTAGGGACCAGAAGCCTCGTAAGAAAAACACCCCACAGCCCCGGTCCATGATACCGTTACTGCCCCAGCTTCCTCTACCAAGGAGGGTGCTTTCTGAGTCCCCAGGATGAGGCCATCCCGGCAGAAACATGCAAAGACTTGGGGCTCTCCCTCCTGATGTGTTCACGGTGACACTTCAGCCTGTCTCTCAGTCCTGTTCTCACCTGCCGCCACTGTCCCATTCAATTACAGGCCATCGGCTCCTCAAAGTGCAAACACGTCCGCGGTCAGACCACGTGCACACAGTCGCCGAGGGGCAGAGGGGCCCCCGCACTGCCCCCGCACTCAGAGCTGTGCCAGGTGGGCCCCGAGGTGGGGCATAGGAAACAGCAGGTCCGGTTCCCAGCTGTGCTCCCCGTCGGCTCACCACTGGATAGCCACCGCCGAGACCATCATTTCACAGGAACATGCCATTGCTGTGGAGGAGGCAGCTCACCCCAGCCCAGTTTTAAGGAATCTCAGGCTACGGTGGGAACTCCTATTTGACCCCGAGAAAGGTCAGTGCGTTAAGGTGAGGAGGAGACTGAGGCTTCATGTGAGTGGATCCTTAGAAAAACTGGCCTGGATAATGATTTTGGACTAAAATATTTTGGGTGAAATTATTTTGGTCCGTTCTTTCTTAGTCCTTCATATCCATTAACTTCGAGATTTTAATCAATATGTGATTCAATCTGTAGAAAAACCAATGCCTTTATTTCACAAACAGGCTCGCTTTAACCACAAGGTGGCGGTGTAATGCCATCCTGGGCGGATCCTCAGCTCCTGGGGAGACCTGGTTCTTGCTGCCTGTGCTGCACGTTTTAATTGTCTCCATCACCTGGGCTCTCAGCCTCCAGAACCCACGTCTTCAGGAAGACAGACAGACTCCGGACAGGATTAAGGAGAGGAGCAGACTAACTGCAGTGACCTGCTTTTTAGCTTAACGACCCCAGGAATTCTGGGGGTGCGTTTGGCGGAGTGGCTCCTCTGAAGCAGGTTTGGGCAGCGTGACTCACTCCCTGGCACAGCTGGCCTGGTGGACCTGTAATTAGCGGATAGAAACCGCCCCCACTGTGGCCTGGCTGGTGGACCCAGCCCCACGGGCACGCCTCCTTCTGGGTCCTCTCGGGCGTGGGTCCACGCGGTAAGATGACACGGAGCCACGGTTACCAAACACGTTTAGTGTGGCAGGGAGCGAGGTGCTGCTGAGCTCTGTCCTGGAGGCACCCGGCCACACCCCAGGCCACGGCTCCATGCCTCCCAACAGCACTCCCAACCACCCCCGCCCCCAAGGGGTTCAGCTAGTATTTACATTCAGGCAGATTTCTCTTCCCACTAAGGCAAGCCTGCCACACTGACCTTGGTGGCCAGGGCTGCTGTCAATATGGGAATCAGTCAAGCAAATGTCTACAGCGTCCCCCCCAGCCCCCTACCTCCCCCAGGCACAAGATTTTCTGCCAAATGAGGTCTTTGAAATGTTCTCCCAACCCCCTCCTTCCCTGAGTGTGTGTGTGTGGGGGGGGGGGGAGGGGAGGGAATGGGGGAGAGAGATACCCGAGGAGCAGAGGGAAGTCAGGAGCCAGGGGTCAGGAGCCAGGGTCAGAGCTCCATCAGAGCTGCTTACATCACTTATATCACCCCCTGGGAGCCAGGCCCTGAGCCTTCTCTCTGAGCAGCTTCAGGGAAACAGAGGCAGGACCTGCCGGCTCCCCACCCCCAGGCCGGGCCTGCACGGCAGCTGGAGGCAGAGGGTGCTGGCCTCTGTCCTGGGAGCAGGACATAAATCCTGCAGCCCTGACAGCGTCCCTGATGCTGCACAGACCCCACTGCGGATCCACACAGGAAGCAGACCCTGGCCTGGGCGGGGAGGGCCCGTGTGGCTGCCCCTCGTCTTTAAAACCAGCAAGCTGGCATCCAGAACCATACAGCTGACTGTGCCCGGCGTTCCTGCTCAGAAAAGCTAACGCGTCAGCGGCTCTGATGGGCAAGAGCGCTTTCCTCCTGTCCTGACCTAAAAACAACCCTAAAAACACTTTCCTATTTTGTTTTAATGATAATGTGGACGGGGGTGGGGGAGGGGAGGAAAAGGGAGGGTGGGTTCCGAGGAGCCAGGTAAGGGCTTCGTGCTGCTGAAGCAGGTCTAGCCGTGTCTCAGAGGCTGAGGCGGGCCCCGGCCCCGCCTGTCTTCCATCTGAACGGAGGCCCTCGGCGCTGGGACTGTCCACCATGTCCCCCGGAGTCCCGGCACCTGCTGAGAGCGAATGCGTCTTTTTGTGGGAAGAATGACGCGTAGATTCCCAAGCTGCCTCTCCACAGACAGTTCAGTTGATAATTTGAAGGTCAGGGAGACAGAGAACGCTAGAGATGAGACGTCGGGTTAAGGGCTCAACCATAAGCCGCGTGTGTCTGAGGTCCACCGCGCTCCGGACCGGACACAGCGCCTGGCTCTGCGCCCGCCCAGAGTCACCGCCACCACCGGAGGGCCAGCCCTCGGCACGCCCTTCCGTGCGGGATCCCCAGCCTCAGGCTCAGCACGGCCACCAGCCCGAGCTGTGTTCCCGACTCTTCCCACAGCCCGGGGGAGCCCAGACACAGCCCCGCCCCCAGATCTTCAGAGATGGTAAGAACGAGAAGAAATCCGTTTTCTCAGATGACGTTGAATCGCAGGGGGACACAGGGACACAGGGACACGGCTGTAGTCAGACCTCACAGCTCCGCCTCCGGCCTGCCCGGGCCCTGCCTGCCTCCACTGCGTCCTCCCAGGGACTGAGCAGGCCACTGCAGTCCGTCTGCCTCAAAGGCTTGGCATTAGAAAACCTAGGTGAGCTGATACTGTGTGTCCGCTGCTCTCCCTCCAGCCGTGCTGCCTAATCCTCAGGCCCCTGAGCTAGGAGCTGCCGCACCTATTTACGGATGACGCTCACGGTCAAGTGCATTGTCTGGGGCCACCAGCCACAGGGGTCCTGACACTTCTCTCCAGCAAACTGCCCGGCGCCCATGGAGGGAGGGGGCCAGCCCAGCGTGCCCATAACCCCCAGTGCCAGCCTGTGTGGGCCGCTCTGTCTCTGCCCACGTCCACCGTGGACCCCCTTGAAGGGAGGCCGATGCTCGGAGCCCTCGCCTGTCAGCGTGGAGGGAGCCTGTGGGGTGCAGTGTGGTCACTGGACAGACCTGATAGCCCCTGCGGGAAGCAATGCTTGGCACTGCGTTCACGTGGCTTCTGGCTCGTCCGCCTTGTTTTCACAGCAGTGCAAAGCAAACTTGCTTCTTTGCTGAGAGGCTCAGAAATGTACCATTTTGCGTAAACGCCTGTCCAATCGTCTACTTGTGGCTCCTGATTCATCGAAGACCGGGTTTGTGTTAACACGCGGGTGGACTGCAGGGGTGGCCAGTGTCTGCGGCATCCCAGTCCGCTCCCCAAGCCTCTCCCTCACCACGGAGACTGCATATCCGAGGGGATCCTTCTGGGAGAAGGGAACTTGGACCGACAGCCAGAGGGCGATCTAACCTTCTGAGAGGAATGCTATGAGCAAGCCCTGCTCTCAGGCCCATGCCAGGAGCCCTGCGCTGCCAGCCCCGATGCTGACCACAGCCACGGGGAAGGCAGGCTGGCCACTCTCCTCACCCGCCACAGCCACCTTTACGTCACATCTTGCTGTGTCTTAAAAACATTAAGACTTCTTTATACTCTAAAAGCGACAGACAAAATGCTTTTCATTGGTTCCTAAAAACGGGACGGAAATTGTCAGAGCTCGTTGCTGCTGGTGTCGCTGGGGACAGCCTGGGCTGGGAGAGGCCGGGGTGACCGCTGGCCAGAACAAGTCAGAACCTGGATAAGCAAGTAGGTTCTCAGGCTCACCCAGGGTTTCCGCTGGGAGGGGCCTCCCGGGGGGGGGGGGGGGCGGGGGGGGGAGGACTCTCCAGCCTGCAGGGCCAGGTCTGGAAGGTGTGCCCGGCGACCTCCGTAAAAACCAATGGAAAATACCCTCCGGTGAGGATTAACAACAATAACAAAAATGGGACATGGGAACTTAAGGAAATTTGGCCCAGGGAGTCAGGAGTGGGCGTTGGGCAGCTCTGGTTCTGAGAGCAGACTGTGACCTGTGTGTGGTGCCCCTAGAGGATGGGGTGTGTACTGCAGAGAAGCAATAGATGTATACTGTGGGAAACAACCTGGGGAAACTGCAGTGGGATCTGGTCTTAAAGGGTCATTTTAGTTATTTCTCAGGCCTCTGATACAGGAAAAGTTCAAGAAAAATATGCTCACGGAATGGAACAAGAAGGTGTGTTTTCAGGACCAAAAATTAATTTACTAAAATCTTGCTTCAATTCACTGGATTAAATAATCTAAGCTCAGTGGCTTCATTCCAGCTTCTTGTGAGTCATCCTCCCTAATAAAAGAGTAATATGCAAATTTACCATCACTCCAACATACAATATGGCTGCCCCCATGTGGACAAAAGATGGCTGCCACAAGATGGCCAGCAAGGGAGGGCAGTAAGGGTGACCAGGCCTACAGGGGAGGGCAGTTAGGGACAGTCAGGCTGGCAGGGGAGCAGTTAGGCATTAATCAGGTTGGCAGTGGAGTGGTTAGGGGGTGATCAGGCTGGCAGGCAGAAGCGGTTATGGGCAATCAGGAAGGCAGTCAGGCGAGCAGTTGGGAGCCAGCAGTCCCGGATTGTGAGAGGAATGTCTGGCTGCCTGTTTAGGCCCAATCCTACTGGGATCGGGCCTAAATAGGCAGTTGGATATCCATCGAGGGGTCCCAGATTGGAGAGGGTGAAGGCTGGGCTGAGGGTCACACCCCCATGAATGAGTCTTGTGCACCAGACCTCTAGTTATTTATAATGGTTATGTACTTTTTCAACATTAATTGTAGAAAATTACATTATTATACCTTAATTTAAAAGTGACCCAGTCTCTCTTACTTCCCTTAGGCCTGTGCCCAAGCACCCGAAACCCAACATCACCTTCCTGGGACCCTGCCATAGTGCAGTGTGTCAGCAACACGCTGGGCTGGGAACGTTGTCCGTCAGCAGTCCTGATGGGCTGAAAGATGGGTTAGAACCTTCTCACATGTTCTAGAACACCACTGATCTGTCCTTGATTCTGTCGACAAGACCTATCTGGACACCAGTGAGGAAGGCTTCAGTCCCCAAGATTTCAGTACAGGCTAGCTAATGTTCCCCAAGGACTGCACCCTATCACCATGGTCATTCAAGAGAGCAGGTGTAGGGTGAAGGATCAAGTCCCAATCTTTCGTATTCCTCACAGAGCTGTGATCTGGCACCTTCCCCCCATTGGCCACTGGGCGTGGCTCTCAGATACACCGAGGGTGCCCTTCTCCCACTGCCAACAGGGACACTGTTCCCTCTGCCCGTAGCTGACATGGCCCTGCTGTCATGAGTGAGGGGCTATCTATTTTTTAAAAATATATATATTTTATTGATTTTTTACAGAGAGGAAGAGAAACGGACAGAGAGCTAGAAACATCAATGAGAGAGAATCATCGGTCAGCTGCCCCTTGCACACCCCCCACTGGGAATGTGCCCGCAACCAAGGTACATGCCCCTGACCGGAATCAAACCTGGGACCCTTGAGACTGGCGCTCTATCCACTGAGCCAAACCGGTTTCGGTGGGGCTATCTATTTTTTAAATTTATTATTTACAAATATTTTGATGAGATAGAAACATAAATTTGCCATCCAATCCATCTATACATTCATTGGTTGATTCTTACATGTGCCCTGACTGGGAATAAAACACAAAGCCTTGGCATATCAGGACCAGGACTAGCCAGCTGAGCCAGGGTGAGACGCTGCATTATGCAGCAGCCGAACCCACTGACTGATGTGTCAGAGGAAGGTGGCTGTTATAAAATACTAACATAAGAAACTGTCGTGATTTGTTCACTTGCATTTTTTGTAAACTGTTAGCAGCATTGTTCTGTTGTGTGGTACACAAAGCTGTGTGTGTCTGAGTGGTAAGCTCTGATATTTTAGTGCTTGGAAGGAATGTTTTTTTTCCCCCTGACAAATTAGTTTGCTTTTTTTTTTTTAAAAAAATAGCAACTAAATTGTACATACAAAAGTCATTTTTTCTTTTCTCCTTCCTGCTCATATGCCAGGCTCAAAGCTGTAATTATCCTTTAATTATAGCAATTACTGTAGTCTACATCTTTCTTCTTCTCTCTGCTCCAACCTCAATTACAAGTGTTTGATTTTGTACGTTTTAAAGAATCTTTCACAGAAGTCTTCATCACGACAACCCCGATGTTTCTTAGAATCAGATTTTAACTTCTCGGTATGCCTACCTGGACCTTCACAGATTTAAAAAGTTCTCCATGTGCAGATTAGGCTTTAGAGGAAGATACGATTTTCAAACAAGCCAAGGATGAGAAAAGGAAAAAGGAAGGCAGGCAGGAAAATAACAGATTTCCCACTGAATTGACCTTTGGGAACAGACGTTCTGACCGCTCAGGGAACAATGAAAGAAGAATCCAGATGACCTGAGGTGAGTGCAAGGACTGAGATTTTTAAAAACAAACCAACTTGCCCGGCTGGTGTGGCTCAGTGGTTGTGTGTAAGCCCACGAATCAGGAGGTCACAGTTTGATTCCTGGTCAGGGAACATGCCTGGGTTGGGCTTAATCCCCAGCAGGGGGTGTGCAGGAGGCAACTGATCCATGATTCTCCCTCATCATTGATGTTTCTATTCCTCTCTCCCTCTCCCTTCCTCTCTCTGAAACCAATAAAAAGATATTCTTAAAAAAACAAACCACACACCAAAATAACTTTATTCTGAAGGCAGTGAATTATTAAACTCCTTGGCATCAGACTAGGGTTTTCAAGCCTGGCTGAACATTAGTTGCTTGTGAGACTTTTGACAATACACCAATGCCCAGGCCTAACCCCAGAAGGTGGCTGAATTGGGCCGGGTGGTGAGGGGTCTGAACATGGATATTTGTAAAGTGTCTCCAGAGCGTCTGAATAGATTGTGAGGGCTGGCAATTCCTTGGCTAGATTCTTCGTTCATGCTTTAAACTCATCCCTGGCCAATGCTGTTTATTACTTACTAGAGGCCCAGGGCACAAAATTCATTTCAGGAAGGGTCCTTAGGCCTGGCTGGTGATCAGAGCCAATCAGGGCCTTCCAGGCGCTGACTGGGGACTTCCTTTATTCTGTGCTGCCCCTGGTGGTCAGCACACGTCCTAGTAGGCGATCGGTCTCCCAGTTGAACTACCATGGGGACAATTTGCATATTAGGCTTTTATATATATAAATAGTAACTGGAACACAGCATGGTCAGGATATAACAACATCAATAGACACAACTCATTGTTCCTCGTGCCACACATATGGATGCTGGGAACCAGGAAGCCACGCTCTGTGCACAGGCTTACCCTTGGACCCTGGTCAACCAGGCATGTGTGGAGTCTACGTCGGAAGGCAGTCTGGGCTGGCAACAGCGTGCCTCAGTCTCAGAGCACACGGGTTCTCTCACTGCCTGCGATATTATGCCGATGGATTTTTCTATATTCCTCAAAACGCTAACTGAATTACGTATGGGTAAACATGATTATTTAAACTAAAATAGTATTACTTTAAAGCATTTTTAAATATAAAAATGTCAACACGAAGTGCAAAACAGGTCTGTTATTGGTGCCCACGTCCCACGGTCTTTAGGTTGCATGTCAAAGCTGATCTAAAAATACATCCCTGGGTCTCCAAGTGTGTGGCGCTGAGTTAGGACAAGGGCCCGAGCCCACTCAGGAAGCTCAGTGCCATGAAAGGGGCATAGTCGTGGGTTGTGTGATGCAGGAGGAGGTGCCAAACTGGGAAACCTTCTTGTAAAAAATAGGAACTTGTAAAGAGTGTTCTAGAAATGAGCACATAATTCTCTATGCTTTAGGCTTCTTAAACTTCTCTCTTGATTTCCAGGCTTACATGGACATAATGCACTTTGTTCAGCTACATTTGACAAACATTATTTTTCATTTTTAAAATATATTTTTATTGATTTCAGAAAGGAAGGGAAAGGGAGAGAGAAACATCAATGATGAGAGAACCATTCACCAGCAGGCCCCACACTGGGGATCAAGCCTGCAACCCAGGCATGTGCACTTCACCAGAATCGAATCCGGGACCTTCAGTCCGAAGGCCAATGCTCTATCCACTGAGCCAAATGAGCTAGGGCAACAAACATTCATTGAAGGACTGCCATGGGCCAGGCAGGCCCAACCCCTCCAGCCTCTGCTGGTTCTGTAGTTTCCTTGGCAACGACCTTTCAAACCCACGGGAGTCTTCTCTCTGCTCCTGAGCATATCCAGGGTGTCCTCATCTGCGTCTTTTATGCTGTGTATCTGCAGCTTATCACACAGTGGGTTCCTCTCTCTTTTTCTCTGTCCTGTTCAGACATCATGTTCCCAGAGAAGCTTCACTGACCAACCACGCTAAGCCCTCCTGTCCACGGCCACACACCCTGAGCATGTCCCGTCTCCTTGAAAGCCCTCCTGTCCGTCCCCAACCCAGCCTGATCCCAGGACCCCTCTCCTTCCTGTTCCCCTACACGACAGCGTCTTCGGGTTTATGCCCGATGTCCTCTAGATGTAACTTCTAGAATATAACCGAGTGAGTGAATGCATGATTTTTGCAGCCTTACCAAGAATAGTTATAAATACAGTATAGTGTTCTTTTTTGAAATTGATTTTTAGAGAGGAAAGGAGAGGGAGAGAGAAACATCTATCAGCTGCCTCCTGCATGCCCCCTACAGGGGCTTGAGCCCACAACCCGGGCATGTGCCCTAAGAACTGAACCAGCAATATTTTTGTTCCTGGGACAATGCACAGCCAAACTGAGCCACACTGGCCAGGGCATATAGTCTTGCATCATTAAGGCTGAATGTTAACAGATAATAAATGAGGGTCTATGTTGCAGTTTTTACCTAGATGCATGTGTTAGGACTTTAATTGGGCCCGCAGAGCCGGCCACTGTGGGGAGAAAGTGATCTGCACGGCGTACTTCGCTGCCCTCTGGCTGGCTGTCGGCTTCTGCCAGAAGCTTCTCCATTTGCAAATCTTGCAATCCTGGCTGCTCCTCTGGGCTCCCAGCAGGAAGCAGCAAGACAGCACTGTCTGACTTTGCACTTCCAACCTTCTGTTGAGGTTTCTGTAGGTCACTTTATGGGGGGAGGGGGGACGTTAGTACCATGTTTGTCGGCATAGGGTCCTCAGTTCAGTGGAAAAGGTCGGGGGTCTCTCGCACCCTTCATTCCCTGCACGTCAGGCTCGGGCAGGTGTTATATTGCAAGAGCAGCCACTCAGCGTGCAGGATTTAGTGCAGCCTGGGCGCTTGGTCAGTAATCCGACCCTGGCATTGTCATCACCCGATACCAGTGCTGGTGGTGAAGGCAGCTGTGATGTCTTGGGGACAAATCTGACTGACTGACTGACTGACTGACAGATGGATCGACAGTTGGACACCACCTCTATTTCCAGCCCTTCAAGGCATATTGACAGCACACTCCGCTGCCTCCCGGCTGTGCGCCTGTCTGCATGTTGGCTCTGCAGTGGCCCCAGTATTCCAGGGACCCATTTAGTGAGTGAAAGGATGGCTGATATCACCGTCAACATCCGCTACCTTCGTATCATGTGAAACACGCATAGTTCAGTGCCCTGGCCCAGAAAAGGCACCCAACACATGCTTAGTCATTCTTTGCTTTCCTTGCTATTGTAAATATGTGTTGTTGTTTTTAAAACTGATTTCAGAGAGAGGAAGGAAGAGTGAAAGAGAAATAGAAATATCAATGATGTGGAGAGAAAATCATAGACAGACTGCCTCCTGCACATCCCCTACTGGAGATAGAGCCTGTACCCTGGGCATGTGCCCTTGACCGGAATCGAACCGTGACCTCCTGGTTCATAGGTCAATGCTCCACCGTTGAGCCACACAAACAGGGCCCTTGCTGTGCAAACAAAAATTTACTTTATTCAAACTAAAAGACGAGTCTGCACCTTTTAAAAATGCAATGTAGCCCAAGCATTTGAACGCACAGCGAATACCTGACTACTTCCGGCTCATTAGAGCAGTGCCGAACGTGGATGGTGACATGCCACCCCTTTCTGTATCAGAACCGGCTGCTTCAAATGCTGGGAGCCCACGACACACAACATATGGCGTTCTGCGCGACAGATCTTGCTTTAACCAAATTCAGTGTATCTAAATCCGTATTTATAAAAGAGTGGTGCTGTGAAATAATAGAAGTGTTTTATGAAAAATGCTATTTTAAAAGGTGGGCCCATCTACATTCTTTGTCTCCACAAAAGCCCATTACTAAAATCATCACAGAACTGTTTCAGTTGTCTAGCGCAGTGGTCGGCAAACATGTGGCTCGAGAGCCGCAGTTTGCCAACCACTGGTCTAGCGTAACACCATTTAACCACTCTATGAACTTTCAAGTTCACAGTTATGCAAATCTAGAATAGCACAAAATATGCACGAATACAGACATAAAGAGCATGTGAGTCTGACGGAGCCCTTTGGATGGCAGAGGGAAGAGAGACACTGATCGCAGCACGCTAATCCCACAGCAGACGCACCCGGCTCAGAGCCTGGGCGCCCGGGACAGACCCGCCCTGTGGTTCGTCACCCACATCCGCTGACCTCCACCCACTGGTCCACACACCTGGGAGCCTTCTCCATGTCCCGCACCCATGGCTCACACCAGCTGTTATTACCGCATGTCTGTGTAATGCTTCTGAGTATCAAACATGCTCACAGCTTTTGCTTTCTGAGTAGCTACACAATCTCGTGAGAAACTCAAGGCAGGGCTCTTCTATTGGATGCATTTAAAATTATTGCTGACGTTTACAAGTGAGAGATGAAGTGGCTGCCCGAGACCCAGCCTAGCCCAGGAATGCCTTCTACTCTGCACCTCACATTCTGTCTTCACTGCACAGCCTGTCAGAAGGATGTGGTTTCACACGCAGTGAGGGCCTGGCCGAGCCAGGAAGGTGGGGCCACCGCGGCCACGGGCAGGGCTTTGCCACAGGGCCGGGCAGGGACCGCACCGCTGCAGGCGGCCAGCTGGGCACCAACCACAGGGGGTTTCTCTTTCTCGGAGAAACACCATGTTTCTCATTTCCCCCTAAAGACTGGACCTGCTCAATGTGTCTTCGGATTTTCCTTATTCCGCCTGAAGTGAACCAGAGCAGAAAGCCCTGAGAAGTGATCGCCATTCCGCATGCTGGTTGTGGGGACAGCGAGGGGTGGGGCTGTGGCACACCACCATTCTCACCCCCCAATTCTCTTACAAGATGTGGCATCACCAATGAGAAACAAAGTCCTAAGGTCTTAGAAGGCGAGGGGACAGGTTCCATTAGGCAGCCAGCCTGTGAGACGCGAGTGAACACCTCGTTTGTGTGACACAGACCCGGTGTGTATAGTGAACGGACCATCTAACGCGTGAGGGACAAGAGTCTGTGGATGGGTTTCCTCTGAGCAGGGTTCCAACCACGCTGAAGACGTGCTCAGTATGCAATGTGTAATGTGCTTTGCAGAAATAACATTAAAAATCTCAGAACTCCTAGGGATCTTTGAGATCTTGTCCAACACACTCATGCTTCATTTATCTGTTAATTAAAAAACCCTGGCAGTAATATAAGATATTATAGGTGGCAAGGATAACACTCTCTTATCTTGGGTCCAGAAACCTGTATACAACTCCTAGCGTGGCAAACCAATGTGGAACAGTATGGAAACCCCCTACAGACGCCAGGCACACACAGAGTCACCCCGTTTAGAGAAGCAAGCCCAGATGGCCCACCAGCCCCAACAACCGCGTCCCTGCCAGCACGCCGCGTGGGCAGACGCCTTGCACAGACAGACTCCCCGTGCCGGCCGCGCCGGCCGCCATATGCCCGGCCCGGGCTGGGGTTTCCCTGCCCCTAAAGCGTTGCTTTTAAAACAAACACCGAGCGTTCACAGAAGGGGCTCTTTGGGGAAAGGGGGGCCGCACGTGTGTGTGTGTGTGTGTGTGTGTGTGTGTGTGTGTGAGTGATGATCGGTGATGACAGATGTGACCGCAGGCTTTGGGAGTGAGCGAGGCCCCCGGCAGCCCTGGCTGCGATGGGCCCCGGAACGCTTTAACTCACAGCTCTTTCCTCCCGGAACCTGCCCGCCTGGGACTCGGTGTCCGTTGGTTGTTAACGAATAGCGTGGTGACTGCAGATGAGATGGGACTGCCCTGTAGTTCCACGTGATTCTGTGTTATCACCGATAAAATCAGGCACTGAGGCTCACGGCGTCTCAGTGGCTACCGCCAGCCTTCCTCCCTCCTTCCCTGCACCCTCTTCCCCCTCCCCCTGAGCCTCCTCCTCCTCCCCCTGTCCTCCCCTCCCCCTCTCCCCTCCTCCCCTCCCCCTGAGCTTCCTCCTCCTCCCCCTGCCCTCCCCGCCCCCTCCCCCTTCCCCTCCCCCTTCCTCCCCTCCCCCTGAGCCTCCTTCCTCCTCCCTTGCGCCCTCCTCCCCTCCCCCGAGAAAGGGAGAAAGTGACCGCAATAAGGATGGAGCCACGGGTCTCCGCCTCTCCTCCACGAGGCCTGAGCATCGGCCCCCAAACAGACGGGTTGCAGGTTTCATCTCCACGCCAGTCCAGGTGAAAGTGGGAGGCAACCACCAATGTGTGTCTCTCATCTCTTTTTCCTCTCCTCTCTCTCTTTCTCTCTCTCTCTCCCCTCTTTTCCTGCCACTCTCTTTAAAAATAAATAGAAAAATTGTTCTTGGGTGAGGATTAAGGAAAACAACTCTTCTGGCATTTTACAAGCATTTTTAGAGTAGTGTGCATATTTGCTAAGTGTTTATTGAATGAATGAATAAAATATTAAATATCCAATTACAGTGAGATAGAATTGCCCTAACAAACCAGATCTCTGGCTTTTATTCTGACGTGAATACCTTCTATCTTTCCTGACTGAGGCATGCGGTCAGTATAGACAGATGCTTACCCAGCGTGCTCCATACATGTAGCTCCCTCCGATCCTGTGTGTGCTCCATACATGTAGCTCCCTCCGATCCTGCGTGTGAACTAAAATATTCCCAACTCCCCAGACAGAAGCCAAGCAAGCACTGGGGCACCGAGGCATGCGGGAGACTTTCCCTGCGTCTTTTCAGAATCAAAGTCTCCTGGCATTTGTGGGGTGGAGAGGTAGAGTAAGGGACAGGCTTTTTCTTTCTTAATATTGGCAAACTTCTTTCCCTTTGAAAGTCTGCCCTCCTTAACTGGCCCATAGCCACTCCAGCCCCCAGTCTCAGAGTGGGAGGATGCTGCTGCAGAAGCCTGCCCTGGGCGGTCCCCGCAGCCCACAGGCTGCCAGGCCTCAGCCCGGCCGCCCTGCAGGAGCCCCCGGGAGGTTTGCAAACACCCAGGAGACGGGCTTCATCAGTTTAGGGCACAACCTGCACATGGGGACTTTTAAAAGTCCTCAGAGTGACTTCATGGATAGTCAAACTTGAGAAGCGCCATTCTCTCCCCCACCGCCTCGCCTCCCCAGTTTCCACCATCGAGTGCTCATTATCAGTGATAACGTTCAGGCAGCCCCAAGGCAGGCTTCTTTCTTCTGTGCCTCTCAGTAAGCACAGTACCCGGATAGTACAGCTAGGAAATACAAGAAATATAAACACAATCCAGAAAATAGCTTCTTCTAATGAACAATGGCTGGCTCAAAAGGAATCAAAAAGGACCCCTGAAACTCATGAAATATTGCATGTCAATGGTAATTAAAAAATTTTAAAAAGAAATTAAGAAATAATTATCTGATGAGTAACTTTTTCTGATGATTAACTCAGGAAGCATACTCTAAACAGGTGGTGGGGTATTAGATGTGACAAGAACCTAAAACATAATTACATGTTCAAAATTTTATTGTCCTAAATTAAAATAACATCTAACACTGTAAATTATCCTATCTAATAAAAGAGCAATATGCAAATTGACTGTCACTCCAACAAACAAGATGGCTGCCCCATGTGGTCAAAGATGGCTGCCCCCATCTGAACACAAGATGGCTGCCACAAGATGGCCAGCAGGGGAGGGCAATTGTGAGCAATCAGGCCAGCAGAGGAGGGAAATTGGGGCGATTGGACCTGCAGGGAAGGGCAATGGGGGTGGGGGGCCCAGGCCTGTAGGGGAGAATAGTTGGGGGAGGGGACCAGGCCTACAAGGGAAGGCAGTTAGGGGGGACCAGACCTACAAGGGAAGGCAGTTAGGGGGGACCAGACCTGCAGGGGAGGGCAGTTAGGGGTGACCAGACCTGCAGGGGAGGGCAGTTAGGGGTGACCAGGCCTGCAGGGGAGGGCAGTTAGGGGTGACCAGGCCTGCATGGGAGGGCAGTTAGGGGCAAACAGGCTGGCAGGGGAGCAGTTAGGCATCAATCAGGTTGGCAGGGGAGTGGTTAGGGGGTGATCAGGCTGGCAGGCAGAAGCTGTTAGGGGCAATGAGGCAGGCGGGCAGGCGAGCAGTTGGGAGCCAGCAGTCCTGGATTGTGAGAGGGACCCCAGATTGGAGAGGGTGCAGACTGGGCTGAAGGACACCTCCCCCCATGCACGATATTGCATGTCAATGGTAATAAAATTTTTTAAAAGAAATTAAGAAATTTATTTGATACTAGAGGCATGTACCGCGCCTCTAGTATTAAATGAAAATTCAAACTAAATTGCATTTAAGCCTATCTAAAAGCATATTAACCTAAAACCTTTGTTTGAAAATGTACCTCATAAGAACAATGACACTATCACAAATTAAGGAATAATTTAATATTTTAATACGATTTTGAGTTCAGATTCAGTGTGGATAATTAAAAAAATTATGGTCTTGTCTTCATGCATAAATGACTCTCACATGTCAACAATGTTATTTTCAGGGACTATTCTTTTTTGGCAGAGTTCACAAGTGCTGAGAAACGACTCTTCTTATGCTACAAACTATGTAATCATGTAAAATGAGTTCGTGCCAAGGTTTCATCTTCAGTGAATTCCATCGCTGCAATTACAAGCAGACCTCCCAGGCATATTCTGATTCAGAATTTTCCAAACCACAGAGTCCCCAAGGGAAAAATGTGGTTTGACCTCGATTTCACAGAAATGGAACGTGAAGCTTATGGAGGTTCAATAGGTCAAGCAGAGCTCCCGACAGCCCGGGCCTCGGTGCCTGTGGCCTCGCCTCTCTGGATGGGCACGGAGTGGAGGGGAGGGGGGGGGGTCGGGGAAGCGGCTGGTGGTCTGTCCAGGCTCTGCCAGCCTCTGCTGCAGATGGCTGTGTTCACAGGTGAGTTTGGCTTCGGCATCAGGAGAAATCGTTATCACTTTCTTCTCCAATTCTTACTCCTAAACAGGCTGGAATCCATTCAATACTTTAGTTATACATACAGTTGCTGTGTGTTTTCTAGTCTGATATTAACTTTTACATGAACGTGGTACCTTTGTTAGAATTAATGAACCAACATTGGTTCATTAGTTATGCAGATTTCAAATTAATTCAGACTTCCTTCATTTTTGCCAGACATCCTTTTTTTTTGGGTTTGTTTCAGGAAGCCATTCAGGGGACCACGTCATATATAGTTCAGACGTGTGTGTGTGTGTGTGTGTGTGTGTGTGTGTGTGTATGTATGTGTGTGTCTGTGTGTGTGAGAGAGAGAGAGAGAGAGAATATAAATACCTCAAATATGTTTCTTTTTTCCGGCCAATGAAGGGAAAAATCCTACAAGTTACTGTTCTCATTTTCTCTAATACAAAACAAAAGGGCCTATGTGAATGAAGTGATCTGGAATTTTAATTATGAGGAAAGCACTATGGATAGGAGGAACGTTAGGTTTCTAAAAACTGACATTTGGAGGGACCTAGAAACAGGCCTCTGACGTGCAGATTAACAAGCACAGCGTGGGGCAGAGCCGTGTGAGAACTCAGGGTAGTCAAAGGCGGTGACCACAGAACTACAGCAATGCAGAAAGAATAAGTAATCTTGTGCAATTTGTCATCATTTACATTAGGCGAATCAGCATTTTTAAAAGCCACAGAAATGCAGTTAAGAGTTTTCTTGCCAATCCTATATAATAAAAGGGTAATATGCAAATTGACCCTAACGGTGCAACGACCGGTCACTATGATGTGCACTGACCACCAGAGACAACTCCTGTGTTGAGCGTCTGCCCCCTGGTGGTCAGTGCACTCCCACAGAGGGAGCGCGGCTCAGCCACAAACTGGATTGATGGCGCGAGTGCAGGGTGGTGGGTGGCGGGTGGCGGAGCCTTTCCCGCCTCCTTGGCAACACTAAGGATGTCCAACATCCTCCGAGGGCTCCCGGGCTGCCAGAGGGATGTCAGACTGCCAGCTTAGGCTTGTTTCCCCTGAGGAGTGGGCCTAAGCTAGCAGTTGGACATCCCCCGAGGGCTCCTGGACTGTGAGAGGGTTCAGGCTCAGGTGATGAACACCGCCCCCCCTGCCGAGTGCACGGATTTTTATGCATTGGGCATCTAGTATTTGTATAAAACGTTTTCCAAATGAGACCAATTCCTCTTATCCTGAAATAAATGGTTAGATCACAACAGTTGAAGCGGTGCCTTCCCTCACAGGTGTGCCAACGCCTGACTGTGCGTCGCTGTACTGTATACAGGGAAATTCAAATGCTGAAACGTTCCCCAAGTTGCCAAACACAGTTCCCGGGCACCTCCGTGCCGGTGAACGTGAAAGCTAACTCAGGAGGAGCGCTGTGCCCACACCAAGCAGCTCCATGGAAAGACGCCATTCGTATGCTCCTCTGCCCTGAGTTCACACCCACTGAGACGCTTCCCGGACCTCCCCCGACATTTCACGAAGATGCTGGATGGAGCTGACGGTCTCAGTGGCAGCCCCCCGTGCCCACACTCCCACCGCCAGCCCCAGGGGGCTCTCTCTGTCGCTCTGTCCAACTGCCCACCCCCGGACATTTCTCCCGCCTCAAGGAACCCGACATCCTGTATCTGGCTTTGCGGAGTCACAGGAGCATCTGAGAAACCTGCCACAAGCAATCACTGGTTCTGTGTAACCTGTCTCCCAACGTGCCTGGCCACAGTGAGCCCCGTCCTCCTGTGGGGCATGCAGGGGGCTGCACCATGACCACCGAGCACCCTGCGTGCTGGCTAAGGGCCCCTGCTCTGCAGTCTCACCTCCTCTGCCTGCTCGCTGGAGCATGGAGCCTGCGGCCTGACAGCAGCACACATGCACAGGAGTCCCCAGGAACCTGGAGCCACCAGGCACCACAGAGTCCTGTCCGCAGCTCCTGTGCTGGGAGGCGGGTGAAGGGCCAGCCATGGTCTCCACTCCTGCTGGGGCAGTTTTCAGGCTGTGCAGGCTCTGAGCCTTCCCGCCCACTGACTGCTTTTCATGTGCTAACCACCTGGGCGTGGCACCTCCCACAGGGCAGCCTCACCTAAAGGCAGTGCCTGCCGAGAGTTTATAAAGTACTAGAGGCCTGGTAACAAAATTCATGCACTGGATGGGTTGGGGGAGGCTGTCCAGCCTGCCCCCTCTCACAATCCAGGAGCCCTGAGGGGATGTCCTACTGACGGCTTAGGTCCACTCCCCATGGCCTCTGCGGAAGGTGACCAGGCTGATCAGGGGAAGGCCCCACCCCCATCACCCAGCTGCTGCTGCCGCTGCCGCTGCCACTGCCAAACACCGCAGCCGCCAAGGTGTTTTCATCAACACGGACTCCAGTCCCTTCACCACGAAAAAATGACAACTTTCTTTAAGCATTTTCTAGATGTGTCTTTCATAGGATATGACATTTCTTTCTTTCTTTTTTTAAATTTTTTTTAATTCTCACCTGAGGATATGTTTTCATTGATTTTCAGAGAGTGTGGAAGAAAGAAGGAAAGACAGAGAGAAACATCAATGTGAGAGGGACACTTCGATTGATTGCCTCCTGTATGAGCCCTGACCTGGACCCCAGCCAGGAGGAGCCTGCAACCTAGGTACATGCCCTTGATCAGAATCGAACCTGGACCCTGCGGTCCACAGGCCGAGGCTCTATCCACTGAGCCAAGCTGGCTAGGGCAGGATATGACACTTCTTAGCCCTCCAGCAGTGGACCTTTGTTTTTTTCCTCTAGATCACCTTGGATTCTTATTACCCAAGTTACCAAGAACACTGTGAGTGGCGTACCAAGAGCTTTAGCCAATGAGCAGTCAGAAAAGGTGTTTCCTCTGCAGCTCACACGCAGAGGGGGGACTGCTGCCACGCTGCAGTGTGTCTGCTCTGGGCCTGCTCCACTGTGCCTGGTGGCTTGGGCAGGCCCCCCTGTGTGTGTGTCCGCTCCGGGCCTGCGTCATCCGTGGCTTGCCTCATCACACACAGTTTCCTCCTGCCCATCTGCATGCGGTCTCCTCCTAAGCCGGTGGTAACTGTTACAGTGTCCCAGCTAATTTGCATATTACCTCTTTCATATATATATATATATATATATATATATATATATTTATGTATATATATTTTTTTCTTTATTGATTCAGGTTTACGTATGTATCCATATCCCCCCCTTGTCCCCCACCCCCACTTATGCCCTCACCTCCCAGTGTCTGTGTCCACTGGTTATGCTTATCTTCATGCATACAAGTCCTTTGGTTGATCTCTTACCCCCCAGCCCCTACCCTTCCTTCCCTCTGAGGTTTGACAGTCTGATCAATACTTCTCTGCCTTGGGATCTGTTTTTGTTCATCAGTTTATGTTGTTCATTAGTTCATTATATTTCACAAATGAGTAGGATCATATGATATTTATCTTTCACTGATTGGCTTATATTTCACTTAGCCAATGCTCCACATCAAAATAAAAAAGCTTCTGCACAGCAAACGAAACCATCAACAAAACAAGAAAGCCCACTGCATGAGAGAACATATTTGCCAATGTTATCTCCAATAAGGGTTTAATCTTCAACATTTACAGGGAACTCATACAACTTAACAAAAGGAAGATAAACAACCTAATCAAAAAATGGGCAATGGACTAATAGATACTGTTCGAAAAAGGACATACAGAAGGCCAAAAGTCATGAAAACATCATCAAAGTCACTAATCATCAGAGAGATGCAAATCAAAACAACAATGCGGTACCATCTCACACCTGTCAGAATGGCTGTCATCAACAAATCAACAGACAAGTGCTGGTGAGGATGCGGAGAAAAGGAACCCTCATGCACTGCTGGTGGGAGTGCAGACTGGTGCAGCCACTGTGGAGAACCGTATGGAGTTTCCTCAAAAAGACTACAAATGGAACTCCCGTTTGACCCAGTAATCCCACTTCTAGGAATATACCCCAAGAAATTAGAAACACTAATCAGAAAGGATATGTGCACCCCTATGTTCATAGCAGCACAATTCACCATAGCTGAGATTTGGAAAGAGCCTAAGTGCCCATTAGCAGGTGAGTGGATCAGAAAACTGTGGTACATTTACACAATGGAATACTACGCTGCTGTAAAAAGGAAGAAACCCCTACCATTTGCAGCAGCACAGAGGGACCTGGAGAGCACTGCACAGTGTTTCCACACGCCTCGGTCACATTCAACACTGCAGAGTTAAAGCAGGCACACTGCTGCCTCCCAGACTTTCCTCAGGCTGCTCAGCGTAATGCCATGTGAAGAAAACGTCTCTTCAAGGAAACAATTTCCCCGAATCAGGACCCGAGTCTACACAATGAGAAGCTGGCGAAGGGTCTTTTTAACCCTCTCAGCTGGTATACAGCCGCGGCGCCTGCTCCTCCTCCCCGCTCTGCTCTGGCCCGTGCTGTGTGCAGAGCTGCCAGCCCTGTCAGCAAACAATGTCCTCTCTGTCAGACAGAGAAGGAGCTAGCCACACAGTAAAACCCCCTCCGATGCCCCCCTCGGCCCCCAGGAAAGCACAGCCAGGCTAGAAGGACTCCCCACCCCCCATCTGAACGCGCTTCCCGCAAGCTAGGGACCCAGACATGGCAACGGTATGCCGACTGCCAACAGGGAGAGTTGGCAAGTTTCCTTTCTTTTAAACTGGAGCATATATTTGTGTGTGTGTGTGTGTGTGTGTGTGTGTGTGTGATTGTGTGCGCGTGCCTGGAAAGCTTTATCAGGAGGAAGGAGGCGTTCCATCAGATATAATTCAGGGCAGAGCAAAAGCAGCTTTTAGCTCCAGATGGAGCAGCCCCGGGGGATGTCACAGAAATGACACAGCAATTTGTGCGAGGGTATTGGCAGCTCACTCAGGATGGCTGGAGCTGACTGAATCCAGCTGCTTCTGCCCAGCCTTTCTTCCGCTGAGCTCACGACTCGCGAAGGAAGCGCCTGCAGTCACTGCTCCAGACGTCCCGTGAGGCGCTCCCAGGCTTCTCTTTGTGCGTCCGCCTGTCTGCCGTCTGACACACACACACCCCTCCCCTCCCCCCAAAAGCGGCATTAAAATATGATTTTCCAAACCATGCACTGCAGGGAGCAATTGTGAGTGACCGACGAAAGAAATTTTTGTTACAGAAGTGCATGGCTCTCTCACGTCGGTCAGAGTCACAAGACTCAGCTGGTGTAAAACATCCGGTGCATGTGTTCCCCCATGTGACGTGACTGCGGCCTGCATTTACCTTCCCCTCTGGAGGGAACCCCCAGACTCTTGGCTCATAAAGATGAGGTGCTAGTTTTGTAGTCGAACCACACTGGCGATTGTTGGCGTGGACCTCTAAGAACGTCCCCTCTGCTCCCTTTTCCCACGCAGGGCAAGCCCAGCCCCGGGAGCCCGGATTCTGACGGGGGCTCCTGGTAACAGTGCCTGCGGCCAGCAGCTCCACGTTCCTCCTCTCGCCTCCCACCCCAGCTCCCCGCAGACTAAACAACGGGCCTTTGTGCGTCGCGCTGCGGCTGGCCAGCGCTAACGGCCAGGCTCCGCGGCCTGGTGCAGGGGGTGTTTACCTTGGAGAAAACCGTGTCTCTGCAACTCTTCGCAGCCGGCAGCGCCTTGGCTCTGAAATGCGGTGAGAGGCCCCTCTTCCTTGCTGGCCTGCAACCAAAGAGGGAGAGCGTCAGGGGAAGGCAGATGGCTCAAGAAGGGGGAAGACTCTTGTCCTGCTTGCTGTAAACCTATGCCAAGCGCTGGGCTTTCTGCTCCTTCCCAAGAAGCGAGGAAAAGCTGCTGAGAGTAAATCAAAAGTCTTTTCCAAAATAACATCCAAGTCAGTCTCATCAGATAGACATCCGCCACTCCCTCCCTCCGCACGCCTCCTGGCTTCAGGGCCTCTGTGCTGCTGCGGTGACATCACATTCAGGGAACGTATCTGAGCCCAAAGTCAGGGGCTTCATGCTTTGGGGGAAGGCGAGCTGCACTTTCCTAGCAATATGTTTCATAAAAGGCGCGTGTCGGTGCAGCACGCACAGCGGGACCTGAAGGACATGCAGGCCTCCGCGTCCTGAGGTTCCCCCGCCCTCGCACGGAGGACACGGGGAAGAGGCGACATGTGGCCGGTACCAATACAGGATGTTTATCTATAATAGGTAAAGAATTCTTATAATAACAAGACAATCCCTCCAAATATAGGCAAAGGGTCAGGACAGACACTCCCCACATGTACAATGGCCGATAAGCACATAGAAAGATGCTCAGCATCATTAGTCCTCAAGGAGACGCCGACCAGAATCACAGCGAGATACCACTGCCTACGCACTAGGATGGCTGGAATCAAAAAGTCCGAGACAGCGACAAGTGCTGGTGAGGACGTGGGGAGATCAGAACCCTCACGCCTTGCTCATGGGAAGTTGAAAACAGCCTGGTTGTTCCTCAAACAGTTCAATGTAGGCGCCTTTGGCCCCTGTATTCCCACTCCTGCCTGTACACCAAGAGAATGAAAGACACGTCCATACAAAAACATAGACGTGGATTCATAACAGCCCCAAAGTGTAAACAATACAAGTAGGTATCCATCAACTAGTGAATGGATAAATAAAATGTGGTCTCTATCCATAGAAAAGAATACCATTAGGTCATAAAATGAAGCATTCATACATGCTATAACAGCCCTAGCTGGTTTGGCTCAGTAGATAGAGTGTCAGCCTGCAGACCAAAGGGTCTGGGTTCGATTCTGGTCAAGGGCACGTATCTTGATTGCAGACTCCTCCCTGGCCTAAAGGTGTGTGCTTGTGCGGGAGGCAACCAACCGATGTGTCTCTCTCACATCGATGTTTTTCTGTCTTTTCCTCTCTCTTCCACTCTCTCTAAAAATCAATGGAAAAAACATCCTTGGGTAAGGATTAAAAAAAAAACACGTAAAAAAACCAACAACATACATGTCATAACATGAACAACCCTTGAAAACATGCTGAGTGAAAGATCCAGTCACAAACCCTACACACATGACAAGGCCACATTGACTTGACGGGTGCCAGCGTGTTCCTGCCCCGTGACCAGCTCACAGGCTCTCTGCCGATGCAGCCGCTCCTTGGGGGGAGCAGAGCGGATGTGTTCTCCCGGCCAGAAAGCCTGCGGTCACAGCAGTGTTTCGCACAGGCTGCGTCACCTGCAGCCACCCAAGGGTCTCACAGGCGAGGAAGGCAATCCAATTCCTTCCAGCTGGGAGGGAGCCCAGCCACAGCTCTCCGCCTTCGTTTCTGGATTTGATTGATGGTGGCGCTCACACCTCTTCGTCGTGGGCCATTGCGAGCATGCTGAGATGCTCTGAAAGCTCCTCTCGGGGCTGGCACAGCAGCCCGCAGCCCTCCTCCCAGCTTCAGCCGCCACGTCCTGCCCGGGGAGGCCCAGCGCCGACGGGAAGGGACTAGGACTAGGAGCCTTCTTCCAGGAAGAGAGCAGTTATGGATGAATCCTCTGGGCACACCAGCCCAGTTACTAACCCAGCTCACTGTGCACCTGCCCTCTCTGTCCAAATGACCAAGGTTAGCAACTGAACACCCTCAGGGTAAAAAACGTCGAACATACCTATGCACAAATGCACGTGATTTCTTGTTAATTCTACGATGGGTTTAATAAATTGTCAACACAAGAGAGATGAACCTCAAAGCAGAGACATTTCCTTTTATTAAAATTTCCATACGCAGCCCTCCTGAGAGTTGTGCGGGAAAAAGACACTAAGCACACTCACGGCACTGCCTTTAGAGGGGCTGCGGGACTGTGGGGTGGGCTGCCATGTGCCAGGAACCAGGGCTCCCTCCCCTCACCCACCCTTCTCAGCCCAGGCTGCACTTCTCTGCGGCTGAGCTCCCTGCAGCTGTCATCCTCCAGGCCCAGCTTCCTGGCACTTCCTGTTAACGGCTCTTCCTGCACCGCCTCCAGCTCCATCTCTCGCAGCCCTGACAGCTGCACCCCCCATGCGTGCAAAGCCGCAGTCCATTAGGAAAGAAGGGTTTTCCGGGGCTTTGCTTCTGCATCACTGAGAACAGAGGAAGGGAAGAGACGAGAAAGCACAGTCCGTGGGTGCCGGGAGTGGCCGCCATGGAGGTAAGATGGAGGAGGAGGACTAAGCATCACAGCCGGGCGCTGGCGACTAGCTGCCTGGAGTCCTTTCAACGTGTAGTGAGGGGGACCCCTTCCGAGGAGGAGCCCCGAGCAGCCTCTGGGCTGCAGAACTAGTCCCTTTTGTCTGCCCTCAACAGGTGTTGCCATGGTAACTGGAGGTGAGAAAATTTATACAAAAGCACCATGGGAGAGGGAAGGATAACCTCAGACCTAAGAGGACCAGCCACGCCACTGGCCAGGTGTTGGCCTGTGAACATGATGCTGCAGGGACAGGAGCTGGGCCCCAGGAGCCGAGGACGCCCGGGGCTCAGCTCACCGAGGTCTCACTTCTACCCCCCCAAACGGCTTGGCTTTTGGGTGACTGTGGGGAGAGCTGCCGTTGTGAACGCTTCCGTCCGAAAAGTCTACAAAGTGCAGGTCCAGCGGTGAATGCCGTCTCCCCGTGCTTCTCCCTCCAGCAGACGGTGAACCTGGTGACCATTTCTCTGCTTTCTTCCTTCAGACCGCGAGGCTCGCCTGCTGTGGATGGATGGCTCTCCCTTCCCGTGAACAATCAGCCGCACCTGCGGGCCTGGCCCGGGGCAGCTTCGGAGCCGGCGGGACCAGACCCCCTTCCGGGCCTCCGTCCACTGCCCACGGCTCAGTGCACTGCCCACAGAGTTAGCATCCCCACGTTTGCATCAGGAGTAACGACATAACAATGCCCACTCCTGAAATGAAATTCTGCATTTTCTCACTGCCAGCTAGTCATCGGTGTGCCCTCCCCAATGAAGGGCTCTCTCCCTTCCCTCATCTACCCAGCTTTTCACTGACGTTCAAAGGACCCTCCCCGCAGCCAGCAGCCCAGGTTAGTTTATTAGGGAAGCCAGTGTTTGGAGGGCAGTGGGAAGGCTCAGTCTGGGACAGCGGTGTCCCTGGGGACGTGCGGGTTGGGCCAGCGTTTGTGCTGATGAACCACACCTCCCCTAGGATCTGGAATCACCGGTTCCCCTTCTAAGGGCCGGCCTGAGGCTCAAACCAGCTAATGAGCGAGACTGCGCTTTGCCCACAAACAGTAAAACACTGGCTGATGTTGAAGCTACTGCTGCCTCTTGTCGGGCGAGCTTTCAGCTTTGTTCATGTTCCCGGATGCACATGTCCGATGACATGCAGGCCACGGACTGTCACATGATGTGGCTGGCTCTGCCCTCGCCATCATTTGAGGGCGCTCATCTGATTTGGACGCCGTTGTTTCCTGTTAGTTCCTTTTCTCGACACTGTTGTCTTCAGGTTGGAAGGTTAGCATCACAGGAGTGTGTGTGAGAGTGTGTGTGTGTGTGTGTGTACATGTGCAGAGAGGCTAAGGGAGGGAAGAGAGAAAGAAGGTTGCGGAGAAGGGACACGAGAGGAGAGGCCTGGCAGGGGGAAGGAGGTCCCCGCCATTGCAGATGCCCTGCCCCTGAGAGCTTTTCTTCAAGTGCGGGATGCAGGTCCGGGAGGATGTTATGTGGCCTCCGACCCTCTCCCGCTGGAGCCAGGCTCCCCGCACGGGGCTCCCTTTCTCCAATGATCAGGCCGCAGGGTCTGCGATTGTGGCCGAAGAGGCGCAAGTCCTCTGATTCTCAAACCAAAACTCACAGACCGCTGGTCCAGGGAATACACACCCGTCTTTTCGGTCGGCTCCCTCTTTAAAACGCCGCTCTGTGCTTGTGAGAGTTTCGAATTCCTGTGTCCCACTTCACCCTGTCGCTCAGCCCTGTCCCTTCCTCCCGCCCTCTGCTCATCACCTTCCCTTGGTGGCCACGCCCAGGTGCTGCCTCCTGACCTCTGTTACAGCAATGCCCAGTCCTGGTACAATGCACACTGTCTGAGCCGATCACAGAACACAGGCAGGCATGTTACATTAAAAAGGGCCCTCACCTTACTGCCCAACCCCTTCCCCCCACAGGTAAACAGGGTGAGAGGTGAGTGAACATTTTTTAAAAGGTCTGGGAAGATACAAAGATCGAGAGGCAATGGTTTCCTCTCTTTGGTATATATGCACTAGAGGCACGGTGCACGAAAATTCATGCACTTGGGGGTCTCTTAGCCCAGCCTGTACGCTCTCACAATCCAGGACCCCTTGGGTGGGGTCCAGTCCGATCGCAGCATGGCTCTGTTCCCACAGCTTCCTCTCACTGCCATGCCGCAGGCAGCTGGGACCCAGGACTGACTTCTGCCATGCTGGCTGGGACCCTAGCCTGGTGTTTGGTCAGCTGTCTGGACATTTAGGTCGTGATGGACCCTGGCTCTTTATATATTACTAGTGACCCAGAGCACGAAATCGCACAAGACCCGTGGGAAATGGTGTGAGATCCGGGACCCCAGGCCCCGCTACACTGTGCGATTCCCCAGAGTCCCTCCCGCCCCCACGTGCCTCGCCGCACACGCAGCCTCCTGGTGACCGGTCTTTGGCGGTTACAGCATTAGGGCCAGTGGGTTTTTATAATTCAGATGACAGGCCCTGCTCTAGGCATTCTTCAGCACTTGCTTTGTATTCATTTTCTGCATCTTAGGGAACTTCCCGTGTTGGCATGTATTGGAGGGCTGTCTTATTCCTTTCAACCACAGCGCGTTCAGTGGTATGAACATACTGAACACCTGGGCGTTTCCACGCCAGTGAAGGCTTAGATGGGGTGTGGTTTTCCTCGATGAGAAAGAAAGTTACAATGGCTACTCTGGAATGCCTACCTCTGCTGCCCAAGCTGAGATCACGTGGGGCTACCAGAACCGGAAGACATTCCGGCAGGTCCCCGAGGGCGCATGGCCCGCCCACACCTGGGCCCGGAGTCCCAGCTCCGGAACTGGGAGACAGTCAGGGCCGGTGGTTCGAAGCCACGGCGTGTGGGCCTCTGACAGCAGCCCCAGGAGGCTGCCACAGGGGTGGGGTCCCACCTCTCTGCACCATCCCGGCACCCCTCACACAGCGGCCCGCCCTCAGCGTCCTCACTCCCTGTCCCAGGAGCACCGCTGCCAGCTGCTCAGGCCAAAGCTCTCAGAGCTCCTACCTCCTTCTTCTGAGCACACTGGGTGCTCTACCTAAATCCACCCGTTTCCCTTTCCCGTTCCCCCAGCTTATCCCTGCACGGAGCTCATGCCGGCCACCTCCTCTGAGTGCTCTCTGGCATCCTCCTCCCCCACCTGCCTCCCACGGCACTGTCTGTCTTCACGCGTCCCTTCTGCGCGCCCGGAGAGTACCTGCTGTCCATGCGCACCCGCGCCCCCTGCCCCGCGGGGAGAGGCCGAGGGCAGAGCCGCTCCTTGTGCCTAGCAGAGTCCCTTTTGGTGTATGGAAGATGCTGCGACCACCCGAGCCCCTGGGCAGGGCCGTAGCCTAACAGACAAAAGTAAGTTAGAAAGATTGCCAGGACGTCAAAATAAGTTTTGGGGTCACTTAGCAGCACCGCTGGCATTAAGTTAACACAGGGGTGACCTGCAGCGTGAAGTAACTGCACGCCGAGCAAAGGTAACAAATAAACGATACCGTTAGGCTGATGGCTTCCTCACCCGAACCCACAAGACCTCACATCACAGCCTTCCTCACGTTCACAGCGCGGAGCGTCCTCACGTCCACAGCGCGGAGCGTCCCCACGCTCACTGCGCGGAACGTCTCCACATTCACCGCGCGGAACGTCCTCACGCTCACAGCGCGGAACGTCCTCACGTCCACAGCGCGGAACGTCCTCACGTCCACAGCGCGGAGCGTCCCCACGCTCACTGCGCGGAACGTCCCCACATTCACCGCGCGGAACGTCCCCACGCTCACAGCGCGGAGCGTCCCCACGCTCACCACACGGAACGTCCCCACGTTCACCGCGCGGAACGTCCCCACGTTCACCGCGCGGAACGTCCCCACGTTCACCGCGCGGAACGACCCCACGTTCACCGCGCGGAACGTCCTCACGTTCTCACGCTCACACCGCGGAACGTCCTCACGTTCACAGCGCGGAGCGTCCCCACGCTCACCGCACGGAACGTTCCCACGTTCACAGCGCGGAACGTCCCCACGTTCTCACGCTCACACCGCGGAACGTCCCTACGTTCACAGCGCGGAGCGTCCCCACGTTCACAGCGCGGAATGTCCGCACGTTCACAGCGCGCGCGGAGGAGTGAGTTATGTGGTTTGTCCGGTCTCCCTCCCGGCGCAGACAGTAATCCATCCTGAGCCAATCCTTACTGCACCTCAAACCTAATCAGACTTGCCGCCTTAGCCTCGGCTCACATTCCCACGAAACAGCTCTGCAGGAGCATAAAAGCCACTCATGGGAGATGCCGCTGAGAAACAAGGATCCGCTCATCTACGTAAACGTCTGAGTGCCTTCCCACGAGAAGGCAAAAGTAAGTTAGACGCAGAAAGATTGCAAGGACGTCAAAGTCAGCGCAGTGCTCAAAAGCTTTAGAGGCCGATTAGTATGATAAACGACTAACTACTAATTTCCCTCCAATTTGGTTGTAGGCTGTCTTTTCTTTAACTTAGATATGCATTTATTGAGCATTTACTGAATAACAATAGCAACAAACACGTGGCCCAGACAAGCAGGAGGAACACACAGCAGCTAGCTAGTGACCATTGCTCCTCCAACGCCCTTCCCAGTCTCCAACGTGGCCACGCGCTGTCTGTCTCCCATTAAGGTCCCGAGAAAACACTGTCAGACCCACTGCGGCACGGAGGCTCAGAGAGGCCCGGGGACGGGCCCGGGGACCGCAGGGCTGGTCCAGACCCATGGCTGATGCCTGGCCGTGACCCATCCCTTCGGGGCAACTGGGAGGTAGCGGCCGGGCTGCCTCCTACTCCCTCCCTCAGGCCATTCTGTTTGACGAAGAGCCAGTCACCGACATGCGGATGGCATGCTCAGGGGACTGTCTTTGTTGTACAGGTGGAGAAAAACAGAAATAAGTCTACAAATATTTTTCCTATAAAAGCAAAACTAGAGTAGACCACCTTACATTAATACAGCTCAATCTTTTACTTTAGAAATTAAAAAAAAAAATGTTCCACTGTTACTCTTCAATGCTCAAATCAGAATGACGGTGTTTCAATTAAAATTGAGACTCCAATTTAAAAACAGCCATGGGCATTTTTCAACGAAGCTTTTAATCTTCTATCAGATAAACGAGAATTTAATCACATACACGAGTCTACCTCACTCATGCGCCAAGATGCCAGCATTCATCTCACAGAACAAGCATAGACGTCAACACCCACAGCAGCTGTGCCAAGAAGGCTGCTGGGGAAGAACTTTCTGGAAGGTCATGCACCTGTAGCCACCAGAGTCTGAGGTCCCAGCACCATTCCGCAGTCCTCACCGCACAATGTGAACCTGAGTCTGCCCCATGGGAAGTGCACTGCTACATGTGCCATGCCACCCGGGAGAGAGGAGCCGGCCATCCCGAAGTGAGAGAGAGGCTCTCCCCTCGGCCTGGCCCTCACGCCAGCTCCTGCGCAGTCCTTGGAGGGAAGGCACCTTCCTTGCAGGAGGAAAACAGGTCACACTGGCAGACATGAGGTAGAGGAGCCGTGAGAAGAGCAGGTGCTAGTGTCCACACCTGCCAGTGGGTGCCTGGCCCAGCCTCCCATGCCAGAACATGTGCTCATTACAGACTAACAACCCCCACATCCTCCTCTGAGGGCCCTCAGTCTCCGGAGGGGAGAGAGGAGAGGAGAGAGAGAAAAAGAGCAGGTCATCCCCCTCTCCTTTGCCACCCCTACTTTCCTGCTCCCCATTCACCTCACACTCACCTGGGCCTTCCCATTCACCTCACACTCACCTGAAACTTCCCATTTACCTCACACTCATCTGGGCCTTCCCATTCACCTCAGACTCACCTGAAACTTCCCATTCACCTCACACTCACTGGGCCTTCTCATTCACCTCACTCACTTGGGACTTCACATTCATCTCAGTACTTTTTGGAGACAGGTCAATGTACATCTAAAAACCTTAACATTTTTCCCCGAAAAGTGTAAGTCATGGTGCCAGTATTAAGCCGGGTCTGATATTGGTGGACGCCGGTGTTTACTAATGCCCCTGAGAAGCCTCATCCACAGCTTGATGACGTTCTTCTCCAAAATGAGGGCTAAGGGTTGGATCCCTGGGAGATGCAATAGAGGAAATAGAAAAAGGAGGGTACAGAGAAGTCCTAATCTATACAATCACTGTCAGGTACTCCTTACAACTACCTGAACTCTGAAACCATCAGGACCTCAGTTGCCATGCAGATGACTGGACGGGTTCATCTAGTACTTATGCATTTCTCTGTTGGGATGATTGAAAGTCTAAATCTTCTCTTCAACCTCAACATTCTTTGTTTTATTGTAGCTACACAAGATTTTGGCAACCCAGAAAAAACAAACAAAAGCCACAGAAGAGGCTTAATTTACAAAATAAGTTTAACCCAAAAGGCTCTGTCTTTAGGCCACGGAACCCACTTTTTCATCAGAAGGAGAAAATGAAGGTGACTACATTCTTACGACAGGTAGGTCATAACGGTTCCTACCAAGCTCACCAACTCCGCGGAAAACAAAGAAAGCGTGAATGTTAAAACCACGTTTACTGCAGTGTGAAGTTTCCTTTCATCTTCCATTTCACAGAAACATTTCCAAAGTTGCCATCAGCGAAGCAATACTGCTTGTACCATTTTCAGTTTTATGTCAAATATGCATTTCCATGTTTCAAAACAGACTGCAAAACATGTCATTTAAAAAAAAATGGCACTGTAGTATATATTTTCATAGCCTTAGTCATTTTCTCATTATTGAGGCAAATTGTTCCCAGATTTTCACTTTCAAAAAAATGTGCTGTCACGAATACTTGCATGATGACTGCTGCCCCCTTTTTTCAATGCTGCAAAGTCACCATCGCACCGGACAAGAAACATGGCCCCTCGTGGGACTGAGACCAAGGCCACTCTTCCCACCCCTGGCAGACGCAGCACCTGTGAGCGCCAAGGACAACCTCAGAACACCCAACAGAGACAGTGGCCACATGACCAGCATCACGCCGCAGACATGGTGGTTATTATTACCATTGCATTAAGGACCACTGTCGTCACAATTTCATAGGCACCTACCGTCGGCTAGGTGCTTCTCAAAATAATATTTCTATTCGTTACAACTTCTACCAACAAGGGGTTATTGTTCCCAAGGTAAAGGTGAAGGGGGCTGGAACACAATGTCCTCTACACGGTCTCCACCAGGCCACGCTTCTGCACGGGTCTCCCCCTCTTCGTTCTGCCCCAGTCTGCCGGGTCATTGGAAACAGGTCGTTGGCTGAGGCTATCCACCTACAGGAATCTTTTCATGGAAACGTGAATGTAATTTGTATGTGAGTCTTGTTAGTGGGACTTCACATGCTGCCCCCCAGCTCAGGTGGGAGGTCCGCTGCCCCTGCCCCAGCAGCCAGGACAGCGAAATAAACACTGAGTAGCAGCTGCCTTCATTGCAAGAGCAAGCCAAGCAGCAGGACACCGAGCCGATGGCTTAGCTGAAGGTCCATAACCTCTGACCTCCCCGCTGAGTGTTTCCACTATTCTGAAGTCTGATGGTGGGTGGCATTTTACTCTTAAGTCGGAAAGTAAAAATCCTCCTTAATTTGACGTTAATTGAGCTACATCGTTTCCTTACACGTCTGATCAAAATACAGCTTTGAAAGCCTACAGATAATCTAAATCTCAGGGAGAAGGCGGAGAAACTTATTAGTGTATTACATAACCATTAACTGAAGGAAAATACTAATCTTTCATATCACTGTTGAGTGAGCATTGGGAACTATTATTCTTTGGATTATTTTGTATGAACAAACCCAAATCCTTACGTTACACAAAGGCTAATGTCTTTGCTCAGAAGATTAGAATTAATTTATGGCATCTGCTTTTGATTTAAGTACTATAAACATCGCCGTTGTGGGCTGCTCCCACATAACTTTCCAGATAGAGAAACTGAAATTAAAGTACGATGCAGATATTTACTGGATAAAGCAAGCACAAGAACAAAAGCACTCTGACACAGAGTCTTCTCATCCTCACTAATCCTTCTGTATTTCAAAGTTTATTTCTTTTCACTGTGCCCATGTGGGATTGTCATCAGTTACTATAACAATTTTAAATTCATAAGAGAATTCAGAGCTAATAATATGAACTTAAGAATAATATTCAAATAATACTGATGGCATGAAAATGCATTTATCTGAGTGTTCTTTGGATGAATCAGAAAAAAAAAACAATGAATATCTAATGATACAGTTTTATCTCCCCAGCCCCTGCCAATGAGGCCCTGCAGAAAGACAGAGGTTTAATTTTAAAACCTCAATGATCAATATTTTACAGTGGCAACTCAATCAATCATGTAGTTATGCTGTCTTCAGTGTATCCAAAAAGCGAAAGCACAAATCAAGCAATATTCTGACTCCTTAGCATTCCTACATTTCTGCTGGGAGGAGGACCTAAAGGTGAGAAATGGACCCATTTCTCCGTGGCTCACTTTGGAGACACACCACATCATCACTCGTTGAATGTACTTATGGCAACTTCTGCGGGACTGTGAAAGCAGCTGCTGGCCTGTGTGCAGGGGCAGAGAACAGGATGGTGAGCACTGGCTGTTGAAAGCCTAGTCTGCTGTCCTCATGGTGTCCATGTCCTGTGGGCGGTCAGTCAGGCAGAAGTAACAGAAGAAGAGAGGCACCTTGGGCACAGGGCTGTCATTAACGGGGGGTGAAACTCAGACGGCGGAGTCCAGTAGGTGGGGAACAGACCCAGGCAGCAGTTAGTTTGGTAAATATGGATTTTCAGGTGGGTGTGGGCATGGGGGTAAGACTCCTGGTGGGTGGCTAAATTCAGGAGTCAAGGTCTCAGGAGAAAGGTCGCAAGAAACGAGAGTAAGACCAGGGCACACAAGCACTTTCTGCAACATGCCAGAGGGTGACTATTTTAGTTCTGAGGGCCATGTGATCCATCACAGCTAGTCCTTCCCGCCATTGTAGCAAACAGCAGCCACAGCTGGAGAACGGTAATGGATCCCGGTAACATGTTATTCTCAAAGCAGGCGTCTGCGTGGGTCTGCCCGCAGGCCCCAATCTGCCCCTGCAGAAGGACCCCTGAAGCCAGGGGAGCACAGGGTCCCGGGGAAGGACACGTGGAAGGCAAGTGAGTATGATTGGAAGTTTGAAAACGTGGAATTCTGAATTTCTGTTCCATTCAGTTAAATTCACACATATTCAAGGTTTGCAGTCAGAAAGGTGGCTCAAAACCCTGGCTCTGGTCTCACTGTGCGTGGAACGGGGTGAGGAGGTCACCTATGAGCTCAGTCCGCTTGACTGGGCTAAAGAGCAGTCATCTGTCTACCCGCCTCAGGTCAGGTGCTCCTCCTTCCTAACCCGGCTCTCAGTCTGCCCTCCCCCCCCCAAGGCCAGGCTGAGGGCTGTGGGAGAGGGAGGCTTTCCTGCATGCAGTGCACAGGAGGAGCCGCTCATGGTGGCGTTATCAGTCACCCGAGGGCGGTCTCCCCCCAGACACTTACCTTCACTGAATCCCACCCCAGCTTTAAAACGGCTGCCAGGCTCAGCGAAAGCCAGCTAGGCCCAAGGTGCTATGTTAGCTTGGGTTGCAGGTTCGATTCTAGTAGGGGCCGTGCTGGAGACAGCCAATCAATGATTATCTCTCATCATTCATGTTGCTATCCTTTTCCCTTCCTCTGTGAAGTCAGTAAATATATTAAAAAAAAGAAAAAGAAAAAGAAAGAAAGACTGAAGGGAGACAGTTATTCCCACAGGAAGGTGCGACCCCTGCTTGACCTGCCACGTCGTCTCACGCTCCAGCCCCCCCCCCCCCCCACGCCTGCCCAGGGGCAGAGCCTGTGGGGGAAGGAGGGAGAGGACAGGCCAAGAGAGGAGGGATGGGGTGAACGCCCATCCCCCAGGCTCCACTTAAAGCAAAGAAAGGCAAAGGGATTCGGGATTCTCTCCTCTTTGCCTTTTCAGGACCTCCACCCCCAACCACCAGGCGGAGCAACGAAGATCAGGCATGGGGGTTCTGAGAGGTCTCCACCCACCCGCACACCCACCGCTCAGGAGCCAGGAAGGGGCATGTCCAGCTCTAAGCAAGGTCACCGGAAACCAACAGCTCCTGCCGAGGCGGAGCCGCTGAGATGCTGCAGTGTGGCTGTCTCCTGACACAGCCCCGCTGTCCAAACTTACCCCGGCGGAGCCGTCAGGAGCCCAGGCCCCGGAAGACACTGGACAGAGGTGCGGCCATCCTCAACGCGTACCGCAGGGGGTGTAACAGAGCAGAGCAGCTCTCCTCCCCTCTCCCGGTGTGTGTGCTGGTTTCGTTAAGGGGCTGCACAGCTCACACAGAAATGGGTATGGCACAAACCGCTGGGTTTTCAACGGGGACCCTGTGCTCAGTAAGAGGGAGTGGGTCCTGGCAGCTGGCAGCTGGGTCCTCCCCCGTGTCCCGGCTGGTCCTCCGCCTGTCACATCCTTCTCGGTCTCTCTTCCCCGTAGCCCCCGGTGGAGAACTGGTGGTAACCAGTGCCGAGTGCAGAGCCCTGGCACCAGGCTGGGGGGCTCGGTGTAAGGGCATTCCCTGACCTCCAGCTCACAACCACAACCGTCTGCAGACCTGACAGGTGTCCCCTAGAGGGTAAAACCACTCCCCAGGTGAGAATCATGGGCCTAACATGAAAGGTGACTTAATAATGTTTACATCTACACTTTCGAATTGTGGAAAAAGACAGCCGTTTTGATGGGACTGTCAGAAAGGGCCCGGGGTGAGAGAGGAAGGGAGGAAAAGAGGGAAGGAGGAAGGGAGGGAGGGACAGATACCCAGCACCTGCTTCTTCTCGGGCCTGTGTGCTGTCAATCATCCGGTTTAATCCTCGGACTCCCCGGGGACCCACTGAAATCTACATTTTAACGGGTGATTCACACGCACACTAGATTGCAGGAAGAACGAACTGGCTTACATTTGAACCGAGCTGGTTCAACCCCACGTGACCAGGAGCCACAGGCACCCTGTGGAAAGGTGCACTGACTCGCCTGCTGAGGCCTGGGCTTCCCTGGCCTCTGCCTCCCCCTCCACTGGCCGTGCTGGCTTCCCGGTCCCATCCAGAGGCCTCACAGCTGGCTCTGCCCCCGCAGCCTGGCAGTGCGGCTGAGGGCTGCAGACTCCACTCCGCAGGGGCACTGCCACTCTGAGCGCCTGGCTCCCACCCCACCCTCACCCCCACCCGCATGCAGGCCAAGGCAGCTGGCTTCTGAGAGCCGCCTTCTCCCACCTGCCTTGGGGGGGGGGGCACGAGGGCTCTCGACCAGCCTGCATGAGCCCACGTGCCCCCCAGGTCTACGCGGCACCAATGCAGAATGGAGGCCCTGCTTCCGCGGCTTTTAAGGCTTAGCTTCCTGCTGCCACACACCCCGGGGTTTTACATCTCTTTACCAGAGCAGCCGCCTTCCCTCTTGAGAGCTGATTTTATAAACAAGGGAACACCATGGGGTCCGACACCCCGGGACGAAGGTGGAAGCTGAGCCTAATCACACAGGCGTTGCTGCCGAAACAGCTTTATTCCTGACAAACAGAGCGTGGCATCTCCGTCAACCCGGACACGTGAGACAACACAAAGTACTCGGTTCGGACTCTGGTTCTTCTCCTTCACGACCCGAATGGTTCGGAGACTGCGGCCCGTCATGGTTCCCGGTGATGACTGAGCCACAGCGGAGCGGACCTCACCCACCGCTCACCTCAGGGAGGGTCATGAGAGTCACCACATGCTGGTGCTACAGGCGGGGAGACTGAGGCGTTCCTCACCCCCCTCCCCACACACACTGCTCTCGTAACACACAGCTCTCGCCTAAGGGTGTGACATACACAGTCCCCAGCGCATCTTGGCACCCCCCCCACACACACACAAAGCTACTCCCCAATCTTCCGTGTGCCTGCTGAGTCACGAGCGTGTAAACCAATGGTCTCCAGCCCCATCACTCACAGACACACCCTGGGTCAGAGGTGACCATTCTCCAGAGCTGCGGTCACTCTCTCAGCTGTCTCTCAGCTGGAGAAATCAATGAGCGGAGCCCCCTGACATCCTCTGCTGAACGGGATGGCTATAACAGGCCCGCCAGCGCCCGGGCACTGAGCAGTCTCTGCTGGGCGGGTGGCCGGCCCCAGGCAGGAGAAGACGCTGGCAGTGACTCCTCGCCTGCCCCTTCCATGGCCCTCGGGTCCGGTGAGCACGTGTCCAAGGAAAGAGAACTGACACAACCCTCCCCGCATGGGCTCACTGCCGCGAGATCTGAACCCGCCAGCTTCCTGCTCTGCATTCCAACCTCACGATCCAGCAATAATGGCCCTGCCTCCTCCGCTCCCCAAGGCTTGATGGACCAGGGCCCTGGGGTAGGAAGGGCCAAAGTTAATGAACTTGTGTTCACACTCTCAGCATCGAGTGACACAAAACCCGGCCAGGACACAGCACGTGCTCAGCGGGGCTAGGACGTGGGGCTGATCACATTTCTTTTGAAGATACTGAGACCGAAGCAAACAAAACATCAACAACATCAACAACAAAGGAAGCCTCAGAAACGAACCCTTGCCCGCTCCCAACTCCCATCTGTAAAAGAGAAACAGAAACCTCTTTGTTTTAAGCAAAAACGTCAGAGCGACCTTTCCCGTGTCCCGGACTGACCGGAACAGCAGCTTAAGAACATACATTTCCCAGGCCCTGCTCCCGCTATGGAGATCTGGATCCCACGTGTTTGCACATCGCAGGCCCGAGGTGCAGCCGCGGCCTCCACTCTCCGACCACCCCCACAGCCGCCTCCTCTTAATGCTCCTTCGTGCTGGCTCCTGTGCTCAAACCTGGAGGCACGTACTCCAAACAGAAGGAAAACTTCCACCGTGTGAGCTGCCGCTGCTCGGCTGGCTCGTCCCTGCCATTTGAACCCAGCTCCCTCCCCACGGCGCCCTCCACGGGGCCGTGTGGCCACGTTACAGACGTCCGATCAGGCTGGAGCCGTGCCTTCCGCGTGGGGAGTTTTACTGTGGGTTTTCCCGTAGCAGACCACAGAAGGTGCGAGGAAAGAGGACTCGGTAACGTTCAAATCCTACCACTGGCACCACAATAGTTTCCAAAGGTTCGCTGACTGCGTGCCTCCCCTCCCGTCAGACTGTGTGGGCAGGCGTCTGTTCTGACTCAGCTCTGAATGCCAGCTGGCGTCCGGCCCACGTAGGGTGACTTTTCTGGAAAAAAGATTAATTTCTCCAGGTATGAAATGATGAGCTCCATATTTTCCCACAACTGTTTATGTTTTTTTATGCCTATTTAGAAACCAGAAAGGAATGTGTTGGCTATTTTTTTTTAAGCACTATGATGAAGGCATGTTTTAAAAACATAAAAGTTGAATTGAATCAATAACTCAAGTTTGGGAGTAAAGGTTTAAAAGAACATGAAAACGGTGCTGAAAGACAAACGTTTAGATGAGCTGGAGACAGAGACAGGCTGGCCAGCGCCCGGTGCCGCCTCTACACCGACTCCAGGGAGGCCGCCAGACCAGAGCGCGCCGGGGTGGAGGCCAGACCAGAGAGCACTGAGGGTGGAGGCCAGACCAGAGAGCGCGAGGGTGGAGGCCAGACCAGAGAGCACTGAGGGTGGAGGCCAGACCCTCCAGAGAGAGAACACCGTTCTGCCATCTGGGTGCAAAGGGCAGGAAAGACCCGGAAGATGGAGGATAATGGTGTCCACACCTGCCTGTCCTGAGCTGGTTGGAGTGTCGGGTGTGAGGGACCTGCACTGAGTGTGTGGGGCTGTGTGACATCAGCGTGTGAAGCCCGGAGAGCAGAGCCGGGTGTGGTAAGCGGGATGCCAACTCTAGCAGCACCACCTGGCGATTCCCAAAGGGCAGCGGCTGAAGGAACCCATTCAGCACTGCCCTGAGTGCTCCCTGTTTGCACAGTCCTCACCCCTCCCTGTCGTCTCCAGAAGCGCAGCTGCAGGGGTACGAGGGGGACTGTTACAGTAGGCCTCCAGGACAGAGGGTGGTCTTCCCCCCTCACCACCAACTGCTGGCTCCTGAGAGGGCTCTGGGCGCCTGCAGCTCCCCTGGCTAACTTAGGGCACCACTGGGCTGTGACTCTCACCCTGGGAATGCTATGCCGGCTGCTATCTACGTCCTCGCCTTTCCCTCCTGCGCAATTAGAGTTCACCGCTCAAGGCTTTGCGGTCTTTCTGACCTCGCTAGTGAGAATCTGCTGTGCACGGAGATGTTAGAACACGTTCCCGGGACCACGGGTCATTAGGCCGATGGCGGGATCCTCTGACCGCCCTCCTCAGAACTCCCAGGCTTCCCGTCACTCAGTCCTGCTTCTCCACCTCCTTTCTATGGAGCCCTAATTACAGCACCTACACACACACACACACACACACACACACAAAGGCACACAGACACACACATACAAAGGCACACAGACACACACACAGACACAGACACACAAAGACACACAGACACACACACACAGACACACACAGACAGACACACACACACAAAGGCACACAGACACACACACACAAAGACACACACACAGACACACACAGACACAGACACACACATAGACACACACACACACACACAAAGGCACACAGACACACACACACACAAAAAAAAACACATAGACACACACAGACACACAGACACACACACACAAAGGCACACAGACACACACACACAGACACACAAAGACACACAGACACACACACAGACACACACAAACACACAGACAGACAAATAGACACAGACACACACAGAGAGACACACACACACACACACACACACACAGCCCTCAGCAGGACCCACAGTGTGCGTGGGGGTGTCCTGCTGGGAGGCAGAGGAGAGGAGGAAGGAACAAGGACCACAGGAGCGTTCGGGGCCTTCTCTTTCGGATCTCCCACCCCCACACGCCCGGTAAAGAAGCAGAGGGGGCAGGAGACCAGAAAAGACCAGAAACGTCCCAGGATTCCTGGAACCCCTTCCAGCTTCCACTCCGCAACCCGGGAGAAGTCAGGTCTGAGACAAGGATCAGTGTGAGGAGGAGGAGGGAGGAGACAGGACAGAGACACGTCCCCACATGTACTCTGTGACTTCCTAACCCGCATCCCCAACCTCCCGCGTCACAGATAACGCCGCGGTTGCTGAAGGAACAGGAAGGAGCAGATACTGGAGCGTAGGAGGCAGTCAGCGCTCCTCCCACCGCCCTCCGGTCCTCAGAAGCCTGTGGCCTTCCTACACTCCTGTGCCCACTTCCCTCCCAGCCCTCCTCCCCATGCACTCCGCACTCCCTCCCTCCGGGCCTGCAGGGGGAGGGCGCCCGAGTGCTCCCCTGCCGTGCCGCCTCCCCGGCTGGCCACACAGGAAGCCGCTGCACTAGCCTGGACCCGTGACCCCGGGCCTGACATGTTCCTGAGAGGGCACTCACGGCGCACTGGGCACACGGGACCCCAGAAGCAGGGAGGCTCCCGCGCACCCCGTTTCTCCATCAGGGCCGGGCCCTGAGCTCTCGTAGCTGTGATGGATCTCGTGCTCTGGCCGAGATAGGTGGCCGACACTCTTAATCTGTTTAGCAAAATCAACCGCAAAACGATTGGACTCTGTTACTAAGGAGACCGTGAACACAAGCTGCTTAAGAGGAACAGAGGTCAGCCCACTTCCTGGCAGCAGGAGGGTCCTCTGCCCGGTGCCCGGGGAAGTGGGATGAGCACGGAGGCCATGTCCCCCGAGTCCCCGGGCGGCTGGTGGTTCACAGTGATAAACGGGTGTTCGGGGCGATGAGCGGATATTTGGGTCCAGTGGGAAGACAGACCCTCTGAGATGAGACACCCGGGATGAAGAACCCCCGAAGGTCAGACAGGCCCGGGAGCAACGTCTGGAAACGCTCCCCGTGGGGAGGGCGCCCGGTGCACTCGGCCCTTCCTCATCCTCCCTGTTCGGAGCTTGCCTCCCGGGCTCCTGCCTCCCTGCCCAGACCAGCCTGCTCCCCGGGCTCCTGCCTCCCTGCCCAGACCAGCCTGCTCCCCGGGCTCCTGCCTCCCGTCCAGACCAGCCTGCTCCCCGGGCTCCTGCCTCCCTGCCCAGACCAGCCTGCTCCCCGGGCTCCTGCCTCCCGTCCAGACCAGCCTGCTCCCCTGGCTTCTGCTGCAGGTGGCCTTGGGCGCGGAGGGGAGAGCCCAGGGCAGAGGGGAGTCGCCGAGGGGAGGCCCGGCGGAGATGCTGCTTCTGTGAAAGGGAGCATTGAGAGCAGGCAGGAGAGAGCAAGCCCGTCTGTCCTCTGCTGCCTTCCCTCCCGGCCACCAACACCGATGGCCGGCCACACAGGCCAGGCTCCTCCGAGGCACCTGTCATCTGACAACAGCCTGACGGGGGAGCCCATTATTACCTCCCTTTTACAGACAAGGAAACCCAAGTACAAGAGATGAGTTACTTGCTCAAGGTCGCACTGCTGGCTGGGGGCAGGGGTAGAGGGCAGACACACAGCAGCACATGACAGCCGCCCTTCCTCTCCGCCTGTATTCTCTCCCGCACCCCCAGCCTCTCCTCTCCATGGCCTCCCTTCCGCCCGCAAAGGCCGATGTTTCTCTTCCCAGCAGCAGCGTTACGAGCTGAGTCGTCCCTGCCCTGGCCAGGTGAGACCCTCGCCGGGTCTCTCCGACCTTCCCTCGAACAGGGACAGCACAGACCAGCAGGGACGGACAGGCGGGTCCCGGCAGCCTTTCTGCCCTGGAGTCTGACCCCCACACACCATCTTCCACTCACAGACTCGGCCGGGGTGCTCCTCCTCCTGAGGGCAGTCCTTCCTCAGCCCTAACCCGCTCTGTGCAAACGGGCTGCCTCCTCAGCTCTGTGAGCAGGAAAACCGAACAGCTCCCGGTCACCATCTCGTCTGCAGCACGCTCTCCTGGGACGATGCCGGTCCTGGGAGCATCCTCCCACTCTGCCTGCGGGCTCCAGGGAAACCGTGCTGGTCACAGCCGCCATCAGTGTGAGCAGCTCTCTGATGCTTTCCTCAGGCAAGCTGCCTCCTGCTAGGCCTTTCTTCCACCTCCTCCCTCAGCCCGGGACCGGGAGGCCCCGGGCTGGGCCCCTGGGAGATGGGGAGAAACACTGCCCCCTACAGGTGTATGCTGCCCCGGGTCCCCGGCCGCTGCTCAGCTTCCCAGTGGCGATGTCCTGAAGCGCACAGTAAGGTCTCGGCCAGGACACAGGCCGTGACACACAGGCCTCCCTCCCCCATTTACTCGTCTTCCCCTCCGCTCCGCAGGGCCTCCTGCAGAGCCCAGGTTTGAAGTTGGTTCTGTCCAATCACCCCCTTTTCCTTTTGCAGGTGACGCTTTGGGTGTCAAGTGTAAGAACTGTAACCTGCCTCCAGGTCCCCAAGATCTTCTCTGTTTCCCCAAGTTTCATCGTCGTGTTTTACACTGAAGTCCACGGCCACTGGGAGTGAGCTTTTGCGACAGGCGAGACAGGCTAGCTTGTTCTTTCTTTTCCGAACTCACGGCCGAGAGCTGCTCAGCAGTGCATGAGACGCCGGCCTTCCCGTGCTCCCGGCTCCTGCGTCTCTGCCCCAATCAGCACCTCCATCTGCGGCTTCGGAACCAGTCTCTGCAGCCCAGGGACTAAGGCCGCAGCCGGGAGCTCTCACTGATGACCCAGACTGGAAGCCAGAGGCCCCGCACCAGCGGGAGGCCCCGGGAGAACCGCCTCCTTCGCTGCCCAGCCTCCCGCCTGCCCCGGCCTGCACCTCGCCCCTCACCGCCTCGTCCCGCCTCCGCCGCCCTTCCTAGGAGGCTCCTGCTGGCACGGGACCAGGTTGCGCAGGGACTCTCTCCGTCTCACACCGGAACGAGCCACCGCTGTCAGCCCCTTTCCCGTGCACAGCAATGCACGTGCAGGTTCCGGGAATTACCCGGGGAGCTGTCTTCAGGAACAGCTTGTATCTGTACGTTTATCTTTGGCCAAACTTGGCAGTTTTGCAGCCATTCAGCTCTTTGAGTACTTTTCTAGCGCCTCCCTCTTCCACCCCTGCTCCTGGGCCTCCCGGGACGAGCGCTGGGTCCGGTCCCGGTGGGCGGCTTCTGCTGTCTGCCCTCTAGTCCCATCCACTGATCGGTCTCTGCTGTGGTCCCCGGTTCTGACGTCCTCGCTGAGGTTTCCAGCTTTCCCGGGCACCCGTATCTCTGTCTCCGCTCAGGAGCCGCTGTGACAGCTTCCCAGCGACCGGCATCTCTGGTCTCGCAGGGCTGGCCCTCGCTGTGCCCTTCCTGGCTCCTGGGTGTGTTATGACGAGACTCCAGGTCTTATGGAACTTCCGATCTCCACTGCCTTCCTTCCTCAGACCCGCTGGGCCCGGGAGAGGCAGGCTGTGCGGTGCCCAGGTTCCCCTCACACCTGGCACTGGTCCCATGTCCCAGGAGGCCTCCCCCACCCCAGGTGTCCCCACGGACCCCCACAGGGCCGGGTGGCGAAGGGCAGCCTCCTTGTTGGTTCCCGACACGGGGTGCCCCCAGCAGACATCAGAGGGCTGGCGGTCCCCTCCGCAGCCTTTGGTGGCACCCCCAGTGGGCACGGCCTGGCAGGGCCTCGTCCCGGCTGCCCGTCAGCATCAGTGGCAGCGGGGCCACAGCTCCTGCCACACAGCGGGTGCCCCTTTCCTGGCCCTGGGCTCGGGAGGCCAGGCTGGAGTCACTGTCTGTTTCTGCTGGGCACCGGGACTGCCAGCTTCCCCCCAGAGACGGGGACACATGTGGCAAAGAACAAAGCGGCCGCAGGTCATGGTGCCGCCGAGGTCCACCGCACCGTTCCGTCTTCTCGTGTTTGGTTCCCATCGAGGTCGGGGACATGACAGGGACAGGCAGCAGATGGACGGCTCTGCCCAGAGCAGAAAGGTCTGTCCTTCCATGTTGAGGTTTGAGGTTAAAATTAGAAGCCTTATCAAACATGGAAATTTGCATATTACGATGTTGAAAAAGCTCCACCAAGTTGGAAAACATTACATGAAATGAGTTTCAAATCCGTATGAAGTCGCCTGAAGGAAAACTTGAACTGTGCCACGGCAGAGAAAGCCAGTCTGCAAAGAATATGTTTTAAATGTGCTCAAAGATACCTAAGTGATTTTAATTCTTTTTAAAAATGATTTTTTATTGACTTAAAGGAGAAAGAGACAGAGAAAGAGAGAGATAGAAACATCAATGATGAGAGAGAATCACTGATCGGCTGCCTCCTGCATGCCCCCCACCAGGGATCAGCCCACAACCCGGGCATGTGTTCTGACCAGGAATCGAACCGTGACTTTCTGGTTCATAGGTCTACGCTCAACCACTGAGCACACTGGCCATAATATTTTATGCCAAGATAATTTAAGAAAAAGAAAGGAAGGGGCTTTTTCTGTGTGGGTGAGGTTTTGCAATAAATGTCTGGGATACTGAGGTTTTTAGTTTTGCTCCTACTTCTTTAGTTCTTTGCAGGCGTCTGTAACAAGGGCTTCACAGTCTATATATGATTATTCAGCTTTATCCGAAAGCCCTTCTCACAAACAGCCCCTGTGGGACGGGTTTAAGAGGCCTGGATGCATGGGAAGGGGGACAGTCAACAGTACAGGGAGGACGGGTCCCCACATTACCCCTGTGTCCCTTTAACCAGCCCTTCATTGAGTGAAATGAACAGAGGGGCCCCGGCACAGCTAAAACACATTGAGATGAAGTCTGTTTCCAACAGAATTCCTTTCTAGGGGTTCAAGCTGAAAGGTTACCCTTCCGAAGAAATGTCGACGTGTCAGAATCAAGTAAGATTCAGCAAATAGTAAGAAATATGTAAATGAGAATAACCTTCAAATTGCCAAAGGCACTTTAAAACGCCCCAGGCAGCCCCGAGCTGGGGTGCCTGGGCCTTGCTGTGGAGTCAGGGTTCTGAATGGAGGCTGTGTGCCAGGTGGAAGCCCCTGCGAGTCCTCAGAGTCGGCTCTACACTCGCAGCCTTATCGCTGCCCAGGCATCTTCTCGGCGCTGGGCGAGCAGCAGGAAGCTGCACGGTACAGTGCTCCGCGGGATGTAAAATAAGGATTAACAAGCCATTCTGCAGATTTAGCAAAACTAAGCCCCATCAGCCAGCTGGACTCACAGCTAACCCGGCAGAAAGGATCCTAGAAAGAAAACTAACAGCCAAGTGACAAGCAACCCAAAAATTAACCCATAGAAGCATCGAGATCATGAAAAGGTGCATTGTGCTCTGCGAGCAACCAGGCCCCATCGAACAATGGCCCATTCTGCACTCGGGGTGCTGGGCCACAGGCCTCTGGCCCCGCAGAGCCTGCCCGGGAGACAGAGCCCAGGACCCCGCCTGCCCCGCGGAGAACCCATCCTGGACAGGAATGGCGGGCGCGGGCGCGGTGCACGTGAGCATCGCCAGAGCGGGTGGCAGAGCCGCTCCCCTGCGGAGCCACAGACTGGCTACGTCTGTTCCACCGAGTCAGTCTTCACACACAAACCCAAGTGCTGATGCAGTCGGGTGCGCGTGACCTTCAAATGCTTCAAACTAAAGCACACATTTTGGTCACTTTTCTTTCTGTGTTTTATGTTTTTAAAAATAATCTACAATTCTAATTCCTTTTACAAGTCATACTGTTTAATCTGGCTAATATATATGGGCTATGAAATAACAAGATTTTACCCTATGTAATAATAATTACATATTCTAACAAGAAACTTGGGGCTGAGAGTATTGTGAAAAGTCCCCTAGTCTACTTTCCTATCCTCGGGCAGCATTGCATTAAAATAGTTTAGGACCGAAAGAATGGTTTTTATTCTCTCTGAGAGGGAAGAAGAAAAAGTATGTATATGTGTATGTGACTGTGTGTGAGTGTTTACTTAGGCCTATTTCCAAGTATCTATATCTCCAATCTAAGAACAAATCGTCAACATCTTTTCTTAAAATGCTTAAATATTATTATTAAAAATACTAGAGCAATCTTAGCTGATTGCCCAGTGGTTAGAGCATTGGCCCACAGGCTAAAGGGTCATAAGTTCAATTTAGGTCAAGGGCATGTACCTTGGTTGCAGGTTCGATCCCTGGCACCAGTCAGGGCATGTGTGGGAAGCAACGAATCAATGTGTCTCTCCCATTGATGTTTCTCTCTCTGTCTCTCCCCCTCCCTTCCACTCTCTCTAAAAATTAATGGAAAAAATATCTGCAGGCGAGGATTTACAACAACAAAAAATATTAGAGCAAGTGGTTAGCCATGTAATGTTAGATCCTACTTCATACCATACACAAACATCAGTTTTAGGTAAATAAAACATCTATATATATATTAAAGCCTAAGCAGCCTTACCACCAGTTGACTGCTCACTATGACCTGCACTGACCACCAGGGGGCAGATGCTCAATGCAGGAGCTGCCCCTTGGTGGTCAGTGCGCTCCCAAAGCCAACCTCCCATAGTCCCTCCCCCCAGCCAGCCAGCCCTGATAGGCCCCTATCAGGACTGGACAAGAGGGTCCCAAATGTCCCTGACTGCCAGCCAGGCCTCGTGTACTGGGCCTCTAGTTTATATATAAAAGGCAAAATGATAAAACTTTTAGAAAATATGGAATAATTCTTTCTTACAGTCTTGGGGTCTGAAGATTTTCTGACGACACAAAAAGATATAACCTCTCCTCTTTTACGTATATATTTTATGTATAAAAACATGTATTATTTTAAAATATATTATTTTATAAGAGACTACAAAATTGAACTACATTCAAGGTAAGCTGTTCTTTAAGAATATACTAAAAAAGCACAGAACTATGCACTTCAGAAAGGAAAACTTTATTATATTTAAATTATATCCCAATAAAGATGTGTTGTTTTTAAAGACTTCCCATTAAAAAAATGGATAAAAAAACTTAGAGAAAACATCTGAACCACATAATAGCAATGGCATAGTATCTCGGATACGTAAAACTCCTACAAATCAACAAGGAGATGCAGACAGTCCAACAAGAACCGGCAAAAGGTAGAGAGAGGCTTCCACAAGCTGGCAGCATGGCTCGTGTACCAGAGGAGGCTCTGCTGCAGGTGCCCGGACGTGCAGGTGCCCGGACGTGCAGGTGCCCGGCTGTGCAGATGCCCGGACGTGCAGGTGCCCGGACGTGCAGGTGCCTGACTGTGCAGGTGCGCGGACGTGCAGGTGCCCGGACGTGCAGGTGCCTGGACGTGCAAGTGCCTGGCTGTGCAGGTGCCCGGACGTGCAGGTGCCCGGACGTGCAGGTGCCCGGCTGTGCAGATGCCCGGACGTGCAGGTGCCCGGACGTGCAGGTGCCCGGCTGTGCAGGTGCCCGGCTGTGCAGGTGCCCGGCTGTGCAGGTGCCCGGCTGTGCAGGTGCCCGGACATGCAGGTGCCCGGACATGCAGGTGCCCGGCTCTGCAGGTGCCCGGACGTGCAGGTGCCTGGCTGTGCAGGTGCCTGGCTGTGCAGGTGCCCGGACGTGCAGGTGCCTGGCTGTGCAGGTGCCCGGATGTGCAGGTGCCCGGACGTGCAGGTGCCCGGACGTGCAGGTGCCCGGCTGTGCAGGTGCCCGGACGTGCAGGTGCCGGCTGAGAGCCACAGTGAGAGCCTGCTTCTTACCCACCCGACAGCCATTTAACCAACATCACAGCATCAGGTTGCGGTGGGGATGAGGCTCACTGGACACCAACGTGCTGCTGGTCCAAGGAGAAGCGGGTGGGTCTGTGTTAAAAAGTCTCTGGTTGCCCATTACAGTGACTGTGGTATAACCGGTGGTGAGCGATTCCACGCCCGTCATGGAGCTCAGAGCAAGGGTCCGCAGACAACGGTCACAAGCTGAGAATAGGATTTTACTTTTATAAAGAGTTGTAAGTAAATAAAAGTAAATAAGAAAGAACAAGCAATAGAGATCACACCTGCCCCCCAAAGTCTAAAGTATTTACTGCCTGGTTATTTACAGAGAAAGGAAACGCTTAATTTTTCTTAACGTAGTGCTCCTAAGAGAACAGCGAGACAAGTCCGAATGTACATCAGCAGGTGGAATTTTCATACAGCAGAATTCGGCTCAGCAATGAAACAGCGCCACAGTCTTTACTCTCAGAGAAGATGGGGTGAGAGAAGCCGGCAGACACAGAGGCATCAGGGCGCAGGCTCCTGAGAAGACACTGGCCGTCCGTGACGAAGCACCACGTGGAGCTCACAGTCCTCAGTCCCAGCCATCTCCTTACACACGAAGATGCTTCCTGTTGCCTGAACACCTCATTTTAAAATAAAAAACAAACTCCTCAATATCTCCTACGGCAGAGGGCTTCCAATTGGGTACCATTCTGCACACAGTTACATGCCAACTCCTTCCTAAAGGGCCCCTAGCAGCCCGAGTGATTTGTAAGTTTAAGGCAAAATATTAAAACAAAAAACAAAAAACATAGCAAGCGCAAGTGGAACCCTTGGGATAGCCGCTCAGTGACCCGCAAGGAGCTATCACTGTTCATGATCTTCTCTGCCAGAGCTCCTGGCCAAGCAAACATGTCACCATCACTGGGGATTCCTGTCACCTCTCTCCGGCCCGCCCTTCCCTAGGGGAGCCCGGAGCCCCCGGGCTGGGGGCAGGCAGAGCGGGGCACCTCACACAGCGTTTTCCAAAGGCCTGAGGGGTCCCAAAGGCTAGAAACCAGTGACCCCACCTCACAGATGCTGCTGATGTGAACTGGCAGCATGCACTACCTCTAGGCCACGTATGCCTCCGTCCCAGACCTCACAGACGGATTCCTACAGACCCCCCACGTGCTCTCACCCACCAGAGCCACGCACTACAATGCACTCAAGTCTCCAGCATCACCTTTCCCGCCAAGATTGCCCCGAAGTTCCTCCCTCGCTCCATGCAGCTCCAGGCACACACAGGGACATTCTGCTTTCACAATATGTACCTTTGTCTTGTAGGTTACACCCCAGAGGTGGCCTGAGCCCCGAACACATCAACGGAGGGATGAGACTGACTGTCGGCACCAAGTAATAAAGCATCGGCCTGGGAACCTGTGCACAGCGCCCCCTGGACATACAACCCATGGAGGCCATGGGAGCTGCAGGTAAGAATCTCCCCGGGAAGCAGTGATCCCCTGCCCTGGGACATCGGGTTCAGGGGATACCCCCTCTCCCTTGTTGTCCCTACTGCCCCCCCTTCCCTGCCTCCCCCTATCCAAGAAGCTCAACCAAACAGCACTCCCATCTGAGTCAGGCACCTCCCAGCTGAGTCCAGTGTGGGGCTGGCGCCTGGGTGATGCCACCCATGCCCCGCCCAGTCCTCCTGGGCCTCCCGCAGGGACGGACGGAGGGTAGCCGCACAGGGCGGAGGATACCCGCTCTGGGAGAGTTTCTTCTCTCCCTTTTTCATGCTCTTCCCTCTACATATAGGGATGAGCAGTCCTATCAGAGTTTCTTCTCTCCCTCTTTCATGCTCTTCCCTCTAAATATAGGGAAGAGCAGTCCTATCAGAGTTTCTTCTCTCCCTTTTTCATGCTCTTCCCTAGCCCAGTGGTCGGCAAACTCATTAGTCAACAGAGCGAAATATCCACAGTACGACGATTGACATTTATTTCCATAGCCAAAGACCAACTTCTGCGCATGGGCCATGAAGTTTCAATCGCCATGTGTGTATACACCCGCACGTGGTATTTTGTGGAAGAGCCGCAAGGGGCCAGAGAGCTGCATGTGGCTCGTGAGCCACAGTTTGCCGACCACTGCCCTAGGGGGAGGGAGTGTAAGAGCTGAAACCTGTTTTGTCAAAATTCATTCATGTCAGGCTGGGAGGGAACTTAGAGAGGGGTCATAAAGGCAAAGTGGGCCCTCATTCACGGTGACAGGAGTCCTCAGGGGAGGGAGACCGGACCCAGAGACCACGCGCACCGAGGTGAAGAGCAGGGACACCCTCTGCACAAGGACAGAGGCCGAGGACCCTGCCAGCCTGCCGCCCCGGAGCTGGGAACCCAGCGTGGGGGACACAGCGCAGCCTGCACATTCTGTCCCGGGGCCCTCACCAGTGGGCACAAGCCGCTGCCTAGATGTCAGGCCCACAGCACTCACCCTCTGATGGAATGAAGGCTTCCGGGTATTCCACCCAGTATCCTATCAGTAAAGCCAAAGAAGAAAATAAAGCCGGACTTTCCTCGCACTTTCAGAGGAGGACAAGCACATGTGTTCTCAGGCAGTTTTTAAATAAGATTTCTAATTATCCGGTGCTTTTCCCTCCCAACCCCCCGCCACCTCCTCAACGCCATTTCTGCAGCTCTTGGTTTAAGAGGCTCTTAAGGAATAAATAAGTCACGGCCGCTGAAAGCACCCTAACTTCCTGTGAGGCCTCGCACGGTTTCCTAGGTCTGTGGGCGATGGGGGAAAGCTACCCTAACACTCTTCACTTCTCCATGGAAACAAGCAAACAAGCAAAGGGAGATCCAGGGAGACCTGGGAGGCCAAGTCTGTCCCCTGCATGTGGGTTTCCCCCTGCGGCTTCACCGCTCCCTTTATGGAACAAAACTGAACTTCCGTTCGGAGCAGAAGAGCCGGCAGAGGTGAGCATGCATGGTTCAGTCCTGAACCAGGCCGTGGATTTGAGCGAAAGGCCATGTTCACTCCTAAGACACGGGAGCCACAGGGGCTTTCTGACTCTGCAGGAGATCTTCCCGTTTCCACGCAGGCTGGGCGGCCCACAGAGAGGAGCATGGCTCCCCAGCTGCGACCCTCCTGACAGAAGTACATCTGAGGGGGCATAGGGCCACCATGACCACCTGAGACCTACGGATGGGGGCCCAGGCCACGGGGGAGAGGGTGCCACGCCAGCGAGTGGGTGTTGGTGCCACTGACAGAAGCAAACAGAGGGATGGGGAAGCTGCCCAATCTCTTCCCACCTTCCTCTTCTGATTTCCCTCTGCCTCCTTCCCCAAGGACACGCTGTCTACACGGCAGATGGCGGGGAGGGGTCATGACCTCTACACTGGTGGTTCTGCATCGCCGGGAAGTTTTCAAAAACCACGAAGGCCGAGGCCCCCAGAGCACGTCAGTCACAGTCACGGGGGCGGGCCTTGGCATCACTGTGGATCCATGCTGCCAGGAGGGGCTCACGGGCCAGGATGGAGAACCGGGCTGGGAAGGCAGCTGGAGAGACAGAGGGAGAGAGACCCAGGGGACAGGGATGAGGGATCCCCCCAGTCCCAACAGAGGAAACACCAGCAGGGCAAGAGGGGGGGGGGCTCTGGAAACGAGAAGGAACATACACTGCCACGGGGAGGCCTGTGAGCTGTCAGCAGGAAACGTCACGAGAAGAAATGTCTACACACTCAGGAAGACACTGGTCGAGAGGAGACAGGTGCAAAGCTAAGAGAGGGGGAGCACACGTCTTGCAAGCTGGAAGCTGGAAGAGAGAACGAGGCTTGCGAAGAGGCTGGGAGACCCGAGAGGGCACTGTTGCTGTGGCTGGGGCAGGAGGGGGCCTGGACCCCCGAGATTAAGGCCTGGATTTCCACAGCCATGGCAACAAGTCAACGTCTTTAGACAGAAATGTTGGTGTTCCCCTTGAAGCAATTAAGAACTTTCAGTGTCGCCCCAGATCGGCACCAGGTGCCCGTTAAAGCATCCGAGCCCCCACCCCTGCACTTGGCTGACTTCCGGCTCACGCTCTTCAGGAATTCTCCCGGCCTTGGCGAGGTCCCAGCTACGGCACTTCTTGGGGTCCCTGTAAGTGCACCCTTTTCCTCGGACGCTGGTGCCACAATGTGCTCTGCAGCTCCCTGCAATCTGCAGACATAGTGGACACCTGTCTGTGTTCTGCCTGAGGAACAGTGCCCAAGAGCGTGAGCACCCACACGCACATAAAAGTGAACCCCACACGTGGGCTGAAACATGCATTCCCCTTCTCGATGGGTGTGTGGCTACTTCGGAGTGTGTGGAAACCAGCGAACACCCGTGACCCCAGTTACAGTCTGCAGAGTGCCGCCAAGGAATCTGAAACTTAACCGGGAGGTGAAATGTATGGCGAGGACTAAGGAGGCTTGCTGAATTACCACTGGGCTGATTATAGAAAGCAATCATGCCGATTCTTTTTAACCATTTGGAACAAGTCTGAAACGCCTTGCTTTGATGGGTGTCCTGCTTCTAATTTGTGAGCCCGTGCTGTTTTCTGCATGTCCTTATCTTTCTTGATTTCTAAATACCTTCATCTCAAGAGACTTTACTCTCATGGATTCCCTGCCTTGGTTCTTATCTCTTCCCGTAGCTGCTCAGTCTCACAGCCCATGGTTTTGTGAGATGGCTATATAGGTTATCACACACGTGTTTGGGGTTACCATCACTACCGTAGGAATTTTCTTCAAGGGCACCTTTTTTTTATTTTAATTCTTTAAAATATGTTTTTGTTGATTTTAGAGAGATGGAGAGAGAGAGAAAAACATTGATGGAAGAGAAATATCAATCAGCTGCCTCCTGCACTCCCCCTACTAGGGATCAAAACCGGGCATGTGCTCCCAACTGGCAATCAAACTGGTGACCTCCTGGCACATGGGATGATGCTCAGCCTCTGAGCCACACCAGGACATCTTTTTGACCCAACAAAACTATTTCCGTCTCTGGGGGCCCTGGGCCTCGGGGCCGGAGGAGGTGAGCAGGTGAAACCACAACCACAGGGCATGGGGCCGGGGCCATCAACCACACCTGCCTTCTCCACCCAGATGGGACAGCAGGCCTGGCGTTTGTGAAGTCGGATGGGAAGTGAATGATGTGAAAGAAAGACAAGTGATCGATGGCTAAGTTGTATGAAGTGTGTAGGGGGAGTGGGGAGGTGAGGAGAGGCAGAGGAGGCTGGAGGGCAGAGGACAGGAGCCAGGAAGAGGAATGCACAATTATTAGAAGTGAAATATCTTGGGATAAACTGGGACAGGCTCACAAACCTTTATCCACAATTTTGAAATGCAAAACTTCCTGAAAACAGAGTTTCTTCGTTCCTTTGATAACAAATAAATTTGCTCCATAAAACAGACCTGAACGGACATGAGATTATTTGGTCTTTTTCTGTCCAATAAAATGTGAGTATTCATCTCCTTCGCCACAGAAACGACTCTTTCCTGAATCCCGTGGGAGTGTTACCGAATGTCCAGTAAATACACCTATTACCTTTCTAAGAGCTGAATTCTCAGACATTTGGCCCCAAAGGGTTTGCTTTGACTGAGGGACTGTTGAGCTGGCACAATCCCCAGACAGGAAAACGCTCTGGCTTTAATCGTCTATTCTCTCCCCACATCAGGCAGGTGTTCGCCCGGCCTCTGCTTCTCACTCGTTCCTATAAGTTTATCTCCGTGCACAGATTCATCGGCAACAAAACAAGACAAAGCAGAGAATGAGTTTCCTGTGCCGCACACGACACGTGGCCCCGATGCTGCCGTAACCCCGTGGCCTCCCTCGTCTTCGTGTCCTGCCTGATCCATCCTGTGGCTCCAGCAGCATCCAGTGCCCGCCTCACTGCAGCATGGCTGTGGCACAGGCTACACGGCAAATGTGACCGTGGTGCTGAGCTTCAGAAAGAAGGTAGCTAACTACATTTAAGCGTAAAAATTAAATGTTCCAAATGAAATGTCCACAGGTTTTCTAAAAGGCAGATCTACAGTGACAGAAATTCTATATAATAAAACCCTAATAAGCAAATCGACCGAATGGCAGAATGACCGGTCGCTATGATGCGCACTGACTACTGGCAGGGGCTGGGGCCGGCCAGTGGGTAACCCCAGGCCACCAGCCAAGGCAGGTGCCAGCTGGGACCCCCAATCATCCCACTGGGTCCTGATCACCAGCCAGGCCTAGGGGCCTTACCCTATATAATGGGAACAGTCTCTTAGATTAAACAATTAAAACCTGGCAAGGCTACTCTAACACTGAAAAAATAGGATTATGCAGCAATGACATGCATGGACTCTGGCTTGCACACTTTGGGGTCAGCCCTGATTCTGACACGTACACCTGTGTGACAATGCCAATTACTTAACTTCTCTCTGCTTCAGTTTTTTTCACCCATAAGATGGGGAAGATGGTACTACTGCCCCAGAAGGATCATGTTATGCACTACTTTTTATAATCAGGGCAAAATAATGTAGCTGCCTACACAACAGCAAGATGCCTTTTACCTGCATGAAAAGTTTGGTCACTGGTGCATGCAGCATCTGGACTGCGAGAGGGATGTCCGACTGCTGGTTTAGGCCCGACATCCCAGAGGGGTCCCAGATTGCAAGAGGATGCAGACTGGGCTGAGGGATCCCCCCCACCCCAACCACCACCACCATGCACGGATTTTGTGCACCATTCCTCTAGTGTAGACATAAAGGAGAAAAAGACAGGAGAGTCAGTGTGGCCAGGCAGCCTGTGGGCCTCACACATGGGTACAGCGGATCTTTTGGGGGGAAAATCCTATGGTTGGATTGTGCTGATAGTTCCACAGTTCTGTACGTTTACTAAAAAATCACCTTAGAGCCACAGCTCTAAAGAGAGTGTGAGACAGATGGAATTATATACCCTTAAAGCAGGAGACCCGTGGCATGTAAATTACACCTCAATGAAGGTGTCAGAAGAAATGAATATCCTAAATTTCTGAAGTAGTGCCTAGTTGTCAACACCGCCTGGTATTTTCCTGACATTTCAAATGAATACCATTGGAAATGAGGCGGTGGGCAAGAGATGGGACCGATTAATGATTACAAGGAAAATGAGCAATTTCACCCACAAATGACTAATATCACATCTAAACAGAGAGCATGATTTCTTTCAGACATTCCCCCCGGTCTAGCCAATGAAATCTCAGTGATTTCTATGTAACGCACCATGCAGGCCCTCTAATTACCTGTTATTTTTCTAAAAGCTGAATTCTCAAAGGGTTTATTGTACCAAGCAGCAGTATTTGATTTTCCAGTCATCTTGCAGAGAGTGCGAACTCCTGGGCTCTGGGGTTATGCCACAGACTTCACTATTGTGGATTCAGGACCTAGTAGGCATCCAATAAGCGAATGCATCGAGTGCAATGATTTTCTCACCAGGGTCACCTGCCATATTGCCATTTACTTAAACAGTAGACAGCGAACGTAATCGGCATTCCCTGCCTTCTGGGTCAGGCTTCTCACCCTCAGCCCTGGGGGCCACCTCTTCCCCAGGGGCTGTTCTGTGCACAGAATGAAAGCAGCACCCCTGCCTCCCCCACCGGCTGCCAGCTGACCCCCCTCCCCAGCTGTGACCCCCAAAGATGCCTGCAGACAGGGCCCCGCATCCCTGGGGCACAGTCGCCCTGGCTGAGAACCACAGCTCTGCAGAGAGTGTAAGGCAGATGGAACCTAACGGATGGGCTCACACTCAGCGAGGCCTTGTTCCGCTCCCAGAAGCCAGGGAGGACACCGAGAAAGGGAAAGCGTACGACTAGCGAGGGGTGACTCTGACCACAGGCCTTGGCACGTGATAGGGAGAGCTCCAGGGAGAAACCGGTTCCTTCTCCTTGTCACTGTGGACATGCAAAAAGCCCATGGCGACCATGGTGAGGACGAGAGGAGCTGGGGAAATACATCAGAGAAGGCGGGGCCCCGTGCCAAGCAGCCCGGGGCTGCCAGACAGCAGAAGGAACACTGTGCTGTTGTTATGAGTTGCATCCCGGAGGACAAGCCGGAAAATGCTATTGAATATTTGTTAAAAGAAAAGCTCTCTAATAATTCAGTTCCTGACCTGCTACTGTGAGCAAATAACCCAGCCCACTGGGAAGGTTAAGGACGACTGTGGAGGCAGAAAGCATTACGCTCAGTTTTCCCCTGCAGCCATCGCGTTGAGCAACCCTGTTTCAGACGCCCCAGCCCAGAGCCTGAAAGGTGGTTACCCATATTGCATGCTTTTCCCAAGACTCCATACTGTTGGTTTCAGTTCTACTTTGGCGATATTGAGCATTTCACACTGAGGTTAAAGTTCAAGAAGTATATTTTGGGCAGAGTGACTATTCTATATAATAAAAGCCTAATATGCCAATTGTCCCCTCAACTGGGAGATCAACCAGGAGTTCAGCTAGGGGGTGGGGCCAGCTGGTCAACTGCCTGCAGCCCCTCCCCCTGGCCAGTCCCAACCCAGCTGGTGGCAGCAACCCCAGCTGACAGCTGCGAGGGACCCTACCTGTGCATGAATTCATGCACTGGGCCTGCAGTCATATAATAAAGCAAAGAGAACATATTCTTGGCACTATCCAGATGTCTAAATGTCTATCAAGATTCATAATACTTTACTCCAAAGCATCTTTATTTTTTATTTAGAAAAACAAAGGAGTAGCCCTAGCTGGTTTGGCTCAGTGCATAGAGCATCAGCCTGCAGACTGAAGAGTCCTGGGTTCGACTCCAGTCAAGGGCACATGCCTGGGTTGAGGGCTAAATTCCCAGTAGGGGGCATGAAGGAGGCTGTCGGTCAATGATTCTCTCTCATCATTGATGTTTCTCCCTCTTTCTCCCTCTCCCTTCCTCTCTGAAATCAATAAAAATATATTTTAAAAATAATAAAAATTTTTAAAAAGAAAAGAAAAACAAAGGCATATATTTCTAATCTCAACACCAACCATTTGGGCACTACAAGCGACACCGTGCTGGCTTCCGGGGATTTCTACATTCCGTACCGATCTGTTACATGGAAGAAAACACTTCACCAACCAGCTCTGTGCCAACTCCTAACCCCGGAAAAGGGAGCATATCTCTTTAAATTCTTTTTGTTGAAATGATTACACTTGTCTCCGTGTGCCTATCGGTAAACAGAAGCAGGTTTTGGACTCTGAAATACGAAGCATGTAATTCCCAAATCCACTAAGAGCTAAAATGCAAACGCTCCCTAGTCAATCAAGCCCTCACTGCACACATAATTATGATATTCAAATTAGATGACTAATTTAGACATCCTCTTGTGTCAAGTACACACACCACAAAAATGTCTGAACAAACTTCAATAGGAAGAAAAAGGGCCATTTAATTAATCTTTTTAGAAAGTGAGAACGCCTGCCACATAATATTAAAATACACACTAGAGGACAGGTTAGCAGGAAACGCAGCTCAGGTATTCATCTTGAGAGGAATGTCAGCACAGTGAGCCTCCACTGAACACCACGGAGCCCTGGATGCTCACGTTTGCTTCTGTGTGAAATGGGGACACATGAGGCATGAAATGACCAAATTAATTTTCATTTCACTTCATTGGAGTTTCTTCACATATTATTATAAATACAAAATCATATCTAAAATACCACATTAGTTTATATTGTTATTTCAATTGCATACACCTACATTGTGATCTCCCAGCCACACCAAGCGAGGCTACCACACTATGTCACGTGTAAATGTAGTAATTACTACAACTCGGATGGTCCGCTAACGTTTTCAAAAAACTGTAAAAAATGTGTGATTACTTTAAAAAGTCAGCACTAATAACAAAAAGCCAAACCACTGAATGTCAAAAATGCATAAGCCCTTGTGGGTTCAAATTTTCCTAATGAAGCTAAAATACATAATTGGCGCCACGAAGCTTGAAATTGAGGTGTAAGAATAGGCGCTGGGTACCAGCATGTTGCCACTCGCTAGAAATTGCTTTCATCTGGAAACCTCCAGTTAGTAAGGCTCGTGGGTGTTTTTTGTGTGTGAAATAAATATAACATAAAAATAAAGAAGCAAAAGATGAACTTAAAATAAATAAAATGTAGCATCATAAGCTTTTCAGTCATAAAACTCAAGTTACATTTCATGCTTCTAATGCTACTGTATATGAACAGCTAATCTCGGTTTCAACAGTAGCAACATTACTTAAATCATAATTATAGAATATCGGGAGCCAAACACGTTATAAAACTAAAATAAACCCTCCCGATTTGCCCTGCATCGCTTTGCACTGCTTAAGAAAAAGGCAACTGCTTGAACTCATTGGCATTAAGTGGGTAACATGATAGCTGGTTTGGCAAGATAAAGCAAGCTCCACCACTTAATGTATTTGGAGAATTGGAGAATAATATCATAAAAGGAGAGCCGATAGATTCAACTTGCTGGGGCTGGTTTTTATTTCACATGCACGCACACACACACTGCACACAGCATGCTTCTCACGCACCCATCACAACTAAAAAATCAATTTCCCTGTAGCACAAACAGCAAGTGTAGCTGCGGTGATTTTGCAGTTCAGAATACGCAGTCCTTTTATTTGATAACTCAGATGCTTTTTTTTTTTAAGCTTTTAAGATAATGACAAACATAAGATGCTCATTTGTGAGAAGATGGTCCCCCCATCTGACTTAATCACAGACATTTGCATAAGTAACCTGTGGCCCGTCACAGGTAGATGCTGATGCTCCGAGCAGACCAATCAAAAGGTCTCTGAAATATTCCACTCCCTGGTGTTCAGTGGGGTGGCAAGACCCCGCACGCGAAGTCCCATGTCCGCCGGGGGTCCCAGGAGCTCGGCCGCTCCGCTGTGTCTCTGCGCAGCCCCCTGACCCCCCCTCAGCTCCCTGGTCCCATGAAAGGACAGGGTGGGCCAGGACTGAGAGGCACGGTGTCAACCAGGACTCACAGCCCCATGCGCAGTCTGTCTGCAACATCACAAGGCCGCTTTTTAAGGCAGTGGAAACGATAGGGAACTGCGCTCAATCTACCCCCGATTCACCAATGGGCCAAGACGCGCGCTAGTAACTACAAAGGGATTTGGTTCCAAGGTCCAAACCTCCTCGGACTTTGTGGCCTGGGGAAAGCCTGGTTTCCGTAAACGTTCAAACCCCTCTCGGGGCACATGCACACGTGCAGGGAGATGTGCCGGCTCCGGAGAACCGAGCCTGTGGCCCCGAGGAGGTGACGCCTGCATTCTTCCCAGTTTACCAAGCGCCCGCTTTTCTCCGAGAGAGAGGAAAAATGAGTGTGAAAAACAAGACATGGCAATCCTGTCCTATAAGCAGCTTGAGTCCCAGGATGGCCCTCCACTCATAATGGTTGTTGCTCACTCCTTTCCTTCCCCCCACACAGCCTCAGGCACGGAAAGCCACCGGAGAAACAGCCATCCCCCGTGGGGACAAAGCGAGGGAGCAGCCAGCCCTCCCCTGTGCCCGGCCTGTCACTCCACCCCGCCCTCCCGGCACCGGCTTCCAGCCCGGAGCCGCTCTGCCTCAGCTCCTGCTCGGCGTCCACACACCTGGCAGAGCCCCCTCAGTGAACGTGACCGTCCCATGTCCTTTCGCCACACATGCTCCCCGGCACCTCTCAGCAGCACCCCCAAGCGGCCCGTTTCCGCTCGGCCTGGGTCCTGAGTTCCAGAGCCACAGGCTGTGCCACGGCCCGGCTCAGCCCAGGTGCCCCGTCCACCCATCGGCAGGTGAAGTCACCATCTTCCCCTGCGAACCGGGCCGCCTCTGTGTCTGCCTCCAGGACCCAGGGCCCCTCTGTCCGTCTAGCCCTCCAGGCAGAGGCCTGGGGGTCCCCGAAAGTGGCCACCTCCCTCTCCCTTTCCCGCCCTCCAGTGTGAGTACAGACCTTAACCTGCATGGGATTCAGCAGCTTCCCGCAGGCTTCTCTCTTCTGCACCCCCAACCCCCCAACCCCATTCTCTACCAAACACCCAGCGTGACTGTCCTAGAAGGACAACCATCGACGCCCCTTCCTGAGGTGGCTGCAGCCTCGCTCTGCACCTCCAGCCTGGAGCATTAGCCACATGGACCAGCCGTCCCGGTCAGCGCCCTCTCTGGCACCTTCCTGCCACTGCACTTCCCCCTGGGTAAGAACAGTGCCCGCCAGCGGCTCCCATCGCTGCCTGCGCCCCTCCCCTCCTGCCCACCTTCTACCCTTAGCATCCCCAGGCCTCAGGGAGAGCCCCTTGGGGTCAGGACCCTGCGGAGCCAGCACTTCCCGCCCTAGTGCCCACCCGGCTCTGGTCTCTTCCCCTCCTGGGAAGGACCTTCCTGTCTGAGGCCGCCTCGCCCAGCAGCAGGCCCGTGGCAGACCTGCCAGGTGGGTAGGGACCTGGTGCGGCAGAAAGGACACTGCACTCCCCCTGGTTTGCCCAGCACTGCGGGCGGGTAGCTGAGGACAGGAGGGAGCAGAGGCAGCCCCTGGGCAGGTGGCAGATGTGGGGAGAACAGTGAGGCCCTCGGCTCGCAGCTCCCACAGGGGACGCGGAGGTGGCGGTGTCCTGAGGGCAGCCATGGTCCAGACTGGAGTCTTTGTTAATGAAACAGATTGGTGTGCGGCTGTACTGATTCTGACTTACAGCGGGAGCTGCCCGTCAGGGTTCCCGGCAGTGTGGGCAGCGGTGACCAGCGGGCAGGCAGGGGGAGCACTGTGGGGAGAAGGGCTGGATGGAGCCCAGGGAGTGAACGTGGTAATCCCGTCACGAACACGGTGGGACCAGACGCCCGAGAACGCGGCTGATCAGAGAGGAACGTGCAAAGCTGCTGCTGATCAAACAGAACATTTTTTTTTTTAAAACTCGGCTACTCCATAAGGTTCCCAGGGCTCTGCATTGTACGGAAAAGGCTCCCAGTAGGCCAGCCTCCCTGAGTACAGCCCACAATTAGAATTCGGATTTCCCCTAAGCAGTCACTCTGCAGTCCTAAAAGAACCGAGGCGGCAAGTGCAGGAGGCATGACAAGATACGCCAAAACAGGGTAACAAGCAAGCAACAGAAGCTCAAACCCTGGGATAGGCATCACTTACTGAGTGAATATTGGCTCCTGAGCAGAATCAAAATAAAAGTGGGGGGTGGAGCTCAGGACCGGCTTTTGAGAGCATTTCCAGTGGGTTTCAGGCTCTGTGTCTGCCTGTGGTCAGAGGGGGGCACCGCTGCCCAGGTCTGAGGCTCCCGTCCCGGCCACACCCTGAGCCTTACCTGCCGGACACGGGCGCTCATTTATGGCAACGGCCTGGGTCTCCCTGGAATGATTCATGACACAACCCCCCTTTCTTCAGTCACTGGAGAAAATCTCAGGCTTCTGCACTTCTCCTTTCCCCTAAGGAGGATGACGCAAACCCAGATAAACGGCGAAGTGAAGGCGGCCCTCGGGGTGTCCCGGGACCGGCCACGGGCTCCGTGCTTCCTATTTCACAACACGCACCGCTGGGTTCTTCCCTGAGCTCACGGCATGGACTGAGCTTAAACTCTTCCTCCACAGAGACGAGCAATGACAGCCAGTGCCAGCTGCTGGCGTGGGCCGGCGGGTGGGCACAGCCCTGCCCCAGGGGATGCAGGGACTGAGACAGTGTGGGACCACTTAGAAACACAACTCAGGACACCCGGGAACAGTTCACGGAGGCAGCAGATGCTGTGTAAGGGGCCTTTTTAAAAAGCCCCGTTTTTTGTTTTTTTAAATTGGGACTTTTTTATTTTTATTTTTTTTTTATTTTTTTTTTTTTTAAATATATTTTATTGATTTTTGTACAGAGAGGAAGGGAGAGAGATAGAGAGTTAGAAACATCGATGAGAGAGAGTCATCGATCAGCTGCCTCTTGCACACCCCCTACTGGGGATATGCCCGCAACCAAGGTACATGCCCTTGACCGGAATCGAACCCGGGACCTTTCAGTCCCCAAGCCGATGCTCTATCCATTGAGCCAAACCGGTCTTGGCTAAATTGGGACTTTTTTAAAAGGCTGCGGGACGCGGGACAAATTGTTGGAAATCGGAACTGCCCCGCCAAAAGCGGGATGTCTCGTCACCTTATCTTAGATGCTTTCAAGCCTGTGACACCGTATCGCCCACTGCAGCCACCGCTCGGCGTTCTGGTTTTTGGCAAAGAAAGCCGGCTGGGAGCCTCCTGGAAGTAGCCCCAGGGGTGGGTGGCATCAGCTCTGAGGGGTCATTAATACTAGATCAGCCTGAGAGGGGTCTGATGCCATGTGCCTCGTACAGCAATTCATGTCCATGCCTAGCAACGAGAGGCAGTGTCTACCGAGTGCCAGAACATCGGGAAGGATCCGAGGGTCACGGGAGAAAGCCACGGAGCACGGGCTGCCCAGCAGGCCCAGCCGCCGGCGCTCAGGGGGGACGGCCAGCGGGCTGTGACCAGTTCCGACACCTCACTGCTCCTGGGGCCGGCCGCTGCTCCCAGGCCAGGTGCAGAGGCCGAGAGGAAGCTTATTGGAGGGGGGCCCAGCCACCTCTGTCCTGAACACACAGCACAGCGGGCGGCACTGTGCGCGGCACCTGCCAGGCTCTCGGTCTGCCCGGAGACATGGCTATGGGTGCACCGCTGCTTCGATGGCGGTTTAGCCCACCTGGACCCGCGCAGCCAGGAAGCCAGCTGCAGGCAGGAAACCAGCCAGGGCCCCATCCGCCGCCGTGAGTTGCAGCCTCATACCCGTTTTCTTTTCCCGACTTGCCCCACAGACCGAGAAGGAAGTAAAAAGCCACAGAGTCAGTCCACGCTGCAGGGAGCATCCGCACCTGCTGGCACTGCGCTCACCTGTGAGGGGCGAGTTACTAAATATTAATTAGGATAACAGCAAAGATCCCGTCGCGGAGAACGAGACTGTGATTGTTGTTTAGCACTTTGCATACTTTATTTTTTTTAAAATATATATTTTATTGATTTTTTTACAGAGAGGAAGAGAGAGGGATAGAGTTAGAAACATCGACGAGAGAGAATCATCGATCAGCTGCCTCTTGCACATCCCCTACTGGGGATGTGTCCGCAACCAAGGTACATGCCCTTGACCGGAATCGACGCTCCAGTCTACAGGCCAACGCTCTATCCACTGAGCCAAACTGGTTTCAGCAGCACTTTGCATACTTTAATGTGCAGCCTCAATGTCCTCTTCTGTAAACTGAAGGTAATATTGCACTTATTTCTTTATGTTCTTGCGAAGATGGAGGAGGGGCGATGGAGGCAGCACCAGGAAGTTGAGGCAGCAGCTTTAGAACAACAGGGTTTGAACGATGAGACACAGGCTAAGATCCACACTCTGAGTTCTACTGCTTGGCCTCCTGAGCTTCCGTTTCCCCATCTCTAAAGCGGACACGGGGTCACCTCCTCAGAGGAGAATTGTGGGAGATGGCGCGTCAGGCCCCAGCCGGTCTGCATCCCCAGGAGGTGTGTATTAAATGCTTATACCTCCCCTGGTTACACACGTGAACTGACTGTTCACCTGCGTCAGCTGTCACTCAGTGCCGTCCAGGTGCCCATTTCCTCTCTGAAGACGAACCGCTCTGCCAGTTTCATGGGCCAGACACTGGTTCAACAGCTTCACGTCTGTAACTCACCGAATCCTCACCCACGTCAATGAGGGAGGTGCTGCTGTCATCCAGTTTCACAGACGAGGACTCTGAGGCACAGAGTGTAGGTACCCGCCCTGCTCCGTCCTCCCCATCACAATGCGAGTGCTGAGGGGGTCGGCCTGCTCGGGACCCCAATCCCGGTGCCTCTCTTTCAGAGATAAGCCATGGGTGGTCTCACAACCACCGTGTGTTGACTAGACCAACTTTTCAACCTTTGAAATAACATTTTGTATATTTTCTTAAACTCTTCAAAGAAACTATATGTTTTTAAATGAGGCACCTATAACTAGTTCATCTTGTTCTATGCTGGAATACCATAAATAAATGTGCTTCTTTTTCTACAGATTACCCAAATAGTCTTACATTAAAAAGTACCCATGAGTTTTTATTTAAAGAATTATTATAAGTCCAAATTAAAAAAAAAAACTATAGATAGGTGGGTAGGTAGATAGATATTAATAGGTAGATATTAGGGAAGTATTAATGCTATCTGTTTGGTTAAACTAATGACTACTACATTAAATAATCTGAATAGTCTCCTTATTTCTAATACTCACTGTCTTCGTCACCACAGTACTCTATGGTACTTCAGCGTATCCTTTTACAAATTTGATCAACTCAAAACATAGTAAACATCAATGATGCAGATCAATGATGCTTAGAAGGACTCTCTAGGGAAGAGATGAGAAGAAAAGGTTTACAAAAGTCTATCTTTCCAAGTGCACAGGCAGCTTCCTGTACATCCCGCTCTTTGTTTATTAGGATAATTAAGCTCTTAATTATCAGTCTTAACTTTCAGCCTGCACACTTGCCTGGCAGGACCCACGTCCACTTTCTCTAAAACAAAGGGGAGTGCCCAGGCCTCGGTGGGCTCTGGCAGTACGTGCTGTTTTAAAACACGACTCTCTCATCCCTGGGGCTGCCATGAAAAATGTGCTGGGTTTCTGCTCGCTCGCTCCCTGTCAGGGGAAGACACGCCACCCTGAGAGCGCTCTGTCTGTCAGGGTTTCCATTCAACCCTGTTCAGCCGGACCTCAGAGCAGGCACAGCTGCTGCAGGGGCCAGGGCTGCCCCGCGGAGGCTCACAGAAGAAGGAGGACGTCAGAGAAGCCAGTGTGCTCTGAGTGCTTCTCCTGCTCCCATTCTCAAAGTGCGTGCAGTCACAGAGCACAGCGGCCGCCCCTGCCATCGCCTTACAGCACGGAACGCCGGGGCTGACATGCAAGTTGTCTTCCCCTGAAAAACCTGGGCTGTTCGGAGACCTTGGAACTTCTGCCGCCGGGGAGGCGAGAAGCGGGACGCGCGGGAAGCCTGAGGCTGAGCTCCCATCCCCAGGGACCCAGGGCGCCAGGGATGTCACGGGAGGCTCCCGGGACCGGACTGAGGACAGAGGGGACGGGCCCGCGGAGGGGCTGGGGCTGCCCCAGGCGGCGGGCGCGGGGCCCGCCAGCACCTGTCCTCGCGCCGCACGTGTCCAGCTGGCACGGCCGCCGCGCCGCGCCCTCCCGCGCGTGTGCCCGCGGCTGGCGCCCGGACTCCCCCGCCGGCGCCGGGCGAACCAGAGATGCCGCCCCAGCTCCCCGCGCCGCGGAGATGGTAACCACCGACCTGGCCTCCGCACGGCGCCCTCCAACTTCGGAAACTGCAGTCAACTCGCGGGGCCGCGGCGAGCGGGCGCCTTCCCGGGACCGCGCTGGGCTGCACGCGCCGGCGGCCCCGCTCCGCACCCGCCGCCTCGGCTCCGCGGGGCCCGGCGGCGGCGGCGGCGGCGGCACGGGTCCGGGGGGCGCGCTCCGAGCCCCGGGTGTGCGGCGTCTCCTGCTCCGAGGGGATCGCGGCTCCTCCGCGGGGTCGGGCCGGACAGAAGCCGAGGCGCTGCTGCTGCTCGCAGGGCTGCCTGCCCGCTGCCAGGCTCGTCACATCGCGAGCTCGCCGGGCGGCCCGGGCGGGCGGGGGGCGGGCGGGGGCGGGCGAGGGGCCGCGGGCGCCGCAGTCCGCACCAGGCGCCGCGCCGCGGAGAATGACAGCGCCGGGAGGAGCGGCCGGAGGCGCGGGCGCCAATGCGCATGAGCCGGGCCCAGGCGGCACGTCACCGGGGGCGGGGCTACACGGAAGGGGAGGGGCTACCAAAGAGGGGCGGAGCTACCGGGAGGGCGGGGCGATCCGAGGATGGGAAGGGGTCTTGCCTGCTTGCCTAGGTTTAAGGGGAAGACAGACCTTGAAGCTGTGAATTTGAACTTGTTTGTCTCCAGAGTCTGTTGTCCCTTAAAAATACTCTAAGTGGTCCTCAGGCCTGGACAAGACTACAGAGGCCAATTTAAGTGAAGATCTTACACCTAGGGACGAGGACAGTGGGGGTGAGGGCCTGGGGTGGGGTGGGAACCGGTGGAAGGGAGCTGGGTGGAGGGGGGGGGGGAGAGGAACATAAGTAGTAATCTGAACACAAAGATTAAAAAAAAAGAAGCTGGAATTTAGGGATGGGTGAAAAGGTGAAAGGATTAAGAAGTCCAAGTTGGTTACAAAATAACCACAGGATGTAAAATACAGTACAGGGCATAGAGCCAAGAATATTGTAATAACTATGTGTGGTGCCAGGTGGGTGCTTGATTTATTGAGGTCATCACTTAGTAAGTTATATAATATCTGATCACAGGGGTGCACACCTGAAACAAATGCAATATTGTAGGTCAACTCTAATTGAAACATAAAAGTTACTCAAAGTAGAAAAAAGCTGGAATTTAGAATTCAGTGGCCCTCTGTTCTGGCTGTCCATAGTAATAGCTTGGGAAGCTTGTTAAGAGCCCGCGGCCTTGGCCAACCTCCTCCTCTTTGGGTGGGCCCAGGTATGGGTAGGTTGTAAACTTTCCCAGGGGATACAGCAGAGCATCTGAAACGGTTCATGTGGCAGAACCCCCTGGGATTCGCTTACACTGCAGTCTCCGGTCAGTGGGTCTGGGTGTCGGGGGCGAGTGTTCATCTCCCACAGGCTCTCAGCCCGCACCCACACTGAGGCCGGGACTGCCCATCCTCGCTCTGAAGTGAGCTCTGAAATCGGAGCAGAGCCTCCGAGCCCCGGTCTGTGGAAAATCACCTGAGTAGTTCTGCAAAAATGCGGAGCACATGATCAGGCCCTGCCCACAGTGGTTGTACTTCAGATTCAGGGCGAAGGTGGGGCTCTGGAATTCCATTGTAGATGAGTCTATTGTAGGTGTTGTTGGCAGCAAACTTCAGGATAGGAGACCAGCCACCTGGAATTGGAATAGGCTTTTGCAGCGAGAAGAGCCGAGCCAGGTGTGGAACTTAGACCAGGTCCACATCCACCAGATGCCTTATCTGGCTAGCCAGAATCTTCTACAGCTATTATGCATTGCTTAGGAAAACATAGGTTATACTAAACACACCCATTCATTATACGTATCATTAAAGGGAGCTGAGAGCCGGTCGGAGGAGAAGGCTGGTTAGAAGGGGAGGGGCGGAGTAGGGCTGTCGGCTGTCCTGTGGGGCAGTGTGCATTGCAGGGGGAGGGGATGGAGGAGGAAACAAAGCGTGGACTCAGCCTGGAGCCTAGAAAATCACCTTGGGGAAGAAGGGACCAGGCTGGGCCTTCTCCTCACAGCACAGGGTGAAATGCAAGGTCCAAGAGCCTATGAATGCACGGCCCTTCCCATACCTCACCTCACTGAAGTCTCACAGCCGTCTTGCAACTTAGCTAAAAAGTTGTTATGCCCATTTTACAGATTTAAAAAAGATCGCTCTGCACATTGGTTGGCTCGCACAGACAGTGGAATTGAACAAGAGTGCACATCTGGATGTTGGGCATGGCTTCTATAACTAAGGAGAACAGTGGCTCGGGTCTTACAAAGAAGATCGTTTCTGCGTTTACTGTTCACATTCTTCAAGGCTGTGCCTATATTTTGAGTGAGAAAGGCTTTCATTCTTGTACAGAGGAAGAGCTTTTTGTGTCTTCACCCTAGATTTGCACCCACGAAGTGGAGGCACAGTGATTCTGAGAGCATCCGGTCCTGCAGCCACAGCTTCCTCGCACAGGCTTCTCCGGCAGGCTCCGAGAGTCAGGTGTCCTCGCCATCCTCGTACGATCCTGGCCCAGAGAAGCCAAAAGATGCAGACAAAAAGCTGGGCCAAAAGCCCAGACAGAAACCTCAGGGCTTTACCTCCGCTCTCCCTTCCCAACCACCTACTGGAGACTCACACTGCGGAGTGTTCACACCAACAGTTGCCACAGTAAATGAGAACCAAATGTACTCCCCAGCCTCGGTGGTGCTGAAGCAGGGTGGCGGGAGGGAGTCTCGTGCTTGTGGTACATGCTGTGGCCTCTGCCCCCAGCCTGAGGGAGGGTCCAGAGGAAAACGGGTGCTGTCTCCGTGCAATTCCCAGGTCGGGAGGTTGGCTGGGGAGCTGTGCCCTCCTCACCTTTACCTCTACAGCCACTGCAGCGCTCCGTTAGCACTGCTCTGCCCTGTGATTATAAAATTAAAAACAATTGAAAGAATGCCCAATTTAGCCGAAACCTGTTTGGCTCAGTGGATAGAGCATGGGCCTGCTGACTGAGGGGTCCCAGGTTCAATTCCGGTCAAGGGCATGTATTATACCTTGGTTGCGGGCACATCTCTAGTGGGGGGGAGGGGGGAGTGCAGGAGGCAGCTGGTCGATGTCTCTCTTTCATCAATGTTTCTAGCTTTCTGTCCCTCTCCCTTCCTCTCTGTAAAAAAATCAATAAAACATATTTAAAAAAGAATGCCCAATTTAAAGAATCTCTGTAGACAAGGGAGATGGGTCTGGAATTTTATGTTTTTAATAAGAAAAAAATTTTTTTAGAGACTAAGATAGTGTAATAGACCTGCTGGAACTTTTAGAAGAATTGAGCCTGCTTGCTTAGGTATTAGAAACTCCAATGAGATTATTTACCTGTCCAGTATAGGAATTCATTTGCATGTTGACTTTAAGAGATCCATGACTGGATTATATAAACAGTGACTTAGTAGGTCCCACTGCCGTTGTATTTTGAGCCACTATTATTTGCATTAAACACACAAAATGTGTTCTATTGGATTCATTTTGACTGTGTCAATATTGACTGTGTCTGGTTTTGAATTTGTTTCTCATTAGCCGCTATATTGTCTGGAAGAACAGCTACGTTTTTTTCTCTCTGTGGTTTGTATTGCTATGGGTCAGCAAAGCCTGCTCTTTGGCTGAGAATCTATAATAATAAAAGCGTAGTATGCTAATGAGACCGGACAGCTGAACGACCTTCCCGATGAAGCCAGGGCTATGAGGGTGGGGCCCCTTGCTTGAATTTCATGCATCGGCTTCTAGTTTCTTTATAAAATTTCAAGTGTACAGAGGCTAGTAACTCAATGAACCCGTTCTCTGCTCATTCAGGTAGCTGTGCCTAGCAGAGATTTTTATTAAACGCTTTTTGCTAATAGTCACTGGCTTATCACTGAGGGGAGGAGTTTGGCCCCTAACTTCTCCTATTTGTTAATTACATTTCTTCATCCATTTCACTCAGAGTGATTCTTCGACATGAAACCCTCCAACCTCTGCCCAGTTGATAGTTGCGGTTAACCCAGACAAGAAGACTGTGGGGAGTCCGAGGTGGCTGGCAGGGCTGAGACCACAGTGGGGACATGAGGGTTGATTTCACTGGGGAAAAACCACCATAAATGTTCACACAGTTGTGCTTGGATTTGGATATGGCTACTATAAAGTTTGCCTTGTTGGAACACTTGCAGCAGCTGCTCGTAACTTCCCTGGCCCCGTAACCAACCCCGTCGTGGGCTGTGGTGGGTTGGGACGGTCGGGAGATCGGCATTGTCTTTTTTCTCCTGGGAGGCTTTTGAGCGCCATTGGAAAGCCCAACTTCTCCTGCCCTGGCACGGAACATGTACAAAGTGCCTGCATGGCAAATGCTCACTTCTGCATCATTTGTTCTACATACTTTGCTTAGAAATAGAGCAGTCAGTATCATACATGACCTGGGATTTCAGGCCTGCTCTAAAATACGTTTCTTTAAAAAGTATGTTTTTATTTATTTCAGAGAGGAAGGAGGAGGGAAAGAGAGGGAGAAACATCAATAATGAGAGAGAATCATTGACCGGCTGCCTCTTGCACTCCCCCTACTAGGGATGGAGCCTGCCACCCGGGCATGTGCCCTTGACCGGAATCGACCCCAACACTCTTCGTTCTGCAGGCTGATGCTCTATCTACTGAGCAAAACCAGCTAGGGTCTAAATACGTTTAAAATCCTACAAATAAGTTTTCCTAGTGATCATTGTAACTCCAAGCCTGGAAGCCAGTGGTGCTGAGGCCAGAGCAGGCTGGGGTGGGGAAGGTGGGACTGGGGCCTGAGGAGGAAGGCGTGGCCTTGCTGGCGAAGAGCAGGGCTGCTGGGGCCTGGGCTCAGCCTCGGAGACGGTGGGAGAAGCAGGGGCTGCGACCACGATGAGAAATAGCAGTCGAAACTGTACCGTGGCTTAGCACTTTCTGTTCTTAAAGTGTTAAGGCTCCTCCCACGTCTGACTTAATCTACAGGAAAGAATGATCCGAGATTAATACATAGATTACAAATCCCTTATAAATAGACAAATGCTTTAAAAACTACTACGTAAATGTCCATCCAATACTGATCTCATGTATCACCTCCCCCTCCCTCCCAACCCAGCTGCCCACTAGCAGAAGGCAGTGGCAGAGGGAGGCCAGGGGCAGAGTGGGAACCACACAGAGTGGTCTGGCTTTCTCCCACTATCCCCATCTGTCAGTGGAATCATGTGGCTGCTGCTCTGATGGCCTATTATTACAGAGTGACATAGCCTCAGCACACAGTAGGGCCCTAATACATGTTGTTTGTCAGGGAGCTTTCTTCCTCTCTCCCGGAATTGACCTGCAGCAGGACGTGTGCGGGTGCTCTCGCCGCTGTCAGTGAGCACGCTCAGGGTGGTGCTCCAGAGAGTGCTTTCCTCCTGGCAGGCGGCTTAAGGGAGACTTCAGGGCTCCTCTGGGGACGGAGGTCGCATCACAAAGGCTTTCAGGGGAGATCAAGACAAAGCTTGCTCATGTGCCTCCGTGGCCGCACACGTCTGCAGGGGAGAAGGCAGGCGTGGACGTGACACTTCCAGATCTTTCTCCCGGAGGCAGAGATGGAGAGCAGTGCTGTGCTTACAGAAGTGAAGGCAGAGCGAGCTTAAGCAGATGTCTCCAGGTCGCAGACAGGTGGGTGCGCCCACACTCCTGTCATCCTGATCGGCACCCCTCACCCTTGGACCTGAGTCGTTGCCGTGGTCTGTGGCTGCCCGGCCGCCGCGGTGCTCAGTGAGGGCGGAAAGTCCGCAGGCCCCGTTCATCCCACTTTATCATTTCCACGTGATGTGATCCTTGCAAACCTGAGTTGTAAGTAAGCATCTGAGAAAGCTGCTTCACTAACCACAAATCAGTCACCAGCTAACAAACCAACACTCCGGATGGAGGAGGGAAGATGAGAAACTGGTGCGCAGCCGCTGAAGCGAGGCTGTGAGAGGGCCTAGGGCCAGAGCGTTCCTGCCGCTTCCCGCCCGCTCCTCCACCTTCTTCTTCCAGTCCCTCTCAGCGCTTCCAGCAAGTGGACTTTCCTGCTCTCGTCCGCCCCTCCTGGAGGGACAGTGAGCACAGGCTTGCTCTCTGGCTTTGCCCACGGTCTGGCCTGCACAGGGTCCGCCCTGCGGCTTGGGCATCACCACAACAGCAGTCCCATCCTCTCAGATCCCATTCTCCCAGAATCGCCAGCACACCCTGTCTGTCCCCACGAAGGAGAGCATTCCCTTTCGGCTGCACCCTCTCCCTCCCCACTGTCCCCCCCCCCCCCCCCCCCCCGGGACCCTTTCTGGAGAGGGCCGCTGGCCCAGGCCAGGAAAGTGCCAGTTGGTGAAGTTTCCACACACTTGGCTGGGGGCTAAGCCCCTGCTTTGAGCAGCAGCACAGCTCCTGGCATCTGAGAGTTACTTGTGCAGTGGGGTCAGCCCCCGGGGGGGGGGGGGGGGTGAAAGCGCCATCCTAGAGAAGCAGGGGCCTTGGTGATTTCACAGCAACTCGTGAAAGAGAAGAATTCCCAGAGGCAAAGCCATAAAGCAAATCCTCCCGCCAAGACCGAGCCCTGGATTCCAAGAGGAGCGTGTGGTATTTCCTGTTTCTGGAAAGCCGAGGAGAATGCAGCTCTGTCTGACAGAGGGCGAGCAGAGCCAGATGTGGCTGGCGGAGATCTGGGGGCGGTGCTCCCCCCCCGGGTGGCGTCTGTCAGTCACACTCACACAGCTGTCTGAGGCCCTGGGAGCTGCTTTCTCTGGCGGGGAAAAGAAAGGCCGAGCAGAGGCGCGTTGTTTATGTGTGCAGGGACTGCTGGGCCCGGGACCTTATTTTGGTTTGTAGAGCTGGTGACAGCAATTTAAAACACTGTTTATGTTCCTTTGACATACTGTGTCCAAATCACATATTCAAGGGATGTTCAGTATTTAACCAGGGACAGTCCCATTCTAACGGGTGTTGTTAACAGCACTGAGAGCCCGTGACAGGCGATCTGGTGGTAGTTCTCTTTGTCCACACCAATTAGAATTCTTGTGAAAATTGGACTTTCTGTTTAAAGAAGCCTCTGCTAATCGGGAGTGATTATTACTTGCTTTATCTTTCGATACCCCCCACCTTGAATCTCCTACTTGGTTCACAATGGTTTGCTCTTCGTTGCTTCATTTCCTTTTGTACTTTCTTAATTTTGCATTTCACTGTTGTTTTTTGTTTTGTTTGTTTTTTTAATCTCAAGCTCGCCTCTCTCCTCTCTGTCCTGAAAATACCAGCCATACATTAATGCCTGCTTCAGACCTCACCCCATTTACAAAGGTGACCTGGATGGTCCCAGTCCCCCTGCTCAGGCTCTCCTCCTGGGAGCCTCTCTGATGCCTACCCTGTCATCCGAATGGCTCTGCTCCTCAACTGCCCCTGGTTCCTGGCAGTGTCTTATGATATTCCACCCACGTTCATGCTGCTGCCATGTGGAGGGGACGCAGCCACTCCAGGAGGAGGAGGAGGTTAGAGCCTTCAGCCCCGCCCCCCTGACCTCTAGGCTGGAGAGGGGGCTGGAGGGGGACTGAGTCAGGCAGAGGGCCAATGATTCAATCAATCAGCCTTCGTAATGAAACCCCCATCGCCCAGGACACCGAGGCTGGGGGGCTGCCTGACGGGTGGACATGCCCGTGTACTGGGCGGGTGTGTGCCTGACCCTCAGGGACAGAAGCTCCGCACTCAGCCCTCTTCCGGACTCACCCTGCGGGCATCCTCATCTGCCTCTTTGTATTCTTTACTCAGTCCCCGTAGGCACAGCGCCTCCTACATTCTGGGAGTCAGTCCAGGGGATTACTGAACCTGCAGCATGGCCCGGAAACTCTGAATGTGCCGCCAAGTCAGAAGCAGCGGGAAGCCTGGGGCCCCCTGCACCTGGCACCTGAGGTCCGTGCTGGCCCTTTAACCTGTGGGATCTGACCCGAACTCCAGGTAGTTAGTTTCAGAATTGAGTTGAGTTGCAGGACACTGAGTTGATGTCAGCAAATTGGTTTCAGAACTCAGTATTGGGTGAATTTAAGAACACATGTTTTGCATGTTTTTATCTTATTTATAGTGTTGTTAGCATAGAGCAGAAATGACATCACCATCTCAAGACGAAGAGAGAATTTATACTTGGTGATGGGGACCTTATCAGTCAGCCTGCAACGTGGATTGACGGTCGGTGAAGGAATCAACAGGTGTTAGGACGTGCATCCCATCGGCCAGGTGGACTGTTGGCTCTTGGGAGGCAAGTCCACATTTTCTAAATTTTCGTATTTCAAATAATGCACAATGAATTGCCCTAAAAACCCTAGGAACTAATGACCTGTTTTATGGTTAAAGTAATAATGTGCAAATAAATAACTACTTATCGATGATGATATGCACTTTGCATTTCATGCCGATTTAATAGCCTTATCTCCCCGAACATTCCTTTAATGCTCCTTTATCTCCTTACATCACAAGCAGGCAAAGCCAAGCTGTGGGTCACCATCTTCCCCAGGCCTCAGAGCAAGTGAGGCTCCGACCTGAGGTTAGAAGCCGTCCCGCCTGGGTGTCCACGCCCGTCCCTCCACTCACCACAGCCTCCTCGGGCTCCGAGGGCTGCTGGCCATGTCCGGGTGCAGCCACCCTGTGGACGAGGCCAAACAGCGAGGCTGTCTCTGAAGCTCAGTCAGTTTCTATTCTGCAAGGGGTGCTTGTCACTGTCTCAAAATCGCTCCGGCAGCCTGGGCTTACACTAACAGTTACCCAGTGCTTTGTGACGGATTGAGTCAGTGAATTATTTAAACTGATAGGAAAGGTTAAGAATTTAACAACGTGAGATATACACGCCTAAAAAGGATAAGAAATAGATTTGAAGAGTTGGCTAAAATGGAAACGAGAAACATTTTTTAAAAAAAACAAACCTCAGGAGTGTGGAAGCGGCTGTACTGCGTATCCAGCAGGTTAAAGTGTAATCCCCCCTGGGCTGTGGCTGGGCCCGCTCTTGGCGTCTTCTTCGGGCTGTAAATCAGAGCCGCAGCAGGATTCGCAGACGGAGGACTTGCTAATGGCGATGGGGACGCCAGCCAACAATTTTTTTCAGACGGGGGAACAGAGAGAACAATCTCCTTCCATTTGATCCGGTTTAATGTTACTCTGCAGAAGCAAATGCTCACCCTTCCAACCACCGAACTTTTACTTTATTTCTGACAGAATGTCTGGAGTTGACACAAATGGAGGCAGGGGGTAGCCGTCACGGTAACCGCCTGATTGCCAGCCTGTGATCAGGCCCTTTAAGAGCTTTCAACTCCCCTCAAACACGTGGAGGGGACGTGCAGGTTGGTTCAGCCCGGTGCCCAGGACTTCAGGGACCCAGTGATAGGCGTGGCCTGATCGGCTGGTTCCCCACACGTTTCCCCGAACATCCTGACCGACCACGCTGCGAACAAATGCGCAGGAACGGCCGTAGCCATGACTTGGGACCCTTTCTCAGTGAGACAGAGCAGGCGACGCGATGGCCGCCGTGCAGCGAAGAGAGGCCCCTGGCGGCTCCTGGCGGCTCCCGACGGACAGCGACGCGCCTCCGGACCCGGGCGCCGGTGCCATACAAGCTCCCGTGTGCCCTGCACGTGCCCTTGGACGGGGACACCTGCCCTACGACTTCCCGGGAGAAGGCTGCAGGCGTGGCCTGGCGCGCGTTGTTGCAACGATTAACTCCAGGGGAGGCCAGGGGCTCTCCTTTGAAAGTCACGTAGAGTAAATGCAAGAAGCTTCTGGAAAGTCAGAGCCTATCTGAGCTGGTCTAGACTTCCTGAAATAGGGCCGATCTGGCCAGACGGTCTCCGTACAGGGAAGCTTTTCTCTGCGGCAGGAGATGGAGCTGCCATGGGATTAGCCTCTCCCTAGGGTCAGCAGGGCGTGCGCTCGTCACCAGGTGTCCATTCCTCCGCCGCCATGTGCTAGGAATGGGTCAAGTTGGGAATTTTCTCTGTCGTGTTTGTAAAATGTAGCAACCGCGCATCTTAGTTAATATTTAATAATCAGATGAATAAAGCTCCTTGTGTTTAGTATTTGGCACCGTCTCGGGAACCTGGAAAGTGGTCAAATAACAGCCAGTGTCAATAGTGCTTTCTCTGGGTGTCTTGTGTCGATAACGCTCATTGTCACAGACAGTGTGAGACCCGCTTTCTCACCTTACAGATGAAGAAGCCGAGGCACACGCAGCCGAGCAACTCATCCGAGGCCTCAGGGCCAGCAAGAAGCAGGCCACCTCCACACGCGGCAGCCAGGCCCCTGGCTCGGGTCCAAGCACAGCCGCTATTTGCTGCTGCTCGCACGTGAATCAGCGAGAGGCGTCCCCACTGTTGTTCCCTTTCCCGTAAGTCCTTCCAGCGCCGTGACACAGACACGGCCTCCGTAACCCTCAGGGGGTGTCCCAGGACCAGCCCCGCCGCTCCTCCTGCTGAATCGTAATGTAAATATCTGTGTTTTCTGATGGTTCTCGAGATGTCCTCGTCAGAAAACACAGATATTTACATTACGATTCCTAACAGTAGCAACATTACAGTTATGAAGTAGCAACGAAAATCATTTTATGGTTGGGGGGTCACCACAACATGAGGAGCTGTCTTAAAGGGTCGAGGCATTAGAAACGTTGAGAAGCACTGATCTAGAGCCTTCATTTCCTAAATTATAAAATGACGCATTCAGATGGGCCCATTTCTGTGCATTTCCCTACCTAGGATTTTACAGTAGTCCGCCGACCCGAACCTCAGTGTTTACTGACGCCTCCTATGTGCCCTTTGCTGGAGGCGTAAAGAGAATTGACTACAGAGAAGCTAGGATTCCAGCCACGAAGACCCTGCGCAGAGAGCCAGGATGCCCGGGGCCTGCGTGAGCTGCGGAGCCCGGGTTCCAGTGAGCCTTTCCTTCCCTGTCTGTGCAGTGCCTTCAACACACGATCTGCCTGAACTTTAATCCCCTCGTCTGTGAAATGGGCTGGATAGCATTTTCCTTATAAGATTTGGATCGTTGCCGAAACTCATAAATGTCATTGAAAGTCTTCAACAAATGCTTTGAGTAAATACATTTCTAAAACCTATGTCAGCAGGAAAAAACTATCATGTGGTGAAAATTTAAAACGTGCGTGGGGAATCATGGGCTAATTGAATCCTGTCTTCTAAATCAACTAAGGGGTTTCGTTCCAAAACGCACTGCACACTTAAGGATTTAACATGTAGACCTCACACCCAGTTTCACAGCGAGGGCCTCTGGCTCCTACCGGACACGCCTCAGCGTGGTGCTTGTGCTCACAGGTGGAGGGAGGAGGGGGAGCATGTCTCTGTGGATGTGGCTGCTGGATGATGGCTGTCTGCTCGCTCAAAACCCAAATCCCGTGAAAGGCAGCAATGCGTAGATAAGCAGAACAACCACAAAGGGGTGTTTCCAGGAGTGAAGGTTGGGTGGGGGAGGGGGCTCGTCTGTCCCATTCCTGGCAATTTCCTCCCTGGAGAGGGGCTCCCCAGCGGACCCGTCTGCTCTCCCTTCTCCCTGTGCTGGCTCCCAGCGGGAGGGCAGGCCTTCCCTGGCAGGTGAGGCCAAAGGCAGAGCCAGTGGACAGCGCTCTGCTCTGCTCTTTGCGTGTGCTGGCAGTGGGCAGCGAGGGCTCGGCCTCTGGGGTTTGATTACAGAGACTGGTCTGCTCCCAAAAATGGAGGTGCTGGGGGGCCCAGCATCCTCCCCCGCACAGAGAGAGGGAACCCCTCATTCTAGGGGGGAAGGGGGGAGGTGAGCTGTATTGTGATGCCTACTTTCCCATGGATGTGTCGAGTCAAATCCTCCAATAACATCCTTATTGGTAACGGATGTTCCATTGTGGCCTCCATCTGCCTAACTTCTCTACATTTTAATGTATTTGGAATTCAAGGGAGGGAAAGAGGCCTTGTCACTGAGAGACCTTCATATCAGACTTTCTGGAAGTAGGAGACCTCCCCCAGGCCTCTGGGTTCCCGCCACAGACCGGTTTCTGTTGACTCCCCACGGCACCTGCGTTCACCGGCCCCTGTAGGTGCCCCTGAGGGTGCTGTGGACTGGCACAGCGGATTCCCACAGGGATGCTGAATACTCTGGACTGGGGCAATGAGTGGGAAGAATTTAACTCAAGAGATGCCAATGAACACTCTCACAATTACAAACAGACAACTTTAATCTATGTCTTTGATGTCAAAGGGTCTCATTATACTACTGGTATCACCACCAGGCATCTGATAAGAATAAAATGCATATCAAAATCAAGCACATGTCTAGGCAGCATGAGAAGCAAGCCATTTATTCAGTTTATAAGTAAAGAAAAAATGAGGGGTAAGGGTGCCTTCACTCAGGCGGCCCATTGCTGGTCCAGCGGGTGCAGGGGCGGCTCCTGGGTGTTCGGCCAGGCCCGGACTCTGGTGTCCTCTGGACTGCCATGCAGCACGGCTCCCACTGACCCCTTCTCACGTCAGGCCCCACGGGAGCGCTCTCTGCTCAGCTCCATTCAGCATGTGGTTATTTGACTCCAACTTTCCATTTGCCACATTCGGTGTGCTGTTTGGGCAAAAGAGTAAAATGCTGGAAAACACGGATCCACTCTCATGAAGAGCGATGGAAAGAACCCAATTATATTTGTTAGTTAAATGTGTAGTTGTTAGCAAAAAATATTTTCTCAAAATAGAAGTGCCATTATCTAAATACATATATACACTCTTATTTTTATTGCTTTGTTTTTGATAACGGGAAAGAATCCTGAAAGTCCACAGAGATGGATTCGTAAATTATTGTATGTCCATTCTATGAAATACTACCAGTGAATTGATAAAATGAGGTGGATCTATATAAAAGGAATTGGGGAAATGTAATGATGTGTTGTTGAAGGAGTTATGTGTATGCTTCTATTTTTGTAAAAGCAGCAATAGTAGCAATAGGATTTATATGTATTCTGCATCTGTGGGTTTAAGGGAAGGACCATGTAAGGGAGGCCATGCCAAATTTGTGACAGTGGCTACATCAGTTGGGCAAACTTAGAATTGAGATGCAGACAAGTAGCATCTGAAATAAAAGCTGGTGAAAAAATACACAATGATAAGTAGACAAAAATCTGGATTTCATTTCAACTGATGACAATAAACAGGAATATTATGGAGATGGAAGTTCAGGATGTTAACAATATTTGCCTCAGGGCAGAACAATTGTCAAAGTAAATTTCCTCCCTCCCTCTGGACACTCTTCTGCACTTTCTGTGTATTCTACAGAAGCATGCATGAATGTAACTATCAGGGAAAAGTGAAACTTATAAAGAAGATGTCTGTGCCCTTTGACTTGTTAATTTTACTCTTAAGTTTCTTTTTTAAAAATAGAACGTACTAGAAGAATCCAAATAAAATGATTTATTTTAAAGTCACTATAAGGCAAGACTATGTCCTTGTCCCAGGAACAGTGTTCTGAAACAGCCTGTGGAACTCCTGTGGGGTTTCCCAGTGCATCCAGCATCGCTCCTACTGAACAAAGTTTGACTTTCATCTCATCCTGACGTGCTGACCACATCCCAGTCATTCTGGTAAGACCCTTCCCATGCTGATCTGTGGTATCATGATGCAAATTCACAGGAAAACCCCTGCATCTCTCAGAATTCCCCCTGTAGCTATTAACTACTTAACAAGAGCATTCTCTAAAGCCAATCCAAAAATAATAAATAGAAAGCTTCTTATGTAGAAATTTATATTCTCCAACCCAAGGAGCTTAAAGCATAAGTAACTGATTACACGTGTCGCGAGAAGTGTGAGAGTAACGCAGACAGTCTGTGTGCACACATGATTGGTTGCCCACCATGGCTGTGGTCTCTGTTTGGGATGAGTGATGGCAAACTAAACGGAAATGACTCAGGTGGCTGATGGTTGCCCATGAGGCATTGGGCCGGGCACCTGGAAGCAGGGATGGAGAGGAAGAAATACACAGGGAAGTGCAAGCTTAGTTCCTCCCTGGGAAGCCTGTGCTGTTAAAATTGGACGTGCACCAGGAAGATCTGAGATGGAGTGAGGTCACTCCCACGTTCTAGAACATTCACATGTCAGTTAACTCCTGAGCAGTTATCTCTGATTTGATCTTTGCTGAATGGAAAAAAACAATAAAAAGCATGCAAGTGCTCTACAAAGTTACTGTGAGGATGGGAGGAGGTAATGTGCACAGAACTATTCTTTTATGAAGTTGAATGTATTAATAATCAATGACATGCCTATATCCTTTGGGACACATAGTAAAGTGTCTTCCACTTGGTTATCATCCATTAAATAATTCTTAAAGTTATCTGTGAGTGGGCATATGTTTATGATGAAACAATGCGTTCGTTTTGGCAGGCATTTTCATTGAAAAACCCAGGCTCCCTGGTGACGTAAAGCCAGAAGACAGTTGTCACACTTTGCATAGGCACGGAGCACTGAACTGCATGCAGGCCTGTGGCGGGTAGAATTCCGTGTGGTCACGTGACTAAGCTTCTGCTGGGCCTGTGGTTCCTCATCTGCTCTGTCCTGGAGCACCAACTACCCGGTTCGGTGTGACTCGTTGTTTCAGTTATTCAGAACTGATTGTGAGGACACTCCTGAGAACTGATTATGTCTTAGACACATGGGACGGTGTCCGCGTGTGCTGACACCCCGGTGAGAAACGCAGACACACTCCTGACATTGTGGAGGTCACAGCAGCATGTAGGAGCCAGGCAATCGTCACACAAACCATGGTAACCATGGCAATTGCTTGGAAAGAGAGACTTGTAATCCCACAGAAACCTGTACTTTCTATGCTTGATTTAGCCAGAGGGGACGGGAGAGACTTCGGGCAGTGGCCAGAATGTGAAGAGAGAGAACATTCCAGGCAGAGGCGGCAGCTTGTGCAAAGGCCCTGGGGCAAGTGGGGGCTTGGCAGTGTGAGTTAGTGAAGGGAGGCTAGGTGGCTGAATTTCGGGGCTCCGGGCTAGGGCTGAGAGGTCCAGGGGAGCTGAAACCAGGCCAGACTTGAACTACAGCAAGGAGACTGCGGCGTTACCGGCGAGCTGTAGGTCGCTAATTAACCGGTGCATCTTGAGCAGTTGGGTATTTTGGAGAAAATATGCTATTCTCATTGTGTTTGGAAGGAGAGGCGAGAGGCAGGCTGGGCTTGCTGTGCTAGTCTTTTTTATTACTGATGAAACAAATGAGCATCAATTAAGCAGCTAAAAACAGTGTCACAGCTTCCATAACTGAGAGGCCCGGGCACAGCATGGCTCCCTGGGACAAGATCTCCATGTGGGTCTCATGAGGTAGGATCTGTGGCAGCTCTGGAGCTGAGGCTCTCTGCCGGCTCAGGGGCCGCTGGCAGGATCACCTTCCTTCTCTCGCTCTGTACCCGGCCTCTCCCATCTTCCATGCCGCCAGGCCCAGTCCTTCTCCCACCTCTAATCTCTGCCCCTTTCTCTCTTACCCCTCTTGCCGTCAGCGGGCCAGCAGCTCTGCCTCTGAGGGTTCATGTGAAGGTCACGGGCTTCCCTGGACAGTCCAGGATCACCCCACTGTCTTAAAGTCCATTTCATCGATAACCTTACATCTGCAAAGGCCCTTCTGCTGTGTAACGTAAGTTATTCACCTGTGCTATCAGTGCAAAGGTCAAAGGAGCCAAATTCTGCCTGCCAGGAGACAGGGGTGCAACGACTAGGTTGAGCAGGAGAGGCTGGTTACCCGGACCACAGGGGTATGAGGAGGCAGAGGAAAGGGCATGCGTTCAAGAGCCTCGGGGATGAAGGAGGGGACGTGGGAAGGGACACTGAGGTCTCCCTCTTGCACAGGCTGACGAATGAGAGCTCACTTTCTCACGAGACAGTTCCCAACACGTCTTCTCCCTGAACCTCCAGTCTTGGCGCCATCCCAAGCCTCTGCCCCGCATTTCACGCCGACTCTGCCTCTTGTTTCTGCACGGAGGCAGCCCTGTGGGGGTGCCCATCACCAGGACGCACACCAGCGGAGGTCTGTCTGTCAGACAGCTGTTCCTGACAACAAACACTCCTCCGAATGGCCCATAGGCACCACACCAGTGGTTCCTGAATTGGAGAGGGAGAGTCCAGCCTCAGAATGAACCAATGCTCACAGCTTGGAGTCCATTTTGATTTTTTTTTTTTTCCCATGCTACCATACTTAGATTTTTCTGGTTCTTTGAGCAGTGGCACAGTATCCTCTTTTTAAATGGGATGCCTTGGTTCATTTAACCTCTTGTTAGCGTTACATAGCGGTCTTCAGGTTTTGCTGTTATAAGCAATGCTCTAACCCACTGGAATGATATGTCTCTGGGACAACTCTCCATGCATGGAATTGCTGGATCAAAATTCACACACATTTAAAATTGTAACATATATATATCCCTAATGTACAAATAGACCGAATGACGGAACCACTGAACAACTGGTCACCATGATGTGTGCTGACCACCAGGGGGGTGTGCGGAACATGGCAGGTGTTGGCTGTGATGGGATGGTGGAGCAGGTGAGCGGGGGTGCCAGACCAAGGGAGGGTGCCCGTCACTGTCATCGGGGCGAGCCTCTGGTGGTTCTTTGCTCCTGCACGCCACGGACCCACCCTGTGCCCATTGTTTCCTCATGCCCACAGTTCCTTTCAAGGTGCACAAATTCATGCACTGGGCCCCTCATTATTATTATAAATCTCTCCTTCGGAATCCTTGTGGCAGTGTGTGCCTTTCCCCGCTCGGTCCAGAGAGGATGTGACTTCAGAGAGAACCAAAGGAAGCCCTGGGGCGGCGGGGGGGGGGGGGGGGGGGGGGGGGCGCGTGCGCGCGCAACATGGCCAAGGCCATCTGTCAGAGCAGTCTGTCTGTCAGAGCTGCCTGTCTGTCAGAGCAGTCTGTCTGTCAGAGCAGTCTGTGTCAGAGCTGCCTGTCTGTCAGAGCTGCCTGTCTGTCAGAGCAGTTGGGAAAATGTAAAATTTCACAAAACACGTGCCCTCTGCTTCCCGCCTGAGTTAGGTTCCGGGACAGAGTGACAGTCCTGGGTGATTCAGAGAAAGGAGCTGAGCCACTTGCTCCAGGACCCCTGGGCCCTTGGGAAGGAGGAGCTCAGTAAAGCGTTAAGGGAAATGGGCTGGGGGGGGGTTTTGGGGTGGGGGGGGGGAGGTTTTTCATATGAGCTGACATTTTGACGAGCAGGATTGGGGAGGAAAGAGTTTTGTGTCCATGGTGAAATGGCACCTTGGAAGTGCAGGACCGTAAGCAGGTTTTGTAGCTTGAGGCATAAGGTCCAGGCCTCGAGGCTGGGATAGGGAGGGGGAGCCATGGGAGAATACACAGGAATTCATCCTCCTCACTAACCGTGCTCATTGCGGGGATGAGTTCAGACAGGAAATGGTGACAAGGCCCATGTCCTGTAGTTCCTCAGCCTTGGTCTCGTGGTGACACAACGGCTGGCCTGCACCTCGGATCCCACATCCACATCCGTCCCGGGCCCTGGAGGACACAGCCTCGCTGCTGCCAGGGCCGCTGGGACAAGCAGGACGAAGGTCCCGGGCTGAGCCGTGGCGATGGGGTGGCTGGGAATCAGCTCTCTCATCACAGACAGGAAACACAGCGGGAGAGAGCAGCAACCCTCCCGGGTGCCGTTCTGAGGGGCCTTCTCTCTGCTGGAATGTGGGCTTGGCAGCCAGCCACTCCTCTCCGCATCGATTACGGAGCGGCTGGGAGGCCTGCTCTTTCCCAGAGAACCTGGACCCACCGGGGGTGTGGGGCGCTGTTTCAGAGCGACAGGCTGATCAGATGAGCACCCCCCCCCCCTCGTGTTTACTCCGCAGCAGCAGGAAGGACAGGGCTGTGCCATCGCTCTCATCTGCACTTCAAAGGAAGACGATAAGCAGGAGCCTTGGCCGGATGTGAGGATGGAGACAAGCTGAAGCCCATGTGATCGCCACGAGTTAGGGAGAATCATAAGGGGTGAACAGAGAGCCCCCCTTTTTAGTTAAAAAAAAAAAGCCATATTTAAATAGAAATGTGTAATTACTATCAAGTTCTTGTGGATTTCGAAACATTCAGTTACGCTGTCAGACAGTCAGCTTGGATATGCTGTAGTTTTCGTGGTTCCACCAGCTTTTCTTAAACACGCAATTATTTTTGTTCTCATCGAAGCAGAGCAGCTGAGATCTGCTCAGCACCCACGTTGCTGGTCTATAAGTTCACATTATTTCACTCTAATTGCTGACGTGTGAGTGTTCAGTAGGGAAACCAAAGGGAACAGAGGACCTCAGAAGAGGAAGTCCGCTATGAATGCTGCTCAGGTCAAATATTGAAAGTAACCTCAGAGTGCTTGGAAATCACTGACCTGGCCTCATTAGTATAATTACTATTCTCTTGTCAAACATCCATAGTATTCTGGGATGAGAGAGAAGGGATTCTTTTCTTAAACTATTGCTTCTGATTTTTACTAAACACTGTCATAAAGCGACGGCTTCCAAGCTATGATTTCCTGTGTGAATATCAGTGGAAGGACTGAAAGTCCAGCTGCCTCCTGGGCATGCTTCAGGGCCGTGCCATGGCCTGTGACGGAGTGGTGTGGCATGGTCACTTAGGAGATCTTCACCGTGTGAGATGCGATCTCCCATTGCCATTCAGGTCAGAAAAAGGGCCGGCACGTTTCCCACTCTCAGCAGCACTCACTGGACCTGAGGTACCAGTGAATCCCCCTGAGTTACTGTAAGCACGGCCACAGGAATGGGGGGGGGGGGAGAAGAACCACAGCACTCAACGGGGACAGACCACTGGTCCTCACCCAGTGCCCCCCGCCCCCCACACACACACGGTGGCAGACACAGAGTGGTTTTAAGGCCTCAGCACCATCCCCGCACCCACAGGACGCTGCGGGAGAGGAAGCAAATCTGTTATTTTTTTGTTGTAAAGAGTCTTCCCCCTTCTGCCCATATGTGCCAATCTGGGCATTGCCCTAAAATGTCAGGCTGTTCACTTCCTGTCCCCCAGGAAGCAGGGGTGTGCACACGTGGATTTGGGGTGCTGTCCAGGGAGAACACAGGATGGGGTGCTTCCGGCTGCCGGCAGATCTGACACCTGGGAGGAGAAGGAGAAGCAAGGGGCCATCTCAGCCCGATGAGGACGAGCGGGAAATCCTGGGACACAGTTCCCGGTTGCAGAGCTCCCTGAGGCAGGAAGGGTGGCGGGGGATCCCCATGGGGTGAGCCCAGGCATGACTGCTGGAGGCTGTCAACCATCTCCACTCCTCGGGCTCCTCCCCCGGGGCCACCACAGCAGCCTGCCGCAGCCTCCTCCCCTGGGGCTACAGAAGGATGAGCACCTGAGCCCCCGGGCTGCAGACCGGGACATGGGCGTCTTTACATGAGCTCAGTGGGCCTCCCAGTCTGCCTTCCAGCCAGAGTGAGTTCCGTCCCTGAGGCCCAGCTGTGCCCAAGCTACACCCAGTAGGTCCTGCCCACCGTGCCCCCTCTCTTAGCATGTTCCCCACCTCCTGGTTTCCTCGCAGACTCCCCAAAGCATCTGTCTCCAGCCATCTACAGAGCACGTGGCTCCTGGCCTGGATTCCATTTTACTTGGCTTTGTGTCTTTTCTTCAAAGTTCTGTCTTATGATCCCTGCCACCATTCCCCGCTGCAGCCAGGAAGCAAACACGCTTGTCTGCATTGCCCAGCACCTCGCGTGAAGATGCTCCAAGCCCACGTGTCGCTGAGAGGAATGTAGCTGAGCCGTCCATCACGGAGCGTCAATCACTTAGCAGTCAATCACATTTGCCCAGAAGACACGAGAATTAAATTCCTGTCATTCAAAGAGCACTTATTCCACCCTTCCCCACGGGCTCCTCTCACGTCGGCATGGAGGTCCCCTCAGAGGCAGACCAAGCGCAATTTCCGGGCGCTCCTGAGGCAGCAGTGGCGGTGGCCGAGGACGAGGTGTTTCCCTCTGGGTTCCAACGAGCAGTGAGGCTCTTCCTTTCCCCATTTTAAGGAACATATTCAAATGCTTTCCAAAATGGGATCCATCTCTCTGTGTCAGCCCTAGACAGCTCAATCGTGGTTCCTGGGCATGTTTCCGTGGTTACATGATGCTTTCTGTGCAATTAAAAAAATGGTAATGTCCATTTCATAGATGTTCCAGAAGATACAAGTGTTCCTGGGTCCATCTCCAGCAAAAAAAGCAAGACTCAGCCTGCACTTAAGGGGCACAAGACGATGGAGGGCAAGGGGGCGTGGTTCTGAGTTCTGGCTGGACTTCCCGGGCAATGAGCTGTACTGGGGAGCGCAGGTGGCGTGGGGGGCGGAGCTGTTGAATAGGGATCCAGACAAGAGTTTTCCACTGAAGAAGGGAGACAAAGGAGCAAATCAAACTTAAGAGAATAGAGGCTCAGGGTGCTACCTGGCTCAATGACTGACTGGGATTAAAATGTATCCAATCGGGCAGCAGAACTTGGACATTGAAGGCAGCATAATGACAAAAACTAATACCTTGTGAGCTTTCTATGCAACGCTTACTGCACAAAGCATTTTCAGGAGTTATCCTGCAAATTAACTTACAATTTCAGGGCATAAGAACTAAGCTTATCATTATTTTATAGCAGAAACCAAGGCTTAGGAAACCTAAAGAGCATCAAGTGATGAACCCAGGGCCCAAACATGCTTGTTTGATGCCAACACTCCTTATCCACGTATTTCTCAAAGACATAATATGGTTTGGGATATGTATTCAATTTGAGAAACATAGAGAAGCACATACAAAAGAGTTAAAATTAACCTTGCTCTTACAATGTAAAGTTATATATATATAGCCAGTGTCCATGAGAGCCAGGATGACCAAATGACCAATCACCATGAGGTGGCATTGACCACCTCTCAACCTCTCAATCCCTCCCCCCATCCTGCCTGTGAGAGGGGCGGGACAAGACTGGGGACTGGTGAGTGTGCTGAACGGCTGACCACTTGGTCCCTAACCCCAAATCCTCAGGTTCCAATGGATCAGCGATGGTGAACAGGGGAATTGGGGTGAGTGGTGGGAGGACCGGGCTGGCTGTCAGTGACTGGCCCAGCACACATGCATGGAGGTGAAGTCACCGACACACACTTTCCCACAGGCCTGAGCCCCTGAGCAGCTGAGGATGAGCTGGTGATCCCAACAGCCTGACAGTCCTGCGGCGAAGGTGGCGTTCATCCTGGCGACTGGCGAACAAGGCCTAGGGACCCTACCTGGGCCTCTAGTGTGACATAACCCTTCAAATAACTCCCCTCCTACTAGCACTGTAGTATGTCCAGGTCCTAGATATGTGGAGTTATTAGTTTAGCATACATAGCTTTTTAGTAATTGTATAATCTCATATATAATATTATGCAACTTTTTATATTAAAAATTTATTACAGCAAATCCTTTCAGAAAGCAATACCTTCCATATTCATGCATACTGTGTTTTTTTTTCCCCTGAGGGAAACAGTACAACAGAGTATGTATGTTTGTGTACATATATGCCTAAATATGTACATGTGATATATGCATATATATGTACACACATATGCCCAGCATATTTACATTTTTAAATGGACACTGCCAATAGGGAGTTACACTGATTTATATTTTTACCAGCATATGGTGTAAGATCTCCCTTTGCTCACAACTTTGTGAAAACTGATTATTATTAATTTTAAACAATGTTGTGATTCTGATAGTGGGAACTATCTCATTTGTTTGCAACATTTCGGTTGTCATTGAGAAACATTTCTTGCATATTTAATGGCCTTAACATAAATATGTTTCCTCCACATGTCACAAAATATACCTTTCCTTAGCTGATACCGGTGCCTACTGTGTGACATGGGAAGTAGGGTGGATGGTGTTGGCGGAAGAATGAATGTGGAGGTGGGTGCTGGCACCGTGGGAGGGGACCTTGGGGCTGTGCAAGGCTATTCCATAGAGCTGTCTCTTAAATATCCCATGATCAAGGCCTTTGGAAAGAAATGCTTGTTTGAAATGGGGACAAAAGAATGTTCCAAAGCACCATGTTTAATCTCTGATCATTTACACTCTCTTATTATGAAGTTGTTTTTTTAAAAAACAAGATATCTGATTCCTAATTTTTAAAACGAGGATGAAATTTCCTTTTCTTTTAAAAAGATATCGTGAACATGGAGGAAAAAAGAAGACATGAGGACACTTTGAACACACATCGTTTCTCCTTAGTATGATAATTACTTTTATTTTCTTTTGTCTGATCCCGAGGATGTCTCTCGGATCTGATGTAACCCATTTCAAACGCACCCACACACTCTTAGAAAAACACTTTGAAGACAGTGACAATAACATCTCTCCGTTCTCTGCGATGGCCATTAATTGCCTTTCAGGCATAAGGAAGGATGTCTTACTCTAATGTCAGGGTTGGGAATTGTGGAGTTGTCTTGTGGTTAAGGACCGGGAGTGGCAGAGTCTTACAAAGAAACGGAAAGCTCTGGAACGTTGCTTCCTTTTGCTTCAGAAAAATCTAAACCTGTTGTCCTTCAGGGCATGACACAAACCACTTCCATTAAATCAGGGTTTTCCGATAATCATCCCCAGGCTCTCCTGACAATCTGACCTATTCCAATCCTGTGGCTGCCCTCCACAAGCCCAGGGCCTGTCAGAGTGGATATTATAAACCAGCTTTAAAAATGCCCATGGCTGTATTAGAACTGTTATCCACAATCCATTAGAAATGATCCCCAAATCTGTGTCTAACCAAGTGCAGTTTTGCTAACCACTATACATGTCTAATAGCCAACAGACCCTATTCATTGTAATTCAAGGTCATGCCTCTGCTGCCGTCATAAATTGCTGGTGAGGTTCTCCGTGTAACACCAGCATAACCTTTAGCTATATTTTGCTGCCAAAACATTGCTACTCCAATTGATGCAATTTTATTCCACACGTGGGCCCCTCTCTGTGAACTGCAGAATTGACCACCTCCGAGCCCTCTCTCCAAATACTGCGATAATTAAAACTCCAAGCCAACGGAGATTCTTAACAGCCGTGCTCATCCCTGTGCACGTCTTTGCGCAGGCAGAGCAAACAGGCTGGGCCGTGTGCAATGGCTGGCCCAGGCTTTATCTGCTCAGCGTTCCAAGGACCCGTTGATGAGCCAGCCATTGTGCTTCACCGGACACCCTTCCCCCCACAGCTTTCCCCCTCAGCAGCGGCAGCCTGGTGGGAAGACCCCGTTTCCAGGATCTCAGAATGGCTGTCCTTAAACTGCCTGAAACAGGGTTCCATCGCAGTCTGTGTGGCCTGTGCAGTGCATGGGCGTTTCCCTGGCCGTTTGTAGGACATCAGCCTTCTCCAGATGCTTGGATCGCACCTGCCAAGTAGAGTTTATATATATATAAATTCATGCATGGATGGGGTCTGGCCAGCGTGGCCAGGGGGAAAGAACATGGGCAGTTGGCCTGCCTGCTGGTTGAACTCCTGGTCAGGGGGACAATTTGCATATTAGCCTTTTATTATATAGGATACACTGAGGGCCAGATGATTATGCATTCAGAGATCATCATCATCTGGCCACTCAGTGTATTTCGGCTGAGCCGTGTCTCCTGCTTTCTGTTTTCACATGTGTGCTATCAGAGAGGGACAGGGAAGTCTAGGCGGCCTAGCCTGCACGGTTCTGAGACTAGAAATTAAGTTTCTGGCAGGAAACCACATGCACTTTGAGATCTGATTCAACATGCAACCAAACCTCCTCCCCTGGGCCTGTAACTACAGTCATTGTGCTCGTTTACCAGCGCCGTGCGCTCTCTCACCCCCTGCCCCCTGGAGGGGGCACAAGGCCGCTTTAGAGTGGCATGGACTGAGCACGTGCCCTCCTGACACACTCTCCCAACACTCACATTCTTTGAGAAAAAACTGAATTTTCCTTTTAATACCCTTCCTGTGGATATAGAGTCAGATTTCATATTTCCTTAATTTAGCTTCCTTGGTCACACCAAAGATGCGATCCAGGAACGAATTCTTTATTTTTAAAAAAAATTTTTTTTAATAAAGTCTTGGAAATTTTGTATTGTCATAGTAGTGCTTTTATTTTATTTATTTATTTATTTATTTATTTTAAAATATATTTTATTGATTTTTTACAGAGAGGAAGAGAGAGGGATAGAGAGTTAGAAACATCGATGAGAGAGAGTCATTGATCAGCTGCCTCTTGCACACTTCCTACTGGGGATGTGCCCGCAACCAAGGTACATGCCCTTGACCGGAATCGAACCCAGGACCTTTCAGTCCATAGGCCGACGCTCTATCCACTGAGCCACACTGGTTTCGGCCGGGAACGAATTCTTTAAAACACAAAGGGCTTACGGCCTTTCACTGTTCCTGTGCTGAAATACGCTAGCAGCGCTGCTCAGGAGGTCTCTGTCTGCTGACCCTAGGGAGCAGTGCATCATCACGGACGTAAGCACAGGGAGACGTGGCTGTGTCTTCACTGGACTGTCCGGGGGGGAGAGGGGGGCCTTGCGGCAGGGGATGGAGGGGGAACACACAGGACTCGATGGAGGATTTCACGAGGACACTGGCCGCTGAGTCAGAGTGGACGGCAGGGAGTGGCCCACAGGTTGGGTTCAGTTTGGTGGGAAATGGACAGTGAGTGTGTTATAGGAGCTGAGGATGGATGGGAGCTCCCGGAAGCCTGCTCTCTGCAGGTGGAGAGATGGGGCGCCTCACAGAGCCACTGTGTCGGGATGGGAGGGGGGAGAGGAGGCGGGGGAGCTCAAACAGGAGCCTGAAACAGAGGCGATAAAAATAGCATTGGACAGAAAACCGCTGGGAGACATTACAGGAAGTTGGTAGCTTACCAGTTATGCCAAAACACAGCCAAAACAACTGCGCCCTGTCTAACACAGGGAAAAGCAGCCAAACCCAGCGGAGCATCATACGGACAAATCCGCCAACGTGCCGGCTGCGTTTCCCAATGTGAGCGATTTGTTTGAATACTACAGACACAAAACTATTTTTCAAGAATTAGGTGTATTGGCTGCAGCAAAGCATGGGGGAGGAATCTAGATTTGATGTCGAAGTTGGTTTCAAATTAGTGGGGACACCAATGCAGTGTGGCCATGTATGACCAGGAGACCCTAAGCAGGAGAAAAAGGACTCAGACTAACACAGGTATGGGAGCCAATGAAAGGATGTCATTGCACATGGTGGCTCATTAAAAACACTACCTTGGCTTAGAAAATGTTGTTATGTTTCTATAAAAGGGAAGCTTATTTAAATATAATGAATCAATAGAGGGCAAATCCAGCTACTTCACTTCCCAGCACCAATTCTGTTCTGGGAAGAAATCACTCTTCGGGTTCTTCTGGAAAAATGATCTTTCTCGAGCCTTCCCAGTAAGATGATGGGGAAAAGCTATGTGTTGAGGTTGATAGCATGACAAAAGAGGAGTTGAGAAAAGCTCTGATGAGGCTCATTCATTGATTCACTTCACACATGTAAATTACACTCCAGTTCGGAAGTATGTGATAAATACTCAGACCTCTTTGAGGTCAGTTGCTGCCTCCATCTTTCTATTCCTCACAGTACTTAGCACCAGTAAATAAGTGTAGCAATGATGGCTATGGCTGAAGGGTTTAGAGAAGCCTCAGTGCGGGGGTGGAGAGGGAGACTGGTCCTTGAGCATATCTAGAAGTTAAAAGAGGTGAGGAGTTAAAGCTGTTAAATTTGGAACATTTGTTTCCTAATCCACATATGGATAGATTGACTTAGACCATTGATTCATCCATTCATTTCATTCATCCCTCCAATTCATCCACCCACTCATCCACCCACCCACCCACCCACTCATCCATCCATCCACCCATCCATCCACCCATTCATCCATTGATTCCCATCCATCTCTCCCTGCTTCCATCCATCCACCCAATAATTCATTTAGAACGCACTCTGTTCTAGGCATTGTGCCATATCCTAAACATGTGTTACAACATAAAATATTTAGTCTCCACCCTAATGGAACTTAGAATCCAATAGGAAGAGACAAATAAGAAACAAACAGAGGAATCAAGAAAAACAAAATGAATCCAATCTTTTCTTGCGATAGAACTCTTAAGATCTATGCTTTGGGCAACCTTTAAATATATAATACAGTATTGTCAACTGTAGTCACCATGCTGTACATCACAGCCCCAGGATGTACATCTAACTGGAAATGTGTACAAAAAGTGTGTAACTATGTACGTTGACAGATGTTAACTGGACTTACTGTGGTGATCCTTTCATAGTATACGCATATATCCAATGATTATGCTGTGCACCCGAAACTACTACCGTGTTCCATGAAAAAGAAAACATCCAGGTTGCTCTGATAGGAGGTAATGAGAGGTGGGTTGACCGTGTGGCAGGGAAGTCCTTCGGTGACTTTGGTGCGGGAAGGAGGGCTGTCGGTGGCTGCACGTCCCAGGCAGAGGGAACTGCCTGCAGGCACCGTGAGGTGGGAACCATCCCGGTTCTCTTGGGAACCAAAGGGAAGGCTTGTAACTGAGTTTTTGAGTTTGGTTTGGAATAAAAATGAGGTATCGGAGTGGAGCTGGAGGAAATGGACAGCCTAAACGGGAGAGAAGTGTCCTGCTCACCGAGTCATAAAGATGCTGGGCCACCCACGGCGGCGAGGGAGGAGACAAATCAGAGGAGAGTGGCTCAGTGAGCAATCTGAGTCCCCGTGGCGATAAGGAGCTACAAAGCTGTCACAATCTGAGGGGTTGATAACAGGCTTAAAAGGGGAAGTCAGAGAAGGCACTGGGGCAGGCAGCGGCGGCACAGCCGAGTGAGAGCCTTTGAAGAGAGCACGTGCCAAAGCCCTGCTCTGAGGGTCCGGGCAGCTTTCTTTCCCGGGCAGCACAAGAGCTGGGAGCCTCTGGCCCCTCTGCCCCAGGGCAGGCCCCTCCGCGGGCCTCACTGCTGCAGTGGCAGTCCATGTTCGGGGAAGCCCAGGTCGTCCGGGCATGCTGCCTCTCCTGTCACCCCCGCCTCTCTGCACCGCTATGTGCACCCTCTCTTCGCACCCCAGCGGCCTGCCTCCTCCGTCCTGAGCTGGGCGCTGGAAGCGGGGAGGGGCCCCAAACTGCCACGCGCAGGAAGCCAGTGTGGCCCGCGGGCTGGCCCGGGAAGTGGGGGCTGCGATGAGAGCGAGGGCACGGATCGCTGAGGAGCAAGGGCACACCAGCCACTCGCCCTGAGTTCCTGCCGGGGCGCGGGGCCCCGCGCCTGCTTCCTGACATGGGTGCAGATGTTTGGCTCAGAGCGTGAGCTCTGGTGTGGGCCAGAGCCAAGATCAGCGTGAAGTGGAGATCGGCTGTCACAGGCAGAGAGACGCGGCTGAGCTGCAATTACAGACGAGCCGAGAGGTCCCCCACTTGCTCTCTCCAGAGAAACTCGGTGCATAGCACAGACAAACGTGCCTTCTTTTAGAAATCAGTCGCCCGAGAATCAGACTAATGGAGCGTCTATCATATACCAGCGCTTGGCTGATGTCATTCCTACAGGGCCCTTTGCCCTGAGTCTAACTTTCCCCATTTTGCCCACAAGGGTGAGGGACAGCGGCGGTGTGAACGCAGGACTCTGCCCACAGGCCTGGGCCGCCTCCTGAGGCACCAGGCCCACTCGTCCTGTCCGCCCAGAGCTAGCTGGCGGAGGGCAGGGACACTGATGTAGGAGTGTCCCCAAGACGAATGCCCTGTGTCTCCAGCCCTGTCCATGGTGAAGAACTGCCCATTCCCCCCACTCCCCTTCCCTCCCCTCCCCGGGTCTCTCATCATAGCACAGGCTGCCCTCCACCCAGCCTGGCGCTGCAGCCAGAAGCAGAAATGCCAGGGGCTTGGGAGTGGCAGGGAGTGTCTCAGTCGGATCCACAACCCAAGTCTCTTGTCAGAGAACAAGGAGGTTTCGCCATTGAGGAGCCTCAGTTTGAATCAAAGGGCTGCGAATCAGGCTGTATTAATAAGAAATTTATTCCTAATTTGATTTAAATTTCTCTCTGTGTGTGTGTGTGTGTGTGTGTGTGTGTGCTTACCCCATCAAATATCCTGCCTAAACTATTATGTAAAAAAAAGTTAAAAATAAGTGGGTCACGTTTTTGAAGTTGAAAAATAAACCCGAAAAGCACAAAGGGGAAGTGAAGTGCTCTGAGCGCCCGGAAGGCCTGTGTGCAGACCCGCTTGCGTTTCTCCAGACCCCACACCGCGCCCAGTCACTAACAGTCTCCAATCAGCACCGAGAGCCGTGCAGAGCCGCAGTGTTTCCCAAACTTTTTAAAAATATATTTTATTGATTTTGTACAGAGAGGAAGGGAGAGAGGTAGAGTGTTAGAACGTAGAATTAGGTGCAGCTAAGCACTGTGCAGTGCATATCCCCACCAAATTCCAGTGCAATGCGTACGCCCACCAAACTCTTCCCGTACCCCTGGGGGTACGCGTACCACACTTTGGAAACACTGTAGAGGCCAGGATGGCGGTGCCCCTGCTGCTGTGTCCCTGTGCGTGGCTAACAGGCCAGAATGGGCATGCTGCATGCCCCTGCGGTGCTGTGCCTGTCCAAATCCCGCACAGAGCTAGCACCTGAGTCAGGGGCTTCGAGATGGAGGGGGTCACCCGTCTCCTCCTGCCAGGAGGCAGGACCCTGGGGCCAGGAGCCCCGCCCCTCCTTCTACGGGGCCGCCATTGTCAGCCATGAATAGGCCACTAGTTATTATGTTTTGTCTGAATAATGAACATGGAGAATGATCTCCCTCTGTTTTGATGCACATCAACAACAATCAGATGCAATCTGGGAAGGCCACTGGAGGAGGTGTTACAAACCCTCTAAAAGGAACCAAGTTTAAAGTGATAATTTTACTGCTTCTTTTTTAAAATGATGATGCAGTTTCCTATTAATAGAGAGATACTATGAAACAGGCAAAGATCCTTCAAGAGCGTTCCAATTCGTTCCGTAAAAATGGGGAAGTGTTTGGTGGAAGATAGCGGGACCGGAAGTCGGACAGCTGGGGATGAGAATGTGAAACTAGCTTTTTCGGAGTCCCGGGCCTCTGCCCCACTCCCCCACCCCCACCCTCTTTCCCCTCTGATGCCTTCACCCTTCAGCAGGCGCATGAAGGAAGCGGGGAGGGGAGAGAATCGGCAGGACCCGGTGGCCAATGAGCAGGGCGCCTGCTGGATGGTCAGGAATGACTAATCTTCATGACCTTTCTCTTCATTATTGACTCATAACAGTGGGGAAGTCAAGCCAGTCCTGCTGCTGTCAGTGGCAACAATCCCTCCCACCCCAGACCCACTCTGGCTTCTGATGCCCGGCGGCAGCCCCAACCCAGCTTCCTTCACTTGCCCTGGGAAATGTGCTTACCCCCAAGGGGAAATGCCGCCCGGTCACTCTGGGGCCTGAGCTGGGGGCTGCTGTGCATTTGGGGGTGATGGTGGAGCTGGGGAGGAGAGCCACATCCAGGCAGCTCTGAGGGCACCAGGCTTCGCCAGGACAGCTTTCTGTGGTCGAGGGGACCCGGCATGGAGGTGTGGCAGCAGGTGCCTGGGAAGGGGAAGTGAGTAGGGCAGGGGGTGAGAGGCAGGTAACACTGAAGAAGAGAGGTGCTCTCCCTTGATGATTCCTCCTCATCTCCGCAGAGGGGGTCATAGTGAGCACACGGTCTGGAGCAGAAGTCCTGTGACATCCACCCTCCACCCTCAGAAAGGGCATCCCTTCCCCTGGGACATGGCTCACCCCAACGCTGTGGGCAATCCCAGGCTCCACGCCACGCACTGGGACATGGCTCACCCCAACGCTGTGGGCAATCCCAGGCTCCATGCCACCCACTGCGCATTCTCGTGCCCAGGCCCTCACTGCCCAATCAGCCGCTCCATAAATGTGCCTGTACATCTGTCTTCCCTCACCTGCACTGTCCCTCCTCTAAGGAGCGGAGAAGATGCATCTTAACATCATTAAATTAGTTAGGATGCAACCGAGAATAGGCCCCTTTGAACGTTAGAGACTGTACTTTCTCCGTTAGGGGCATAGCCACTGAAAACCTCCCCGGTGCTGCCATTTCCGACACGTGGAGGGAAGCGAAGCCATTCCAAGACCAACACAAAGTGAATCGCCTCGAACAGGATGGACGAAGCCCAATCAGAGCTACAGTGGGCCACGTCGCAGTGACTGCACGATTCTGTAAGCGGCTTGTGTCTGGTTGTTAAACATATCACAGACTTTTCCCTGTGAGAGTGGGATGGGCGCTGTCGGACGTGTGTGGAGTTAAAGGAGATGAGCCTGGAAGATCGCATTCCGTCCTTTGCACTTACTAGTGAGTAACTCTTAGTTATAGGGCGGACAGCCTGCTATGGCCTCTTAGGCTGTGGAAAAAGTCCCGTGTGTGTGTGTGTGTGTGTGTGTGTGTGTGTGTGTGTGTGTGATCATTCAGGATCCTTCTGAAAAATAATGTTCCCATACAGTAACAGAGAGCATCTATACATGTAAACATTTTCCCAGTGGATTTCTTTTAGGAAGTATGGTTTAAAGTGTTTGAGGTGTAGACAACAACAATAACTGAAAAGGTAACAGGTTTCCCATTTTGGTTCACCACCTTCAGGAAATTTGGGGGACTCTGGCGGTAGCAGCAATACAACAGTGAGTCCTTCAATCTGCTCGTTTGTTTAAAAAAATCAAAGAGATAGAGAAACTGGCAGGAATGAAAAGAGATATTCCCAAGACGTTGCTTATTGGAGCAATGCTGTGACCCAAATACCCAAATAAAGAAACTCCAATGTGTAAAAATAGACCACTCATTTTACAAAACACTGAGTTCTGCAAAGTTTTAGTCAAGAGAATTAGATGAACCCCCTCAATTTCATTCACGTTGAACGTGACCGGGCCCCAGTGGGGAACACGGAGCCCCACTGCGATGGGCTCACACAGATGCAGCATCCGGTGGTCCAGGTGTGAGCGTCTCCCAGGCGGACGTGGGCGTGAGAGCCCCAGGCCCCCGGGAGGGAGAGGCTACGGCTCAAGTCCATCAATGGCGACCATAAACAGCACCCTGAGATACAGGGTACCTCTTCTGAGGGTGAAACGCCGCTTCTATTCCGAAACCATCTTTAAAATATCTGTTTACAAACGTGTTTATATAGATCCAGTGGGGGCATGCTCAACAACAGTTTGAGAGAGTTAAACAGTATAGTACCAGCTCTTCAACAGAACTTAGCAGTTAGTTATTCCACCGTGAGACCTCTGAAAGCACACCTTTCCCTTTCTCATCACAGCGACTTTGAAGGGAAAAAGGGTATCCTGGACACTGAAAAGAAACTTAAAGAGTGCCGTTGGCGATTTGGTGTGTAACGTCACTCACAGTCTTACTGACCCGACTCTGAAGACTACTTTTTAAACGCGTGAGCTTTCCCCATCAGCTTTACAGTTGGAACGCAGGTCGGGGGAGAGAGGAAGTGTGCAGGGAAAACAGCACGTGGCAGGGCATTTAGCTAAGGGACAGCCACTATGTTTGCCCTCATCTGACTCAGTCTGTGAGTACGTCTCTGGCCCGAGGGAGCCAGCGGCCCTGCCTATGGCCAGGTGTCCACCGGAGTTGGGTTTGGTTTCTCACACTCATTCCTTCCCTGCTCTCTGGCTTCCCGGTGGATTCTTTCCAGGCGGGCAGACTCAGCCCATGTTCCTGTGGCTCAAGCACTTCAAGAATTGATAACCCATTTGTCTCTGACATCTCACCGCGGGGCAGGCCTCGCTCCAGAAGAGAAAAGCACGCCTAGAAAGTGGACAGGCTTCTGGTGATGAAAAAGGAAAACCCGGTGAAAGATGGAATGAGGTTTGATCTTCCTAACCAGCTACACTGTCCTGTGAAGAGGAAACATGGAGACGCCAATGAGCCTCGTGTGCCAGATCCTCGGAATGGCAGGGGTGTTGCAGTTTACAAACCTTTCCCACAGATCATCTCAGTTAAATTGGTTTGGTGCCTGTTTATTTTTCTGTCGGGTTTAGGTGTCTGCTGTGCTCTGCCGTGATCTGGAACGCATGCTGGGTGCCACGCCCAGGCTGGCAAGCAGCGGGATGATGGATGCTGGATGATGGACCAGGGATGATGGATGACAAACAGAGTGGAAGCTCCAGCTTCCCCTTGCCCAGCGCAGCTCAGAGCAGAGGGGTCCGCCTGGGGCTCTGCTGTCCTTAATTTGATTTCTTCTGCAAAAACATTTCCTGCGAGACAGTCGTCTTACTTAAGCTTAACTTTTAAAAGCATTCACCCTCGTCACTGCTTCCCTTCAGCTCCTGGCGCATTCTCACAGCAAAGCCTCTCTGCAGCCAGCACCGCAGGAATGCCGGAGCCGGGGTCTGTGTGGTGCTCCAGCGGCAGCCCCGGTGTTCAAACACCCAACACGCACCTCCTGCCTGTGTGGTGAGGGCACCGCCCCTTTGCCCTTAGACTGTCCAATAAAACAATGACCGCAGCCAACACAACAGCGGCCATTGGTGTGAATGAATCAAGATCATACCTTTTTTTTTGGTCAGGTTGGGAAAAAATGTAATTTTTTTTTTTGGTGTGTCATGAATTTTAGTAATTAGTGCATGTGTGCCATGAGATGAAAAAGGTTGAAAATTGCTGATTTGCTTTTGCAATATTGATAAAGGTCAGACCAAATGCTTCCCATGGCTCACGGCTCATTTGTAAGATCCACATAGGCATTTCCCAATCATTTCTGGGGCCACCCGCTTGCTTCATGGTTTCCTGCCCGCCCGTTGCCCGGAGCTCTGGCCCAGCTCCTCCGTGTGCCCGGCCGCCTCCCTCCTCCCGGCTGCCACCTCCCAGCACGGTCCCCGGAGCTCCATCTGAATGTGAAGAGACACACGGAGAACTGGGGCAATTACACGTCTCACTTAAGCTGAAAAACAACTTAAGCCCTTTGTCCCAGTTATCTGGACATTTCAGGCAGCATCTTTCTCTGCTCCGGGGCTGGACGTCCGCCTGGCCTCCCGGGTGCGGCCTGGTCCCTGCCCCGGGGCTCTGAGCAGAGCAGGGTCCACACTTGACTGCCTCGCTTCCTGTGGCTTCAGGCATGTCTATTCTAAGGCTGCTGCACCACGCTGGCAGGCTGGAGGCTCTGAGGCGTGGCACGGGCCGAGGCAGCCTGCCACACTGAGGCTGGTATTTTAAGCTCCTAACTGATTTGGGGCCTGGCCCCCCAGTCCTGGGGGCTGGAGCGGCTGCTGTTCTCACTCACGCATGTACTCACTCAGGCATGCACTCATGCCCTGTTTCTCAGTGCGTGCTCTGTGCGGGCCCGGGACGGACAGGGACCAGTCTGGGCGCCAGCACTGGAAGAGTCGGAAGACACGTTAAACAGTTGTCAGCCGCTGGAACAATGACTCCATTGTGAGCAGAAGGACACACCCTCCGGAGTTTCCAGCCCACAGGAGCAGAAGCCACAAACCATTGCTCATGAGCATACTTATCTTGTTCTACTGCTCTCTTACAACCCCTGACGGGAGAGATAAGCACGTTTCAAAGATGCTCAGTGTCTGGGAGTTGCGGGCAGACCGTGCAAACAAACGAGGGCCTGGCAGGGCTACGTCCTCGTCTGCCAACCGCCCTCCGGGCAAGTGGCCCGGCTGCTGCCCGCGGCCCAGGAAGGCGGGGAGGAGCCTGCAGACGCCCTCTTCATGCGCCGTGACCGTCTCTGAGGTTTTCCACGGCCTCAGTGCCTCTTCTTGTTGCTAATGCAGTTGCTGAGATCACACAGAGATCTAATTACTCTACGTGACAAGTCACGAACCATCTCCCAACTCCATCTCGGCGTCTGCGTGCTGCATCAGTGTCAGCTGATAAACCCAACGCGGTCCTGCCTCTGAGGCTGCGGACTAGGCTAAGGACTGGTTTTAGGAAATGTGCATTTTGCAGAACGCTGAAGGATGAACCTCCCGGACTCCTCTGGGTGTAGCGTCCTGCCTGCCTTCTCACCGTACAGTGGAGGTCTCTGGTCCCCTCACACCTGCCTCCACGGAGCTCCAACGAAATGACACGCAGTCCCCACAAACCTCAGAGACTGACTGGTGTTTGGTGATGGAAGAAGACCAAAGTGACCGAAGCAGCCCTTTTCGTTTACATTAACCACACCAAGACCAACCTCGGTCCGTTGGCTGGAACAAATGTTAGGGATATGTACCTTATCATCGTTATTTATCACCAGAGAAGGGGAAAATAAACCTTTTGAGCCATAAAGAGACTCACTGTAAAGTACAAAGTTTTTTACATTATTTTTAATGCTGGTGTTGCTGTTGTTATTATTACCATTATTAATCCTCATCGGAGGCTATTTTTCAGTTGATTTTTTAGGGAGAGTGGAAGAGAGAGGGAAAGACAGAGTTGCCTCCTGCATGTGCCCTGTTCAGAGCCCCGGCCGGGGAGAAGCCTACAACTGAGGGATGTGCCCTTGACGGGAATTGAACCTGGGACCCTTCCATCTGCAGGCTGACGCTCTATCCATTGAGCCACACCGGCCAGGCCTGGTGTCGTCAGTAAACAGGCTGTGTCGGGCACTGCCCTGTGCTTGGTGTTATCCTTTTTGTGTGAGCCCAGCACCCACAGTGGGCTGCTGACCTCGAGATGGGCCAGGAGCTGATGATAGAAGTGAGGTAAGCCTGCATGCGTGGTGTCCGCGGAAGGGCCGGCCCCGGGAGCAGGCGGCGGTGCTGGCAGGCGTTCCTCATGGCCATGGCCAGGCGAAGGAACAGCCTGAGTGCGGAAGGCTGGCCCCTGCCACGCACAGGGCAGCCCCAGACACAGACTCTGGGGTCCCAATGTCCAGGGGCTGTGGTTCAGGTGTCCAGGCAGCAGCTGCATGCGGTGTCCTGGTCACAGACCTCAGGGGACAGATTCCAAAGCAGCTGTGGGGTCTGCTGTGGGGACAGCCATGGGGGACAGCGGGGGAGACAGCGGTGGGGACAGCGGGGAGACAGCAGGGAGGACAGTGGGGAGACAGTGGGGAGACGGCTGTGGGGACAGCGAGGAGACAGCGGGGGGACAGAAGGGGGACAGCGGGGGGACAGCTGTGGGGACAGCATTGGGGACGGCTGTCACTCCTTGTCTGGCCTACACACTCTCCTCTTCCTCACGTGCTTCCTCACCCACTGTGTATGGTGCTGCCGGGAGTGGAGCCCCATGCTGGCCGCCCGGTCCCCCTGCAAAGCCGGTGACCAGAACCGGGTGGGGCTGCCGGGGGGACAGTCCTTCCTGTGGGCCCCTCCGGCTGCACCTCCAGGCAGCACTGTGGCATGGCTTCCCCAGGCCCTCACCCTCCCCACCCAGGAGGCGCCCGGCGGGAACCCTGGGTCTGCCGGAGGAGCCGTGGCCGTCGGGGGTGGGGGGGGGCGGCTCAGAGACCCTGAGACCTCAGCGTGGCCGGGGCTCCTGCTGGGGACCCGCCCCTCCTCGCCTGCCTGGCTTCCTGCCGTCCGTGTCCCTGACTGTCTGTCCGGGTCCCTGACTGTCTGTCCTGCGTGGCCTGCTCCCGGGCTCCCGCCACACATGCTGGTCACTGTTTCACCCCCAGCACCGCTGTTCCTCCTCCTCCCAACAGGACAAGCCCGACTCTGTCCGTTCCTCTCCCACCCTCTGGGGGACCTACGCACCTCCTAGGGGTGACATCGCATTTCTGTTCCCAGCGCTGTGTCCCCCGCACTGGGCCGTCCCTCACGGCCCCCTCGGTGAGCCCCCAGCCACCCCCCGCCACCGCCGGGCGGCCCACGCGGCTCCGCAGAGCACAGCGCCCCCCAGGCCATGGACGCGTCTGGGGGGGGGGGGGCTCAGTGCTCGAGGCAAGTGTGGCCACACGTATTTCTTCCTCATCCTCCCAGACAGAATGGTGCCAATCTCCTCTCTGTCTCCTCTTTCCATGGACAGCACTTCCTCTCCTTGCACCCACTTCCTCCTGTGTGTAAGAGATGCCACGTGCAGTCCCACACATGCACGGCTGAGGACCGGGTGTGCTTAACATGCAAAGGAGTAAGTCAGTCCTCGCTCCTGTCACTCGGGATTCCAGGAGGTGTGACACGGCCCTCAGCCAGCGAGGCTCCCAATGCGATCACCATGCCCCCCTCTTAAACGCACATCTTAGCAGAATTTTAAAATCCTGTCAACTGGACGAAACATTAATTTTCTTCATCTTAACTTAATCCCAGCTCTCTAATAGTTATTCCTTCACAACCTCTTCAGTATTTTGTCCACGTGCAGTTGATTTTTATGAAAAATGATATTGACTCTGTAGTCCTTGTCATATATTTTGTTCACTTAGAATTATTTCATAAGTGCGTTTCCTTGTTTCTCCCTGACTCTCAGTTATCATCTTAACAGACTTCCTGCTGGTCCCTTCCTCCTTCGGTGGGCAGTTTGTTTCCATCATCCATGAGTTCTCTGGGGTGTTTCTGAGGCCTCGTCTTCCTGCCATGGATGTGTGTGGGTTTTTTTCATCCTCTATTAAATACTACCCTGCTGCCCTTGCTTATTTGCTTGGTTTCAGACTGCGGTGATTTATAAGTGCATGCTGTCATCAATTCACCGATCTGCCTTAGCTCGGATCGATGATTCTTGTCTGATTCTTCCAGCCACTCTCCGATATGCACATTCCTGGCTCCCTGTGGCCAGTGCTTCTGATCCCAGCTGCTCCAAGACTCGATGAAGTGTGAGGTATGTGTGGCAGTCACATCCCAGAATAATTGAAACTTAAAAAAAAAAAAAACCCACATATTTCCTTTCCTGAAATTATATTAAATCTGCTCCTAGGATACCCATGGGTTGCTTGATGATAATAATAAAAACAACAGCCGAGAATTGTTTTCAATTCTGGAGAAGATTTGGACAAGTCAACAGCAATCATAACTCTGCTCCATACCCCCAGACTGGGATGGATGGTGCTTCAGAGCAGCTGTGGTCTGGGTCCAGCTGCATTAGGTATGAAATGCAAAGGCTTGCCATCACTCTTAACTTCAAGGAACCTTGGGTCCAACAAAGTTAAGGATCAACACAGACACAGGTCAGGTTTCTGGACAGAAAACCAGAGACCAATCAAAATAAGATAACATAGTTAGGTTTTGGGCAAATGGTCTACAGAAATGAATTTTATGTACTTGATAAAAGGGAAGGAAAAAACTCTATTCCGCAAGAAAGATAAAATATTGAGTAACAAGCATGAGATCTATATAAAGTGCATTTAAAAGCAATGGCTTTTCAATATCATGTCTTCGTTTTCGCTTTAAATGGGTCAGGGCGGATTTCTACTGCTTGCAACTCAGAACGGTGCGTCAAACACTTTGGCTTCACCTCTCTCGATGAATCATTTATGAACGAATGCTGAGTAAACTTGTATTGAATGAATTATTGAACCTGGTTTCTGACTTCCAGGGGCACGCCATCTATGGAGGGAGAAGAGCTCGTAAATGTGACAAAGTCCTGAGGGGCGGGATGAATAATAAATGACCTTTCGAGGGGCTCCTGTGCTGGTGTCGGAGAAAAGCTGCAATGTGGGGTTGGCCCTCAGAGTTAGCACTTAGGGACTGCAGGGACATGTGGAATTATTTTAATTTTAAGAGAAGGATAACAGTGCTCTTTCTAATGCAAGAAAGAAACACACACACCCCTGCCACAGTCTTTCTATTTTAAATTATAACAGTTTTACTCTGATCCAGTTATCTGGGCGTGATCTGGTCAGAGCGGTTTATTAATGACCATCGTTCATTCACAACTGCAGAAAGAATTATGGAATGTCCAGCGGTCTCTAGTGATGCCATTCTCCTGCAGCTGATTGCTGCTGAGCTAGATCTTCATTGGTTGAAAACACAAAGGTATAGGTTATTTACTAGTGGCCTGGGACACGAAATTCGTGCATGGGGGGGGGAGGTGTTCCTCAGCCTGGCCTGCACCCTCTCCAATCTGGGACCCCTCGAAGGATGTCCTACTTCCCATTTATAGAAATTGGGCCTAAACCGGTAGTTGGACATCCCTCTCACAATCTGGGACTGCTGGCTCCAGCTGCTCACCTGACTGCCTGTCTGCCTGATTTCCCCTAACCACTCTGCCTGCTGGCCTACTTGCCCCCAACTGCCACCGCTGCTGGCCTGCTAGCCCCCAAATGCTCCCCTGCCAGCCTGATCACCACCAACTGCCCCCCCCTATGCTGGCCTGCTCACCCCTAAGAGCCCCCCCTGCTGACCTGCTCGCCTTCACTTTCCCTCCCTACTGGCCTGCTCACCCCCAGCTGCCTCCCTGCTAGCCTGCTCACTCCAAACTGCCCCCCCCCCATTCTGGTCACTTCCAATTGACCCCCACTGATTGCTTCCTCACTCTCAACTCGCCTCACTGCTGGTCTGCTTATCACCAATGGCCCCTGGCCATCCATCCTAGCCTGATCATCTCCCGGTGACCCAAGGTCTGATCTCCTCCTTTATGTCTTTTTTTTTTTTTTTTTTTTTTTTTCACTGCCTCTCCTTGAGCAGAGGCCAGGGCCAGCTGGAAGCAAGTATCTAGGATTTATTTCTCTTCTATAATTGAAACAGATGCCAAGGCTGGCCAGGGCAGGAGGGAAGCTTGGCTTCCTCCATTGCCAGGGTAACCCAAGCCTCCTGATTGCTCCAGCTTCGTGGCTGGCCACCATCTTGGTTGGGATAATTTGCATACTCGTTCCTGATTGGCTGGTGGGCATGGCTTAGCATAGTACAGTGATGGTTAATTTACATGTTTCTCTTTTATTAGTGTAGATTGCTAAATGAATGCATCAAGTAGCAAGTAAAGTGGAACTGTTATAGATGGTATCATTACCTTTTTTAAAGATAATTTAAAATAAAATGTATCAATTATTTTATAGAGAAAGGAAGGGCGAAAGAGAGAAACATCCATTTGTTGTTCCACTTATTTATGTACTGATTGGTTGATTTTTGTATGTGCCCTGACCAGAGACTGAACCCACAACCTAGGACTACAGGGACCATGCTCTAACCAACACAGCTACACAACCCAGGCCTGGTATCATTCTCTTTTAATTCCAGAAGAATATTACCTTTCTATTCATTGTACCTTTAAATACATATGCTGGCAACATTTTGTAAACTGGAGCAATCAGGGAAAAGCTACTAGAAATGTGAGATTTGAGGTGAGTTATGACCATGGCAGAGATTTAGGCAACACGCCTAAGCAGAGGAGGTCATTAGTGATAGACTGGGCAAGGATGTGGAAGAGCATCTGTATTTGGCACATGGGTAGGAGTGAAATTCCAGCCCACAGAGGAGTATTAAGATAACACAGTAACTAGAGAAGGGATTTGGACAATAAGGGCTGGGAAGAAGGGACTGCCACGGGCAATGAGTGGAGGAGGAGTGGGATGAGGGTGGGGAGGAGGGACTGCCATGGACAATGAGGGGAGGAGGAGTGGGATAAGGGTGGGGAGGAGGGATACCATGGACAATGAGGGGAGGAGGAGTGGAATAAAGGTGGGAGGAGGGACTGCCATGGACTCTTTCAATATGATAAGTACACAAGATATCCATTAATTAATGAGTGCATCAATTAAATTATTCTTTAGGAAAATCAGATGGCATTTTCAAAATAGGCCCTGGTTCTCAAATTTGAGCGTGTAGCAGAATTCTCTAGGAAGCTTGTTTATAAATGCAGATTCTCAGGCCAACCAGCAGAGACTAACTTGCCAGGCCTGGAGCTGGACTCTGGCATCAGAATTTTGAAAGATCGGTGATGGTGATTCTGAAATACATGACGTGGAGGAAGTCACAGACCTGCACGCATGAAGGACTTCCTGGCTGTGTCATCCTAACATCTAGCGTTTTGAAAACTTTATTCTTTCATTTAACTGAGTATTTTCATGTAAAATAATTATGTTTCAAACCAACATGATTACTTAAGAACTAGAGTACACCATTTCTTTGTATGTAGCGAGGCACTGACACGGTCCTCTTCACTGACTACCATGTTTTTTGTCAAATACAGAACTCTGTCAGACGTGGTACAGGCACAGGGTTTTGAGAAGGACAGACTGTTCGTTGTGTGGCAACACCTGTGACTGCAGCCTCTGAGCTCTGCTCCACCGCTCAGGGCAGGAATGGTGCAAGCAGATCCTTACGTCTCTGCCTTGACACTGAGTTGGAGGAGCACCTTTATCTTCCTAAGCCTCAGTTTCTTCGTCTGTAAAATGGGTGATACCCACTTTTTATAAGACCTTCAGGAGGAAAAATTGAGATAATGTATGTGATAAATGTTAGGCATTGCTCTCATACCACTCACCTTACAAGAACAAGTCCATGTGTAATTGAATAAAATGAAATTGTTTAAAAATAAGAATAATAGAAAATTAGACTTAGTGGGAATAATAGGGACCAGCTCACCAATCGGCTCTCCAGTAAACACCCTGGACTTGGCCGCCGGCTTGGAGATTGCTGGTAAGGGGGGCCGCCCTCTGCTGGGACAGGGGGCTCCGTGCGAGCTGTTTTAACTTCAGTGTCGCTCTGTGCATAAACGCCTGCCTCAGAGCTGACATTGCGAAAGGAGAGGGCCTCACGGCCTCACAGGACCTGGGGCTGCAGGCGAGCAAGGACCGCACTCCCCGTGGGAGAGACCGTGCAGCAGCACGTGATGTTGGTGTGAAATATCGCGGGCCGGGAGGCGTCCCTTAGAAAAGAGATGGTTCTTTGTGGAAAACAAAACGTGATCGTGGTGTTTGCATGTAAGAAACCCTACGCTGTCTACATGCATCACACTCATTGTAGGTGCTGTGGAGTGCAAGCTTCCAAAAATCAGTGGAGAAACTCCCTCATCTGGACTCTGCAACTGAGAAAATATCACTTCAGGTAAATATCACTTTAATGAATACCATGAGGATGCCCAGATCTACGTAATGAGACTAGATGCAGGTTCACACGCATGACCCGTCATCACTTCATTGTGTAGATTTGGCATCAAGCGCTACTGTTGACCCAAACCGTTAGCCTAATTGATGCTACATTTACCAGGCCCTGCCTGGATGAGCGTTCATTTCCGTAAGTCTCCCTGTGGCATTTACCGCGCACTGGACTGGACTTCACTGCAGTGGAACATTCCCTAGGCTCTGGCGGACATGAGGAAGATGGAACCTCTGGTCCGGAGCGGTATGCAGAGCAGGTGGAGTAGCAAAGTCACTGGGGAGAGAAGGGGAAGGAAGAAGCTCTGAGTTGGGGATCTTCGGTTGGTACATGAAAATAAACAGCCTGGACCGCCGTGCCCGGGTGGGGGTACTCTGCCGGGGCAGTTGGCGATGTGGGCGGTATTTTTGGACCACTAGAGTGAATTGGAGTAATATTTTGTCATACGCTGTTGGCACCTGTGGGTAGAAAGAAGCCAGGGATGGTGCCAACCACCCTCAGGACAAAGCATTTTCTGTCCCCAAATGTCAGTAGTGCTGAGACTGAGACCTGCAGCTTGAAGTCTGAATCACACCCCTGACGTACATTTCCTCAATTGCCATATCTCTGTAAGTTGCGATGTAATAAAGCAATTTCTGTACCCTGTCAGCTTCGTTCAGACAGGGTTCTACCCAGATTCCACCATTTAGAAAACAGTTGCTTTGCTAAACGTTACATGGAACTTAGGATTTCACAGGGATAACTCCGTCCTCAACAAACAGGGCTGAGCTGTCTCCCTCTGCCTGGCGGAAGGAGAGAATGTGCAGACAGCAAGTCTGTAGCCGCCTCCGGTGCACACGCCCAGGGCCTTGTGCATTGCTCCCGGCGATCGCAGGAGCCCATCGCTGGGGACCCAGCCATATGGTAAAGGACACTGCAAATGTAGGAGTCCTGCTAAGGACAACTAACCCGAGGGAACAATTGGAGAAGTGGGTGGGGCTGGCCAGGGCGGATTAAGACTCTCGAGTTAAACATAGCAAAAGCAGCTCAGGAAACAGATCTGGAAGGAAGTCAGCCGTCTTCAGACCGGAGACTAGACCACAGAATTCTCTTGTCCGGTCAGCTCTGACTGCCCAAGCAGCAGATCTCAGCGCTGTCCATAATGGACAGTCAGCTGGCCAGCGGGTTGGCCGGTCTGACAGACGCAGCAGGATGCTCTGCTGGGGCACAGGCCCGGCTCGGGAGGCTCACCTGGCTTAACTGTGGGGAGCAGGTCGGCAGAGGAATCGGTTTTCCCGGCAGAGGCCTGGGGAGACAACGGCACGAACATCTGTGGGCTCTTGCTGATGGCATAGGTGCCATTGGCCCCTTGGTCAGAGCCCAGCCTCTGGAGATGACAGGGCGTTCCCATGGAGATGGAGGCCAGGGACATTCTCACAAACACTGATGGGACCCACCACACCATCTAGAGTGGTGCCCAGATCTCCCGAAGAAATTCAACGTTTCTGTATTCCACTACAATATCACACTTTCCATCTCAGAGAGAGAAAGCGGTGCAGGAAACTCACAGTGTGGCTGGATTCCCGGCTGTGAATGTGACACCCTTTCTCCCGCTGGTGTGAGAAGCTGGAACCATCACTTTTTCTGCAGAACCTCAGCTCCACCATCTGCTGCGTGCATACAGCTCACGCTGTGGACTTACTCTTCCGCCTTCCACGAAGTGACATGGAAACTTGTGTTTGCTAGGAAACCCTCAGTGGAAGGCAGGCACGATGAACTCATCGCTATTCGTGTAGCCTCGACCCTTTCCCTGCAGTTCCTTGACGCTATTTAGGACACTTTGGGAATGGAGAAAGGATTTGACAGGTGCTTAAGGCCTTTCCTCATCCCTCTGTCCACGGCGTTCTACTCGAACTTGTTTAGCATGTTAGCAAATCCATTAGCCTTCCACCCCAGACTTAGATAATCGGTTTGATGCTTTAATTCTGTTCCCGGTGGATCTACAACCACATCATAAGCTGTATCGTGTTAAAACCTTACTTGTAAGGTGTTTTCAGACCAACTTCAGAATTCTGATGATGGAATTCTCCGGTACTGGAGAGAGCCGTAGAAATGTGTTAACCGTGGCTCTGCTAATTTTGGCAGAGTTGAGTTAATTCCTACTGATGCAGGTGGTATGTACTAGCAAAAGAGAGGAACCAGTAGCTGAATTTTTAAAAATATCCACTTAAAGTAAGCTTGTCCTCTTTCCTCCGTGAGATTGCCACCCTGATCTTTTATTTAACCTCTGGCACGTCTTTAATACTCTCGGTGTCTCTGGATGCTGTGACATGTGCCCTTTGGAACGGAAAGGACTGTCCCAAAGGGAGACTGTCCATTTCTAAAAGGGAGGCCAGTTGTGAAGAATAGTCTTTGCTCTTCCACGCCCCCTCTCACCTCCTGAATCCATCCTGAGAAGCAGGCACTACGTCACAGACTCCGCAGGCCATCGCGAGGGGAGGAGAGAGGAAGGCTGTTTCATTTACTGACCACACCTGTGCGGTTATCACAAGGAGTGGATGTCCCAGAGAGCAGTGTCCACCTGGTGCCCGACCTCGCCCTCCACCTGCTCTCTAGTACTTGGGCATTAGGCCCCTCCCAAGGGATCTGACCCCCGAGGATGTCAGGGTCTCATCTGATATCTCCACTCATTTTGCTCTATTAGCTGACTTTGGAAAAGTTCTTCTTGAAACTAGGTTAATTTCCTCCATCTTCCTTGTATTTCATCAAGGATTTATCTCCAGTCCCATTTCCAATACTGTTGAGGAGCCAAAGATCTTATCTGGGTTAAGATATTAAATGTCAGATGAGTACTAACTTCAAGAAAAGGAAAAACATGGATGCAAATTCCAACACTGTCCAAGAAGCTATTCTGTGGAAACAGCATTTATTAGGAGGCTTAAACAGATCATTGGCTAAGGAAGGCTTTTTTCGCAATATGGATGTAGGTGAGGAACAGATAACAGTGAGTGGTACTATGGGTCAGCACTGTGAAATCAGAGTGGTCTTCCGTCAGGTATTTCTTGTCTACTGGGAAATAGAGGAAAGTTTGGTCAGATAGCTATTATTTAGATAAAACCTGAGTTACCTAGTGTTCTATTTGAACTGGAATAATATTTTGTCATTTCCTAAATGATACTCACCTTTTCCCATATGCTGTCCATGATTCTCTCTTGCCTTTCTGGTTCTTTCAGGTGTCTGTGGTTTTACTTCATTTCTTATTTATAAGAAGTTCAATTTACATTGAACTTACTGGGTTTTATCTTTTTCATTCACTCCATTACCTACATATTTTGAGCACCTATGTTAAATGATTGACTAAATTGTGGCGGTGTTTGCTTTTCTCATTATGAATCCTGTTTGCTTTCCTTGAACCTGATGTGTTTTGTTTCACATTACTCTGTTTGACTGTGAATTCTTTTACCTCCCTAATGAGAGTGTTAATTCATAGACTTCCTCTTTTTAAACAATATCAGCTAATATCTGAATCTAGCTCCATCCTTCATGTTTAGACATAGAAATGGCATGTTGGTCACTTGTTCTTTACTGCACAGTCCCCTGCACATCCTTTAAGGAGCAGGAACATGGGGCCCTAAAATCCCAACTGATTGGACAGGAGTGAATATTTGATTCAACTGGACCCATCTGTTTTTTCACTCCTTGAAGATCAGATTTGAAGAAAGTGACTTTAGTCCATGTTAGCTGAGAAAGCAAGACTCAGAGCGGCTGAGCCATGAGCACCTGGAATGGAAGTGAGGCTGCAGGGACGCCTGTGCACTGGCAGGCAGGACCAATATGGAGAAAGTGGACCTCTTGATTCTGGCGAGAGTTTCTTTTCTGCAGGGAACCAATTCCAGCATGTCATAATTACAAGAGTTTCAACAAAAGGTTGATGAGACTTGGGGCTCAACAAAGGCTGAGCCACACATGTAATCATCTGTTGAAATGGCTAAAAAGCATCTTCCGCAAACCAGAATAGGATAATTGTTTGCTGCCAGACAGCTCAGGGCATCTTAATCTACATGTTATTGCCTCTTGTTGGCGAAACACCTGAATAGCAGTAGGCTGTTCCTCAATCTGACAATGCTTCTGTAAACCCTACCCTTGGAAACCCTACCCTTTTAAGTGTATTATCTTCACCTTGCTTTAGGACAAATTGTGTTAATAAAAAGCATGGGTCCCGAGTAAAGGAATAGTCATTAGCTCCTTTAGTTGAAGCTCCTCTGACCCTCAATGCCTTTCAAAATTATCTTTTGTCCTTGGACTCCTTATTGAAACTTGTTGGACTATGCATCAGCTCCTTTCTCCAGATTGCAGAATCCCTTATTAATGCTGGGATAAGAATCCTGACACTTTTCCTTCAATGCTTTGGCTTGTCTTCTATCCTCTAGTTTCCATTTCACTTAAGCTTGCAGAGTGAGCTTGTTTTCCTGTAAGAAAATGATTTCTATCACAGAAGTCCTTTCATTTCATTTTAAAATGCCTTCATCATGTTTTTGACTCAGATGTATTTTAAACTCAGATGTATTGTTTTTTAATTTAAAATAGTGAGTTTGGTTCATATGTTAGCTTGTGGGAAAATGAGCCAGTTGGTTCATCTGTTCACACCATAATTTACCTGGTCACAGGTAACAGAAACTTGAATTTTTAGTGAAGTTCTTGGACTTTTGCACTCCTTTTGATTACACTCCTGATTATTTTGCAGAAAGGAAGTAAGCTGTGTAAATGGAAAGACCACATACTGGTTTCCTATTGGTGCTGTGACAAGTTGACAAGACCCTGGTGGCTGAGGCCACTAATTTGAAGCTTTATGGATTAAAAGCAAGGTGTTGGCCAGGATTTATTCCTTCTGGAAGCTCCAGGAGAGAGTTATTTCCTTGCCTTTTCTGGATTCCTCAGGCCCCCATGTCCATGGAGGTGCCCCTCCCTCACCTTCAATGCACAAGGCTCCGAGCTCGGCTTCCTAATCATGCAATCTCTTTTCAAAAACATAGAAGTAAAATCTGAGCCCAAAATGTGATCACTACCATGGCCTGTTCTCTCTTCCTCTATGTTACCAAGGAGACAAGAGTAATAAAAAAAATCTTTATTTTTTAAGTAAAAAAGTATGGGGTTAAAGCATGAATAGCAGTTGTTAAAATATAACATTAAGGAGATATAATTTTATGGAGAAATTAAAGCCAAAGAAATCTTTTCTCAAGAAAATCCTGAGAACTTGACAGAACTTATGTAGCCAATTAATTCTGAAATGTAGTCACAACTGGGCTCAGTGTTTTGTCTTCACTACAACCGATCATTTGGACTGAGTCTCATTTGCAAGCCATGCAAATTGCAGGAGTCTAGAATCCCATGCAGGGGTTCATTATTGACTCAGAAAGGTGCGTGTCAACTACCGACTCAGCCATAAAGCTCTGATCATACCTGGGCTTCCTTTGGATGACTTCCATCCATGAGTTGACAAAACTTGACCTTGGAGGGTCACTGAAACTTGTTGGGACTATAGGCAACGGAGCTCACATGCCAGTGCCACAGGCTCCATATTCATGAACTCTGCTCCAATATGGCAAGAAGTGTTCTTTTTGAGTTTTCCACATTAATGATGATTGAACCCTTCCAGACAGATTGGCTCTCACCATTGTAGTCCCAGGTGATGCCCTAGATTCTATCCTTGTGGGAATCTTAATGTGAAGCCAAGTTGCAAGACCAATGGGTTACCTATTGGTCTTGGTTACCTATAAAGAACAGCATACTCATTTACTATTATTATAGTTAAACTAGAAGCCCATTGCACAAAGATTCATGCAATAGGCCTTCCTCTCCCTGGTTGCCAGCACTGGTTTCCCTCCAGCACCCTTTGCTCTGGCTGCAGGGGAGAGGCCAAGCCTCTACAGTCTTCAGTCTTCAATCTTCAGTCTTCAATCTTTAGTCTTCCATCTTACCTTGGGCCACAGCCTTCAGTCTTTGCTCCATGCCTACATATGCAAATTGATCTGCCATCTTTGTTGGGTTAATTTGCATACTCACTCCTAATTGGCTGGTGGGCATTGCAAAGGTGTGGTCAATTTGCATCTTTCTCTCTTATTAGTGTAGATTCATCCCACAACCAGAATACTACATTATACCTTCTGAAGGGTCCTGGAGCAACCCCAGTTACAGGCCCCCAGTTGTGCTCCTAGTTTGTCTGAGGAAGGGCACTAAACCTAGAGACTCCCATTTCTCCTTGGAGAAAGTCATTAAGTAACTGACCCAGAAATTTCTGTGAGCAATCATGACATTTGCATGGATTTTATAAAGGTATGTAAACATTTGTTGACTACTAAGAAATATATAGCATAATTTATCAATATCAAGGGTAAAAAAGGGGATAAACTTGATAGATGCTAAAGAGGCATTTAAAAGGATTCAAAATCAACTTCTGAACAACAGCACTTAGTTATTTTGGAATAGAGGAACTCTTTCTTAATATGACAAAATGTTATCAAGTTCAGAACAGGATCTTTCAATAGTCTAATCCCAGATACTACCCTTCTACCTAGAAATTCTACTTCCATGAACATAGCATCTAGAAACAGTCTTGATACCTTAGAATGCACCTCAGAAAAGTCTTTCTCGGGGGACTTTTTGTAGAAGGTCAGCAAAGCCAGTGACTGCTCAACAATAGGAATTAATTGACTATAGTGTGGAACATTTGTGCGTGGATTTTATGCAACGTGAGAAAGAATTAGTTAAACCTATACCCACCAAGGTAAATTTTCCTTATTCAGGGAGAAAATTAAGATGCAGAGACATGCTTACAGAATGACTCCACTTCTGTAGGACCACGTGGGTAAAAGGCTCCCATCTGAGCGCTTGGGTATGAAGATATTTGCCATGATTGTGTGAGCAATCATGGGAAAGGGGGGAGGGTCTTTACAGCTGCCCAAGGATCGGGTTCTAATGGAATGAGAAGAAGGAAGGGAAGATGAGAAGTAAGAGTCTATAGCACATTGGAAACGTAGATATGATTTAGAAAACATAAAATTCAATCTGCTCTATCGATTCACACTCTAAAAATCAAATATATAGTCAAACTGGAAGATAGCCTGAATGGATTAAAACATTGATTCGCCTAGGCCTGTTATTTTGAGGTACAGAAATTTTGAATAAGGAAAAAAAATTCAGTGAAAAAAGCCAGGAAAATGGAAATGACAATAAGGACGGGAAAATTGTTACAGCTTGTGAATTAAAATATGCTTGTGCTGATAACTTCTTCAGAACTGAGTTACCCCCGCTGACAGGCACAGTGAAGAAAAAGGGACATGACCTCTGAAGGCCTCCTGGGCTCTAAAATGCTGCTTGTTGCTACTCGGGATAGAAAAGGGCTCTTGCCTACTGAGACCCCAGAACCTGTGTGTCCCCCAGGCCCCACTGCACCTCTGACTTTGTTTGTTTCAGGGAAATAAACCAAGGTCTCGTTTTCAGAGAGGGGGTGTCGACCATGTGGTGGGAGCCAGAGTGAGAACAATTTCGAGGAAATAAGTGGACATGGATCTGCAGGGGGGGGAGGGGGGGCGGAGGTGTCAGGCACCAGTTGCTGTGCTCCCACCCTTTGGGGAAGTATTGCCTTCTGGATTCCCATCCATGTGCCAGCATAGACGAAGTCCATGTGTTGCTGCCTCCCCACACCCATACCCTTCCCCCGCCCCGTCAGTGCCCACGGACACGCCATAGAAACGGGGCTGTGGGCCTTGCAGTTGGTTGGTAGTAAGACGCAGGGCCATGCCTGTGTGCAGGTTGCTTTCATTTGGGACAGACACGTGTCCCCAAATCAGCTGGGTCTCGAGCTTTAGAGGGGCTGCAGTCACTGATGGCCATGTCGGGCTAGTGCAAGGTGTCCAGCGTTTGGGGAGAAAAAAAGTGGGTGATGTGTGCTTTTCTTTAGCCTAAATTTGAACCCAAACAACGTGAACGGGTGATTTGGAAGATAGGCTGGTAGCATGTTTTCAAATAACCATCGCTCCTCTGGCTTGCTTCAGCAAAGTCTTCCCAAAGTAAAGCAACGTCTCTCAATTTATCTTCCTTCTGGAAGATTCTAAATGCTTTTATATATTTCATGCTTTATGATATGCAGCTATATCTTACAGCCAAATTTTATGCCTTCCAAGCTCATACTCTTCATAAATATTTTAATTCAAATAGAGTAGATTTTGGCATTTTATGTTTTTTCCTAAGACCAAAAATGTAACTATTAATCCCTTCTGACTTTATTAGTATTCTCTAAATATCACAAAGAAAAATTAATATTATAAATCTTGGCTTAGGTTGTGAATTTTTAAAATGGCTCTAGATTATATTTGATGAGGAACTTTTTAAATTGTCTGAAAATATTTGGAAAAATCGTTCATTTTATCTAAAAATTACATGTACAAGCGTGTATCTCTAACTAATCTATCTACCTGATAGTCTGTGCACATCCTGACTGCCTGATTTATCAGCTGAGCCTTGTCACAACTGCTCGCTTCAACTATCACTCTTGTGCTACCCATTACACATGCGAAGCCAAGGGAAACGTTCAAATAAGAGACTCACAAAATGAAAAAAAAAAAAGTTGTATTTCCCCTCTTTTCCACTAAGTCTGGGAGATATGCACACTTAATTAGGTTTATAAATTTTGTTTCCCTCAGAAGGCCCAGATATAGAAGAGAACTTGGACTCTAATAAAATAACAGTGTGAAATACTCCAAATTTTGCAAGATCATCCTAAATTTATTCTCCCAGCAGAAAAGTGAATAAGAGAACCCACCTAAGGGAAATTTTAATTTCCCTGAAGAGTGTATGTGTGTGTGTGTGTGTGTATGTGTTTTATGAAATGATTGAAAAGACTCTTTAGTAAGACAGTGGAGGTACTGCTTCTGGTTAATTGAACCATTGATTTTAAAAAGTGAATATAAACATTTTTTCTTCCTTCTACTATCGCTGGCCATTTGGAATTTGCTTTTGGAAGGAAATATTAAGAGGCTATGCTGGCTGCTAAAGTTGCAATTATTTTCTGAGTTCCACTGCATCATTTTTTAACCAGAAAAACTATATTAGAAATGTAATGTGGTTTAGGAAAATTATAAAAAATAAATTGAACCACTTGCATGAATTCTCAAATGGTAGTTCATTGGGAAATATATCTACTGATCAAATAAAACTCTCCATGCCTTTGGATACAAGCTATGAAACACTTCAGTGTATGTCACATTGCATCCTTTGGTATTTTAAGGGAACTAATTAGATGTCTTGTTTCAGCCCCAAAGAGCTGGTTTTGTTTAGAAACAATCTTATCACACCTGCCTGCCTCTCAACCTTACTGACTCTTGGTCCCATAAGCTTTTTTCCCTAGAGGTGACTATTCCTTTTACTATTTCTCCATCTTTTCCTCAAATTAAGGTCTTAGTGAGAGTGGAGGGCGCCTCTGTGACTCAACATATCTGCTTCTCATTTTGGTTGAGTCACTCATGATCTTTTCTTATAAATATTCATTGGGCACCCATTCCTCGGTACCCTATGTAAGAGATTCAAGGTAGTTTCAATGATTCAAAGGCAATTTCTTCATGAAATTTCCCTCAAAAGAGTTACACAGTAATACAGTATATAAAAACCATGACTGAGAATATTATACAGGCAAGAAAATGACGGGACATTAGACAGGGACAGGTGAAATCTTAAGAGCCAGAGGAAGGAGCAACTCAGCAGAAGCGGTAGGAGTGGTCTCCTGGAGGTCAAGGTGAACTGTTTCCCACAGTAAAACAAACTGTGCATGTCCACAGAGTCACACAGAAATCACAGCACTGTATTCATTCCTCTTAGTTACTATCCAGATGCCCTCCTCCCCATAACCAAGCTGTTGCTTTCAAACCATGACCCCGCTGCAGCCAGGTGTGCCCTCCCCTCTGTATGAACGGCTCCATCCAGGTGCTGCCTGGTCCCCCAATTGTTACCATCACCAAAGGCTTTTCAAGTCTTAATTTCATTGGATCTCTGTCTCTCTCTCTTGAGATGTTTTTGGCCATTTCTTTCCTCCTTCGCTTCCTGAATAGCACCCTCTCTTGATTCCATAATCCCTCTATACATTGTTCTCAGGCTTCTTTGTTAGCTTGTCTTCCCCTAAACAACTTATTTAAAAGTTGATACACCTCAGCTAACCACCATTGGGTGCAGGCTGCCCCTGGACTTGGGCCAGAGCTCTGCAGAGGAATCTGAGCATCCCAGCTCCGTGCTTAGGACAGGCACCCCATGTGTCTATACAACTGTATCCCTTCTTTCCTACCACCCCCCATAAGTGTGTTACTTCTCTCGCATTTCTACATTTGTTGGATCGCTCTCCTATCCAGTAACCCAGGTCAAATCTTAGGGGGCCAAAGAGCCTCCCACTGAGTCCTCCCTCACAGCTAATTCAAAACCCAAATCGCCTGTCCTCTATGCTGAAGTTTTCACTCTCTGTTCCTCTGCCCCGCCTTGCTGGCAGGGCCTAGTGCAGACATGCCCTGTCAGCTGTTTATCTGCAATGGTCTCTCAACTCCTACCCAGGCTCCTGTCTTCCTGCCTCGCCTCCCTCCCGCCTGTCCTCCACCTCACCTCCAAAGAGATATTTCTACAAGGCATGCTCACCACATTGGTCTTCCGTGCTGTTGCTGGCTCCCCACTGTCATCTGTGTGATGATTAAATTTCTTATCACGGCGTGACATTTCTCCAGCTTCCTCCGGAGCCCGCAGTTCAGCCAAGAAATGCTTGCAGGCCTGCAAGGGCATCAGCTGTTTCCGACCTCCCTGCCTCTGGGTGAGCTCCTGCTGCCTGGAAGATTCCTCCATCTCACCCCCTTGAGCTGCCCATTCATCTTTCAGGTCTTTCCGGTTTGTTCATCCCTGTCGACTCATCCTGTTCTTTGTCTGAGCCCACCGTGCCCAGCTTCCTGTAATTCCTAATTGCACTTTCTGTACCGGGACTACCTGTCCTGCTTCTGTGTTCCCCTGGGAGGCAGAGATTGCGTCTGATTTACTTCTGAGGAGCCTGGGAGAAAAGCACATTAATTAATGATGAAAGGAAGATTGGGAAATAGAAGGCAGGATCAGTGATTAACAGTTTGAATCTAAAAACAAAACAAACTTGGTTTTGTGGCTTTTTTTTTTTTTTCATAAATGCTCAACAGCCTCATAATAGAAGGGGAAGAGATAATACGAAGGAGTCAGGCAGAAGGACAAAAAGGTTGGTCTAATGGAAGGGTGCCATGTAGAAGAGAAATCAAGGTTCTACTGAGAGTTTTGCTGAAATGGTGGCCCAGGGGGCGCAGTCTGTGCGGCAGAGGAAGGGCCTGCAGTCCGCTGTGTGGGCTATGCCTACGGAGCTGGTCCAGGAGCTGGAGGACAAAGTGGTGACAGCTCACCAGATCCTACAGGCCAGTGAGTCTCCCAGGAGGCAGTGGGACGAGAGGGAAAGGAAAATGATGGAGCTCAGAGTGTTGGAATGAGGCCGTTTAGGCTGATGAGAAGGAACAATTGCCAGTCTTTGATGTAGGTGGTTTAAGGGGAGAGTAAAGAAGAGAAGGCTGGAAATCTTTGCGGCCAGGGGCTGACTGGGCTATTTCACAGTGACCCCAAACCCCGGCTTCCTTGGGCATCCTGGGCTGTGCCTGCTGTTCCACTGTTATTATTAATAGCTTTTCTCTCGCTTTCAAAAGTGTCCTGGTTTGCATGATAAATTATATAATCACTCTAGTTTTTATTAACTTGCAAAAACAGCATGCTACCACTTAGTGTGGCTGAGATAGCTTTCTGGACTTGAAAATTAGGCTTTCAGAATTGGAATTTAAACATAGTATGGGATTAAAAATATAGATATTGCAAGTTACCACAAGAAGATATTAATAATAATGGCATTTTAAATCATAACATATATCACAAATAGAAATTTAAAATTTTACACGGAGACATGAAATCTCTTAGTAGTGAAATCTCATAGTATGGCTTCTACCTTTTTATGTTTTTAGAACAGAGTGCATTAATAAATTAGCATAGCTTTTAAATAATTTATACTTAAAGAGGAGGCCACTAACTTAGAGATATTTAAAATATAATTGCTGCATTGCATTGAGTAAAGAACACAGGGCAGCTAACATGGAAACAGCCGATTTAATTGTCCAGAGATCGTTAAGCTGTTTCCACACTGGGAGAATGGGAGAGTAGGAGTCACTGGACCTCTCAAAAGGTTGTGCTGAGGACCAGGGGAAATAATGGAAAATCCTTTTGAAACCTGTACAAATGGAGGTAAACAACTGTCCTTTCTGAAAACAAAACAGAAGCAATCTATAATAATAAACGCATAATATGCTAATTAGACTGGACATCCTTCTGGACGACCTTCTGGAGGAAGCCGGGGCTGGAGGGAAGCCCGGATCCTGGGTGCCAGAGGGAAGTGGGTGCCGGCAGCTGGAGGAAGGAAGGCCTGCTCTTGCATGAATTTCGTGCACCGGGCCTCTAGTAAATAAATAATAAATAAATAAATGAACAAATAATAAAAAGAGATTCCAGGTGAGTTATTAACATTTTTAATCAACCTGAATATTTTTACATAAATTTAGAGTTACCAAATAAATTCATCACATATATAAATGGATGAATTATTTGTGGTTTACAAGCTCCTTTCATAAAACGGAATGCAAAGTGACTACTGGGAAAACCATAGTTCTTGGGTTAGAAATGTCTTCTCACTTTGCATGAAAAACAGAATAATTAGGAAACCAGAGGTCTGTGAGAAAATGAGGTCATTTCTGGAGGCAGAACTATCCAACTCATTCTTGTTTAAGGTTTTTACCTACTAAAGCCCCAACCTTGAGCCCACGCGTGGAGGTCAGCACCAATGAGAGCATCTGCGGTCCTCGGTCTCTCGCCGTGGAAGACCCAGGAAGATTCCTTAGTAAGTCAGGAATGAGATGAGGTCCTGGCGTAAAGAGAATGCATGCCACAGCCCTGGTTTCCCTGTGATGAGGGAAACAAATAATAAAAATTAATTGGAAAATCTTACTGGTGGTAAAGCAAGTACGACTTTGTGTTGTTTTATGTTGTTTGTTTGTTTAGATTATGCCTGAGACCCTTTATTTTAAGTTCACAATTCCACAGCAATGAAGGAGGCAGGGGGAATCCCCACCCTCACTCTCTATAAGGGGAGACGAGGCACAGCGAGGTTAAGTGAGAAACCAGGGAATCTTCTAAAGATCCCCCACCCGCCCAAAGCCTGGTGATTTAATCAGACTCTAATCTAGTCAGGCAGGGACGGGATGTCACAGTTGTAATTAAAGTCCCAAGTCAGTTGACCTTAAGACACAGAGATTATCCAGATGGGCCTGATCTAATCACATGAGCCCTTAAAAGGCAGGTTCAGAAATCTCGAGAGAATTAACTGTGAGAAGGACCCAGACTTGCTCTTGCAGCTTTGAAAACGGAGGGCCCGTGTGAGTGCAGGCAGCCCCTCTGAGAAGAGGCAGATCCTGGCGGAGAGCCAGTGAGTACCCAGGGACCTCGATCCCACACTCAGAAATGGATTCTCCCGGCCCCCAGCGGGGAGAGCCCGCCTGGCCCACACCTGCATTTTGACCTGATGAGACCCTGAGCCAATGGCCCAGACTTCGGCTCCACAGAACAGTAAGATAATAAATGGGTGTCCTTTCAAGGTGCTGAGTTTGGGCTATTTGTTACAGCAGAAATGGAAATCTGATGCAGAAACTCAGTCATAGAGAAAATAAGCAATGAACTTAGATTTAATCCATTCAGCACAACATAGTGTGATGCAAACACATGTGAGCAAGACCAGGTTGATCTGAAGAAATTTCATTCATTCATTCAACCACCAAATATTTTTTACTACCTTTTTGGGGCGTATCTATCTCCATTGGGGCTACAGAGGGTTGTTGTGTTTGGTTTTTTTAAGAACTTCCTTATCTCAAAGAGCTCACAATGTAGGGTTGGGGACAGACAAGCAAGTGGGTCAGGATGGGCTGTGTCTCTTAAGGGCTGGGAAGAGATAGTCTAGAGGTTATGGTGAAACAGATGCTTACAGTTGCCAGTGGTAGGCAGGGTAGGGACCCCAATGATGTCCTTGTTGGGAATATATTGTGTGACGTGGCAAGGAAACATTAAGAATGTGGATGGAGCTCTAGCCGGTTTGGCTCAGTGGATAGAGTGTTGGCCTTTGAACTGAAGGGTCCCAGGTTTGATTCTGGTCAAGGGCACATGCTTGGGTTGTGGGCTCAATCCCCAGTGGGGGATGTGCAGGAGGCAGCCAGTCAATGATTCCCTCTCATCATTGATGTTTCTATCTCTCTCTTCCTCTCCCTTCCTCATTGAAATTAAAAAAAAAAGAATGTGGGTGGAGTTAAGGTCATGAATCAGCAGACCTGAAGAAGGGAGGGAATTGGGATTACTCAGGTGGAACCAATGTACTCATCAGAACTTTAAAAATGAAGCGAGCCGTGGAAGAGGTCAGAGTGGCTCCATGGGAAAAGGACAGGTCATTGCAGCCCTGACCATGGAGGAGGGGGCCATAAGCCAACCATTGTGGGGCAGCTAGAAGCTGGAAATGGCAACAAAACGAACTCCTCTTCTGAGTCTCCAGAAAGGCCCCAGGCCCTGCCCTCACCTTGACATGAGCCCCTTGTGTTTGGACTTCTGACCTCCAGAATTATAAAATAAAAAGTGGGTGTGGCTGTCAGCCAGCCAATCCATGGGACTATGTTAGAGCTGCGAGAGGAAGCCGGGCCAGTGCCTGAATTTCCCTGGCGTGAGGAAATGAACGTGGGGCAGAGAGGGAGAGTGCAGTGTTGGTCTGTTTAAGATAAAAGGCAAGAGACAGCCAGTCTTTAAACAGCGTGAGCACACGGAGGGGGAGAAGAGGAATGAGAGCATTCGTCATAGAGAAAACACTGATAAACATCACATTACAAATTTTTGTTCTTATAAAAATTTTCAGAAAATGAAAAATGTCTCAGACTGGGAGCAAATTTGTGTAAACATACATCTGATACGGGACTAGTACCCAGACTCTAGAGAACTCTCAGAAGGAATAATAAGACAATACGCTTAAAATGGGGAAAAATTCAAGAGCTACGTTAGCAAAGAAGGAATGCAAATGACTGACAAGCACATGACCGTGTGCCTCTATCACTGCCACCGGAGAGATGCCCAGAAAAGCCACATGAGGTGCCGCTGTGGGCCTAGAGTGGCTCAGGTGGAAACAGGCGCTAATGCAAGTGGGAGCGAGGATGTTGAGCAGCTGTCATTCGCAGCCGTTGCTGGTGCAAAACAAAACAGCATCACCACTTTGCAGGATGGTTTCTCCGTTTCTTGTAAGTTGAACAAACACCACGTAGCCAAGCAATCCCACTCCTGCTTAACCAAGAAAAAAGATGTATGTCCACACTCAGATCTGGGTGTGAATGCTTATAGCGATTTATTCATAACTGCCGGGACTGGGGACAGACAGCCCATCCAGTCCCGGCAATAATGCAAGTGAGAGCCTGGATAGGCACCCACGCAACGCAATGCCAGTCTGTCACCCAAAGAAACGATGGGCACCTGCCGCCACGGGGGAATCTCAGGAACACCATGGTGAGGGAGAGGCCTAGACTCAAATGGCCGCCTGCCGTACGATTCCATAGGACATTCTAGAAGAGGCAAAACTGCAATGATGGCGACAGAGAGTGGCTGTCAGGCCCCAGGGTGGGGGAGGTGATTGCAAAGGAACACAGGGAACTTTGGGGGGGAGGGGGTGATGTGGGTGGTAACAGACCCTATAATTTTACAACATTTCTAAAAGCTCACTGATCTGTACAGTTAAAGGGGAAAATGTTACCTCTGCAAGCCTGACTAGATTCTTCCCTCCCTCAAGAGAAAATAAGTGCACAGCGCACAGGCAATGAGGGACTGATCAGCCTCCCAAAGGCAGGCTCTCGGGAAGGTACAGGGCGACACCAGGCAGACACCTGCGCAGCCGCCACGCTGGCAGTGATGGCTCACACACTAACATCCAACGGTGGCCTGTTTCCTCGTGTGATCTATTTAATCTGTGAAACACGTGCAAAAAGGATATTTTAATTAGACATAAGAACTCAGGGATGAGTTAAGATACCCTGAATGCAAAACAGGAAACATTCTCACCATCTCCTTAGAGAGATGCGCTCAGAGGAACCGCTCGATGGGCAGCGAGTGGAATGGGGAGCATTACGCAAAAGTTGCTGGACCGAGTGCAGTTTACCTCGCTCAGCATCCAGGAGGAGACTTTCAAAGGGCTGCTTGGCTACAAAGAGAAGCGTTTCCGTGCCTGTAAAGTGCGCGGAGCTCCTCGGAGAAAGACGCTAAGAGCCTGGTATTATTATTTCATGAGCGCGGCTGCCTTCCATTAGGGCTGGGCCCTTTACAACTCCTGGGACGGCCTCCACAAAGCACATCTTCACTGCGTGTGCTCATCATCCCTGAGACACACGCTCGCTTTGCGAAGTGCCGTTCCAGAGACATGGGCATCGAGTTCCCATGTTTGCTTATAAATAAATCACACGGTACACACAAAGGGCCATCGCCAAGGTCCCCCCACAGCAGAGAAGGCAACCAAAGTGGGCAATCTTTCATGCCATCAGAGGCACGGAGAGGATCAGTGCCCTGGAGCTCCGGGCAGGTGCCTTCTGCCCGCCCAGGTCCCGGACTCTGCCCCGGCTGTTCACCTGAGAGAGGCTTTGAAGGGTTTTATCTTCGGACAGTTCTGTGGAGGCTGTAATTTAAAAAGAACTCCGCTCCTTGCCTCTCGACTCACCACGGTGCCTGAAGATTATGCTCATAAAGTCATTCGATTAGAACATGTCCTTTGGCTTCATTTACCCGTTTTATAGCCGAAGAGGGGATGCCAGCCCCGTTCTTTGTTACCAGCCGTCCCCGGTAGCGGCTTCCTTTGGAAACGCAGTGGCTTCTGCTGCCTTAATGGGCGTGTTTGCCTCCCCCCTCGGGGGCCGAGGTCCTGTCAACAGCCATAAACTGTGAGGATGTGACAGGATGTTCCATCTCGTTAAGAGCCTTGCGGCCAGATTCCTCCGTCTTCCTCCTCACATCCCATCTGCTCTCCGTCCTCCTCTCTACATCCCATCTGCGCTCCACACGTGACCTGAGAGGCCTCGGCTGCGTGGCGGGTCCCTGGGCGCAGAGTGAAGTGGGTCCTGTGCACTGTGCTTCCTCCCATTCCATTGTGGGAACGCCGTCCTTTCCCCCGGACGCCAAGTAAAGTGTGTCTATAATTTTTGAATACTGCTCTCCATGAAAATCACAACAAAAATATTTTTAAAATTTTAAATGCATTTTTGATAATTCTTGGCATTAATAAGTTGGTTTACACAAATACATAGGTACCTGGGAGAGTTTGTATTAATCCCTCTAGGAAATATATTTACTATGTATGCCGTAGGATTTTCCAATAAAATAACTATGTATGCTGTATTCATTTATAATTTTGCCTTCAGAATTTCAAAAACTGAATTTTTAGCAAAAATGTAGTATTTCATTTTACTGGCTGCAATTATTGACTAGGAAAATATTTGAAAATATTTAGTACAAGTGAATTTTGAAAAAAAAATCAGGATTACCAGCTCTGCCCTCCTCCCCACTTTTTTATCCTTCGAAAATCACCTCAGTTCTCTCCACCCAGGAAATCAACCAGATTCATCCTGGCTGGAGCATCTGTGTCCTAATTAATAGATCTATTTAATTAAGGTGGATCACGTGGCAAGCAGCGTGCTCCCTTGGTGCTGCTAATAAAGGGACAGCAACGTAATGCAGCCGAGTTCTTCCATGATGGTCATGCTGAGAAGTGAATAGACAAAATGGTGGCCAAGAAGACGGAGCCGCACAGAACAGCGATCCTCAGGTCACAGGTGCGTGCTAATCAGCCGGGGAACTCGGTGAGACCTGGTTCTGTTGCTCTTGGGAGGGGCCTAGGCTGGTCATTTCAACCAGCTCTCTGGAGAGGCGCATGCTGCTGGCGTTTACAGCAGCGATCCATCAGCACTCACTTGTTGTGTCAGTGCTGTGGGGTGGCACCTCGTCCCCGATACCTCACAAAGTGGAGCTGCCTCCTTTTGTGGAGCCCAAGGAATGGGGACAAAGCCCCGTGATACCATAGGCCTTCTGCCCTAACCGCTACCCGGCTGCCCCTGGCCCTGCCATTCCGCCGCCGGAACTGTCCTGGTTGAGCTCAGGGAGAGCGTCTGGTGCTGATTCCACCCTGAAGTGCATTGTCGGGTGATGGTGACCGTGGAATGTGTGGGCCTCAGCGTGCTGGAGACGCAGTCAGGAAGGGCGATTCACACGGGGGCGAGGGGGTTAGGTGCTGTGCCAGGCTCTTTGTGTGTGTGTGCCTATGTGTGTGCCCTCGTGGGTGCTGGGATCATACTGCGGGGGCTTCTCCCATTCTTTCTCTAGACCATGGTCGGCAAACTCATTAGTCAAGAGAGCCAAATATCAACAGAACAACAATTGAACTTCCTTTTAAGAGCCAATTTTTTTAAACTTCTTCTAACGTCATTTCTTCAAAATAGACTCACCCAGGCCGTGGTATTTTGTGGAAGAGCCGCACACAAGGGGCCAAAGAGCCGTATGCAGCTTGCAAGCCGTGGTTTGCCAACCACTGCTCTAGACCATGGACTGAAGCTTTCATTTCCAATCTCATTGACTGCAAAAATGGCCTTTGGAATACAGTGAAATTAAAGAATTTTATTATCCTACTGAAAATTCATAATCAAAACCTTTACATTGAGCCAAAACTGGTTTGGCTCAGTGGAAAGAGCGTCGGCCTACAGACTGAAAGGTCCCAGGTTCGATTCCGATCAAGGGCATGTACCTTGGTTGCGGGCACATCCCCAGTGGGGGGGGGGGGGGGGAGGGTGCAGGAGGCAGCTGATCGATGATTCTCTCTCATTGATGTTTCTAACTCTCTATCCCTCTCTCTTCCTCTCTGTAAAAAATCAATAAACTATATTAAAAAACACACAAACCTTTACATTGAATTTGTCCTCATTTAACCTTAAAATTATCTACATAATTGGAGGGGGGGGGGCAGAGGGAGTAAAGCAACAAAATGAAACCAGTACACCTGTGAGAGAGAGTATTGGTTCAAGACGATGGTTTTCTCAGCAGCCATGTGCTTTTTTACTTTTAATTTGTTGGTTTTAGAGAAAGAGGAAGAGAGATACATCCGTCTGTTGTTCCACTTATCTATGCCTTCACTGGTTGATTCTTGTATGCGCCCTCACCAGGGATGGAGCCCAAAACCTTGGTGTACAGGGACCATGCCCTAACTACCTGACTACCCGGCCAGGGCCCTGGCAGCCCTGGTTTTGGAGACTTAGCTAAGATGCTGTGGCTGAGGAACCCGCCACCTCGTCCCCCACACCCGGGTCTCCTCTGCTTTGTTCTCCAGATGACGGATTTCCCAGGAAGAGCAGAGCCAGGAAATACTGGGGATGGTGAACCTCAGGACCCAGAGCTGCGGGCCCAGAAGGGTAACATCTGAAGACAGATCGAAGGGATGTTTAACATTTCCTGAACATGATGAATGGTGAGGGGCTGGCGAGAGAACACAAAGATTCCACCGCAAACACTCGTACGAGTGCTTCAAGATGCTCTTCTGTGTCTGTTTATCATCTGCACCTGGCGACGTTTCCTTATAAATAAAACAGCACATGCAAAGGGCAATTGCCAAGAGATTCCCACGCTTAAGTCTGGGATGGGGTGTCGATAACCCATTTCCTTTTCCCCCAAGACACCCAATTCTGCCGGTCTCACCCCCGCTGGGAGGTGTGGCCGTGGGACTGAGTCCTAGCTAACGGAACGTGGGAACAAACGTGTCCTGTGCTCTGTTCCCAGGGCTGTCACAAAACACTCCCAGCCAGTCCACACGAGCTGGCCCCTCTCGTGGCCGCCTGGAGAGGACAAGAGGCTAGGAGAAGCCACGGCTGGAAGCCACTGTAGCCACAAATGCCCACGGAGAACGTGATTGAAGCAAACTCCACTCCGGGCTGTGAAATCGGAGGAAACGGGACCTCCGGCTGGGAGACGTTCATGCCGCCCTTGGGGCTTGTCTGTAAGGCACTGCGCCCCCTAACAACATGGTGGGGAAGGACATTCCCGGGCCTGTGTCCACTCTCTCCTCCGGGGGGGGGCGGACCGGTCCTCAGCGCTGCATGGCTGGCAGTTTGCCTCGCACGGCTAGCCGCGGCGCAAACCTTTGCGGGAAGAGTTGAAAGAGGTGCTGCTCGCCTGGCCCTGCTCCTCCTCCTGAGACAGCGACGCAGAGGTGACGGCCCAGAGTTCGCTCCCGCTCGGCCTGGGTCCGGACATCCCTGGCGCACTTCCATTTTTAAACGCTTTGCCTACACCTGCTGCAGAGTAGGGCTCTGAATGAACTCACCTGCCAGCGTAAATGCTTGTGCTGAATCTAAAGGGCACTGTCAGCCCTGGCCAGTGTGGCTCAGTTGGTTGTGCGTCATCCCATGCACTGAAAGGCTGCCGGTTCAATTCCCAGGTTGTGGGCTTGCCCCAGTGGGGGGCGTGCAGGAGGCAGCTGATCCATGTTTCATATTTTGGTGTTTCTCTCCCTCTCTCCTTTCCTTTCTCTCTGAAATAAATAAATAAAAAAACAAAAACAAAAACAAAATATACTAAAAGGCATTTTAATTTTTCAGTAAGAAAAGACTAACATCACTTATTTGGGAATAATGTCTGTTTCCTGGCCAGGAATCTGGAGAAAAGAATTCCTGATAAAACATACGTTGGGCCGAAACCAGTTTGGCTCAGTGGATTCTAGAGCGTCAGCCTGCGGACTGAAAGTTCCTGGTTCGATTCCAGTCAAGGGCATGTACCTTGGTTGCGGGCACATCCCCAGTAGGGGGTGTGCAAGAAGCAGCTGACCGATGATTCTCTCTCGTTGATGTTTCTAACTCTCTATCCCTCTCTCCTCCTCTCTGTAAAAAGTCAATAAAATATATATATATTTTTAAAAATATGTTGGGTCCAGTGTTTATCTGTAAGGGATTTTCACTCTCTGGGGACCAAGAGGGACTCATCTCCTGTAGTTATTTCTAAATCTGCCGTTTATACTAAAAGGTCATGGCAACCTGCGGTTCCTTCTGTTTGCGGGGACCACGCTCCAGGCTGTGTGGGTACTATACTGGCCTTCTTCTTCGAAGACATTTTTTATCCATCAGATCGTTTCCAGGAAACATTAAGTTCCTAATTGACGGCAGAGATACCTAAGCAGACAGCAGGCGGATACTTAGGTAGCACTGGCTCTGCCGCTGCTGGCCTGCTCTTTAGACCGGCAGGAGCCACTGATTGCCCTTAGACAGCAGAGTAACCCGCAGTGTCAGCGCGAACAGGATGTGCCGCTGCCAAAGGAAAGCGAGCACACCCTCCGGGGACCGCCCGGAGCAGACGGCCTGGGCTCTCGGTCCTCCAGGACTCCTCCGCCAGAGGCTGCCCTGGCTCCGGTGCCTGGGTCCTTATCTGCCTTGCACGTGAGACGCTGGCATCAGGGCAGCCTTCCCTGCACAGGGATGTGGCAGCTCAGTTCTTCCCATGAGTCAGGCCTCAAACCTGCAAGTCCCCTTGAGTTCTCTCTTCCTCTCAGACCCCATGCCAATCTCTCAGGAAGTCAGGAGGTTCCACCTGGACACCGAATCCATCACCTGCCCTCGGGCCTGGCCATGCCACCCTCAGCTCTGGCTCGGCTCCTGCAGGTGCTGCCTCCCTGGCCTCCTGCTCCAGCCCATGCTCCTCCAACTGGTTTTCTTTCCGGTGCAGCTCTTGCACCTTGCATCACCCTCGGTTAAATTCTGCAACGCCTCCCAGACTTGCGACAGTCCCCGGTGACCTGTTGTGGTACAGGGTATAGCCCCTGGGCCTCCCTGGCCCGTCTTCTAGAACATTCCTCATTGCCCATGCCATTCGGCCACACCGGCTCTCCTCTGCTCTTCCATGTCAGTGACGCCCTCGCACCAGGTGCCGTCCCTGCTGCCTTCCTGCTCCTCCCTCCTGTCTTCCACGGAGAATGAGAACTGCTGTGACGAATGGCCCCCAAATTCTGTGATGCCCCCAGTGGCCAGCTTGCCCTCCTCTGAGGCGTGGGCAGGCGAGCAGCGCCGGGGCTGTCTATGCTGGCCCTCTGGAGCCCGGCTAAGGGGGTCTGCCACGCTCAGCATGTGTTTCTAAGGTGGCTGGGAGGGTGCGCCTCCCCGGCCAGCCGAAGGGGAGAAGAGCCCCTGTGGGCGCTCTGAGGGGGACAGGCCGCGCCCGCCCTCGCCCCCGTCAGGTGCGTGGAATGCGGTGCAGTGCGGGCCAGGGGAGCAGAACGTTCTGGTTGGCAGCTGAGCTCCGCCCCACACCCTAAGGCCAAAGGATTGCTCTGCCACGTGCTTTAGGTCTCTTCTTAAATATCGCCTTCCCAGCGCCACCCTCCAGCCTCGATGCAGTCCAACACCCAACCTGTCATCAGGGAGTCCAGGATCTGGATTGCCGGGTGGGTCCTGACTCCGCGGACGTGTCCTCACAGGAGAGAGGGGAGGAGGCACGGGGACAGCCCTGGGAGGAGGAGGCAGAGCCTGGCGTGGCAGCCACAGCCACAATCCTCCCCCAGGGCCTAAGGACACCTTGGTCTTGGACGCCTGGCCTGCAGACTGTGAGGCAATGCCTTTCTGCTGGTGTGAACCACCCTGTTGGTGGTCTTTTGTCCTGACAGTCCTGAGAACGACACGTCTGCCTCCTGTGAACTCTGGAGAGCAGAGGCTGTGTCTTGTTTGCTGCTGTAGCTTCCTGTGTCTCACATGTAGTGAGCGCTCAACAAGCATGTTTGAGAACAGACAGGAGAGTCAGGAACCAGCCCACCCTGAAGATGGAGTTTCCTTCTCGGGCAGCTTTACAGTCTGTGCAATCGTCTGCCCAGAGAGCCTTCTCTGTGGGTGCCCGCGGTGAGAGGCTGGTGTGGGAAGCTTAAGCACTGAAGCTTAAGCACTGAGCTTTGACAACCTGGTTAAAACCCTGGCCAAGTGTGGTATTAGACCTGTTAATTAATATTTCTAAGCCTCAATTTCTGCATAAGGTTGTTGGGAGGATTAAATTATATGTTATTATGTAATTATTTAATAATGTATAATTAAATACATATCATACATTCTATAACAGAATTATATAACACAATTACATAATATATCATTGATATTTACTAACATGTATAATATATGTATAGTAAGAATATTCCTAGTCTATTGTTTGACTATGTCAGTTTATAGTAAATCACTATTATAATAAAATTATAATTAGTTGGGATTAATTGAGAATAAGCTAAAATTTTACAGACTCATTTATCTTATAATTATATATTTCTTTGAAATGAGATCCATCTATATGTATAAAAGCCTACGTGACCATTCAGCCAGTAGCTATGACATGCTCTGACCACCAGGGAGCAAACATTCAATGCACAGGCATGGAAACATGAAACAGACTAATGCATCTCAGTGGGCAGGGGGGTAGAGGCGGAGAGAGATTAACCAAAGATGTTATATGCATACTAGAGGCCCCGTGCATGGATTCATGCACAGGCAGGGTCCCTCAGTCTGGCCTCAGGAAATTGGGCGGAATCTGCGCACTGGGCCTCTGATGTCCCCTGGATTGTGAGAGGGCACAGGCCAGGCTGAGGGACACCCACAGGTGCACGAATCTGTCCACTGGGCCTCTTGTCTCTGATAACATTTCTGTTCTAGGAATTTCAATCAAGTAAGCCCTTCTAAGCAGGAAATTTCCCATTACAGTTTAATATCTGCAGAATGACTTTTGTGGGCCACATGTAAGCCATAATGATTTATATTAAATATGTGATAATTGCTGGGAGGGGCAACCTGTAAAATAAAATCAGAGCCATCTGAGCTGTGGCCCTATCCTCTGTCTCCAGGAGACTGGAGAGTAAGCCGTCAGCTTACTCTACTCAGTGAGCCCTGCGACGCTCTCTGTGAAAATCATTGCTGTGCTGTTTATGTTGTGATTTAGTCTCAAATTTCACATGTTGATATTGTGTGTCACCCAGGATGCAACTTCTCAAAAACATAATTATCATTTGCATAAATTAACATACCATTGAAACGCAAACAAAAGTTCATGAACTCCTCCATCAGCCATGAGAGTGGAACAGAATAAATAAACTGAACCTGATGGACGAGCTCTGAGAAGCTGAGGGAGGGGCTGGATAATAAAATCTCAAGGTGGCGAGAGGGAGGGGCCAGGACGGTGATGTCTCCAGAAGTCCAGACAGCGTCTCAGTTTCATTGTTTTGCTCATCGAACATAAAAATGTTCACTCGACTTTCATAAATTCATTCTCAGTCTCCATCCCTTCAACTTCAGGTTTCTTCTAAGGTCTGTGTTTCTCACCTGCGGGGGCAAGAAGGTGGCCGTGGGGGCAGCGTGCAGGTGCACTGCCCTGGTGGAGGTGATCTTGCCGTGTGCCTCCCACGCCACCCCCAGCCCAGGACCTGGCAGCTGTCTTTCTGTTCCCGGGCTCCTTTGACCTTGAGCCTGTGCCCAGCGCCTCTTTGTCCTAGGAAAGCACCTCCTCTACTGCAGCTTCTTCAGAGGCCTCCCAACCCGCCCGCGCAACAGCCTGGTTTTAGTCTGCCAGACACTACCATTTTTCTTGGTGTGTGTGTGTGTGTGTGTGTGTGTGTGTGTCCGTTCCCACTTATGGATGGATGAACTGGTCACCGCCTATTCCCTTAAAAAAGCAGCTCCGTGAAAACAAGGCCCTGTCTGTACCGCCACGCTGCACGCCATGCTGTGCGGGAGCAGCTCTCAGGATCACCGAGAGGGCGCTAGGAAATTCACATTTAACATCACCAAACCCATGCTTCTATGCATTTGTTTTATTGTTAGCTTCTCCTCTCAGTCCCAGATACTCCAGATTCTGAACTTATTCTGAACTCAGCCTGAGATACTGCAGATCCTGCTTTCTGGAACTACAGGAAGGCATTCCCCTGCCTGCATGCCACCAGTAGGCACAGCTGGTCCAGGCAGGTGGCCCCTGGGGTCTGAGGGTGTCTTTGGGGACACGTGGCTCGGGGATCCAATGCCGTGAGCATTCCTCTGCCTGGACGTTCCCTGGGCAGAACCTGACAGAGGGAAGCCGGGCAGCCTTCTGAGCGGCCTGGCTCCGGGGCCCAGGCAGAGTTGCAGGGAACGCGCAGGGGAGCCAGAGGCCGGGGCTCCTGGGCTGGGACCGGGAGGGGAGCAGCGCTCGGTGGCTTTACCTTCTCAGGCTCCGGTGAAAAGCTGGGACCCTTCATAGTCTGGGAAGGAGACACAAAGCACAGTAAGCAGCCGAGGGCAGAGGCAGGCCAGGCTCCGCGCCTTCGTGTGGGAGAGGCCTGCCTCAGACATGCCAGCCCCGTGGGTTCAGAATGGAGAGCGACCTGCTCGTCCACACCCCTGTCTGAGCTGCGGCCCGGCCCGAGCAGTTACACAGGCATTTACCAGGTGGCCTGGCCATGTCTCTGCCCTAATTTACTCAAGACGAAAACGCACTCTCGCAGGCCTATGGCTCCAACGTCTCCAGCAACTTCACTGCAACCAGCTGAAAAGCAAAAATAAGAAAATGTTTGGCGCCGAGACCGGTTTGGCTCAATGGATAGAGCGTCGGTTTGGGGACTGAACGGTCCCGGGTTCGATTCCGGTCAAGGGCATGTACCTTTGTTGCGGGCACATCCCCAGTGGGGGGTGTGCAAGAGGCAGCTGATCATGACTCTCTCTCATTGATGTTTCTAACTATCTCTCTCCCTTCCTCTCTGTACAAAAATCAATAAAATATATTTGAAAAAAAGAAAAGAAAATGTTGGGCAAACGAACAAACCCGCACACAGACAGCAGCACAAGGGTTACCGGAGGGGAGGGAGCGGGAGGATGAAGAGGGCAAAGAGGGTCCGATGTATGGTGATGGAGGGAGACTAGACTATGGGTGGTGAGCACACGGTGCAATACACAGACAAGATATCATAGGATTGTACCCTGAAACCTATATGATGTTATTAACCAACGTCAGCCCCAAACATGCAATTAAAAGGAGGAAATGCTTGGTGTTGGTGAATGGATAAACACACTGTAGCAGGCTCATACAATGAAATATGCACAGCAATAAAATACTCTGCAGATATATCCGCTATCATGATTAATCTTAAAAATACTATATTGAGTGAAAAACACAGGCGAAAAGTCTACATGGAGGCTGATTTCATTACTTTGTCCGTGAAGAGGAGCCCTAGAGTGACAGAAAGCAGACAGTTTGTTATCAGGAGCTGAGACCCTGGGGGAGGGGTGGGAGAAGGTCCGAGTTTAATGAGAACGTGTAATTTTGGGAGTCTTGAAAATATTCACTCTCCTGGTGGTGGATTTGCAATCATATGCATTTGTCTGAGCTCATTAAAATGCACACAATTTCATTGTATATGAATCAGACTCCATAAGGCCGATCAGGTATAAACTCTGATAAATATATACGTATCCCCAGGAGTCCCCCGGCATCTGATCCGGAGATGGAGGTGCCCCTCCCTTGGGAAGAAAGGAGAAGGAGGAGGCCGGGGACTTGTGCCCCTTTGAAAGCACAGCCCCCGGATGTGGGTGACCCTGAGCGGCTCTGAATGCGTCTCCTCATCCCACATGCTGGAATTACAAGCTCTTCTTTGTGTCCCTCAGGGGCATGTGTTCTGACCTGGATTTCTCCTTTGAAGGAGGCCTGGGGGCAAGAGCGGGGGCGTGAGTCCTGCAGGGTTCGCGTCTTTCTGTGACACAGGAAATGGGATCAAGGCTGCTACGGTTTGGGCGGGTGAGTGGTGATCTGAACATGATGCGCTTTGGCCTGACACGTCCCTTAGGCGTTGAGAGCGTCCCTGCCATGAACCTCTCTTCTCACGAGGTCCCAGTTTCCGGTGATTTGGGGACAGCCTGTGTGTCATTACCAGGGTTGTAGGGCCATCTCTCTGATCTCTACACCCCGCAAAGTCGGGCAGGAAATCCTGTAATTGTGACCTTCATCAGGGTCAGGGCTATTAACGGATAGATGACTGTGGGTCTTTGAGCTGCTGATTGCTTGAGTTTTGACTTCAACCAGACTGAGCTGAATGACAGAGGACAAATGACAGTCATTTGTTAAGTTTATGTTAAATTTATCCTTTGGACAATGTTCCTCTTTAACGCTCCCTGCTCTATATCTATGCCTCGTTAACCCAAGTTAAGTAGTTGCCAATTTGACAGGTGAAGGAAGATGGAAAAGCCAACCCAGGGAAGACAAATGGTGTCCGCCCTACAGCGTGTTCCTTTCCTGGAGAGAGAGCTGTTCCATCTGCTTTATGGCCGCAGGCAAAGGCGTGGCCATTAAAACCAGAGGGAGCTTCAGTGAAGTAAGCCACGCTGATGCTGACGGTGGCTCCCTCTTCCGTGGGAGAAAGGCATGAGAAGACACGCCCTCTCCAGTTTTCTTCTGTAGATAACAGGTTTCTGTAACGTGGGAAATACTTTGTGGTTCTTGGTTTTCAAAATGAATTTTTTTCTTTTCAAGACTTCACTGTGTAGAGAAGAGTGTTATTCTGTCCCAAACGGCCTAATTTGAAGGGAAATGGTTATTTCTAACCACAACTGGATCCCAGAACAGCTCCCAAGACTCATCACTTCCAGTCCACAAGCACAAACTAGGCTGGTTCTGCCACCTAGCGGCCATCTTGCTGAACTACACCATACGGCTCTACCTGGTTTGGTTGCCTCAGCCTCTGGGTTAATTTTAATGAATCAGGTGATTAGTTTTGGACAAGTCCTTTCTTTTTCCCTATTATCCGTGTGACCTTGGTAAAATCATTTACTATTTCTGTGACTCAGTTTTTCCATCTGTTGAATGGAGATAAGGACCGACCTCCTGTGGTTTTCATGAGACTCTTGGGAAATAATATAGAGCAAAGGCTTCGCAGAGGCCTGGCACAGGTCCGTGCTGGGTAAAGATTTGATGCTGTTGTTATATTTAAAACGGTAATGATGCAAGTCCAGAATGGCAATCAAAAATAGGCCAAAGCCTGGGAAACCGAGTTATGGACCTTTGAGCATTTGAGGGTAAGTTAAGCGTGTGCTGTTTAAAGTTTGGAAGAGGGTCGGGTGCAGTCAGGCTTTCTGTAGGACCAACAAGCGCATTACTGCAGTCACATGCATCTCACTTCAATTCTGTCCTCACCGCGCACGGGCGGTCCCCACCACAGTGGACAGCTCACTGCTCCACACGCGCTTTAATGCCTTCCTTCCTCTTTCTGGAAGATTCTCTCACATCTGCACACTTCCCAGTCTCTAACTCCCGGTTCACACGACTTTGCATACTCTCCTCCAGCGGTGTGAGGCCAAGTTCAGTCCCACGTGGCCTAAGCTTCAGTCTGGGTCCAAGGTGGACGCCATAGGAATGGGGGATGCAGCCACAGCGTCTCCCCTCTGTCTCACCTGGAAGTGCCCCTCTGACTCTGCTGACTTGAAATGGAAGCTTAGCAAGTATCTTAGAGAAACCTTCAAGGAAAGCAGAGTGGTCCCTAGCAGCTGCTCTTGTACGTTGACTCAATTGACCACATGCTTTTGGATTTAAAAAATGAAGTAATTTTATATAATAAAAGCCCAGAAACCGAAATGGCAGAACAACCAGAGACCAAAATGACTGCGGCTGCTTGCTCCGTCCCAGTGGGGACCTCCACCCCAATCTGGGGCCCCCATCAGGGCAGGCCAGCTGGCCCCACAAGTGCACCAGGCCTCTATTCTATACTAAAAGGTTAATATGCAAATTGACCCTAACAGCGGAACAGCCAGAATGTCTGCTTGATCAGTCACTATGAGGCACGCTGACCACCTCTAGGTCCCTTTCCCTGGCTGGTAGGCTCCGGTCACCCAATAGCAAAAGGAGAAACTGGGGGTGGGTGGTGGGAGATGCAGGTGGTGCCAGGCCAAGGCCCCCACCCCACCAGTCACCCCGCACCTGTAGTGGGGGTGGGGGCAGCAAGTGAGTAGGAACGGCCAATGGCGAATGGGGAGCTGGGGGTGTGTGGTGGCAGGGGGCTGGGGAAGATGGCCTGGATTGCAGGCCAGGCCTGGGGACCATACTAGTGCATGAATTTCATGCACCGGGCCTCTAGTATTTTTATAAGAAGAAGATTTTATCAAAGAATATTCAGAAATAACTAAAAAGTAAAACAAACAAACAAACAAACAAAAACCACCATGGTTTCACTACCCCAAAATTATTACCAGTTGATGTATTTTTTTTTAATACTCTGCATGTTGTTTTATTATGTGGCTGTGATCATATTTGCAGTGATATACCCTGATTTTTACATTTAACATATTATAAATATTTTCACATTATGCTACGTGCATAAGAACATAATTCTAAAAAGGCTAAATTTCACTGGATAAATATGCTATGGCATACTTAGCATTATTATAATTTAGGCATTTAGCTTATTTATAATTATTTTAGATTCCACATATAAGTGAAATCATATAGTATTTGTCTTCAGTATAAGTCTCTGTCTGACTATTTCACTTACCTTGTAGCTATGTTATTGCAAATGACAAGATTTCTTTCTTTTCATGGCTGAGCAATATTCTATTGCATATATATACCACCACTTAAAAAAAAAAATTGTTGTTGTTAATTCTCACCTGAGGATATTTTTCCATTGATTTTTTTACAGAAAGAATCTCCAGATTCTTTTTAAAAATATATTTTTATTGTATTTTTACAGAGAAGAAGGGGGAGGGGAAGAGAGTTGGAAACATCAATCAGATGCCTCCTGCACACCTTCTATTGGGGATGTGCCTGAAACCAAGGTACGTGCCCTTAACCAGAATCAAACCTAGGACCTTTCAGTTCACAGGCGAACGCTCTATCCACTGAGCCAAACCAATTAGGGCTTCCATTGATTTTTACTAGTAGAGAAAGTGGAAGAGAGAGGAAAACAGAGAGAAACATCGATGTGAGAGAAATACATTGATTGGTTGCTTCCTGCATGAGCCCGGAACAGGGCCTGCTGGGGGAGGACCCTGCAGGTAAGGTATGTGCCCTTGACCAGAATCAAACCCGCGACCTTTTGGTCCACACACTGATGTTCTATCCACTGAGCCAAACTGGCTAGGGCTACCACCACTCCTTTATCCAGTCATCCACTGATGGGCACTTGGGTTGTTTCTAGAACTTAGCTATTGTAAATAATGCTTCAGTGAGCATTGGGATGCATATGTCTTTTCACATTAGTGTTTTTGTTTTCTTTGGATAAATATCCATAATTGGAATCACTGGTCATAAGGCAATTCCATTTTATTTTATTTATTATTTTTTTAAATCAATCTTTATTGTTCATATTATTACAAAGGTTCCTCATTTCTTCCCCCCTCCACCAGGTTCCCACCCCACCCTTCGCCCCCTCCCCATCCCCCATTGTCCTCATCCATAGGTGCACAGTTTATGTTCAGTCTCTTCCTCCCTCCCTTTCCCCGATAGTAAATCCCTTTTCAGATAGTAAATCAGTTACTTAGCATTTTCTCATATCAATAATACCTCCACGTGCCCAATGATACACTTCACACAAAAGACATTTCCCAATAGATCCACCAGCCTCATCCAGGCCCCACCCAAGGCACTCACAGATCAACACCCCAGCCCTATACTAACTCAACACATCCAGATCTAAGCCTTCATCACTTGATTCAGCAGACCCTCAAGTTCCCGCAAAAGTTTCCAGCCATATCTGAGAGGCAACCGTGGGGCAGGGGCAGGCGAGGAGCGAGCTGTTCCGGGCCTGGCTGCTCAGGGCCTGGCCTCTGTTGCTCTGGTCCGTTCCACAACCAGCTGCTCCGGGTCTGGTCACTGCCACTCCCGACCTAGTTGCTCTGGACTTGGCTGCTGCTGCTCCGGGCCTGGCCGCACCCGACCCGGTGGCAGTTCCATTTTAAATTTGGGGTGGGGGGACTCTGTACTGGTCTCCACAGTGGCTGCACCAGTCTTGATTCCCACCAGCAGTGCATGGGGTTCCTTTTTCTCCGCGCCCATGCCAGCACTTGTTTGTTTTTTGTTGATTTATTGGTGATAAGTTTTCTGATAGGTGTGAGGTGATAGCTCCCTGTGGTTTTGATTTGTATAGTCTAATGATTAGTGATGTTGGGTATTTTTCAAATGGCTGTTGACCATCTGAATGTCCTGTTTGGAAAAGTGGCTATTCAGACTTTTTTAAAAAAATGAGAATCATTGGATCATATGTTATTTGGGGTTCTTATATCTCAAATATCCACAGTCTTGATCATTTAGCAACTATAGTTGTTTTCTCAGGCCTCTGAGATCTTTCCACCTCACCCTCACCTCTGCCTTCGGCCATTGCATTTCATCCCCGAGCTGCACACGGCACCATCATCACCACGCGGCCTCGCCGAACTGACCGGAACCGCTTCTCCACGGCAGGCATGGTGGCACACTCTCCAGCTGCCTGCTGGCCCGTCCCCACGCCGCCCGGTCATCTGCTCCTTGTTGCAGCCAGCCCTGGGGACCTGTGCCCCCACTTCCTGGGTTAGGCCCCGTTTTTCCTCCCGTTCTCTGCTTGGCTGGACTCCCCAGGCTGGAGGAATGCAACTCGCAATAAAGTTTCCTCCTCTCCCATCCTTGGAAGGAGAATCAGTGACTTTCATTTTCTGAGAAGAGCCTGCAGATGGTGCATCAAACGGCGTGACGCTGAGGCACGGTGAGCAATGCAGAGGGCACCGTTGCAGAATTCTTTCCTCCCAGGGTTCTTGTCCTCCCACAGGAACGCTGTTCATTCTTCTCTCCCTCTTTCCTGACACTTTAAGCTGCAAGTGTCTTCCATCGGCTTCCACAGCGGCCAGCTGTGCTGCGGTGACGTGCTCACAGCTGGTGCAGGCATTAGCTGCGCAGAAAATGACACATAAACCGAGACCGGGTGCCAGGGGTTTGGCCAGCATCTGGAAGGGTTTAGGAATCTGGAAAAGGAGCTGCTGTAAATTAATCAAGAGTCCAGAGACGTAATTTTGGGGGGCCAGAGAAGACTTAGCTACAGAAACCAAATCTTGTCTCTCTAGACCCCTTGCTCTTTATTAACACAAATTGTCCTAACACAATTATTGTAAGGCAAGGTATATATACATATCAAAGGCAAGGTTTAGTACACAGAATCCATTGTCAGATGGGGGAATCTGCCTACAGCAGTTCAGGTGTTTGGCCAGTAGGAGGCAATAACATGTAGATTAAAATGCCCTCAGCTGTGTGGCAGCAACCAATCATCTATGCCAGTGGTCAGCAAACCATGGTTCGCAAGCCACATGCAGCTCTTTGGCCCCTTGAGTGTGGCTCTTCCACAAAATACCACGTGTGGGTGTGCACATACGGTGCGATTGAAACTTCGTGGTCCATGTGCAGAAGTCGGTTTTCGGCCTGGGCGAGTCTAATTTGAAGAAGTGGCGTCAGAGCACTCAAGGGGCCAAAGAGCCGCATGTGGCTTGTGAGGCCCGGTTTTGTGGACCACTGATCTATGCACATCTTTTAGGTGCAGGGAAATGCCCTCAGCCATTCCCAGCAGGCAATCTTCAAGGCTCCCCCAGCCTTTTGATGAAACTTCTTGCCTTTATGACATGCTGGAATCAGCCTCCGGCAGCGGGGCCTGGCTCCTGCGGTGCTCACCCCAAAGAGATTCACGGATAGCAAAGCTTGTCTCTTAGAAGTAGGAGCTTCAATTACACCTTCATCGGTTTTCAAAAATAACTTCAGAGGGTTTTGCCTAAATAAATAAAAGTGTGGCGTTACTTATTTAATGATTTTTTTTAAAAAATGGGTCAGAAAACATTTTAATGGACTAGAGGGAGAGGATGAGATTTTGGCTGATTCTCAGCAAAATTATGAAGTGAGACAAGTGAGTTCTCAGCTGCCCTGAGGTCCTAGCCATGTTCTGGTTTTGTTACCCAAGCCACGTGCAAAGCATGTTTGCTTCTTTTGGCAGAAAAAATGCATTAACGCACCGGGATGACGTTGTCGATCAGTTAAAAGGGCCAGGGCTCTACAGCAGCATCCCAGAGGAAGGACAGGGACTAGCCTGCACGCTCACCTTGCGGGCATTCTGATCCTTTTCCTTTTTTTTCTTTTCTTTTCTTTTTCCCATTCCTGTTCTTAGGCAGTGATTTCACTTCCATAAAAAACGAGTCCTTTCCAGAAGAGTCAACATACTTGCATTCCTTCCGCCTTGTCTGCCCCAGAGCACTGGCTATCGTGCTGACAGGGGCCTGCTTGGCCAGCTCAGATAAAAAGCTCCATCACTGCCCAGTGCCTGACCTACCAGGTGTGAGTTGTGCTCTGGGCTCAGCCTATTAATGATCAGCGGAGCCTGTGGTTCTGGTTGATTGTAAGTCTTCTTCAGCTGCACATACAGCTGCATCACTTACAAGGCCGGGCAATCACAGCACACCTGTGTGACCGACAATGCAGGGTCCGTGCGGCCTGTCACTACTTGAGCCAATTCAGCAGAGACGGGGTTGAATCCTATGTGAGAATCCATTCCAATCCTGCCTACAGCAGGGGAAAGCAGCAGGCCATCCACACACATCTGCTCTGCAGCCCCTGTCATAAGTCGGGTGCTTATATTGGTAGAAGGACAAAGATTACCTGGGAAGTAGGCAAAGGGCAGATGGGCAGTTCACAGATACGCAAGGGCTGGGGTCTCCAAAGGGCTGGCGGCTCTGCAGCACAGTTGTCCCTCTCTCCATGAGAACAGGCAGCGACCAATGGGGAGGCTGGGCCGCATATCCAGGTGAGCGCCCAGGTCCCATGTGCTGTCTTTAATCAGACAAAGCAATCACAGTTAACAGAGCATGATTAATATTTCTTACACTTCTAGCTGGTTCCCAATATTCCATTTCTGCCCCTGTCACTGGGACCGCATAGCGAGACCCCAGGTAGAGAGGGACAGATGGCGTGGGCCTGGGGTTCTGCTTTCATTGGGGTGGAGGTTGGGGGCCTAGCGTTTCTGCCAGCTCCCTCTTTTCTTTTAAATGCTTGTTGATTGACTACAGAGAGAGAATGGAAGGGAAGGGAAGAGAGAGAGAGAGAGAGAGAGAGAGAGAGAGAGAGAGAGAGAGAGAGAGAGAGAGAGACATTGATTTCTTGTTCCACTCATTTATGCATTCATTGGTTGATTCTTGTATGTGCCCTGACTGGGGATTGAACCTGTAACCTTGGCATATTGGGACAACACTCAAACCAATTTAACCAACTGTCACCTTCATCAGGGCTCTGAGGGCTCACTCCTTAATGGTAAGTTTAAAATTTAATGGTAAATGTAAGAGCAGGAATTTAAACCGCAGGAAGAGACGAAAACCAAGTAGCCCAGAGGGTCAGTACTGAGATCAGCCAGGGCGCCTGCAGCAGAGGTGCCTGGCCAGCGGCTGGAGGCTGCCTCTGGTCCCAGGCTGGCCACCTGTTTACAGGTAGCTGGCTTTGAAGCCGGTGCCTCTTTGAAGTGGACTCCTCGGAAATCAAAGCCTCGGTCTGGCACTGGAATTCCAGAAAGATAAGAAAACAAGCCTCGGGGTTTGCAGGGCAGTGTGTGATAAACGGTGCTGTGTTGGGTGATGTTGTAAAATTCAGCATTTACCACAGAACAGAACCTTGGAGTGAAGGCATCCTGAGATAATTTCTCCAAAGTAACCTCTTACATTTGAACTCAAAAGAGTGTCTTCAGAGTGTTGTGGTTCTCAGCTGTTGGTGTTTATATATAAAATTCTTAAATTTATGGTGGCCCACATTAAAGGATTAACAAAATAAAACAAGCAAATAATTTAGCAACAAATACAGCCTGTAGCTACTATTTTGCAGCAAGGTATCACGAGGTCAGAGCTGGCTGCTGGGGTGGCCTGGGCAGGGAGGTGCTTGACCTTCATCAGCACCCCTCTGCCGGAAGCCACACAAAGAACAAACAGCTTACCGAAGAGCTGGGCCTGGCTGCACAAACTGACCACATGTCTCCTGGCTCCACCTTTCAAGCAGATAACCAAGCTACACAGAAACTCAGTGTCACCCGGCCCACTGGGGACCGCTGACATCTATTTTGTAACGCCTTAGCATGTTGCTGCTCTGCCTCCCACATGCTCTTCTATAAGCTCAAGAGGCAACATCCCCTCACAATCTGCTCACCATCCGTCTTTGGCGGGTCATTGTGCTCACACCTTACCTGCAGCCAGCGGCTCTCCTGTCCGGCGTCAGGCAGACAGCAGTTGCTGTGACCACTTTCGGTTGTAGCAAATACGAAGAGAAGGCCCACAACTCTCTCCTGACCCAATGAGCTGAGGAAGGGGCCAGCAGCTGTCAGAAGGGGTCAGTTGGCATCTGACATGTCCCTCAAAAGTGAGGCCCCTCAAGTTCCTTCTCTTGACCCTTGGTATCTGGATTCTTCAGACCCCGGGCCAGATCCAGGGTCTCTGGGTTGAAACTTCTACAACCGGGGAGAAATAGTAAAATTACAAAATTAGCTACAAAAATGAATATTCATTTCAATTAGGAAAACCATCCCAATAAAGTACACATTTAGAAAGCTGATATATACTCCAAGCATCGCAAAACTCACAAAATAATATAATTTCTCAAATTAATTAACTGTGATACAATTCTATAACAATACTTGCCTACTATTTCTGGCTGCATACTCTTTGGTTCTATATATGTTTTGATTGATATATATCATTATGTTAACTATAGGTGTATAACATACTGATTGGTATTTGTATATAATGTAAAATGATCATCACAATAACTCTACTGAATGTTTGTCACCACACACAGTTAGAAAATTTTTTTGTTGCCATGAGAACTTCTAAGTTTACTCTCTCAGCAGCTTTCAGATATGGACTGTAGGGTTGCTAACTGAGGTCACCGTCCTGTCTGTGCCATCATCCCGTGGCACATTTACCTCATTTACCTCGAACCCGGACTTGGGCCTTGACACTCTTTACTCATTTTGCCCACCCCACCCTGCCTCTGGCAACCACCAGCTTGGTTTTTTGTTTCTTAAATATTACACATATTTAAAAATCAAATAGTATTTGTCTTTCTCTGTCTGACATATTTCATTTAACATCTTGCCTCAAGGTTCATCCGTGTTGTTGCAGATGGCAAGATTTCATTCTTTTTTATTATTATTATTGAATTCAGAGGAGGAAGGGAGAGGGAAAAGGAGGTAGAAACATCAATGATGAGAGAGAATTATTGATTGGCTGCCGTTAAAACAGCCCCCACACACATTCTCAGCCAGAAGTTACTGAACTGGAACATGTGGGCCAGACTCCCTGCCGGCTTTTGTGAATAAAGTTTTATGGGACAGCCACACTCAGCCACGGCTGCCTATGCTAAGATGGCAGCGGGGAGCAGTTGTGCAGAGACTGTAGGGTCCGTAGGTTAAAGTGTTACTCTCCAGCCCTTTCTCGCAAAAGCAGGAGGGCTAGATGCCTCTCTTGCTGGAAGAGGCATGTGGGTCACTGAGGGATTGTTTCAGGGGAAGATTCTGATCAGGTGGGACTGGGAGGCTGAGATTCCGTCTCTCCCCCCTCAGGCCGCTGTCTGGGAGATCACACGTGGCAGCATGCTCCAGAGTCCTGGCTCCCAGGATGTGATAAATGCGAATTCTTAGCTCCAGCATGTGCTCCTGGCTGCAGCCAGCGGCCACCTTCTGAGCATTTGCCCCTGCTGGCACGCCTCCGCCAGGCTCCTGCAGCCTGATTCCATAGCCCTTATCTTCAAAGGGCCCAGAGTCTCTGTCTGTGGCTCCCTTATCACCAGTCCTCCCAAGCACAGGTGCTGGCGGGCCATTGTAATCAGCGGGAAGAAGACACTGTATGAAATGCCAGTCAATGCCATGTGCTTTACTTCTTATGCATTCAGAAGAGCAGTCTTGGATACGTTAAATTTCAAATGTGTCTTCATTGATTTATTCCCAGTTTAATCAATAGTTTACTCTGGGAGGTGAGGCCTTTTCTAAAGTGACCAGCAGAGGGAGCTGGTGTTTTAATCCCAATTCTTAAATTGGGGGATTTTTTCCCCTCCTTGGCTGAATGGAAGAAAGAATGGCCTCTTGACTCCTTCCTGAGTAAAATATCATTTGCATGTGCAGCTCCTACTGTCCATGTTAGGTGCGTTCCTTCTGGTGCAATACAGCTATAGATATGTTTGAAATGAGTGTAGCCTGTAACTTGATTCTATTACTTTCAACATTCACAAACCTTCCCCCCTCCTCCTGCTTCCAATATATGCAAGTAATGTTGAAGGCACACATGATTACTTCAACACAGATCCTGCTTCATTAAATACTAGAGGCCCAGCACAAAATTTGTGCACAGGGGCTGGGGGTGTTCCTCAGCCCAGCCTGCAGCCTCTCCAATCTGGGACCTCCCAGTCGGGTCTAAACGGGCAGTTGGACATCCCTCTCACAATCCAGGACTGCTGGCTCCCAACTGCTCACCTGCCTGCCTTCCTGATTGCCCCCTAATCATTCCCATGCCAGCCTGATTGATGTCTAACTGCTCCCCTGCCAGCCTATTTGCCCCCAACTTCCCTCCACTGCAGGCCTAGTCACCCCTAACTTCCCTCCCCTGCAGGGTTGATGCCTCCAACTGCCCTCCCTTGCAGGCCTGGTGCCACCCAACTACCCTCCCCTGCTGGCCATCTTGTGGCAGCCATCTTGTGTTCACATGGGGGTAGGATCTTTGACCATATGGAGGCAGCCATATTGTGTGTTGGAGTGAAGGTCAATCTGTATATAACTCTTTTATTAGATAGGACAGAGGCCTGGTACATGGGTGGGGGCCAGCTGGTTTGCCCTGAAGGATGTCCCAGATCAGGGTGGGGTTCCCTTGGGGCATGGGGCAGCCTGGGCAAGGTGGTTTTCAGGCCAGCCACGCCCCCAGCTACCCAAGCACAGGCCCTGGTGTCTGGAATTTATTTACCTTCTACAGTTGAAACTTTGTAGCCTGGAGTGGAGCCAAGCCTCCTGCATACTCTGTGGCCAGCAGCCATTTCTGTTTGGATTTGTTTATCTTCTATAATTGAAACTTTGTAGCATTGAGTGGAGGCTTAGGCTGCCAAGGGCAGGCCAAAAGCTTGGCTTCTTCCATTGCCTGGGAAACCCAAACCTCCCTCCTGCTCTCTGTGGCTGTAGCCATCTTGGTTGGGTTTATTTGCATACTCGCTCTGATTGCCTGGTGGGTGTGGCTTGTGGGTGTAATGGAGTGATGGTTAATTTGCATATTACTTTTTTATTAGGTAGAATAAGCTTCTGGGAAGAGGGGGCATTAACAGAAACATGTGAATAAATCTAATAACACAGACTATGGGGCCACAGATAGATACTTTGGTGCGTTTCCTAGAATTGGCCTTCAGGTACATGTCATAGGTGATCACAGGAAGACCTGAGGGACATCAGTCACTGAGCTAATGTCCCTCACCACAGCACTAAAAGGCATACAGACTGTTCATCGTCATTGTCCAGACTGTCAGCAAGAGAGGTGTGTTAACAAAACACAGTAGAACGCACTCACAGGCTGAAGGGCCAGCCCACAGTGTGAGTGAATGTGTTAGACACTTGCATTCATCCCAGAAAGATAGAAATGGGTCTGACTGGCCTGGATTCAGGCCTTGGCTTTGGTAACCGAGTTGTACAAACTAAAGCATTGAAACATAGAGACCACATCAATGTGTCCTACAAAGTGGCATTTGTCCTGATCAAGGAAACCACTTCTATGGCACATTCTGTATGATACGTACGGGCCCAGCAGGCACACAGGGCCGTGGGGACTCAATAAAGATCTGCTGATGTATGAAGAGCAGGACAGAGGACTGATTGACGGATTAATAGATGGCCAAGGTCTGAGGAGGGCCTTGCCGTGAGAATAACAGGAGGAAGGCAGACAGAGGTGCTTGCTGGGCACACTGTCAGGGTTGATCGCTAGCGGTAAAGAAGCCAGCAGGTACGACACTACAGGCCCGGGGGATGAGGAAGTCCTCGGCAGGAATTTGGAAGTTAGGAAGCTGGCTGAGCTTGGGGGTGGCCAGAGATGAGGTGAACTGTAGGCCGTTTGAACTGGAGGTGCTACACCACCAGGCCGAGAAGAGCAGCCGTTTGCATTGCAAGTTTAAGGTTTGGAAGAAGGTTGGACTAGAGATAGAGAATAGAGTTGCCTTTACAGAGATTTTAGAATAGCTCAGACATCTGATCAATCACAGACATACTGATCCATTCAGCAGCACTTATCAAAGGCCTAACGTGTTCTGAGGTCTGGGCTGCAGGCTGAGGAGGGGATATAATTAAGTTGGGAACACTTAATTATAAACAGGCACTGCCTGGTGCTGGGACTGGAGCAGCTGGCTTACCTGAACATCAGATCCTAGTGGGGAGAGATAGAGCATAAAACAAAGAAATAAAATGAATATTTAGGTTTGCAGACAAGTAAGGATGAAAAGAGAGATAGAGAAGGTCAGAGGTAGGAGCGTTCAGTGTTAAAGAGCGTGCTCGGGGAAGTGCATACTGAGAAATAACATCTGCCGAAACCGGTTTGGCTCAATGGGTAGAGCGTAGGCTTTGGGACTGAAGGATCCTGGGTTCGATTCCGGTCAAGGGCATGTACCTTGGTTGCGGGCATATCCCCAGTAGGGAGTGTGCAAGAGGCAGCTGATCGATGATTCTCTCTCATCAATGTTTCTAACTTTATCTCTCTCCCTTCCTCTATGTACAAAATCAATAAAATATATTTTTTTTAAAAAGAGAGAGAAATAACATCTGTGCAAAGACAAGAGGCAGAGAAAGGAGCGGGTGTGCAGGAGGCCAGGCTGCCGCAGGGCAGCGAGGGGCAGGGGCAGGAAAAGCAAAGGCCCTGGGGTGGGACGCGCCCAGAGCCACGGGAGCATGGCAGATAAGCGAGGAGCGTGGAAGGAGAGAGCTCAGGGGTCACAGGGACCAGCTCACGCAGGCCATGTGGGCTGCCAATGTGACTTTGACTTTCACAGAGAGTTGGTTAGTGCAGGAGCAACCTGACCTGACATATTCCAGTCCTGTCGCTTCAGCCCCCAGCACTGAGAAGGCTCAATGGGGCCAGCAGTGACCATGGTGAGTGGCCACACGTTGGATCTATTTTGAAAAACAACAGGATTTGTTGATTGATTGATTGATTGATTGTGGGGTGTGAGAGGAAAGGGGAGTAAAAGATGACCCGATGTTTTTGCTCTGAGCAATTGGAAGCCAGGTGTTGTCAGGCATAGGGAAGCCAGAGTTGGGGGCCTGGGAGGGAGTAGGTGTCACGAGTCCTGTTTGCACCTGTGAGCAGGGACATGCCCATCAGACAGACAGATACAAGCCAAAGCTGGCTGGAAGCGCCAGGGGCAGCACCCCAAAAGCAGCCCTCAGTGATGCAGGATGAGAGTCCACGGAAAGTACCCAGTAGTCCACCCTGAATATGGGAAACATCATTTCTCAGACGCTCCCAATGAGATTCAAAGCCTAGCTTCCCACAGTGGGAGTGCACTGACTTCCATATTGGCTCTCTGTGCCTGGCTCGTGTCCCCATGCCCCTAGCTGGGATTGTCTTCAAATAAAAGACTCCCATCAAGTTCTGTTTCTGGGCATGCCCAACCTGAGACTTCAGGTAGTGACAGTCATAAGAGATGAAGATAAAGAGTTAGAATACTGCCGAAACCGGTTTGGCTCAGTGGTAGAGCATCGTCTGCAGACTGAAAGGTCCCAGGTTGGATTCCGGTCAAGGGCATGTACATTGGTTGCGGGCACATCCCCGTAGTGGGTGTGCAGGAGGCAGCTGGTCGATGTTTCTCTCTCATCGATGTTTCTAGCTCTCTATTCCTCTCTCTTCCTCTCTGTAAAAAATCAATAAAATATATTAAAAAAAAAAAAAAAGAGTTAGAATACCTAAGCCAAACTCTGAATGATGAGAAGAAAGACAGGGCAGTTGCTAGAAGGTGACATGGGATCAATAGGTTATTTTCTTTGTATCACAGGAGAAAATCAATCAAGTTTCTATAGGTTCAATCCAAAACCTATAGGAAGGGATTGAGGGTGTGGACAAGTGACAAGCTAGAGGGGCAATGTCCCTGGGGCAGGTGGAAGCAGGGGATAGCGCAAGGTGGGGCCAATGATGGAGGAATAGGGTCCCTCTCAACTGATTACCAGGAAAGAAGGGATGGGAGGGGTGGTAACAGGGAAAAGTGGTCACATGTGAGTGTCTTAGTGGCCAGAAAGCAAAAGAGGTCATTTACTAAGGTTGAAGGAGATGAGGTGAGCAAAAGAAAGTGGAGACCAATGGACAAGAAAATGTAGATAAGTCAATAAGTAATGGCCCTAGCTGGTGCAGCTCAGTGGATAGAGCATTGGCCTGTGGACTGAAGGGTCCTGGGTTCGATTCCAGTCAAAGGCATATGCCTGGGTTGTGGGCTGGATTCCCAGTGGGGGGCGTGCAGGAGGCAGCCATCCATGATTCCCTCTCATCATTAATGTTTCTATCTCTCTCTCCCTCTTCTTTCCTCTCTGAGGTCAATAAAAATTATTTAAAAATAAATAAAAGGTAAACGGGTCATGAAAGAAGGAACTGTGAAAGGAGTGACCACATCTCCAAGGCGACAGACCGGAAAGGGTTGCTGGATTTGGCGATCTCCGGAGTGGTCTTCGGTGATTTTGGAGTGTCTGCTGGGCAGATGTAATAGACACTGTCCTGTCGAAGGATAAAGGAGTGAGTGGGCAGGTGGAGCTGAGGAGAGTAAGCAGATGGGCACTGGGAGAGATGATGGCTGCAAAACACCTGCTCCCATCAGTTTAGCGGGGAAGAGCCTGGGATGTTCTCAGGAAGCCAAAGGCTGCCCTGGCGCCCTCAGCTGTGATGTGTGAAACTGCCTGGGCCGGCCATTTTGAATGTCGCATATGGCGGTTCCATGTGACTCAACCCAGCATTCAGGAAAATCACAGGTCTGGGTTATCACTAGAAGTCAGACTCGCAGATCCTCTCTGTCAGTACAGTGAACTCTGAGTCTATGGAGAATCGCTGAGCCACACACGGACAAGAACAATGTGCTTCATGCGACACATGGATGAAGAGGTAACAAAAACTGATGAATTATTTAGTTCATTTTACTAGTAATGTGTGCAACAATATATGCTTTATGTAAAGGATCATTTCTATAGCACAGTATTGGAAACAAGCAGCCTTCTTTTGCTACATTTCCATAAATATTCTGAAAATAAAAATCTTTCTCTAAATACCTTAGTCTTTTATCTTAATGTCTGAGAGTGGAATGGCTATAGGAGGATAAACGGTGACTAGCCATTTATCTGTTGGAGATGTCATTGAGGGAAAGGGCCGTGAGTGAACTTGACTATTGTGGATGTTACTCCTTGCTTTAGTAGTTTTTCTTTAAAATGTTATTGCTTCAAGGCCAATAAGGAGGGGCATGTAAAATGCAATTAACAGACAAAAAATATCTCTTGTGATTTGACATTAAACAAAAGTGATAGAGTGTGACATTAAAAAAGAGTATTGGAGGTATACACATTGCATTTTATTTTAATGACATCGACTTCAGATTCTGGAGCACTGTAGTTTCACACACATTAATTAAATTATGTCAGCGCCAGGCGTACCTTTAGGTGAAAAAAAAATTTTTGGAGGAAGTTTTAGAAACATGCAAGATGATTCTTTGTTTTCTGAAATCTCTTATACCTGGAAAGCTGTGGTTGTAACTGGGAGTGATTGGAGTGGAATTCAGAGCTCCTAAGACCAATGACATGGTTGCAAGGATACTCTGGGAAAGTAATTTGTATTAATTCCACAATCCTCACCCCCACCAGTAGCTGCAGAGTGATTTTTTTTTCCTTGAAGATGTAAAAAAAAAAAAAATGAATGGACAGCCAAGCCAGTGTGGCTCGGTGGTTGAGTGTTGACCTATGAACCAGGAGGTCACAGTCCAATTCCTGGCCAGGGCACATGCCCATGTTGCAGGCTTGATCTCCAGTGTGGGGTGTGCAGGAGGCAGTCAATCAATGATTCTCTCTCACCATTGATGTTTCTATTTCTCTCTCCCTCTCCTTTCATCTCTAAGATCAATTAAACATATATAATAAAAAACAACAATAACCAATGGATAAACCACAAGAGAGAAACTAATGAAAATCTTTTTTTAGAATTTAACTATTTCAAAGAAAATTTTAAATTCATTTTACAGTTAAGACACTGATGCTTTAAGATATGAACGCTCAGGCCATGTCCTGGTGGCTATCCAGGTGACGTCCAAGTTCTCTTACAACACGCTAAACACTGGTTCCTGTTCTATGAGAGCCTCTCCATGGGTTGTCTGAGTGAGCGGATGCCGCACTTTCCTTCCTATCCCTGCGTCTGTTCATAGTGCTCCTCTCGCCCATCTGATGCCTGGGCTCGCTCTTCTGCCTTTTCCTACGGGCATTCTGTGCTCAAGTTCAGGTGCAGTCACTGGAGGGGTCTGACGCCCTCCATTGCACTGTAGTGTCAGCGTGCCTTAGGGGCATATTGGTTAGTTTAGTGTCAGAAGAGCGGTATCAGGGGCCACAAAGCATCCCAGCATCAGACAATTTGAGATAAACCAGTCATTTGCTGGGGCCTAAGACTTTGCTTTTGAAACATTTGAACATAGAGTAAAAATTTGAGAATGAAATAAAAGCCTCCGCTCCCTGTACACAGCGGCCGGGTTAAAATAGACAAAGTGAAAATTCCTCTAGTGAGGATCCCCTAGATAATTAAAACCATTTAAGAGGAGCTTTATAAGCCAGGATTAGTCATAGATTTTACTGAGCCATTTATTGTCTGTCCTGAGACAGTTAAGGTATTTCAGAGTTCTTTTACTGATGCTTGTACTTTTTAAACAACATTCGTAATTAAAGCTCGCCCGAGCTGGAGAAGATGGGCAAACCGTGTGAGGACAGTCTGGGAGCATCCCAGCACGAAGCCCGACGCGTCATCTTCCAGCCCCCAAACATGCCAGCACTCTCCTTCCCTTCACAGGGGCCCTCCTTCTCTCCTTCTCTCCTGGCTGCTAACACCAGATACTAGTTTTACCTATTTTTGAATTTCTTATAAGTGGAACATTCAGATTCCTAATCTGTGTTTGGATCCAATGGCTCAACATCATGTTACAACATTCACCCCAGTGGTTGCAAGTAGCCGGGTACTCTGATTTCCACCGCCAGGTGCCATCCCACTGTGCAGATGCCTCACCAGGAAGTCCAGTCTATGGCTGAACAATGAGTGGTGCTATGGGGGCTATTCCAATAACACGATGTTGAACTGGCCTCTTGGTGTAACTACTCAACTGTAGTAGATAATTCCAAGCCAAATTCCAGAGTCGTCGTTCTAATTCACAATCTTACCAGCCCGGAGTGAGGGCTCCTGCTCAGCATTCTAGTCCGAACTTTGGGTGTTTGTTCACGAGGGCGGGGCTCAGGCAGGGCACCTCTGTCCTGATTGTGTATGAGATTATGTGTAACCCCCCTTCCCCCCCCCCCCCCCCCCCCGTGGTGGCCCAGCTATGTTCTCGGACTCTCGTTGTGAAGCCCGCCCTTGCTGCCGGGGTATCCCTCTGGCTGGAAGTGTTTTCTGGAATTTGCTGTGAACTGAGACAATTTAAAATCATGTGACAGGAGACCAGCGTGATGATGGCATTCGTAACTACTTAAAATCTTAAATCTCAGTGCTGTTGTGTCAGTTGGTTTGAAAAGAGCAGGTCGAAGTCAGCGCTGAGAAGGTGCTGCTGGACACTGTGCTGTGGTCACAGCCACGGGAACACGAGGATCTCCTGACCTGGCGCGCTTATCGCAGCATCTGGACGCGCCAGGTCGGCCGCCGGCACCACCCACAGGCAGCGCTGATGACCTGAACTCAGGAGCCTAGAGCTTCTGACCCATTTCTTTGAAGTAGGTCAGAAACGTTTGTAAAAGTGCCTTATAAATCCCAATCATCCTATTTCAGAAAATCTTGTAAACTTTACCTACAATATAGGTACTTAAGTGAAAACCTGTGAGTGATGATCGTTTACCTACGATAACGTTGGGTGTCAGGGACAATTCTGGAAATTTTTCACAAAATGAAATAGATTTATCATTTTAACTTTTCTTTGGAAAGGCTCAGAGAGAGTGTGGAGGTGGTGTGGGAAGGGAAGAGAATTGATATCCTTGAATTTAGTTGTGATATAGGATTTTTCTTCCTGCTTATGTTAAGGAGAAACTCACCCAGCAGGTTAAACTTGCAGCCTTCCCAGCGATCCTCCAACTTGCCTCAGGGACCTCCAGGAGGTGAGGTGATGCCATCACCGAGTCTTAGGAGCTCAGTAGAGGCTGAGCCTCCATGCTGCTTCCAGTGCCCAGCGTTGCTTTGTCCATAATACCCACTCTCAGCCTCTGGGCGGGGGATGTCTTTGTTTTTCAATTACAAGAATGGTCAGTAACTTCTAATAGAGCATCAATATTCTTAATTTCCTTTTCTTCAGCCCATGGAGTCACGGGCAGAATGGTGCTGTCCCTTCAGGAGTCTGATGACGGTGAACCAAAACCAAAACCAAACTGAAGCAGGACAGGTAAGGGAGGTTTTCACGGTCAAGTCTACTGAAGCTGTCTTCTGCCACTTGCTTTTAAAGGCACCAGTTGACTTGATTGATTTGTAGGATGACATTTGACATAGACCCTGGCAATTTTTTTCAAGAAGTGGTAGAAATCCCTGGTTGGTGGGGAAAAGAGGGCGAGTGGAGGCTGGAAGGAGAACAGGAGCCCTCCTGCACGTTTGCACAGGAATAGGCAACACGTGTGTAAGCGGGAGGCTGAACGATGGCCTTCTGGTTGTGCACACAGAGAGCCGCTCCCTCGATGCTGCACAGGTGGGGAAACCTCTACCTCTTTGGGGTAGAAAAAGTCTATTTGTCTGGAATGGCTTAACCGGAAACTCATTTACACTTGAATAATAATTGAAATATACATGAAATTTATTTTGCACTTCGTGGATATTTAAAGCTGACTATATGTTGTCATGAGATGTTATGGTGGATTTTTCAAAGAACCCCACCTTCTACGGCCATACCACCCTGAACGTGCCCGATCTCGTCTGATCTCAAAGAACCCCACCTCCATTTACTAAGAATGTCTCACAGTTTCCTTATTCCCAGAAATCTTCCATCTCTCTGCCTGGCAGAAGGGGCGGGGCCACAGTACAGGTTATATTACAAAATTTGCCCAGGAGTTTGAGTTTGAATACAGCCATGGCACTTATTTTCATTATCAACATTATTCATTTTTTAAAAATTTATATTTTATTGATTTTTTACAAAGAGGAAAGAAGAGAGATAGAGAGCTAGAAATGTCGATGAGAAACATCGACCAGCTGCTTCTAGCACACCCCCTACCGAGGATGTGCCTGCAACCAACGTACATGCCCCTGACCGGAATCGAACCTGGGACCTTTCAGTCCACAGACCTATGCTCTACCACTGAGCCAAACCGGTTTCGGCTCAACATTATTCATTTTAAATTAGATGACAAATGATTAAAGGACACCATTAGGGTTTGTTTGCTTTTGTTATTTTTGTATTTTCGTTTCTTTTTTTATAATATATTTTTATTGATTTCAGAGAGGAATGGAGAGGGAGAAAAAGATAGAAACATTAATGATGAGAGAGAATCATTGATTGTCTGCCTCCTGCACGCCACCCACTGGGGACTAAGCCCACAACCCAAGCATGTTGCCTGACTAGGAATCAAATTCTGACCTCTTGATACTGAGGTTGATATCCAACCACTGGGTCACACTGGCTAGGCTTAAATAATATTTCTAAAATCATCCTTTTCAATTCAAGCAAAGACAAAGGGGAATTGAGGCCACAAAGATTATGACATCTTTTTAAAAAGTTTCTCTAAGAAACCTAAAAGGCCCTGTTACAGTTTAAATAGTGAGCAAATTGTGGGTTTGTATGACACACAGTCATCCCACCTTACCAGTGAGATAAGCCCCCCCCCCCCCCCCGCCAGGGGATGCCTGAAACCGAGGATAGTACTGAATCCGATGCTTTTCATCAGACATGCACACCTATCATCAGTCCTATGATAAGCTCACTTTATACAATAGGCTCAGTAAGGGATTTATGACAATAGTAAGTAAGTGGAACAAGTATAACAGTGTAAATGTTACATGGATGTGGTCTCTCTCCAAATATCTTACTGTGCTTGTGATAATGTGAGATGATAAAAATGCCCAATTAAGTCAAGAACTTGCACCTTTTCACCTAAATGAAGCACTTGATGGCTTCTCTGTTGATCTGAATTCCCAGCGTCACTGCTCGCGCGCTTCAGGGTCCTTAAATGAAATCAGGGTGACTTGAACACAAGCATTGAGTACCACGACGGTGCCATGACGGTCCATCGGCTGAGAGGGACCGCTGGGGAGCATCTACCGCTTGGAGCCGGTGGAAAAGGGGTGAGTCACACCAGTCAGAATGGGTGGCACTGAGCAGGACAGAGTGAGATTTGATCACGCTACTCAGAGTGGCCCACAATTTAAAACTTATGGACTGCTTATTTCTGGAATTTTCCATTTAATATTTTCCGACCAGGTTGATTGTGGGTAACCGAAACTATGGGAAAAATTGGAGGCTGCCATACATAGTTTTCCTGAGGAAGGAGGGAGGGTTGAGGCCAAACAATGGCATAATTAATCAGTATTAAATTCCTCCCTATCTATGTAAAATCCAAACACTAGTATTGCTATAATCATCACTTATGTACTATTATCTTCATAGGCCAAATACAAATGGGTAGAAATCATTTAATTTTTAGGTTACTCCCCTTCCCTTATTTTTCATTTTAATATTTCTCCCTATAAAGTATTTTTTAAAATACTTAAATAATTACTGAATATCTGTGGTATTCTTGGTGAACCTATAATTTGGGATAATGTCTTTGTTTACTCTGAAAATATTTCATTTAGGTGACACAGTTGGATTATGCAAATATTCTAATTTTGCTAAGTAGAGTGGAAATGATTCTTGTTCAGAATGTTTTGTAATGACCTTGTTAACCAAGGTCCAGTCATTACGATTGGGTTTTTCCAAGCATCCAGCTTGTTCTAAATTCAAAATGTCATTGGAATTATTGATCTTTTTCACTATTATTTTTGCTATAATTGACACACCACCTCTCTCTCTCTCTCTCTCTCAGATACACACACACACACACACACACACACACACACAGGTGCCCCCAAAAATGTATATAAACTCACCCAGCTGGTATTGCTCAGTGGTTGTGTTGACCCATAAACCAAGAGGTCACTGTTTGATTCCCGGTCGGGACACATGCCAGGGTTTTAGATTCAGTCCCCAGTAGGGGTGTGCAGGAGGCAGCCTATTAATGATTCTCTCATCATTGACGTTTCTCTCTCTCTCTCCCTCTCCCTTCCTCTCTCTGAAATCATTAAAAACATATTTTTAAATGTATACACACTTAACAGCTGATAGCTCAATTGATGTTTCTTTTCAGAATTAACCCATTGGAATTAGTAATTATTCAAAATGTTCAAGATATTTTATAGAATTTATTTATAGTTCTCTCTCCCTATTTTACATATATGTGGGTCTCTAAGCAATTTTTTACTTAGATAAGTCATCATTATTCAATACTTACAGGCCCCCCATGGGGGATTAGTGAGCTGAAACCTTCTGTGCTGTGCTAGCAGGTCAAACTATGCCCAGTGGCTAGAAAGGACTGGGAGCAGACTTCCACAACGGGCTTGGGCTTCCCCTGTCCGCTCCCCCCTCCCCCCAAGAGCTGCTAAACAGGGGAAGGGAGGCCTCTAACCCCAGACGGTGAGACCAGAGCTATTTGTATGGAGGGTCCTTGGTGGGCTTTGGCTGAAGTAGCAGACAGCTACCGTCTCTCCAAACACCAGGCTTCAGATTCCCCTTCAGGTCTGAATCCAAGTCACAAATCTGTGTTCAGCAATGCAACCCCATAACTTTTAAAGATGCACGAATGGCAGGCCTGCCAAAGTGACAGCTAATTAGGCTGAGGTCAGGTCTGGGCAGGAGTTGCTGCCACATAGGCAATTACAATGGTGTGACGGGTGTGGACACAGCGATCGGGTTTCACTTCTGAATAAGCATCGGTGACCTGAGCTGGTTGGGCTGCCTCCAAGCCCTGCAGGCCTGGCGCTGAGAGGGCCCAGGAGAATCAGGCCTGGCATCCCTGCCCGGCCTCCCTGCCCTGCCAGCCCGGCGCTCACAGCAAGGGGAGCCTGGGAGTTTTCACAAGATTGGGGGCCACTCCTCAAGTTTATTGGAAAGTAATAAATCAAGGGTTTGCTCAATTCTGAAGTGATTTACTGTATTTTCTCCCAATTCAGATTTATATTCCTACTTGTTTTTTAAAATATATTTTTTTATTGATTTCAGAGAGGGAGAGGCAGTTATAATTTTCCATTCCAGAATAGAGACCCCAAGTTCTATAAATCATCTCAGAAACGACTAGATCAACCAAAATACAAAAGTACAATACAATGGTAATATACTCCCCTTTAAAAAATAGAACTAAGAAAGATAGTCAATTTGAAGAAGAATTTTTAAAAAGCACCTTATTTACATAGAAAGTGACAAAGTAACTTTTACACAGTAAGTGACAGTCAAAGGGACCCTGGGAGGGACATTCTGGCCTGTTTCTAGAACTGTCCTATTCTGGGACAGCAGATAAGACAGAGCTGGGGTCCATGTCGGTTTTGGGGGTTTGTTGCAGGACTGGTTTGGGCCTCACACGCCTCCATCTTTCTAGACTGACGGGCACTACTTTGTGTGATGCACCGATAGTCTCACTGCAGTCAGGATAGCAGCTTCCTCCTTGTGACCGATTCCAGGAAGCTTGTCATGACAGATCACCTTCTGCGGCAGAGGAGGGCTTCAGATGGGGCTTCGCCCCTGCATTTCCTCTCTCCATGGGGATGTTGGTGACGTGAGCAATGGTCGCAGTGGGCATCCTGGTCCCCCCGGGCCGGCTGGGGAGCTGGAGACCCCTGTCCTGGCCTGTGCGCTGGCGGATGTGATTCTAAGGCAAGTTGTATCCCAGAAACCTGGGACAGCCAGGCGCCAGCCTATGGCCAGGTTCTGGTGCTGAGCCACTTCCAACGCGCAGGGGCAGCTGGTGTGCAGTGGCTGTGGCTTCAGGGTCTCACCGGAGCCACTGCCCGCAGACCTCCGTCCCCGCAGGCTCACCGGGGCGGCTCTGCGCTTGGCGCCGTCTGGAGATGGCTCTGTATCTGTTTATACCCATCTGGCTCTGGCGGAGAGGTGGCCTGTCCAGCCACACCAACCAAATCCCCAGTTTCCAGATCCAGCTGAATGCAGTAGAACTAGTTTCTGGTCCCCCTCCGCCCCCACCCTAAATTATCTGTGGTACCGTCTTGGAAAATTCACTTAACATTATAGAGATAAAATGTGTCTGATATTTTCAGACATTTAATACTGGGAATTTTCAGAATGTGCTGAGCTAGAACGGAAAAAATGTTCATGTCTGTGAAACGAAGAAAAATCAGAAATGCATCTGGGGCTGGTAGCAGCTCCGGTCACGCACCCTTGGAGATGAGGGCTGGATCCACTCCGCATTGTCCCTGGGAGGTCCCACTGCAGGTCGCCTTGGTTGGAAGGAATCTGTCTGTCCTGGGGGTGACAGATGCCGTGTGGGGGGAAGGCAGCCTGCACCCTTTATGCTGGATGCCACCAGAGTCCCTCCTGGCGCCTCACTTCAAGTCTAGGCTTCGGAGCTGCCGGATGGGTGAGAATTGGATTCACCACTCTTCATCCGACATCGTTCAGTTTAAGATGCTCGGAGTGGGAGAAAGCACTGCCCAGACCTGTCCCTGCGAACTGGCTGCCATGACTCCCCCCTCTCACCCCCCAGCTATGCAAGCAGGTTTTGCAACCTCCCTGTGCAAGGCACTGGCCGGGAATCCTGAGGCTGCGGGTAGGTGACACATTGGGACTTTGGCACAAATACTTCCATCCCACTTCGGAGATAGACCCGTGTCAAGGCCACGGTCCCTCTCTAGTCACACCCAGCGTTTAGCCAACCTAGAAGACAGACGTGCTTTATCGGAGCCTCACACTGGTTTCTCGTTATTAGCAAGGAGTCACATAATTGAGAAATGATTGCTGTCAGCGGAGGAATTCAGGAATCCAAGAGGCAGGGGCGTGTGGGGAACCATGCATGGGGGAAAAACAAAGCCTCACTCACGTGTGGATGTCTCCCTTTGCGCTTGCTCAGTGCAGATGTGAGCAGGGGAAGATGTGAGCTGTGGTGCCTGCGGTGGGTGGAAAGAAGGTAGGACCCACCCCTCGGTGAGGGAGCACACAGAACACCCCACACCGCCTTCAGAGCCCCGTGCCCACCTCTGAGGATCGCAGGGCCCACCCCCTGCTCCAGAGGACAGAGATCGGAGCAGCCACGTCTCACGTTGGCTTTAGGCAGGTGGATACACTCGGAGGACGCTTCTTGTAAGCTCATGCAGGCAAAAGGAAGCTGTGGGCCCGGCCATCAGGATAGAAAGCTCGGAAGCAAGCAAGCTGTGGTTTTGTAGATTTGATTGGGAAATTCATTCATTCTTGTGGCTAAACATCAGTAAAGAAAAATGATCAAGTGGTGCTAGAAATCCAGGGGGAAGAATGCTAACTCATGGACTCTTGCATGGACGGGAGGCTGAAAATGGGAACGTTCCATCTGGATGAAAAGAATTTGGTTTCTTCCAGTGGAAACATCGAGTTTGCAGGCTTTTAGCTTTTACCGTGTTTTTAGGGCAAAGGTACCTTTAAGAATTCATCCTGCTCCATTTCAAGGTGCCTCTTGGTGTCGTGTTGTTGTGTTTTTAAACGTGACCTTGAACTTGTACACAGGAGGCATGAATAGGCCAGCCCATACTACATGCTTCTGCAATGTGTTTCCATGAGCCAACGGCAAATTTAATAACAACACAGAAATCAGACAGTGGGGAGATCCATGTGAGGGCAATGGATTGATCTTACATAGCTGAGCCTCCTGCCTTCTGCCTTCTTGAGAAACCAATCACATCTTACTGTAACTTTCGCAACGTCGCATTTCCCCTGTAGCTAGCCTCTGGTCCAGGTCATTTAGCAAGCGGGTATTTAGGAGGGATTATTTAGGCGACTGTCCTGTTGTGTAAGAATCAACTGCTTTAAAGAAAAGAACAAAGTTCATAAAACAGCCTCATTTCTGCAAGTCCTTTCATGAGGAATCATTTTATTACCCCCAACGACTCGAAGCATGCTTCCCTCGATGGGCTATTGCCAAGGCCTCGTGCTGGCTGCGGGCCTTGCCGGATTTAGAAGTGAATTCAGGGTGCGGCCCTGCCCTGGTCTCCCCGGGGGCTCCTGCTGCTGCAGGCAGCCCTTCAGCCTCAGATCTGGGCTCCAGCTGCTTACTAGAAGGTTCTTTTGGAACTGATCCCAGGTGGGGATTTTTAAAAGATGATCCATTTTCAAGCTGGATACTTGAATATCAAGCTGGATACTTAAGCATGTCTAGAGCAAGACAAGCCGGAACGAGTCAAGATCCAAAACCTGGTTATAAAATTTAAGGGAGAAACTAGGTTTCAATAACCCTTCCCATCCCATTCGAAGTTTCCAACCAGGCTCCCGGAAAGATGACAGACAGAAAAATACCTACCTAACGCTGACGTTTTAAAAGTTTATGTATTGGGTCAGATAGTGTTTGCAGTGCATTTGTCCGACTTCCTGACTTTTGGAGGAGAACCTGGAAGGACTGGTCACCGGAGAGGAGCACGGCCCAAGTGGGCCCACTGGCGTCCCTGGGAGAGCGTTAGAGATGCCGATCTTGCGCCTTCCTCTGGATGTGTGGAGTCAGAGCCCACGCTTTAACAAGATCCCTGGCGATTGTTTTGCATACTGACATTAGAGAAGTATGGCTTTATTGTGTCCGTTTTCATTTTTCTCCCTTTTTGGACTAGGGCAGCCATGTCCTGAGAGAAGATTTGCTGGATGAGCTGCAGTGATTTGCTGAATGGGCTGCAGTGTGTTGCTCTACCAGCTGCACGCTTGCTGTCCTCAGGGACTGATGATATCCCATAACCAGCTGCGCCGAAGGCTCCCTTACCCACGCAGACTGTTCCTAGGAAGTTGTCTTTAAACAAAACCACACCATCCACACCCAAGCTGTGTGTGCGACTGTGCGGAGTGAAGCGGACAAGCTCCTGACTTTTATCAAAGAAAACCTACGGGGAATGTTCCCTTTTGCCACTAGGTGGAAATAGAGCGATTCTGAGCATATTTTTAGGGACCTGGGGCATGGACCTAAGAAATCAGTTGGTGTAATTCCTAACATCTTCATTTCACAGGCAAGAAAACTCAGGCTCGGTGATATTAAGTAAAACGGCATCTTCTTATAAATGGAAGCTTTCTAGAGAGACCAGGGGAAGATTTGCTGGCAATCCCTGATTTCCAACCGCTCTCACCCAAAGAGAATGCGTTCCTGTCCTGCAGCGGGAAGTAAGGCAGGGCCTGGCACCCAGGTGCCCCGGGCTGTGTGTGAGGACAGGCAGAACACTGGGCGGCTCCTTGGGCCCGGGGTTGCGATGCAATTCATCTCAGTCAGGTGACAATGCTCTCCCTTTCCCCAAAGAAGAGACACTCAGCATCCCCTCAGCCATGCGGGACAGCCACCTGCTTTGTCTTCACATGTTGTGCTCTTATGCCTCACACGGGGCTCAAGGTGAGTGGCCTGGACCAGGACTCGGTTAACAGGTCAAGGAAGTGCTGGCTGTTTTTCGGAGCTTGACATCCACTGTCATTGCTCTTAAGGAAGAAAGGGAGCCGAAACCGGTTTGGCTCAATGGATAGAGCATCGGCTTGGGGACTGAAGGGTCCCGGGTTCGATTCCGGTCAAGGGCATGTACCTTGGTTGTGGGCACATCCCCACTGGGGGGTGTGCAGGAGGCAGCTGATCGATGATTCTCTCTCATCGATGTTTCTAACTATCTCTCTCCCTTCCTCTCTGTACAAAAATCAATAAAAATATATTTTTTAAAGATATTTAAAAAAAAAAAAAAAAAGGGGAAGAAAGGGAACCGGAGTTGGCATGAGACAGGATCTGCCCCCGGTGTTGCTGGGCGCGGGGCCCACAGAGGCAAAGCCTCCCAGGCCCTCTGTCCCAGGGCGACACTCACAGGCATGTTGGCCTCTATGTTTGTTTGTTGGTGTGTTTTTACCACAAGAGGATTATTTCCACGTATCACACCAAAAAGTGTGTTTAAAAGTTCATTTTCAGGTTATGCCTCTGGCTTAAAAACTATTTCTTAGGCACCTGAATATTTAGTATTTTAGTGACATTTCCCTTTTGGTATTTCTGGGACATGATGGGTTATGGGTCTTTAAATTTTAGTATTTCAGTGCTGAGTCCTGGCTGTTATTACCTTACTAGAGGCCCAGTGCACAAAATTCATGCATGGGGGTGGGGAGTTCCCCCAGCCCAACCTGCACCCTCTCCAATCCAGGACATCCCTCTTACAATCCTGGACCGCTGGATCCTAACCAGTCACTTTCCTGGTCGGCCCTAATTGCCTCTGCATGCTGACCTGATTGCTCTTAACTGCCCCTCTGTGCTGGCCAGATTGCCCCCAACTGCCTCCTCCCTCCCAGCCTGGTGGCTCCTAACTGCCTCCTTCCCCCCTCCCCCAGCCTGGTCACCCCATGTAGCCTGTTATTCAGTGTTTGGTCATCCCTCACTAATCCTCCCGCTGGCCTGGTCACCCCACGCAACCTGCAGTGGTTTGGTCTTCCTCATTATCACTAACCCCCCTGCTGGCCTGGTCATAGGTAGCCATCTTGTGAGGGCGTGAGGGTTAATTTGCATACTATCTCTTTATTATATAGGATTCTATACAAAATCAGGTAAAATGTTGGATGGGCACATTAAGAATGTAACTACAAGCCCCCAGTGGCTGCCTGTGTGTGTGTGTGTGTGGTGGAGGGAGAGGGGCAGCCACTATCCCCCAGGTATCTGGAAGCCAGTTCTAGCAACACTGAGCAATGACCCTCCGCTGCCCTCAGAGCAGCAGAGCACAGCCCTGGGGTGACCTAAACTTAGGGCAGGGACTTAAAATGAAAGGGAGTCCTGGGAGGGCAGAAAATGCCCTGAGGCGTGCTGGGAGATGACGGGGCCAGAGATGACGGGGCCAGGGGCTGCGGCCAGAGGCCGCCTGGTGTGGTCCTACCTCAGGGGATCTGCGGTGAGGACTAGACAGGGGTTCGGCCCTGCACTCCCCTAGCCTTCCCTGCCTTATTTCCTCTTTAAAAAAACGGCGATAACACTTGTCAGCAAAACCCGGGCGGAGAGGAGCGTTCCTGGCCGCAAAGTGCCTGGGACCAAATGTCCATCAAGGAGGTGGCAGCTCCTCACCTGACCCACCTTCCCACGGGGACCGGGGGCAGCTCCGGGACACGCACCGTGAGAAGCATGACTTCTCTGCGGACCCAGGGTAACGCGGGGGCCGCGGGGAGGAGAGGCCGGGTGGACGCCTCCGGGCTGAGAAGGAACTGAGGGCTCTCTTGTCTGGGAACACGCACTAAGGAAACATCCCCGCGTGGGGACATGGAATTGCAACCGCAGGCACTTAAGCTAAAACTTCCTACGGGGACACCTCCGCCCTGCCGCACCTTCTGACAAATCGCTAGCTCACTCAGGTCTGTCCCCACCTGGAGGTGCTGAGTGGGCCGGCGGCCTGCGGGCGGGGCAGGTGCTCAGGGGGGTGGCCTGAGGGCTGTGCAGTGACCGGGAGCCCAGAGTAGCCAGGCAAATCATCTCTCAGTCAGTCCATCCGGCCCAAACGGCTGAGCGATCATCCCTTGCAGCGCCCCAGCGGGGAGGGAGGGCTCCTTCGCGCGTTGGGTGCTTTAAACGGAAGGGGACTTGGCGGGGAGACTTGGCCCGGGAGAGGCGGGCGCCCTCCGGCTCCGGGGTGAAGGGAGCGGGAACCTCCGGGGGCACGTGGGGCGCGCCGGGCGGGGCCGCGCCTGCAGGCGCCGCGGGCGGAGCCGGCTCGGGGGCAGGTGGAGCCGGTCCGCACCTTCCGACCCGAGCGCGGGGGCGTGGCGGGGCGTGGCCTGGGTGAGGCGGGGGCGTGGCATGGGCGAGGAGCCCTCCCATTGGCCCTTCGGCGCCGCCCCGCCCCGCGCCTCGGTATAAAGCGGCCGCGCTCCCCGCCGGCTCCCGCCACGCTCCATCCCCGCACTCGCTCCGCTCCGCGCCCAGCCCGCACGACTCCGCGCCACCATGGCCTCCATCCAGCAGCTGGTCGGGAGATGGCGCTTGGTAGAGAGCAAAGGCTTCGACGAGTACATGAAGGAGCTAGGTGAGGACGGGTCGGCGGGTCCGCGGCGAGGCGTGCGAGTGTGATTGTGAACGTGTGTCAGTGTGGGGGGGTGTGTACGCGTGTGTACGCGTGCTCGTCTGTCCGGGGTCCCCCTCGGCGCTCCGGGCAGCCCTCCCTCCCGCCCGCCCGCCCGCAGCCCCACCACGCGGCCCGGTCCCCGCTGCCTGCACCACGCGGCCCGCCGCCGCCGAGAGGAGTGGGCGTGCGCGCCGCGGTCCCCGGAGTCCGGGGATGTCCCGCCGCCTGGGGCACCCCGCTCGGCTACGTACCCTTTTCCGTTATTATTATTATCATTATTTTTAATCCCCACCACTAATCCCTCTCCTGCCACCCTCCTGGTTCGCCCCATAGCGGCTGCACCCACTGCCCCTTCCCCACCCTTCGCTACTGTGCCGCATCCTTTGTTCACCCAAGGCGCGCCGGTCCCTCCCTCTTCCCCCCGCTGGCGCCTGGAGAAGGTCTGAACCCCGATACCGCCCCAGCTCCCCCTCCCAGCCCCGGCTCTGCGTGGCGCAGCTCCCTGGGGCATGCATGGGGCATCCTTCCCTCCGACCCCAGAGGCGTGGCGCCGGCAGTGCTGACCTCGGGTGGCGATGCGTGTCTGAGGCCCCTGAGGGCGGGTGGCCAGACGTGCTGAGGGCGGCCGGGCACTGCTGCTTGTGGAGGGCGATGGTTTTTGTCGGGAAAGCGCTGCGACTCCCCACCGGCCTGCCGATGGGCGTGGCCCTGCAGAAGGCCCCAGACTCCTTAAAGCCTAAGAATGGGTGCCTGGGAGAAGGTTCTAGTTCACTGTCTCAAACTGAATAATCCTGCCCTTTCCTAAGGCAGTGATGAGGGTTGAACGCTGGTGGAGACACTGGGGAGACAAGCAAACAAACATGGATCTTTGTCACAGCCCGCGGGAAGAGAGATGCAGTGGCGGAGCCTGGGCCTGTCTGCCGGGGCTGCCAGCCCTGAGACCACTTCGGGATGGGGAGGGCTTCCGAGCCCCGGTGACCGGTGACCGGTGACCGGTGACCAATGACCGTCCCTGCGGCCTCCAGAAGCTCCCTCCGCAGTGTCTCTGCAGGACAGTGTGCGGCTGTGTCCATGGGGATGAGCGCACGGAGGGGGCTGGAGGGAAACCACAGGCCCCTCGTAAACCCAGATCAAGGTGACCTGGGCACCGCACTCAGACCCAAGAAATACCCCATCAGTGTGCACTGTCTGAGGGCCACGCATCCTCTGTCCATTGGAAGCCAATGTGTTTCCGAGGTTCTGGAGGCACAGGGTTGCCACACCGGTTCACTGGGATGCAGTGAAGGTGTGGGGGGAGCAGAGCCCTGCAGGAGTCCAAATAAGAATGGAGAGAACTCAGCCCGAGCACAGGGCACCACGTGTGCCCGCAGCCAGGGGGCTCCCGGGACAGTTCAGGCCCCGCAGAGTGTCCGTCATCAAGCCCACGTTTCTGCGCAGGTTATTGTCTCCTCATCTGAAATAGGGCGGCGGTGCTGGTCTGAGTTTTTTGTAGACAAAGTACACTGGCTATAAATTAGATCTGATGCCGGTGTAGCAGTTGAGTTGCAGAGCTATGAGATGTTCTGTTTGAGGGTGAGGTTTTTCCATTTGTTACCACCTCGACGGTGCTGTTCTGCCTCTTACAACGTTGGCTGTTGGGGTATCCCGGCATCGGGTGCTGTTTGTGTGGTGTGTGGACCACGTGTCTGCCAGGGGCCTGTTCTGTGCCAGAGTCCTGGCACAGTAGGCCAGCCAAACTGAGGAAGTCGGTTTTACAAGTCTGGGTGCTTCCCGGGCGTTCCGGGGGCCATCAGCCACAGGGGCCACGAGCTGAGATTGGAGCCACACGGCCTGCATCGTGGCTCCCAGCTCAGTGCTTCCCAGCTGAGCGAGCTGGCGTGGATGGCTCCAGTGACTCAATTTGTCATCTGTAGCGCAGAGACGGTGCTATTGCCCTCACAGGGGTCTCCAGGCTTCTGTGAATCTGTGTGCGTCTGGTGCTAGCACGGAGTGAGCCCTGGGTCTGTGTTTACCATAGTCCTTGGAAGTAAGTGGAGATAACGCCAGCACAGGAGTTGCAATGAGCTCACAGCTTGCACTCTGTGAGCCGGAGCTCCGGTCCTCCTGACAGTGACTGTGATTGACGTTCACAGGTGTGGGGATGGCTCTGCGGAAAATGGGCGCCATGGCCAAGCCCGACTGTGTCATCTCTTCCGACGGCCAACACCTCACCATCAAAACCGAGAGCACGCTGAAGACCACCCAGTTCTCATGCAACCTGGGAGAGAAGTTTGAAGAGACTACAGCAGATGGCAGGAAAACTCAGGTCAGGCGTCGTGTACATGGTCCCAGAAGCTTCTGGAATGATAGATTGTTTGAGTAACATTCTCCCATTGACAGGCAGGAGCTGCTGAATAAAAGACATCTCCAGTTATTTTAATGACTTGAGTTAATAGACTAGTGTGAAAGGGCCGCAGCTTGGTCTGCTTTGTAAAACTAGTTGAAGGAGCATGAGCATCCGAGGGTCTCCTTATGTGTATCTAGGTTAACAAGCATCAGCTATATTATGAGTAACACGGGCTTGAAGCAGACCAGAGTGGAAAAGCTAAAAAAAATGTTGGTCGAGGAGATTATGTGTCATGGGAGCTGCCGGTAACATCCTCCGGGAAGTTAAAAAGTGCGCTTTGTCTCTGCAGACCGTCTGCAACTTTGTCAACGGCGCGCTGGTCCAGCACCAGGAGTGGGACGGGAAGGAGAGCACCATCACGCGGCGGCTGGAGGGCGGGAAGCTAGTGGTGGTAAGTGCTGCTCTGGCCTCTCGGGTGTCGCTTTTGCATTCATCGTTTGCAGAACTGTATGTAGCGGATCCTGAGCAGGGCAGCGAGGCCAGCAGGAAAGTGCACCAGGACAAGCTAAGCACTGAACTCTGAAAACACCAAGTCCTCTGTGGACAGGGAAGAGTGGTGACGGGCAGTGGTGTTGCCGGGCTGGGTCCAGTCCGGGCCCTGCTGTGACTGTCCAGCATCAGAGGCAGCACACCAAACCGCCCTCTGGGCCATACCTTTTCCATTTCTTTCTTTCTTTTTTTTTTTTTTTTTAATATATTTTATTTGATTTTGTACATAGAGGAAGGGAGAGAGATAGAGAGTTAGAAACATCGATGAGAGAGAGTCATTGACCAGCTGCCTCTTGCACACCCCCTACTGGGGATATGCCCGCAACCAAGGTACATGCCCTTGACCGGAATCGAACCCAGTTCCCAAGCCGATGCTCTATCCATTGAGCCAAACCGGTTTCGGCCCTTTTCCATTTCTTTAAGCAGGAACACTGCCCTGGCAGGGGGGACTCAGTCAGCTGGAGCATTGTCAGGCACATACCCAGATTAGGGGTTCAATCCCTGGTCAGAATGCACATGGTAGGCAGCCAATCAATGTTTCTCTCACATTGATGTTTCTCTCTACCCACCTCCCTTTTCCCCTCCCTAAAATCAATTTAAAAACACAACACACTTTAAAATGAGGAATACTGTTTGCAAGACCAAATAAGTAATTTAGATATTATAGATCAAGTATGTTTAGCAAAACACGTGCATATCTTAAGCAAAGTAACAGGTTCTAGCCTTTCAAACCCAGGAATCCTAACATATATGTTCATCTGTGAAACAGGTGACAGGTTTCATAGGATTCTGATTCTAGCACTTAACTTCCACCATTGCCCTAGGATGTAAGATCTAACTCTCCAATATCCTTCTCTCTCCCAGGAATGCGTCATGAACAATGTCAACTGCACTCGGGTCTACGAGAAAGTGGAGTAAAAATTCCATCGTCCTTCCAGGCGGGGATTGGCCACGAGGATAAACGAGCTCAGTTCAATGAGCAAATCTCCACGCCTTCTTCCCATCACTTGTTCAGTTATCACAACCATTTTACCTGCAGCTGTTTCTGAGTTGGTTTAATGAAGATCGACCATTTTGTTAGTAAATAAATGTGTTTATGCTATACCACTGTTGTATGCTTTAAAAAAAAAAAAAAAACTTTATAGGAAATTAGGGATGAGTTTTAATAATAAATTCTGGGGTAGTCTTGAGGGTAACTATAAAAATCACATTCTAGTAATTTATACAGAGAGCTACTTCTGTGACAGATACACTACCCATTACTTAAGCTTGCCCTATGCTATTTGATCTTTGTGTCAACTTAAGAATCTTAAATTTGTGGCAGAGACACTTGCCATGGGAAAATAGCCACATACACTATTAATTTAAATATTGAAATTAGGCCAATTAATGAGCCTACTGAGGCCCTTACAAGTTAAAATGAAAGGAAGTCACAGGTCTCTCACTTCAAATGAAAAGCTAGAAATGAGCAAGCAGGGAGGAAGGCAGGTCGGAAGCTGAGATAAGCTGAAAGTGAGGCCTCTTGTACCAAACAGTCAAGTTGTGAAAGCAAAGGAAACACCCTTGAAGGACATGGAAAGTGCTGATAGGAATGATAAGAAAGGGAAGGGGCCTGGCTGCCAGTGTGTAGACGTGTTAGTGGTCTGGTTGGATCAGACCAGCCCCAGCATTCCCTCAAGCCAGAGCCTCACCCACAGCTGGCCCTTACCAGTCCGCGGGGGCTGCAGACGGAGCGGGACTGAAAGTGAAGCTCAGGTGTAAGGAAGGACGTCACTGCTTTACTGTGGTCGGGAGCTGAACCGGCAATGTTTTTTATGGGGCCATGCTGCTCTCTACCGGCTTCTCTATCTGACCTTCCTCTTGGTTATTTTCATCTCCATCCTAGAGTTCCTCTTTCATCCTCTCATCCTGCTTCTGACAACAGTACATTTATGTCCCCGGGCCAATATTTTGGAGTTTTGTGATGCTCAGAGCCCCCCAACATGGGTGTTCACCCTTGTGTTCTGTGTGATTCAGTGAGAGAAGTGAGTCTAGGCAGCGGCCCACACCAGCAGAGTGGGGAGCAGTTTCTCTGACAAGTCTTGGGCCATTGCCTCCCACCAGTTCTCACTTCTGTCCTTCAGCTCATGGTCATGGGCGGGCATTGCTGAGGGCCATGTTTCCCACCTGACTCGTGGAGCCCTGACTCAGTGGCTGAGAAGTTCTCTGCATTGAGCGGGGCTGCATTATCATGGGATCAGCGTCTTAAAGCCGTTGCCACAAAACACCCATGGCCCCCCTCTTCTAAGTGGCACCAAACCTCGTTGAGAATCATGGGTAGAACAGGATCTGAACCTTATATTACCTGGTGTCAATCAAGCCCTTCTTTCTGCTAAGCAGCCCTGTAGCTTCCATAGACCCCTATGCAGACGTATGAACTAGGGCCTCAGAGGGCGTGCTTTGTCCTCTGAACTGGTGAGCACGGGAACGTGTCCGGCTGGTTCTGAGCACACAGGTCTCTCTCTGGGAGACTCCCTTTGCCCCAGATCTCCCAGCTCTCCCGGTTCCTTCTTGGGCTTCCACACTTGCCACCCATAGCCTGGTGGGCGGGGTCCCCGTGGATGTCGCATCTAATTTCAGACTAAATCACGTGTAGACTAATTTCAGTGTAGCCTTCTAAACTGGAGCTCGATGATTTATGAGCTTGGGTTTTGGAAGCAGACTGTCCTGAAGTCCAATTCTGGCTTTTTGCCCTTCAAGAGCTGTGTGACTTAGGGCAACTTACTTCCCTCTTCTGAACGCTAGCCACATCCTTGGTGAATGGATGGCATTGCCTGACCCGAGGAGCCGATTGAAGATTCGGTGCCATGTGTACAGGGAGCAGTGCCCAGGGCCCAGTGCACCGTGAAGGCTGTGTGTCTCCGGCGCCCAGTGGGCCTTTCCCGGTGACCGCCAAGCTCGGTGACACCGACTGTCCAGTCTGGGCAGAAGCCACACGCAAGTGGGTATTGAGCACTTGAAATACTGTGAGTGCAACTGGGAAATTGAACTTTTACTCTGATGTAAACTTTCATTCATTAAAATGTAAATCTAAATCCCTCTGAAGGTTAGTGAGGGACAGCACAAGACACTAATGTCTTGTTTTCCAAAATCAAATTTCTTATTTTTTATTCTAACCTACACCTCTTGTATTCTCCATGTCAACCCGTGGGAATGTCATTTTTTCAGTTCCCTGGCTAAACACCTTGAGTCATCTTCAATGTTTATCTCTCTTTCCTACACCACAGCTAATCCATTAGCAAACGATTTCCACTTTGTCTGCAGAACATATTTAGAAATTTGTGAGGACTTCTCATCTCTTCTACAGATACCACCCTGGTTCAAAACCCACCAGCATCTCTCCGCTGGCCTCCTTGTCTGCATGTTCGTTCTCCCAGAGCGAGCATCATACAGTGTGTCACTCCTGGTGAGAATCTCCTTTTGCTTCTCAGAGTAGAGGCCAAAATCTTTACCGAGGTCCGATCTGATCTTGCCCATGTCTCCAACATCTCAGCATCCCTTCTGGTTTCTTCTCCTCACACAAACGTTTCCTCCAACCACTGGCCACGGATGACGCAGATGTGCTTTCGCCCAGGGCCTTTGCTCCTTCTGTCTCGGCCTGTGATCACTTCCCTAGGAAACGCAGGCCCCGCTCCCTCAGCTCTCACTTCCTGCAGGTCTGTCCTCAGAAGTCGCCCTGGCAGTGAGTCATCCCCAGACCACAGTGTGAATCAGGCTGCACCCTCCCAGTCCCACTATTCCCCTCTGCCGCCCGCCCTCGTCACCAGTCCTGACGGACCGTTTATTTCCTTGTTTGTGTTTTTTTTATTATTTATCTCCCATGGGGAAGGAAGCTCCATGAAGGAGGGACTTTGCTTTTACAGCGCTCTCTCTCCCCATCACTCAATTAGGGCCAACAGGAGATGCTCAACAAATATTAGTTAAATAAATTCATTAATAAATTAATGGCTTCTTTTGTGCCCGCTGAACACCTTTTAATATCACTTAAGGCCTTTTATAATTCTGCTTCAATGTGTTTTTTTAAGCCCTGTTTCTTAAGTTCGGTCAGTCCTTTACTCAGTGCAGACATGGGCGGGGTGGAGGGGGAGTGTGTGTGACTGCAGAACATGCGTGTTTGACGTGGGAGTGAGGGTTCAGCCTTGTCCATGAGCAAGTGTGTGGGACACTCTGCTCCACCAGGAAATCCTTGCCCAATTCCAGTCAACAAACACACCTCGTTTTCCTCCTGCTGAGCAGTCTGCCCACAGGCAAGTCTGTCACAACTTGACCTGAGTTGTCTGAGGAACATGGCGCAGATTAGAAACAATTCACTTCAAGCGAGAGAGAGATAGTTTAACATAAATCAAATGCTCACAAAAGGAAAATGTGCCGGCAGCAGTGGGTTTCCGCCCTGGAGCAGTGACCCACTCCAGGAGATCTTTGCAGCAGTACAGCCTTTGTCACCTGCTGTGTGAATAGGAGCCCTTATTCTAACGCAGGGCTGCCTTTAGTCTTCATCTCTTCGACTGTTTCCTCACATTTCTGGCATTTGAATTGGTGCCATGACCCTAACCAGCTTGAGAGCCATCTTTTCAGCACCTTGGTTTTAATAGTGCCAGCTCAGCGCGGCTGCTGCTCAGCAGTCATGGCTTCTGAATGGCTGTTGTCTGAAATTCAGCTCTAAGTCTCTGGGCATCAGCACACTCTTGTCTGGGTGCTGCATCCTCCCAGCTCCCTTGGTCCAGTGCCCCCTCTCAGAAAGCCCCTGTCCTGGTGCTCGTGTGTGATGTGGGTCAGCAGGAAGAACTAATGAAGTGGGTGAGCTGGTGTGAAAAGCCAGAGACACGTGTTTTAAAATATTGTGAAAGGCGGGTGGTGTGATGCGTCTCTGCCTGTAGCAACTGGAAAATCACGATCCCCTGATTTCTGGTCTGTCAGTCAGCTGTCACCAGCTGTGAGCAATACTCAAGATCAAGCCCATCTGCTCCTCCCCCGCCTCCTCCTACACACTGCACTTTGAAAATGTCTGAAAAGAGAATTTTAATGTTTTTGAAGAGCCTTTTTTTTTTTTTTTTTTTTTAAAGTTTTGGTGACACATGACATGGCAAACAACGCAGAGTAGGCTCAGGGTCCTTTTTCCTGGAACTGACATCCTAGAATAGACAAGGGAGCATACATGATTCAAACAAGTGACCTGCAGTGACAAAAGCAGAAAGAAAAAAGTCAAACCAAGTAGGGTGATATGAATGAGTCGAGTTGAAGCTCCTTTGTGTGGGATGGTCAGGAGGCTGCTCAGAGAGGTAATGAGCCCTGAAAATGAGCAGAATGTGAGAGCCACATTTGGGGGCGGGCGTTGTGAGCTAGGAAGAGGGACTGGCAACTATAAAAGATCTGAGTGGAGACAGACAGCATGGCGGAGTGAGTGAAACTTACTGAAAGTGAAGTGCTACAAAACCAAAATTCAACCGAGTAAATGTTAGAGGTTTAATTAGCTTTATTAAATGATTCATGATTCGGGCAGCATCTATTCCAGGAGTTATACAAAATGGAAAGCTTTTCTAGAAAGGAAGGTTAGGCCAAAACCTGTTTGGCTCAGTGGTTAGAGCATCAGCCTGGGGACTGAAGGGCCCTGGGTTCGATTCTGGTCAAGGGCATATACCTTGATTGCAGGCACATCCCCAGTAGGGGGTGTGCAGGAGGCAGCTGATCAATGTTTCTTTCACATTGATGTTTCTCTTTATCCCTCTCCCTTCCTCTCTGTAAAAAAAAAAAAAAAAAAAAAAAAAAAAACAATAAAAATATATTTTTTTAAGAAAAGAAGGTTAGGCAAGGAAGTCATTAGCAAAAGAAAAATGAAAGTTCATTGGAGGAAATTAATAGATCAGGGTGACAACAATGCCTTCTCATTGGCTGAGCTGTGGTATTTTCCATTGGCTGGGCTTGTTGTTGGGCAAGAAGAAAATCTTCCTTCTGCTGGGCTAGTAAAGTCTATCACCTTCCTGTTGGAGGTACAAGGTACTGTCTTCCTGTTTGGGATCATGGGTGGTAGGATATAAGCGCTCCTTCTACAGTGAACCTCTGAAAGGAAGGAAATGTTGGTTCTAGCGTCACCTTAATACACCAGTGAGATTGCCAGGGCTGTTCATTTTCTTCTCTGTGCCTTCCTGTAGTATTTTTGAATATACTATTTATCATTAAAAATACAATTAAAACCACTTACATTAAAATGTTTTTGCATTTTCATTATTACAGGAAATAGCAAGTTAATAAAAAATTAACATCACCCAATCCCAACAGAGAGCTGCTATCATAATTTTTCTAAATTTTCTCTATATATGCACATCTTGTGATTCAAAGAGACAGGAACATAATATTTTAGAGTCAGGATTTTTTTTTTCACTTTACAGAACATTATGAGGTGTATTCCAAGTTCTTAGTAATTTTTTTTTTAATCTTTTTAAATGCTGTGTGGACATATTCTGATGACTTAAGCAGCTCTCACTTCCAAGGGGGTGGCGTGTGTTTTAATCTTTGCCACTAACAGCCTCTGAGGACATCCTCATAACTACTTTTCCAGCCACCACACACTTTCTAAGACAATAGAAGGTGAAGCCAGCCCATGTGCCATCAGACAAAGGCAGATTGTTGCTTTGTTGCCAAAAGGACAGCTAAGTCACTTCTAGATCCACAAGCAAATGCCCCAGGGCCAAACCTGCCTTCAGCCGGTCCAAGTCCCTGCATCCCAGACCCAGGCCGGGACACGTCACTATGTGATTAGCACTTTGTCATTTGGAGGAAATACTAACACATATTTTGTCCAGTATTTTCAGTTGCTTTTTGTAAGAGATTTATTCCAAATATCAAGTGTTCTATTACTGAAAGTGAAACTAGGGTATTTTTAAATTTTCATTTAAACTGTTTTTGACTACAGTTGACATTAAATAACATATTAGTTTCAGGTGTACAGCAGAGTGATTATATATAACCCAGTGACACACAGTGACACACATAACCCACTGATCCCTCCGAATAAGTCTAATAATCCCCACCTCGCACCCTACATTGTTATTACAATGTTGACTATATTCCTTGAGCTGTACTGAAACGAAGATATTTTTTTAAAAGTCATCTGTCATTTCCTGCTTGAGACCCTCCATGGTTTCCCTTGGTCTTTGTATAAACCCAGATCCCTCACCAGCAGCTGCCAGGTCCACAAGCTCTGTTTCCTACCCAAACCTCCAGACTGAGTCTTATCCCACATCATGATCCTGAAAATCAACAAAGGAAACCTCAACTTTTCACATCAAAATTGGAGTCTGGAAGGGCTGTACAAGGAGCTCTTACTGGTATAGCCTACCATCCATGATCCCAAACAGGAAGATAGTACCTTGCATCTTCAACAGGAAAGGGATCTATTTTTCTACCCCAGACAAAGGCAGGAAGATTTTCTTCTTGCCTAGCAACAAGCCCAGCCAATGGAAAATGCCACAGCTCAGCCAATGAGAAGGTGTGTTGTCACCCTGAACTCTTAATTTCCTCCAAGGAACATACCTTTTCCTTTTTGCAACCAAATGTCTAAAAGGAAGGAAATGTTGGTTGAGTCAACCCTAATACACCAGTTACAGTGCCAATGTTTTATTATGATGGGACAGTGTTCTCTATCATCTGCTGGTTTCAGTAAGACCAGGGAGTTCACTCTGAGGGTCTCCATTCTCATTCTCGTCTTTGTGCATGGCCCTGCAACCCGGGGTGGGTGTACCAGCAGGCCCTGGAATCAGGTTCAGTTCGTTTCTTGCTTGGTTGTTTGGTTGTCTATTGACCCCGACAAGACCATTACTAAGAAATACAAGGGAAAGCCCAGCGCTATGTCGCAGAGTTTCAGTACAGCTTCAGCCACGGAGGTCATTTTCACTCGAAGTTTGGGAAAGTTATGTATGAGAGAATAAAGACTTCTTTCATGATTCTGAGTTGGTTTGACAAAGGCTTTCAGCAAATCATACAGCCAAATATAGAAGCTGGGCTTGCTGACTCAGTCGATTGCCCTAACCACTAAACTCAGCTTCCTCCCTCAGCCACACAGGGCAGAAATACAGGAAGTAAAAATAAAAAAAAAGCCATCCTTTCTGGAAATGGCAGACTTTTGGAAAATGGCCAGTTCTGGAGGCTGACCTGCCTAACGTGTCATTTTATGAGATGTGTTACCGCACCCAGAAACCATGGCGGGATCCTGACGGGTGAGATCATCTCGGACCTTCCCATTTCATGCTGTCAGGAGGAGGCTCTGATGACAGCTTAACCCCTTCACTCTGAGAATAGGCAGTAATTCCACGGTCTCAGAAACTGAAATCATTGAACACATTTAAATCTTAGACAGTATTTTTGGGCAGCTGGGCAAATGGTGCTGTTTCCATTCCAATGTCAGGGGCACAAGGATACATATTTAAATAAGAAATAAGGGACCAGACCAAAATGAGGTAACACAATGCTAATGAAGGCAATAAGCCCAAGAGATAATTCCACAAAAATGTCAACTGAGTGTTTGCCCAGGAGAGAGCCACATTCTCTCTCTCATGGGTTTTATTTCACCCCCAGATTCTGAGTGGCAGTCATTCTTCCTGAGGCTGAGCAAAATGCTTTCTTATACCAAGACCACAGTTATATACAACACTAGAGGCCCAGTGCACGAAATTCATGCACAAGGGCTGTGGGGGGTGGGAGGAAGGGGCAGTCCCTCACCCCAGCCTGCACTCTCTCCAATCTGGGACCCCTTGAGGGATGCCTCACTGCCCTATCACAGTCCAGGACTGCAGGCTCCCAACTGCTCTCCTGCTTGCCATCCTGATGGCCCCTAACTGCTTCTGATCACCACCTAACCATTCCCATGCCAGCCTGATTGATGTCTAACTGCTCTCCTGCCAGCCTGTTTGCCCCCAGCTTCCCTCCTCTGCCAGCCTGGTCACCCCTAATTGCCCTCCCCTTCAGGGTTGATTGCCTACAATTGCCTTCCTTAAAGGCCTGGTCCCTCTCAACTGCCCTCCCTTGCAAGCCTGGTCCCTCCAACTGCCCTCCCCTTTTGGCCATCTTGTGGTGGCCCTCTTATGTCCACATGGGGGCAGGATCTTTGACCACCTGGGTCAGCCATATTGTGTGTTGGAGTGAAGGTCAATCTGCATATTACTCTTTTATTAGATAGGATAGAGGTCTGGTGCACAGGTGGGGGCCAGCTGGTTTGCCCTGAAGGATGTCCCAGATCAGGGTGGGGGTCCCCTTAGGGCATGAAGTGGCATGAGCAATGGGCCTGTGGTGGTTTGCAGGCCACCCACATCCCCTGGTGACCCAAGCACAGGCCCTGGTATCTGGAATTTATTTTTGTTCTACAATTGAAACTTTGTAGCCTGGAGGGGAGCCAAGCCTCCTGCTCGCTCCATGGCAGCAGCCATTTCTCTTGGAATTTATGTATCTTCTATAATTGAAACTTTGTAACGTGGAGTGGAGGCCTGGGCCAGCAAGGGTGGGGAAAGCTTTGCTTCTTCCATTGCCAGGGGCAACCCTAGCCTCCTGCTCTTTCCAGCTCTGTGGCTGCCACTATTTCTGTTTGGATTTGTTTATCTTCCATAAGTAGAACTTTGTAGCCTTAAGTGGGAGCTTAGGCCAACAAGGGCAGGCAGAAAGCGTGGCTTCCTCCATTGCCTGGGAAACTCAAGCCTCTGCTCTCTGTGGCTGTAGCCATCTTGGTTGGGTTTATTTTCATGTTCGCTCTGATTGGCTGGTGGGTGTAGCAAAGGCATAATCAATTTGCATATTACTCTTTTATTAGGTAGGATACCCATCTCCTCCACAAGCCAGGTCTTCCTCAGGGGACAATCTTGACTAGTCAGCTGAGGAGATCTTTGCATCCCACCCCAATGTCAGCATGACTGAGATGGATTAATTGAATGATTTGTTTATCCATTCAATTCTGCAAATGTATTTGAGCCCTTACAATGTGTCAGGCGCCGTGCTAAGGGCTGGGTATACAAAAATTCATAAAGGTAAAAAGTCCTTGACTTCATGGAGCTTGGAATCTGCAGGGAGAGATGGACAGTAAGCAAGATCCAATGTGATTGTTTTAGGCTGACATACTTGCCAGAGGACGGAGCGGGAGCTGGTGGGAATAATAACAGCAGGGACCAAAGGTGGGCAGTCAGGAGAGGCCTCTCTGAGGAGGAGACATTTAAGTGGAAACCTAAAGGCAGGAAAGGAGCAGGTAGGACGGCGACAGGGGCTGCTTTCCCAGCATGAGTAAGAAGTGGAAATGGTGCAGTGGGCAAGGGCCTTGGTGTGGAGCCAGGCGAAGGTGGAGGGCATGGGGTGTGGCCTTGGAGTCCTGGGAAAAAGTGGGGATTTCATCCAAGTCTGTGGGGAAGTCACAGGTGTGTGGTGGTGGGGGGGGAGGGGTAGAATTTAAAACAAATCAGAGTCATAGTAGAAGGCAGACACTCAAATTCCAACCTCTTGGGCCACATATATTTTTGCATTCCGGACTTGCCTTGCATTTTAGGAAGTTAATCTGGTGTATCTGATACCTACGTGTTAACTCATGCAGTATACCACTCTCCCAGAGGCACCTGCGGGCAGCACCCTGCCACCAAACGCATGCAAATGCCTACTGGGTACCAGGTGAGGATTCACACGGCTGGGGATGAATAAAGGCTATGCACAGCCCTGCATCTGTTCATCTCAGGATTTGCTGCTAAATGAGTTCAAGTCCAATTAGCGTTTGCCAGCAAGTGACTGATGATATCAATATCAGTCTCCAGAGCTTTTCAGATTTTGGCTTCATGCATAAAAATTTGATTATAGATCTGTGATTATCCCCCTTTCCTGAATTATTTATGGTTAATATTCATCAATTCAACTCTTTTTTTTTGAAGACTTGTTTATGTGTCAGGTAGTGTTATGATTGTGTAGAAATGCATTAAATATGAAATTACTCATGTGTTTGTGTGAGCTTGAAACATTCATTTTCTACCAATATAATAAAATGTGAGTAACAATGACTCAACCACAAGATAAGCAACTGCAAACCCAATAAAGCAAACCAGTGGGCATGGCTTGACCTGCAGGCTGAGGTCAAAAGTTTGGCGCCAGGTTTGGGCGAGGAGGGAGTGAGGCGCTGGACATGACCATTGACGGTAAGTAAGTGCCTTACTGTGCTGCTGCCCGTGCCCCTTCAGAGGTTCCTGACCCTCACGTTTGCACCTTTGCTTTTGCTGCTGAGGGACTTGGTCTGCCCATGAGGACACGGTGGTGTACAATTTAGAGGTAACATTGCGCACCAAACCAATGTGTATTTTGGATAATTCCTGCTCGAAATAATAACGGGAAATACCATTCTTGAAGGCAATCACAGATATTAAGAATTCGGGATGCCCAGCTTCATTCAGTCCTGAAAAGTGGAGTAGATACAATTATTGTTTCCTTTCCACAAACAAAGAAGCAGACGTTTAAAAGCAATTGGCAGCAGAGAGCCAGGTGCCTGTGGAGTCCCGCTTCCCACTCCCCCTCCCCCATCACCTCCACCCAGGCCTACCCTGCTGCTGTCCAGGGTGCTTACTGGCAGGTGTGGGGTGTGAAAGCACAGGCTGCACGGTGGGCTGGGCTCCCTGCAAGGCTGTCTGTGCATAGGGGGTTCCAGGCCGCCCCCAGGCAGTTCTCTCACTTCACCCTCATTAGATGAACAAGCTCCAGATGGGGGTCTCCCTTCTTGCTTAGGGTCTCTGACACCACTGAGGGCCACCATGTCCCTCTGCGCAGTCATAATGGGGCCATGCGTTATGGTGAATGAGGTGAGATGAAGTGCATGTGACCACGGGGTCCACTGGCCCCACCACGGCGCACCTCACTCAGAAGATTCTAGCCCGAGAGCCCCCAGCAGTCTTTTGAAGGCAGAGGTCAGAGGGGTCACGGTCCTTTCAGAAGTGTGTGTCCACAGAGCACAGCGCTGACAGCCTGCTGGTCCCCAGGCAGGATGGGGAGCAGGGGCAGGGGCAGGACAGAAGTGGCCCTTTTTTTGCCAACAGGTAACAGAACGGAAGAGTCCTCACAGGGGAAGCAGACTCAAGGCCCAATTTGCTCAGATAGGAGATGATTTGGGGGTTTCAGGAGGTTGATTGACGAGAGCATGTTTGGTATGCTGCCAAACAGGGAGGCCCCACTGGCTGCGGAGTGGGTGGGGGAAATGTGTGGTGCTCTGGTCAGGAAGCCACTGTTACAGACCGAAACTCATCACATCTCGTTGGGGCAGGGAGGTGCTCCCTGCCCTCGGTGGGTTTAACAGTGCAATGAACTGATGGGGAAAGATGCTCTTGATACAAAATCACACTTTGTACAGAATTCACATGCTACGGTGTGATCCTAAGTGGTATGCATGGTTAGGCTTCTTTTAACTCCATCACTCTCAGCTAGTCACCTGCATTGAGTAGACCCTAAGATGAGCCTCAACAAAGGCAGGCTAAGAGTTGAAAAGGGCAGATCCAGGCCCAGTCAGGTGTGGCTCAATGGTTGGGCATCGACCTATGAACCAGGAAGTCACGGTTCAATTCTGATCAGGGCACATGCCTGGGTTTCGGGCTCCATCCCCAGTGTGGGGTGTTGATTGGCCACAGTCTGCCTTTTTACTTGTATCGCTCTCACGTCGCAATGTCGCCAGCGGGGCCAGGGTAGCAGGACCTCTGCACTGCGCGCGGTGTGTGCCCTCACACTACAGTTTGCAGGTTAAGTAAACATCGCAGGAAGTGAGAAATCTCTGCTCCAGCTCTAGCCCCTCTCAGCCACAGGAGTCAGCTAGCACTTCCTGAGAAGGGCTAGTGTAAATACACAGCCACTCGCCACTTGCAGGTCGCACTTGAACGCCGTGAATGAGCCTCTTGAATGAGCAGGGAGGGGCTGGAGTGCAAAGAAACAGCTTGCACTCCAGGCGTTGTGCAAAAACAAATAAAACACTGAGGTTTTCCAGGCGTTGCCTAGAGACACAGGCCTGCCTTGCTCCTGTTTCTTGCATCTTACTCTTCCCAGGCCACATCACCGTTCTCTCCCAGGTCACAGCGATAAAAACAACAGAGACGACCTTTATCCTAAGACCCGTGTCGCCTCCCTTGCCTTCTCCCTGGGCTCGCCAGTGACTTTCCTGGTCTCACGGCCGGTGTTGTAGGGGAGGAAAAGGTCTTACTCATTTCTCTCAGGGTCCCTGGCTGAGTCTGAAAATTAAACTGACAAAAAACAGAGGGGCAGACCAAAAGCCACAAATTCCATTGGATGTTGGCAAATCCCTGGGAGCCTTCACAAGAGATGAAGATGGGAAGAAATGCCCCCAGCAGGAGGCTTTGTGGTCTTTTAGACAAAGAATCAATAAATTTGTGAAACTTGACGAGACAAAGGGGCAAGAGGCAAAAAGTGGCAAAGAAATACATGTTTCTACTTTCTCTTTCCTCACAGCAGTGAGGAAACAGATATCAGCTTTGTTTTCCTCTTCTTCTTTTTTTTTTTTCTTTGGTTTAAATCTCAGAGGGCATAGAGCCAGGAACTGGAGGAGTATGATTAATAAAGAAGACAAAACAAGAAAAAGTAGGTACAATAAGCTACTTAAAATCAAACACTGAAGCCAAAGGGACCTACATTAGAAACAACTCAGCAAAATACTTCATTTTTAAGGCGAAGAGACGCCAACCCAGAGGCCTGGGGGCTTGTCCTGGGCAGGCAGGTGGCTTGTGTGGAGCCCGGACGGGGCCTCTCTGACTCCCAGGCAAGCTGTGGGCAGATCTCAGGGAAGCTTCCATGCATACAGAGAATTCTGACTTTTCTTGGTTCCTGAGAACTTGTTTACTAGACTTTTGAATCCTAGGAACTTGATTTTCTTTTTCAACTCTGATTTAAACTCTTTCCTAGTAACATGGTATGAATCCACTGACCCCATTCACTTTTCCAGCCAAAGGCTTGTGGCTAGTTACAATAGGCAAGGGAAAAAGTAGTCTAGGTAATCCAAACACATGAAGAATTCTTGAGAAACTTCAAACTTATTTAAATATGGAAACATAACTAAGTTATCAATGGGAGCTGTCTTCCCAGGCAAGGCCTATATGCCAGAATGTGTAGGGCTTGCCTTCTAAAAGGAGGGAATCTAATTCCATCCAACACCACTCATGTTGCTTGTAAGAGACATTGCAATAAGATAGAGGAGGTCTGAGCAACCGGTTATGGAATGTATTTATTCGATGTAGGGTAGTGGACATAGAGTTGATAAACCTATGATAAAGTGCCTTCCCTGGTCTCATTGGGAAATGCCAAAAAGCTGAGAGAGGAACCAGAAGGAAAGGTCACTCGTCACCAGTTCTAGAATATCATGAGCGTGGCTGCCTTGTGAACAGTGGTGTTCATTCCATCTGTCTCACCCAGGAAATTGCTTTTTCAAATCCAAACTCTATTATTATTATTATTATTATTATTATTATTATTATTATTATTATCTTTCTGGTTCTATTTTGTCTTGTTTTCAGAGAGGAGTTCACCTATTGCTTTTATTGGAAAGGAACTAGAGTTGTACATCACTTCTCTTTGGAGATTTTGCAAACGAGACATCGTGAATAATTGAGGACGTACTTTCATTGGAAGTGTGTTTCTGAAGCTGGGTCAATATGTGGGAAATAAAATGATGGTGATATGCTGTGCCTGTCCTCCAGACCGGCGTGGATCAGGGCACAGCACGGCAGGCCCAGCCATTCCGGGGTGGCTGCTTATCACCCTGCCTGGGGGGAGAGCACAAATGATTAAGTTCTTCCATTCTCTGTCAATGGCTTATTTCCAGATCCTTTAGACTCTTTTGAGGGTCATTTTACTTTTCTGTTTTCTCCTTTCTTCTCGTTGATTCTTCTTCAGTAAGGCAGCCCAGCATGAGACAGCTTTGTGGGTGAGCAGTTTCCTAGAAAGCAGTTCAGTCCTCAAACCACGGCCCTCTCTCCTCCAGGCTATGCCCTTTGCCTCTTCCTTACATGCCCCCTCTCCCAGGTTTTGACCACTAGGTGTCATAAATTCACACAAATGCCTCAAAAGTATAAAAATAAGCTTTCCCTCTCTCCATAAGCAACCTGTATCACTTGGACCCAAATATTAGGCCCCATTTATGAGTTATTCAAACTCAGAAAATTCTGAAAAACTCACAAAATTGAGGAAAGACATAATGGAAATCTCTGTGGTGTCTGGATGGTTTGTCAACGGGGCAAATATGTGTAGCTTTGAACTCTGTGGCACCTGTTTCTTCCAGACCCTCTTCCTGCGGCCTCCAGAGTGACTCTGACCCCCTGCACGTGACTCCCAGACACCTCCTTTTAGGGATGGACCAGACAGGCGAGCGCACACTGAACATGCTCTAGAAATATTTGAATGACTTTGTAGTAGGCATAAGCCAGACACCAGGGCCACCTGATGCTACTTACTTTGTATTTCAGCTGAATGAGCTGATACATTAAACAAATATTTTCAAATCATGGCTTTTTAAAGTGAGAAGGATTCTTCGAACCATCAATTTTTACCTCTTGGGGAGATGGTGCCTGGAGTGGTTCACTCATTGTCCAAATATGGGTTCAACACGGGGCCTCGGACACACACCTCTCAACTGCAGGGCATCCCGTGTCTTCTCTGAAGTTACTATTGTTCTCCAGGTGGATTCTTGTGTTCACCTGGGAGTATGAAGAAAATCGAAACGAAAGTATTCCTTAGATGGTGTTCAGCAGTATTACAAAAATGTTATCTCGGTAAACCTCCTCAGTGGAGATTTAATGTTAAACAAAAGCAGCCTATTAGTTATTGGTACGATGACAAGAAACAAAACTTAATGCTCCTATGATATAAAATTTGCAGATTTCATCTTAATCCTCATAGATGGCATAACTCTTCCATTTAGTTTTTCTTAATATTGCAAGTCAACCTGCCCATATACATCTTTTAATGATTTTTTTAAAAGAAGATGATCACATTAAATGAAAAGATGTGGTCAATCTATTGGTATTCTAAGTAAAAAAAAAAAGAATATTATTGTTGTTCTCACCAAGATGAAAAGGAAATTAACTGTCATTTGGATATAAAAGCAATGAAAACGTTGTATTTTTAAAGTAGCTGTTCCACCAAAGAGTTCATTTTGTGATAATGTAGCTTATTTCTTGGGATGAGCAGGACTGAATTAGAGATTCATTCTTTGGCCACATGGAAACTGTGACCAAACTAGTGTGTAGAAACTAGTCAAACTCAATGGTGTTTGAGATATTCTACCAAAAATTATTGCAAGGTCTTAGACATTCATAATTCTTCTTAGAATATTGCCAACTCTGGAAAACTCTACAAGTAAGAAACTTGATCAACTGTGTTTGAAGTAATATTTTCCAAGGATAGTTGGTCAAAAACTTTTGTTGTGAAGTAGCCTATCACATCTTGTGAAAAGAGGTTGAGAAATCTTGATTGTCAAAATGATATAAAATACTTGTTTGTTAAATCAACTGCCCTGTCTTACAATATGCAAGCCTTCTATTAGATTTTTATCTCACTTATTGCCAGTGTTTTAACAGTATCCCCTTTGCCTCCAGAGCCACTTGCTGGTCAAAAGCAAGATTCAAAGTTGCAACATTCAACACCCAAGTCATGCCAAGTTCATTCACAGAATTTCCCAAGTACCAATGTCTTGCTGACAGATGGCCCATTTTAAAATATTACTTTCATGTATGTTACAAAATAGTTACTTCAGTTGATTTTCCTTAACCCATTTGTTTTCTTTTACTTATTATAAGATTTCTCTGTTTCAGAGAGTTTATTGGTGAGAAGTCAAATAAACGTGGACTAAAACCACAGTCATCATACTTTCTGGTCCTAGGAGAAGCTTGCATATTCAAGATAAAATCCGGACGTGGTGTGGCATAAAAGGTTGTTTCTAATATGTCATGGACTCGTGGGCCCAGAGCACCCCAGGTAATGGGAGTTTAGCACAAGAAATATGAAGCAATGTCATCTGGCTACTGTCTCACTTTCTTGTTTTCAGTTGGCCTTAGGTCCTGATAATTCCATAACTGAATTGGTCCGTAAGCTCTAAGGAGAATTGTAACAACATTTTCGCACTCTTTTGGATATAGCTGTGCCTTAGTGATCTGCTTTCCCTGTGGGTGTTTCTATTTCCACTTCCCAGGGGAGAGGATTCAATTAAATTAGTTGTCACAATCTCATACCAAGAACTCCTACTAGTCAGTTTTGTTCCAAGCTACTGAAAAGGCCATTGACTAGCCTCGAATTCAAGTTCAATTTGGAATTTAGGTGCCTCCAAAACAGCCCAATCGCTAACTCCCTTAATTATGTACAGAGTATCAGCATTTTTTTTCCTCCTGAGATACATGCCATGGATCCTTGAAAAAATTTCCATAAAGAATTAATTACTCTTTCTGTCCTCAAAGATGAAATAATGGTTATAGTCATGAGAACCCAGAATTTCATAGAATTTGCTTTGGTCTAAGCTATTATGATCTGGTTGCCATCTGCTACTCCAGCTGGTTTCCACTGAATCTTGCCTCATTAAAATAAACAACTTGCTATCCTCCAAATAGTCCATGCTTTTGCTTGGTGCCATGTCTTACTTGTGTGCTTCTCTTCCACTGAAAGGCTCTTCCTTTCCTCTATCACCCAATTAAATTCTTCACATGTTTCCAGGTTTGGTTCAATCATTACCTTTTCTAGTATATATTTCATGTTTATTCCTAAGCTCAGAGAAAAATTTTAATAACCATAAAATAATGAAGATTAGAGATTAAAATAGTTAGCAAAATTCTAGGGATAGGAGTAGCTGCCTTGCTATATATAATTGATCCAATATGTTTGGTAGAAGTTTATTTCTCATTTATATAAACTCCCAGAGAGATCAGCAGGCCACTCCCATCCAACTAGTGATTCAGGATGTTAGGCTTAATTCATCTTCTAGGTTCACTATCCACGATGCCATGCTCTGCCAGGATTTTGGTGCCAGCGTTACAAAGGGTTGGTGCAATCTGGAGAAAGGAGCTGATGAATAGAATAAGGAGTCCAAGGATGAAAGATAATTTTGAAAGGCATTGGGTGTCAGAGGAGCTTCAGATAAAGGAACTGAAGAGTAACCCTTGTCTAAGGACCCCACTCTGTTTATTAACACAATTTGTCCTTAGGTGAAGACATACACTTCAAAGGGTAAGGTTTACAGAAGCATTGTCAGTTTGGGGACTAGCCTACAGCTGTTCAGGTGTTTGGCAATGGGAGGCAATAACATGTAGATGCCCTGAGCTGTCTGGCAGCAAACGATTATCCTATTCAGGTTTGGGTGAAGCGCCTTTCCAGCCATTCCAACAGATAATTACATATGTGTCTCAGCCCTTATTGAGCTGCCCAAGCTTCACCAACCTTTTGGTGAAACTCTTGTAATTATGACATGCTGGAATTGGCTCCCGGCAGTGTCATCTGCAAAGCTAGTGGGATACAAAGGGAGGTTAAAGAAGATGCAACCAATGCATAAAAATTTTGATCTGGAAGTGATACATGCACATCACTTCTACTTTTCTCCATTAGTAAGAACAGGTCACATGGTCCAACCTATGTGTATTGATTGGCAGTGTGGTTTCTGAGCTACAGTTTTCTGGGGACAATGCCTGCTGTGAGAGGAAAGGCATACGTTTGGGGATGACAGTTAACTATCTCTGCCATAATTAATATTGTTATGTTTGCAAATAACATAAACTCCAATGGAGAAAAGCTTAAATAACAAGGTGGTTCTAATAAAGTCATTCAAGGGGGTAGTTCTAAGAATGATTAGAATATTAACCCCACCATATACTATCTCTCTCTCTTATTTAATTTAATTAATTAATTTGTGTGTATGTGTGTTTTTAAATATATTTTATTGATTTTGTACAGAGAGGAAGGGAGAGAGAGAGAGAGTTAGAAACATTGATGAGAGAGAGTCATCAATCAGCTGCATCTTGCACACCCCCTACTGGGGATATGCCCGCAACCAAGGTACATGCCCTTGACCGGAATCGAACCCGGGACCCTTCAGTCCCCAAGCTGACGCTCTATCCATTGAGCCAAACCGGTCTCAGCAATTAATTAATTTTTGTTAATCCAAATTTTTTTGTTAATCATTTTTTTTGTTAATTCTATATTTTTTCCCATTGAGAGAGTGAAAGGGAGAGGGAGAGACAAAGAGAAACATCGATGTGAGAGAGATACATCAATTGACTGTCTCCTGCATGCTCCCTGACTAGGGCCAGGGAACCTGCAAGCAAGGTACAAGCTCTTGGCCAAAATCAAACCTGGGGTTCAGTCCACGGGCCAATGCTCCCACTGAGCCAAACTGGCTAGGGCTCTCTCTCTTATTTTAGAAAAATCATTCAGGTCAATATCAATGTTCTCATGTATAAAATAAAGTAAGTTGAAATAATAAGGAAATAAAGAAACAGATGGAAAATATCCACTGCAGGATTGTGTGAGAGTAACTTTTCCTGAGTAAGTTCACTTTTTGAGGAGAGACACTCACAGTGCTGTCCATCAGCTGTTCCTTTACAAAAGCCGTCTTGCTGTGATGAACAGAGAGAGCCTCAGGTGTCTGCACTGCAGTCACGCGCATGTGTCAATTGTCCCGGCCCGCGGGGCAAAACGGGGGTACCAGGAACCATCTAAGAGAATGGAACAAACAAGGAACGCCAAGAACGGAGGCAAGACAAAGTTCTCTGATCAAGCCTCAACTTTATTCTTTGAAATCGCTGTATATATACAGCAGAAACAAAGGGGGGCAGGGTTGCCTATGCAGAGGGGTCTTTGGCAGTGTACAGTTGGTTTAGGCACTGAGTGGCAAGGTGGTAAGGTATCTGGCAACAGAGGATTGGCTAACTGCCAGGGCAGCGTAACATTCCCAGGTGTAACATTCCAAGGCTGGGCTCTCTATGGGGGAGGATCAGGAAGGGTAAGTTGCAGAGATGCTAAGCAGCAGGTTAATCTTATCTTCTGGCCAAACCCTCAGGACACCGCATAACTCTGCTAGAAGGAACTTAATTCTATTTCCTTAAGACAGAGTTACCTGTCTCAACTCTGATGGCTCCCAACAGTCAATGAGCTCTGCCTTTCAGCTGGGCAAGGAGACAGGTCATGTTCCTTTGGTGGGGACTTTGGAGAATTCATACCTGATGGAGGGAAATGTCACAAATGGTAATCTTGGAATATTTTCCCCTTTGAAACTCGGAAAACAATGTCAAACACTGCTTGGCTTTTATGAATTATTTGCAGTCAAAGGTTGGAATAAGTGATTGCAAATGACTTTGTGTAATATTGAATCCAGTTTTTCAGTAATGAAGGCATACAAACGTATGGTCAGCTGGTGGACCACAAACCAGACTCTGAGTTAATCCACATCTGGAAGGGTCTCTGTTTCTTTATTTTAATAATTTTGAACTCTAGATTATCAAGGACAACATCTCTATCTTGGTCTTATAACATGCAGTAAACTTTCAACTCTCCTCTTCTAAAATACACAATTTCTTTAAAAATAATAACACATTTAGCATTTATTGAGAACATAGTATGTGGCAGGCCCTGGACTAGGTGTGCCATTCCTGTAGCTATGTGTGAGGCTCCTCCTCTACTACATACTGAATCAGCTATTGTTGTAAAACAGTCATTGTATCTAATCCGAATTCGCTAGGTCAGCAATTTGGTCAGAGCCCAATTGGCCACTTCTGCTTGGAGTCACTCGGGTGACTGCAGTTTGTGGGCAGGTATGCTGGGCACCAGTTGGCCCAGGAAGGCTTGTCTCTGCTCCACAAGGTCTCTCCTCTTGCAGAGCAGACTTGGCTGGTTCTAATGGGCACAGCGCCCCCAGAGAGCAAGAGTGGAAACTGCACAGTCCCTGAAACCCAGACTCAGAACTCACACAATGTAACTTCCGTTGCCTTCTACTGGTCACAACGCCAGCCCAGACCCAGGAAGTGTGGGAACAGGTCTCACCTCGTGAGGCGCTGCCAAGAATGGGTGGCCATTTATTACCCACCACACACTCTTACAGATGAGCTATTGGTTATTTGTTTTGAGAAATCTAGTAAACTCCCCCCCACTTTTTTTTTTTTTTTTTTTACATCCATCATCTTCAACATAGCACGATAAAGAGAGGTGGTGGCAAGGAAATACAAACTTTTAACAATTCTGTGCATGCCCTGGAAGAAAAGTTCTTAATTTTGAAATCCAAGTGAGCTGGAGATAAGTCAGACATTTCCCCAAAGGTTGCTTGCATAACAGATTACCTTATCACGGGCAGTGCTTATGACGGTGATGCGTGGCGCCCCAGGTGCCTGCCCCTGCACCCCGCTGTGTGGGATGCCCACTTGGAATCTGCAAGCTGCTGGGTCAGGACCCAGCGCTTGGGAACAGCCCCTACCTCCTCCGTTCCCGGCCTGGCAAAGAGACGCGCCCTCTGCGGTGAGCAGCAGGGTGGGGAAGGGTCCAAAGAGAGTGGCCTCTGGCGGCAGCTGGTGGGCCGCAAGCCAGGCTGCGAGCTAACCGCATCAGGAGGAGTCTGTTTCCTTATCTTCGAAGCATTCTCCTCACTCCCCCAGTAATGTGCGCGGCTGTGTGGAGCGGCAGGGGAGCCCGCTGGGTCTGTCCGTAGGTGAAGAAAGTAGGGAACACATCACAAATGGGCCCCAGAGTCTCCACCTCCATTGCCTGGCCCGGGGCAGGACCTGGGCCTGTCTGCACCTCCGTTTGAACCTGCCTGAGTAACATCCAAATGGGGACACCCAGCTCCCAGGGTTGATGTGAGGACTGAAAATGAAGCAGAGGGTGTGCTCAGAGGCCATGGCAGAGGCTCAAACCTGGCCATCCATCCTCCCTGACACCTGGCATGCAACCAGAAGGTGTGAGCTGTGGCGTGTGCCTAGGAAAATCCCTAAATCCTGGTGTTCCTCCGAAGAAGGAGAGGCTGAGGTGCATTTCAGTTGCATGGTACTATGATGCCTACTTGCCTGGGAATGCAGAGCTTCTTTCTTTTGCATGAAACATACATTGTCGGGGCTGGAAAACAAAAAACTACATTTCCCAGGCTCACCCCCAAATTAGGGTCTGGATGTGATTGAGCCTTTGCCTGTCCGATGCACAAATGCAAACTTGAATTGGTGGAGGGCATGACTGGGACAGAGACACAGAGGCAGTGGTGTGTACGTGTTGGGAAACCTAAAAACGACATCTCTGCCAGCCCAGAAAAGCTCCCCACAGAGGCAGAAAAGAAAGAGGAGTTTTACGGAGAAAGCATAAAGCAGAGTGTGATGTGAATTGCATGCAGGCACCCGGTCAGAGATTGCGAAAGCCAGCCAGCAATCTCACCCCTGGGTAGAGCCAAGCAGACACACCCATCCATACGTGTTCCCAAGATAAACAGTAACTAGTCCTTGAGGCAGAGGCGTGAATGGCACCATTTGTCACAGTCGATCCTCAATTCGCCTGGCCATTGGGCAGCCACCTGTTTGCACAGGGCCTTTATCCAAAGGAAAACACGTTGACGATAGCGGATTGCCAGGAGTGACGCCTGGCACTGGAGCTGGTCCAACTGCAGGGAGGCGCCCACTCTCCCCCTCAATCGAGTGGTACTTATTGAGAGAAAAAAAGTGCCTGGTATTGGAAGGCAATAAGAAACATCTGGACAGTTGATCTGACCCTGTAATTGTATGAAATACTCACTAATGTTCTAGAAGTGTGCCTGTTGTCTGTGTCCAAATTCCCCCTTCACTTGGTGGGCGTAGCTGGTGCCAAGGACGGTTTGTGGGTGGGAAGGCCCTCCAAACACCTGGGAGTCTCCAGCAGAACCTCCTGGCAGGCATTCGCCTTCAAGCCTGCAGTCCTCCATGGACTGGAGCTAGCTCGCTCACGTGCTGTTTACACATTTAGCTACAGGTTTCTCTTCCATTCCAATTTCAGCCTTCCAAACCTTGTTGAGGATTTGCCATTGCTAATAATTTTTTGGCCCTGAAATATATCGCTGGTAGTTATAAGTTTGGAATCCTATATAATAAATAGGTAATATGCAAATTAACCCTCACAACCTCACAAGATGGCTGCCTACGACCAGGCTGGCAGGGGGTTAGTGAGGGATGACCAAACGACTGAACAAGCAGGCTGCATGGGGCAACCAGGACAGCAGGGGGGAGCAGATGGAGGAAATCAAGCTGGCAGGTGGGGGCAGTTAGGGGGAACCAGGCTGGCAGGGGGTGGGGGCAGTAAGAGGCAATCAGGCCAGCAGAGGGGCAGTTAAGGGTGATCAGGCTGGTGGGGAGGGGTGTAGTTGGGGGTGACCAGGCCAGTATGGGGGGCAGTTGGGGATAATTAGGCTGGCAGGGGAGGCAGTGAAGGGCAACCAGGCCGGGGGGGTCAGTTGGGGGTGACCAGGTTGGGAGGGGGGGCAGTTGGAGATGATTAGGCTGGCAGGGGGTAGTGAGGGGCTATTAGGCCAGCGGGGGGAGGCAGTTTGGGGCAACCAGGCCAGCAGGGAGGGACAGTTAGGAATGACCAGGCAGGCAGGCAGGCAGGCAAGTGAGCAATCAGGAGTCAGTGGTCCAGGATTGTGAGAGAGATGTTCAACTGCCAGTTTAGGCCTGATCCCGGACACCCCCCGAGGGGTCCCAGATTGGAGAGGGTGTAGGCTAAGCTGAGGGGACTCCCCCTGCACAGATTTTGTGCACCTAGTTAAAAGTAATAGCTAACATTCATTAAACAATTACTGTATGCCAGAAACATAAGATCTTTACATAGATTATCTCATTTTATTTTTTAATTATTTGCATATGAAGAGGCAGGGACTGTGGAATAGTGAGGACAGAATTTGGTCTTGGCGGATACTAACATCCGATGTTAACATCTGCTAATTGAAGTGTCAATATCCCTGGCCCGGGGGGCTCAGTGGGTTGGGGGGTCGTCCTGTGTATCAAAAGGTTATTGGTTGATGGATGTTTGCTTTCACGTGGATATTTCTCTCTCTCCCTCTGCCTTCTCTCTCTAAAAAAGCTAATAAAAATAAACTAATTAATGAAAAGTTTTAGTAAGTTAAGATTATGCCAAAATGTGCCTGTCAGCTCCTCACTTACAAATCGGTATCTTTTTTATTTATAACTAGCACTTTCCTGAAATGTGTGGAACGGCAACACCACGATCAGGTGTGTGTGTCTCCGGGGAGAGCTGCAGATGTGAGGGAGAACTGGAGGAGGAGGAGGAGAGGTGGGGAGGAGGGGACAGGTGGTCACCTGTGATGTTCAGCAGCTTGCGCAGAACTGCAGGACTGCTCTCTGGCCCCTCTGCCCAGAGCCTCAGCTGGGATGGAGGGAAAGGTGCTCTGAGAGAGGGGAGTGGAGGGCAGGCCCAGGCCCGGAGCTGCGCAGCTGGCAGCTGGCCAGAGAGTCAGCAATTGGACTTGGGAAGAGTGAACTGTGCTGGAGGAACACTCCTTAGGCGTAATCCCTTTGCTATGAGAGGTTGTTCTTCGGACCAGGTGAGTGCTCCTCTGGGTCACATCCTGTAGGATATTCTGCCCTGAGAGATGCGTCTACACTGAGTTATAATTCCATCAACACAATGAGGGAAGATGTGACCGTCTCAAACGAACCTTTCTCCTCTGTAGCTGGCAATGGATGAAAAAAGGCTGCATCCTTTTCCCCTGAAGTCTGGAGAGAGTGAGGAGAGGCCGGCCGGGCACCCACCGTGTTCTCTGGTCAGCTGACACTTCTGAGACCCAGGCCTGCCCACAGCTGGAAGGCCAGGGGGCCAGGAGAAGTTCGTCTGTAACAGTTTGCAATTCTCTGTTTCAAAATCATCAGGGTGGCTGCTTTCTCAATATCTCTGCAACACTGCAGGCTCTTTCCTCCCATTGGATGGGAAGGAACTCTCTCTCCCTGGTTGTGTGCAGTTGTTGACAGGCTTGAGAGCTACACACAAATCCTTTAGGATCTTTTCAGCTTGTTTTCTCCCCCCAGGAATGTGCTGGGCCCTGGTGCCCGCTGTTGGGAGGTAAACCTGGTGTGATACTCACAGGCGATGGTGAATGGAGGATTCTGGCCACCAAGAACAGGCCAGCTAACAGGACACAGATTTATCCTGTGGCAGCTGAAAGTTGCTCTGTGGGCCAATGAGCAAGGCTGAGAAATGGCCTGATCCCAACCTGAGCCGGTCCCGACTGCACCCGCGCTGCCTGCCCAGCCAGGCCCCGGGGCGGCCCGCCTCGGTGCTGACGCAGTACGAGGCCTCCGCTGGCTCTGGGCAGACCTCCCACACGCACCGCAGCAGGAAATCCCATCCAGCAGGAGCTCAGCAAGGAACACAAGAGGCCGTACATGTTTTTAAATCCCATTTACCTCTATCCTGACCGTCTCTTATTCCCCTTTAAGGTATGCCAATATGACAGCATGTTCTACTTTTGGTTCTGTAGTACATGCTAAAATATGCTAATAGCCCCTTGCTTCCCTGGGATTGAGAGGCTCCAGGTTATAGGATACCAATTCAAGTATCAGGAACGATGTCACATGACATATGGGCAGGGGGACTCCAGGGATGTGCTGAGCAGGGAGAATTCTGTGGCTGAGCATCTACACACTAACCCTCGGGTTTTCCCTCTTCTCCTGGGGTTCTTAAGCGAGTCTGAATCAGGAAATGTCATCCTAACAACCAAAGACAGACAGCGTGGCCCAGGAGTGTCTCTTACCAATTGTCACCTTTACGTCGGAAATGCCCCATAACCCACGAGGCTAACAAAACCGCGCTACGAATTTATGCTAGCGTAGCTAAAAGCAAGCCGTTCGGGTTATCAGATAGGAAATGTTCACGAACACAAGAATAGCATCAATATTCAGTAAGTTTGCTGTTGAAGTTTCCAATAGATTATTTTATTATTTTGAAGTTATGACTTTATTCCAAAAAATGGAAAAAGGCAAGACCCTAAAGGCTTAGGTCACCATTGCCTATGCCTCTGAACTTCACCTATGGGAGTGATTGCCACAGTGCTGTGAGGTCAAAAATTAGTCTCAACACACCGTCATTTCCTTCAGGGAAACAGTAATGAGGCCGTCTATGCTAGTCAGCGAGTTCCGGTCCATCCTGGGAGCCAGTTATATGGATACTTGAGGGACCCCACCTGTGCATGAACTCATGACAGGTGGGGTCCCTCAAGGTGGCCTGCAGAGATTGGGCCCCAGCTCCTGCTCCAGCCTCACAGCCCTGCAGCCCCACAGCCCTGCCTGGCTCTCTGCCTTGGCCTCATGACTCACCCTCACTCTTACCTGCTCCATCATCCCGCCTGTGGGGCAATCGATTGATCAGTCCCCATCCCCACTGGTAGCAGTCTGTGGGGTGATTAGAGTGGCTGCCGTGCCCCCTCTCGCACCTGCCTTGGCCTGGCACCACCTGCTCACCTGCTCCACCATCCCACCATCATCCCGCTCTTGTCTGGGCCCATTGGGGCCTGCAATGCCTCCATGGTCTCCCCACTGACAGCACTGCATTGCCAATACCTGCCATGTTCCGCACCGCCCTCTGATGGTCAGTGCACACCATAGCGAGCAGTCAAACTCCTGGTCTCCTGGTTGGCCTCCTGGTCGAATGACTGCTTGAGGGGTTAATTTGCATATTAGGCTTTTATTATATAGGATAATCTCAAAACATTAATGAGAAAATGAGAGTGCTTTGAGCAAAGAGCAGTTCTTGTACGGCTCATTTTCCACGGATCCCGCTCAGGTTGAGGAAGCACAGTACTCCATGAGGATATTGCAGAAAACAGCAGGAAGGGTGTGGGCACAGAGAGACACAGGGCAGTGACGTGTGAGTGTGAAGATGCTGCTCACCAGTGGGAGGGTGCTCTCTCTCCCTCTGCCCTGAGAAAGGCTTCTCTCTAAACAGTGTATACTGGCAGCCCAAGACAACCATTTCTAAGGCCTCGGCATTCTGAAAGACTGCACTCTGATCCCTTCATTCTCTAAGTAAAACCTCCCAACGATCTGACTAGTTTCTAGACTCACTCCATGGAGGTGTGCTAAACTCCATGGAGGTGGGAAAACTCTTGTAGTAAGTATGCAAACACTTAAAGATAAATTTCTTGTGACCACAGCCTTTGGCACTCATTGCTCAACTCAGCGTGCCATGGGCATGCCAGGGATGGGATGGGATGTTGTGTTGGGAAATCTGGCCCCAATGCAACACAGACTAATGAGCTTTCTCCAGGAGTCCCCAGTCTCCAGGCCAGAGTGCATCACTAAGTGCCTGCCTACACGGTTAAAAAGCTGCAAGGGAAGTAAAATTCAGGGAATTTTCAAAGACCACTTCTTTAGAAGCTTCCATAGACTAGGCCTTCATTCATAGTGGCTTCATGGAAAGATCTCCCCGGTGAACCGTATGTTTCAGAAATGCACTGCTTTAGCAAGGCAGCTGACTGAGCATCTGGCAGCTACATTTCCTTCGTGCGGCCAACCACAACAGTTTGCCCTTTGCAAGTAATTATACATGATAAAATGTCAGTAGGATGGGAGCAATCATGAAACATGAGCCAGGTTTTATGAAGTTGTCAAAATAAGTAAGCGAATTTTTTTTCTAATGAATGAAACAAGTTTAATCTTATCTGTGTGTCAGTTAAAAAGTCAGCAGTAAAATATGTAAATTCTAATGACTTAGATAAGTGGGAAACCACAAGCCTCCGGACACGTACAACCCTGTGCAACTAACCCCAGTGTTTCTCTTCTCCGCGGGAGGTCATCAGATTTCTTGAAGGCAGTGTGGTAGACCAGATGTCCAGGTAAGCAGGAAAGCCTCCCCAGAGGGACTTTTGTGGGCCAGGGGCTTGCTTGCTGCCATTACTATTTACCCAGCACTGCTCCTGGCACCTGCGTCTCTGACCTCACCACGCCTCCGGCAGCTCGTGAAGTTGGTGCCATCACCTCTGGGCTTCAGAGGCTCACATGGGGGAAGTCGGTGAATTTTCCAAGGTCTCCCAGGCGGTACGTGACTTCCGAGAGTCCTGGGCCGGGATGATCTCAGAGCCCAGAGCCATGTCCATTGGCGAAACGATATAGTTGATTATGTGTAATCAAAAATCAAATATTTTTATTAAAACTGCTAAAAAAAAAAAAACACACACACCAAAAACCAATCCTGCAATTTGTAAATTATGATCATTCTGCAAATTGATTATTTCAAGAATTAATTTTGAGTGAATTGGTTTGCCTTCCTATCCAGGACTCTGTAGTAAAAAACAAAGAAGTACATCAAGAATAATGATGGCATTTATTGTAGACAGACAGCCCTGGGCTAGCCCACTGCAGTGACTGTCTGCATTGGAGCCAAACAGTTGGGCGTTATTATCATTTTACAGAGAGGGGACTTGGGTTAATCATGGACATTGTCCTAAGGAGGGAGCATGAAGACAGCTGGGTTCAAAGACCAGGAGGGCAGGTGTAGCTCCCAAGCTGAGGGCTGCAATGGAAACTCCCCATCTCTGCTCCAGATCTCTGCGGCGGATGAGGAAAGAGGTGGCTCTTACCTCACTGCCTACACAGCAAGGGCTCGGTGTCGCCATAGATTGCAGCATGTGGGGCAAACAGCAGGCGGGCTGGGACGGTTTCCAGGCAGTGGCTCCGGGAGGAGTGTGGCAGGGGAGGTGGCACAGCTAGCTGATGGGTGGGTCCAGACATCCCGCCTGCGGGGGTGGAACATCGCCCTCTCCTGGCAGCAGCAGCAGCAGCAGCTCCACATGCCACACACCTGCTGCCATGGGCGCTGGTCCTCAGCACCCGCCTGCCCTGCTCCCTGGGAGGCCAGCAGGCCTGGGAGATGCAAAGCAATGCCCTGTGGCTTCCAAGACAGCCTGGTGTTTCTGGACAAATGCCACTTACCCCGCAAGGCGGGGAGGAAAGGCGGAAGGTCTGCTGTCTTATAATCTCAAACCACAGACCTGATGGGCATGTGCTCAAATCTGTCCAAGGGCCCAGCTGTGAGGGACCAGGGGGATGCCCAGTTGCCTGCTGTCTTGCAAGCTCTCATTTGGGTAGATGCCTGGGCTTGGGATGTTCACAGCTGATGTGTTGCATGAGCCTTAGCTCTTTACTACCTAACAGGCAAACCCCCTCCTGAGCCCTTCTGGCCACTTTCTATAACTGTCACTGGCCAGCTGTCAGTGATTACCTTAAAATGTTCTGGTCCAGTGACAGATGGGGGTGTAATCAATGTTGTTATGTGCTTGATTGCGGCTCCAGGACAAAGAGGCTGAAAGGGAAAGGGACCTGGGGTTTTCTTTTTTCTTGCTTGGGGGACATGATGCCATATCTTTCAGGTTATTTCTGTTCCAACCCCAATCTCCTGCTTTCTCGGATCAAATCTCCTGTTTTCTCAGAGATGGAATGTCTCTGGTTAGTGATATGAAGTTTGTATGAATATCTAAAGCTTATTTTTAAATTTACAATTAAATTGTACAACCATCAGCTATCTACTAGGAACATGATCCTAACCCAAAAGGAACTTGTCCTCATGAACTCTCGTTCTTCTGTCTTCCCAAGCCCCTGGCTGCCACTCATCTGCTTCCTGTGTCTGTCTCTGTAGATTTGCCTCTTCTGAACATTTTACAAACATAGAATCTCAGAATGTGGCCTTTTGTGTCTGACTTCTTCACTCAGCCTAGTGTTTTCTGTGTCCATCGTGTTGTAGCGTGAATTTGCCATGTTTGCTTATTCATTCATCATTGCTAGAAGCTTTAGTTGTCTCCACTCTTTGGTTAGTCTGTTAGACTGAGTAGTGCTGCTATGAGTATCCATGTACAGGTTTGCATGGACATGTGTGCTCATTTCTCTTGGGTAACAGCCAGGAGTGGAATTGTCGAGTATTTCCTGAGGAGCCACCATCTCGGTGGCCATGTACTTTTCCATCCCGCCAGCAATGGGACAGAGTGAAGCAAGACAAAAACTTGGCGCCAATTAAGGCAAGTAAGTTGCTAAAGCGAAAAACAGACAATGCCATTGGTGTGTGAGATAAAAACGGAAAAATACTGCAGGTGGTGACGACAAGGCAATAAGTGAGATGGTGTTGCAAGGAGAAATAAGACTGTCAGTGAACCAAGTGATTTATACGAACAACACCCAGCACCGAGGCTGCCTCCTCACGCGAGAACAAGACTCTCAGAGAAGAGCGGATGTCCTGGAATAGTCCAGAGCTTCCTTTCTGTCAACCCAAGAGATGACAATAGGGGCTTGCAAGGAAGAGAGCTTTAAAATGGTTGTGACTATTTTTGTTTTTGTCAAAAATCTTTAGGTGAACAAAGGAAATCAGTGGAGATCTCGGAAATGGGAAACAATTGTGACCGTAGGAGTTGGACAGATCCAAACCGATAGAGAAGCAGTGGAAAATTCTATGCCCTCTGAGCATGGATGCCCTCTGAGACTACCCACAGCAGAACCTCCTGGCTAACTTCGGTGGACGTGGGTTGGATAACTGAATCAATCAATATAGTAGTGCAGTGATTTTCAATGATGAGCCGCAAGAATTTTTAAAACATGCAATACCTGACTCTTTAGTTAGGGGCACTGACCTCTTTCTAGATTGCTACATAAAAAAGACAACAGCAAATATGACAATAGCCGTGTGGTGTGAATGAATCAAAATTATACCTATTTTTTCTTGTCAGATGGGCAAAAAAATGGCTGTTTCGGTGTGCCAGAGAATTGTAGTAATCAGGTGTGCCCCATGAGACAGAGAAGGTTGAAAACCGCTGCTGTAATCAGTCCCCTGACCCCTCTGGGAGCAGCTGCTCTCACAGAAGCTTAGTGCAGGCAGAGGCTCACCTGGCACAGGCGTTTTCTGAGAGTGCTACCGAGAAGGCCTCATTAGAATCACTCAGAGACATTGGGTAGCTCTGAGGCATTCGCCTGAGCGATTAGAATATTCTGCTTAGTCCAAGAAGTTTATTGGAATTAAGAAGTTAGACCTGTGATCACCTGGAACAGATTATGTCCAAAATGAATACTACAGACATTCTGGGTTGGGACCCAAACCGAGGTCCGCCTGCCCAGTGCTGTTGGTGCCAGTGGAACGAGGCTGGGTCGAGTAAAGCCGAGCAGAAACTTTATTCTTGGATCAAAGAATGGAGAAGCGTGAGCTCATGCTCACCGCCCCCCCCGGGAAGGCGGAGCCTCTGTCTTATAGGTGTGGCCATGATGACCCGCTTCCTTCAGATGCCTAGTCCTTCTGTGCTGCCCTGGCCCCTTTGCTCAGAGTCTCTTTGTACACAAGGCCCAGGGCCCATCTTGGTCTCAGCACTCAGCCCTCTTCATTCTGGGAGGGGGACCTTTGTCGGTTCCCATAGGCAAGCGCAGCTTTGATGTAGTGTGGGCCCTGAGGAATGTGAGGGTCTTCAGATGAGAGCCTGGTGCATTGAGACCATAGCGATGGTTTTCAGGATGACAGCTGAGCTTCTGGTCTCAACCCCACAGCTTAGGAACATGCTAGGACTCTTCCTGGTTACTGTCAGAGCCGTGTGGGAGTCTTTTCTCCGTAACCCTTTTACAAAATGCCGTCATATTTTGGCTTGTCCCATGTTTGTGGACATGGAGTTTCACTACGTGTTTCAGAGTCCAGCACACACAGTGCAGGGTTTGCGTGCAGCCCTGCTCTGTGGGGCGGGGAGGGGGGGCGAAGGGAGAAGGAGGGGCTCAGAGACCCAGCCTGTCCCCAGCTCACAGGAACCCTTCCCTCAGGTGCCCCTCCTCCCAGGCCCAGCATCACATCCGTGTGCCAGGCAGAGGAGGGCCAGACCTTCACCAGGAGCAGAGAGAAGCTGCCCCAGCAAACTTCCACTGGCAGCTCATTGGCCAAAGCATAATTATAGTCACAGCCAAGGAGGCTGAGAAATGCAGTTTTGGTTCCTAAAACCATTTGTCCAGCACAAGCCAGGGAGGTCACCTATTTCAAGTGCCATGACATGAAGAGAGAGCGAATACTGGCGGACAGACTCCCGTGTCGGCCACATCTGGGAAGTAACCTGTTAGTCTGGGTTGCGAAGTGTCGTTCTTCCTTCTGTTTCGCTACATTTGCCTCCTTTGAGCTCCAGCGTTGCCTCTGATTCTGATGTCACCGGCTGGATGTCTGTTGAGAGTAATGTAAGGATCGGAGAGCTCGGCTGAGCAACGGGACTAGACAGGGCTGCACTCGGTGGTGTTAGCAGAGCGTGTTCGCGGGCGCCTGGGTGAGCACCTTGTTCTGAGGGGAGCTCCCCGCTGCCCCGCCAGGCCCTGCCTAGGTCTGACCGGCCAACAATGTCTTCTGCTTCCCCAGCCTGAAAGGATCCTGCTCCCCATGCCCATGTTCTCAGGACTTTCATCACCGTCCTTACCACCACCACGTCCTTGCATTCGCTCGCAAACTTGTCTCCACGGCTGAGCTGTGACGTCTAGGAGGTGAAGGGTCGGGAAGCCTGGGCTGTGGGCTCAGCTCAGCCATTGGTAACGGGGGCCCGGAAAAAGCCAGTCACCTTCCCAGAGCCCCTTCCTCATCTGCTACAACAGTTTTCAAAGACAACAGCCAAGTGCTGTGCGACTCCAGAAGAGCGTATAACTCCTGTTGCCTCAATGTTCTAAAAGCTAGAAACATTCTCCTCTACATAAATGATGACTATCCCAAGGATAGTAATTGGTTTACTGCTGTCCCCCAAGAAACATAAGCCAGTGGAAACATGAAGTGTGTCTACCGAACTACATGAGCTGAAAAGGAAATCTGAGTGATTAATACAAAACCTTAAATTCCATGGACTCTTTAATTAAGGTTCTAAGACCCTCTGTTATAGCAAATAACTTGCAAGTTGATTGCATTTATTAACTTTTAACTTGGTCTCTCAAATTAAATAGAATCCTTCACGTTCTCTTAAAGTGTTGTTTTGGGCGTGAGCTGTGGCTGGTGCTCGGGGCGGGCCTTCCTGAGCAGTTGCAGCGCTCAGTGAGGAGGCACCAGATGTTCATCATATTTACAAGAGGCCAGAACAGAGTGTTTGGCAAGGACTGAGCAAGCCCAGGAGCTTAATATTTTAATAGGAATTTTCCTTTCAGGTGATGAAAATGAGCTTATAAAATTCTCTGACCACAATAAGGTGCATTCACAGAAAAATAGGAAATAAAAAGGATCATAAAAGTTTTTATGTTCTTTTGTTTTTGTTTTAGCAAGCTTTAGGCATCAGATCGTTATACTGTTAATTTGTTCTGTTGAGATCCAACCTTATTGCTAGACTAGAGGCCTAGCCTGCGGGGATCATGCCAAAACCGGCTCTCCGACATCCCCTGAGGGGTCCCGGACTGTGAGAGGGTGGCTCTCAGATGACTCACCCTAGAATCAAGCTCCCTCTGCTAACCAGCCAGAGAGCCCCAAGTTCCCTGACTCCGCTGGTCACAGTCAAATGGGAGTGACAGTAGCACCTACTTCGTAGGGAGCTGACCTGAGGCTTCAGTGAGACTGCAGGAGGATCTGTTAGGACACTAGTAGTACCTGGACCATCCAAATGATGCAAAACAGGATTAACATCAACTTCTTTTTTCTTTTTTTTTCATTTGAAACCACTTCTCTGGTCTCCTGTTTGATCTCATTGGGAAATATAGTATTTTATATCTATGGTTACCCTTCACTCCCCCTCAGTATCACACATCCTCTGTCTGCTCTCTGAGCTCACAGACACTGTGTCTACAGCAAGGAAAGCTCAGCTGTGGGGACGGTGGAGCCGGAAGGCGGCAGGGGGCAGGTGTTGGGGTTTCTTGGTAGAGCCTTAACTGGGATGTCGGTCGGGACATGTTATCAACACTGTTCCTCACGCTGGGAGGGGACCTGACAAAATGCTGGGGCCCAGGGCCTGGGACAGGAGAGCAGAGAGGCCTGGCTGGTTCTGAATGGAGATGTCACCGCAGTCCTCAGGGCAGCAGCTGGCTGTGTTCTGAGAAGCCTCCAAGCTGTGCCAGAGGAAGGATCCGAGAATGTTCCCGCGCCTTCCCAGCATGCCCGGGCTCGCCGGCAGGCCCGTGCGGATGACTCTAAGCCTGATTATGAGTTGGCAGGTATAAAGCACCATCTGCCCTGGTGATTTGGCTCCGTCTTTATGACAGTAGGGATTTAGTACAAAGGCTGGGATGTTCTTAGCTTAGATAAATGGCGAGTGAATTACCTATTCATGACATAACATTGCCGTGAAGATTAGTGGTACCAAGCAGTTTATAATGTATATTGCCCCTAAGGGGAAAGTCTATGGAAATTTTAATTATATGTCCATCACAATAAACCTGAACTACCTCTTTGAGTCGCCTCATTCCTCCCTTTTCCTACATTAATTAATGCGGTTCTCATTTTCAACAGAACCGAGTGGCTGGTTTTGTTCAGCTTTCCCAACAAAGCCATTGCAGGCCTAACCAGTGCCCAGGGGAGGCCAGCCAATTGCTAGGAAACTATTGGACACAAAACCAGGGATTTCTGGGACCACCAAGAAGTTTCCAAAAGAGCCGGGACCGGTTTGGCTCAGTGGTAGAGCGTCAGCCTGCGGACTGAAAGGTCCTGGGTTTGATTCTGGTCAAGGGCATGTACCTTGGTTGCAGGTAAATCCCCAGAAGGGGGTGTGCAAGAGGCAGCTGGTCGATGATTCTCTCTCATCAATGTTTCTAACTCTCTATCCCTCTCTCTTCCTCTCTGTGAAAAATCAATAAAATATATTTAAAAAAAGAAAAAGAAGTTTCCAAAAGATGTAACAGCCAATTGTGGCCTAAACCACTACTCAGCACTCAGTTTTCTCAGCATCGTGCTCTCCGCCTCGCCTGAGACATTCCTCTTTCCCTTTCAGTGACATCCTTCCAGCTGCCTCAGAAAAACACGCATGCACCTTAATAGTTACACATTTGCCATGTTTCTCTATCGCTTCTTCAGCCCTCCTCTTTGCTAAAAACAACAAAAACAAAGAATAGCAAGCTTTAGGCATCAGATCATTATACTGTTAATTTGTTCTATTGAGATCTAACTTTATTGCTAGACTAGAGGCCCAGTGTGCACCCGTGGGGTCCCCCGGCCTGGCCTGCAGGGATTGTGCCAAAACCACTCTCTGACATCCCCTGAGGGGTCCTGGATTGCGAGAGGGTGGCTCTCGAATGACACACCCTGGAACCAGGCTCACTCCTCTCTGGGTCCAGGGTGCAGGTGAAGCAGATTCGGTGCCCCAACAGCAACCTAACCCACGCTGTCTCCATGAGGAATCGGGCTTTCTCCTCTACTGGTCAGAGCGTCTGCCCCCTGGTGGCCATTGCACATCATAGCTACCAGGTGAAAGGCCTCACAGGTGGACGGTCACTTAAGCTTTTATATATATAGATAATTATGCTTTAATTAGTACTCCAGGAAACTAGCAACTTCATATATAAGAAGTAACTCTCAGGTTAGTGAAGTTTATACAAGGCAAGGAAGTGCAATGAAGCTAAAGAAACACTGCTCTTTCTTTAGAGTGGTTGTCTGTTCTTCTCCTGAAGCTGCTAAGTATGTGCAGGTGGGGATTGTGTCTACTTTTCCTACCACTGTGTTGTCAACATTTAAAACAGCGCCTGCTGCAGGGTGAGAGCTCCATCACTGTTGGTGGAATAAGAGACCTCACGCAGCACCTGCTGTGGGTCAGGCGCCGAGTTAGGTCCTGGCTAGAAGGGAGCCTCAGCATGAAGGTGATCACAGGCTGTGAAGAGCTGGGGGAAGAGCATGAGGAGCAGAGGTCTCTGCTCAGGAGGTGATGGTGGAAGGCACAGGGTATATCAGAAAGAGGATTTGAATTTAAAACTGGGCCTGATCGTGAGTTGGCATTCATTCCCCAGATAAAGTGGAAAAGTGTAGTACATATTCTAGACAAAGAGGGTAGGATTGCAAAAGGAGCCGTAACTGAAGTGTGGCCAGAGTGTAGGCTGTGGGTAGAGGCGTGAAGCAAAGAAGGCTTGGAAGGTGGCCTAAGTGTCTGAACTCCATCCAGTAGAGGGAGCCACCTAAGAGTGTTGCCACAGAATGATAAAAGGACACGACTCAAGACTAAGTCTCGGTAAATGTCTCCATTTAATGAAGAATGGAGACACCAAGAGGGGGGATTTCAGGGAGGAGGGGAAATTTACACGATCAAATGCTGTAAAAGCCTGAAGACTTAGTAGAACACCTTTGGGGCTTAAGACTTCATTGGTGACTTTGGAATTCAATGAAAGGGAGTGAAGAAGCCACTGTGAAACAAGGACAAAGGCTTGTGAGCATTCTGACGAGCCTATGAAGACTTAGCAATGAAAGGAAAGGAAGATCCATGAAGAACTTGATGAGGCGGCAATGGCTGAGACGTTCCTACTAAGCTAACAGAGAAAACTGTCCAGAAAAATTCATCACCAGCAGGAAGATTTGAACATTCCAGAGAAGGCCTGGCTCTTGGTACAATCCAGGGAATGAAAGAAGGAAAGGGGGTTTGTTGCTTTGCCCTCTAGATGACTAAATCCATTCCGTCGCTGTTTTCAGGTGATGGGACCATGGGTCTGTCCTAGGGGATACCTATCGGGTTAGTTACAACAGCATCAGGTTGTTTTGAGGATTTTTTGGGTGGAGCCTCAGGCTCTGTGGGCTCCGACTAGGTCAGCAGCCAGGACACTGCGGGGTGGGCGGGCAGAGGGAGCCCTCCACTCGGCCTGCCCTTCCTTGGCCTTCACCATGGACCCGCCATTCCTTAGAGCAGCTGTGGGGAACCTTTTTGCTGCCAAGGACCATTTGGATATTTGTAACATCATCCGCAGGCCACACAAAATTATCAACTTAAATGCTACTCTATTCTTTTTTGTCAAACATTTTATTAACTCTCCCCCAATGCCTTGGCAGGGCCAGACCAAATGGTTTCTCAGGCCTTCTATGGCCTGCAGGCGGGACATTCCCCACCCTGTCTTAAAGGAAGGAGAGTAATTATTTATAATATAGTTTCTTCAACTTGGATCAAAGTTTAGTAGAAGAAGCGAATTCCTGGTTGTAATGTGGTTGTAAAAATACTTTCCTCATGTGTAGTGGGCAGATGGCGGGCTGAGAGATGAAGCATCCTGAAAACATTTCTCTGGGGCTGGGGGCCAACTCGGCAGGCAATGCCGGAGCACGACGGAACAGAGAGGGAACGTTGGGCACTGGACCACTCCATGCACGGTGCAGCTCATAGGCCACATGGAAGCCCAGGCCCTTTCTTCCCAGCGTACTTCCCAGGAAAGGCGAGCAAAGACAAGTCGGCGACATTTGCATTTGATTAGCGTGTTAAGTGGTGAAGGGCTTGTGAACTCAGGACATGGACTGCAATAACCAAATAAGAAACGGGGGTGGGCAGGTATCTGATGAACTATTACCTGACCTTCCAACTGGATTAGGTTCTGTTCTTCAGAGCAACCGCTGAAATCTCACCAAGTCCAGTAGATCTCATCTAACTTCCCTGAGAGGAGCTCTTTGTAGAAAGTAATGACTTTTCGCTAATTGAAATACCTGACAATTATCAAAACCATCAAGGCAGTAACTTGTTCAAACAAAACAGGGGAGGCTAAGAAGATACAAGTTTTTCCACTTCAAAGCCAGAGGGAGAATCTCGGATTTAGAAAAGCTAAACCCCTGGCTGATGGAACAAGCTGAGTGCTGCCCGAGCTGCCAAGTGAAGAATGCCTTAAAGGACAAGAGGGGGGAAAGCGTGGTTTGCTGAGGAAAATATTTTAAATTTGTATTTTTTAAGCAATTTGTCAGTATTTCTGAAAATAAGCCAAGGGAAGGATCAATAAGTAGAAAATCAACATTTGGGGTTCTGGGTGTTCCCCTGTTCCGGGCTACATGGGTTACACAGGCTGGCCCCCAGTTTCAGGCTCCTCCGGGCACGGCTTGCTGGTTATGTTGGGATGGGGCACACTCAGGTCGTTTGGACTGGAAAAAAGGTCTTCATCTTTAAGAAGAACCAAGCTGCTCAGAAGAACTAAAGATCTCAGCAAAAAGACAAACGGCTTAAGGCAGTAAGAATACCCAGGCAGCTGAGGGTATGTCCTCCTCACCCATTACATCGCCATCAGGTTTCAGTCCAGACAGAAGTCACTGGGGAGCGCTGGGCTGCCTGAAGGAAGCCCAGGTCACCAGCGACCCACCAACCAGTAAATTATGACTATGGGGACTTCCAGGAATGCACGTGCTCAGAAAGCCGGGCTGTTGGCATTATAAACACCAACAATAACAACAAAACATCTGTTAGAGACAGTGGAGGACAAACCTTGGCAGGGGCTCAGGTCAGGCACACATCCTAAGAGAACAGGACCAGGGCAGACACTGAGGAGGTTTGCCAAAGCAAGAGCCAGGCCTAGGAAATAAGGTCTGCAAAGGAAAACGTTTGATGTCCTATTTCTGTAGAAAACTAAAGTGTTAGCCTCGCTGGGTCACTGGCAAGCAAGGGGCATTTAAAAGTCCTTGGGATCAGAAGGGCCTTGACCGTAGAACAAGAAACACTGGTGTTGGCAGGTTTGGGCACGGACCTGGGCACCTTCAGCTGGTTCCCTGCGGGCAGCTGCCTGTCTCCTGTGCGGTCCCCTTTGAGAGTCACTCTCTGCATGTACGTAGGCAGGTGTGGTCCACCATACACACATGGGTGGCTCACTGTGTGTTGAAGTACAATCCGTAGTGTAACTCAGCCTTTAAATACAGACAATGAAAACACAATCAGGCCTGCATTTGAAAAACAAAGGCGACCTCTAACATTCTAGTTCTGGATTGTCCACTCTCCCGGGGGTCTGCTTCCCAACAGCTGGCAGCAGAGCTGAGCCCGCGTACCTGCAGGAAGAGGGCAGAGGGAACTGGCGGAACTGGGTGCCCAAGGGAGACCTTCATACACCAGCTTCTGTTTGCACCAAGTCCCGGGCTTGTCTATTTCTAATTATTTTTAAATCCTGGCACTGTCTCCTCTTGAGCTGGGACACGTCCCTATTTCTTCTCATACACGGGAAACAGCGATGGAGTGAGTACTATAGATGCTGCATAATGGGTTCTCTCTCCCCACCCCGGTACATTACCCCTTGAAATGAGGGGACTCAGAGCTCTCCGGGAATTAACTTGCATTTTATTTCACACTCATCATAAGCCAATCCCGCTTCCTGGCGTCCCTGCGTCCAGGCTCAGTGTGCAGCCCTGCTTAGCACAGCTGGCTATTCAAGCAGGGTATTGTGGCAGCTAAAGAGAAACAAAAAGCTTTTTGATTTAGGCAGTTCTCCCGAGAGCTTATTGAACCAGATTAGTATCTGATAACAGATCAGCACATTTATAAATGCCGAATGCTGAGCCAGGGGAAATGTGTCAGGATTTTGCTTTATTACACTGACCTCATCTGCTGGGGCCTGGGGTGGCAGGAGGCAGGCAGGGGCGCCGTCCCTGGGGTGCACGCCAGACCCCTCGGGGCTGGATTCAAACCGCTGCTGAGCGGCTGTGTGGGCAGCTGTTACACTGAGTGCAGAGTCAGAGCCGAAGGCAGAGGACGGAGGGCAGAGCCCTGCTGGGTCAATCTGCCGGGAGCTGACTGGTGCCCATCTCATGAGGTGCGGTCTCCATATGGCAGGGCAGGTGCTGAGGAAAGAGGAGGGCAGTGGGGGTAGTTCAGGAGGCAAGTGACAAGCCCCAGAGTAGTTAGTTACCTGAATGATCAGGTTGACAATCAAGACAAAATGCTGGTCACTCAGAGGCAAGAGGCGGCTCCCCTCCCTGGAGATGAGTTACACCAATCAGCTGTGGGAACCACACTTTTTGTTTATATGCTGTAATAACACACACACACACACACACACACACCCTTCAAAAATATGTTTTTATTGACTTTAGAGACGGAAAGAGGAAGGGAGAGAGAGAGAAATATGGATGAGCTAGAGAAACATTATTGGCTGCCTCCTGCACACCTCCTCTGTGGACTGAACCTGAAACTCAGGCATGTGCCCTGACCAGGAATCAAACAGGTGACCTCTTGGTGAATTGGATGGTGCTCAACCAACTGAATTATACTGGCCAGGATGTACACAACACTTTTTATTGAAATGGGATTTACACACAGGAGAGTGAACATACTAAGTGTGAGGAATTTATGTGCAGTATCTGCTAGTGCAGTGGTTGGCAAACTTCATTAGTCAACAGAGCCAAACATTAACAGAACAGCGATTGAAAATTTCTTTTGAGAGCCGAAAACCTACATCTGCACATGGGCCGCGAAGTTTCAATCGCACTGAACGTACTTTCCCACACATGGTATTCTGTGGAAGAGCCACACTCAATGGGCCAAAGAGCCGCATGTGTCTCGAGAGCTGCAGTTTGCCGACCATTGTGCCTAGTGCACAGCCCTATGAATTTTTTAAATAAATAAGTGAATGGCCTTTCATAGAATGTGAATAAGATGATGGCTTTTATTAAAGAGAAAAATATTGACTGAAGGCCAAAAACAGGTAGAGTAGCAAAAAAGTAACAATTCCAACAAATTCACAAGATTTTGGATTGTTATCTTCACAAGAATTTTTAAGCATGGAGAGCCCGTGAGAAGCCTAATTTGGCTTGACGTAATAACCAACTCTCTCTCTCTCTCTCTCTCTCTCTCTCTCTCTCTCTCTCTCTCTCTCTCTCTCTCTTAAAAAATATGTTTTTATTGACTTTAGAGACAGAAAGAGGAAGGGAGAGAGAGTCTGACCTCATCTGCAGGGCCTGGAGTGGCAGGAGGCAGGCAGAGGTGGCCGTCCCTGGAGTGCATAACAGCCCCTTTTGATTTGGGCAATTCTTAAAGCAATAGACTTGCTTTAAGAAGTGAGGAAGTTTATCATAGGTAAACTTCTTAAAGCAAGTCTATTGCTTTAAGGAGTGTGGTTTTCACAGCTGATTGGTGTAACTCATCTCCAGGGAGGGGAACTGGTTCTTGCTTCTGAGTGACCAGCGTTTTGTCTCCTGGTCACTTACGTCTTCTTTGGTACATCAGTTAGTGGGGAGGTACCAAGCCTAACTTGGTACATTCCCACTAACCAATATTGGTCTGAATGCAGTTTCTGCTTTGCAGTAATTAAATGGAAATGGAGTAATTAATTTTGCTCAGAGAATAGCAAATACGGTTATGAAGAGATTCCTACTTACTGTGGGAAAGCCATGTAACCTTTTGCTTCTCGGTCCCTCTTGGGCACAGGGAACATGTTTTTGATGGCTCTGAGCCATTTTACTTTATTCCTTACAAGGAAGGAGTCTGAACTAGGACTTTTTCTCAAGCATTCTGGCTGCCGTTTTAGTGGCTAAAACATACTTGTTTATTTCTTCTCAAATATCTGTTACATGTATTAGACAAGTCTATTGCTTTAAGAAGCAAGCAGCAAAGTCACTCAGAGAGGATGACCAAACGAGGAAGAACAGAGGCTACCTAACGCATGTCACAAAATACACGGCTGTCCTGTGTATTTCAGTCAAGTCTGCGTTCAGAGAAAAATGAATTAAATGCGGCAGTGGAAGGAGTTTTATGAGGATAAACTTTATGATCCCCAACAAGGAATATATGTATGAACCAACTAACACAGCATGACATCAATCATGCATTTGAAAGCACCAAAACTACAAGAAGCAGCAGAGGGAAGCCTAATAGTCATAAGCTCTTGCAGCATATGACTAAACAACTTATCAATAAGTAAATAAGAATATGAAAAACCTAAATCCATGAAACAATTACAAAGTCGATCACTCATTTTGCTGCAGAGAAAATGATGAGTAGTTCCCAAGGTAGAGCAAGCACAGAGGTTTGGTGAGTCAATGATGTACATCATTTTAATGCAGTCGAATTTATCAAGATTTCTCTGATGGCTTCCGGTCGTGCTGGCAGTGCAGGTAAACGTGGTACTCGCTGCTTCCCACAAGCACATCAAAGTCTGCAACTAAAACACAGAACCACCATCATCCAGAACCACCATCATCCAGAACCACTTGAAGTCTAGCTGAACAGAAGCTCTACAACTGGAAATCAAAGAAGAAGCACATTGAGACTGGTAGGAGTTGGGGAGACTCCGGACAGATTTATAGACCCTGCAGGTCCCACACCCATGTTGTTGGGGTTTAAAATAAAGGAGGAATAGCTTGGCTGTGGAGGTTACTCTAAGGGGTCCCAGCCCCACACCAGGCCCCCAACCTCACAGTTCCAGTGCTGGAAAGAGAAATTCCTATCATTTCTGGCTGTAAAAAAACAGCAGAAATGGTGGCCAAGGTAGGCTGGGGCTACTGGAGTCCCAGGCAGTTCCCCTTAAAGAGCCTGAGCATGGATGTACTTGGATTCACTTCCTTAGAGCTCCAGCATTGGCAGCGGCTTGAAAGGATCCTGGGACATTTGGGGAGGAACTAACTTGTCTGGAACCAGGGCAAGAGCTGGAGGGGCAGCTTTCTCCAAGACGGAGGCCTGGCAGAGGCCATTGTTCCTTTGCTGAGCCCTCCCTGCCACAGGGCTGACAGGCTGCACCATATAAGAATCTCCATCAGCCTGGTTCACACTTTTATCCCTGCCCTGGTGATTCCCTGAGACCCCACCCCTCCCTGCTTGCAGGCTCATCCAAGCCATTTTTCAATGGCTTTTCTTTCTTTCTTTCTTTCTTTCTTTCTTTCTTTCTTTCTTTCTTTCTTTCTTTCTTTCTTTCTTTCTTTCTTTCTTTCACTATCTTTTTCTTTTTCTTTCTTTCAATTTTTATTGTTGAAAGTATTATCTATATCCCTTTTTCCACATTGACTCATTCTCACCCTCCCCTGCCCCCAACCAGGCCCTTACCACTCTATTGTCTGTGTCCATGGGTTATGCATATATGCAAACAAGTTCTTTGGTTGATCTCTTTCCACCCATCCACCCACCCACCACTGCCTTCCCTCTGAGATGCCTTTCCACTGTTTGTTCCATGCTTCTGTGTTTCTGGATCTATCATATTTTGTTCACCAGTTTGTTTTGTTCATTAGATTCCATATATGAGTGGGATCTTGTGATACTTGTCATTTTCTGACTGACTTATTTTGCATGTCTCTCTATACTGTCCAAAGGGTAAGAGATCCTTCTTTTTTACTGCTGCATAGTATTCCATGGTGTAAATGTACCACAGCTTTTCAATTCCCTCATCTATTGATGGGCACTTCGCCTGTTTCCATATCTTAGCTATTGTAAATGGTGTTGCTATGAACATAGGGGCACATACATTCTTTCTGATTGGTGTTTCAGGTCTCTTAGGATATATTCCTAGAAATGGGATCACTGGGTCAAATGGGAGTTCCATATTTAATTTTTTGAGGAAACTCTATATTGTTTTCTATAATGGCTGCACCAGTGTGCATTTCCACCAGCAGTATACTAGGGTTCCCTTTTCTCCACATCCTCGCCAGCACTTGTCATTGTTGATTTGTTGATGATAGCCATTCTGACAAGTGTGAGGTGATAACTCATTATTGTTTTAATTTGCATCTCTCTTCTCTGATGGTCATTGGTTTTGAGCATTTTTTCATACCTCTTTGCCATCTGTATGTCCTCTGTGGATTGTTCAATTGGATTGTTTGTCTTCCTTCTGTTAAGTTGTATGAGTTTCTTATCTATTCTGGATATTAAACCTTTATCATTGCCAAATCGGTTCTCTCATTAGTGAGCTATCTTGTTGTTTTGATGATGGCTTCTTTTACTGTGCAGAAGCTTTTTATTTTAATGTATTACATTTGTTTATTTTCTCCTTAGTTTCCTTTGCCCTAGGAGATGTATTTGGAAACATACTATTTTGCTATGAGAAATGTCTAAGATTGTGCTGCCTATGGCTTTTTCTAGGATTTTTATGGTTTCATGACTTACAGTTAAGTCTTTTATCCATGTTGAGTTTATTCTTATGTATGGTGTAAGTTAGTGGTCTAGTTTAATTTTTTTTGCATGTATCTGTCCAATTTCTCTAGCACCATTTATTGAAGAGACTGTCTTGACTTCATTTGTCAAATATTCCTGCCTCCCTTGTCAAATATTAATTCAGCATAATGGTGTGGGTTGATTATTGGGGTCTCTATTCTGTTGCATTGATCTATATGCCTATTCTTGTGCCAATATTAGGCTGTTTTGAGTACAGTGGCTTTGTAGTATATTATAACTTGATATCTGGTATTGTGATTCCTCCAACTTGATTCTTTTTTTCTCAAAACTGCTGCACTATTAAGAGTTTTTTTTGTTCCATATAAAATTTTGGAGTATTTGTTCTAGATCTGTGAAATATGCCATTGGTATTTTTATAGGGATTAAATTGAATCTGTAGATTGCTTTGGGTAGTATAGCTATTTTAATGATGTTAATCTACCAGTGCATGAACTCGGTATATCCTTCCACTTATTTATATCTTTCTCTATCTTTTTTCAGTGTACTGCAGTTTTCTGATTACAGGTCTTTTGCCTCCTTAGTTAAGTTTATTTAATTGTTTTTATTTAATTAAGTAATTTAATTTTTATTTCAATGATGAGTTTGTTTGTTTAGTTTCTCTTTCTGAGAATTCATTATTGGTGTATAAAAATGCCACCAATTTCTGTGTTAATTTTGTATCCAGCTACATTGCCAAATTCATTTATTAAATCTAGTAGCTTTTTGTGTAGTCTTGAGGGCTTTTTATGTATAACTAGGGGCCCAGTGCATGAATTCGTGCACTTGAACGGAATTGTGGGCCATGATGCTGTAGTAGGCACAGGGGGGGTCTTAGCCAGTCCTCTGTGTCCCCACCCAGCTCCTCCCACCATGGCCCCCAGTCCCCTGTCTGCTGACATCTCTGCTCCTGCCACTGCTCCCATGTGCTGATGGTGCAGGCCCCACTCTTACCAACTGAAAGTCCAGAATGATTGGTGCTGGCGCCAGCAGCCGGTACGAATGGTGGATGCTGCCCTGATTGACCTCAAGAACAGGAGGAGATGGGGAAGCCCTCAGGGGTGATCAGGGCTGGCAGCCGCCTCTTGTTGGCACCGAGTGATTGAGACTGGTGCCGAGCACCGACAGCAGCTGCAAGTGGCAGTTCCAGCACCGGCTATGAATGAAAGCGGGACCAGTGCTGGCAATGAGTACCAACAGTGGTGGTGCATGGGAGCAAAGAATTTTCAGTAACCACTACAGGCTTGGCCCAGTGACAGTGACTGACACCCCAGCTTGGTCTGGCACCCTACTCACCTGCTCCACCATCCCACTGCGGCCAACACTTGCCATGTTCTGCACACACAATTTGGTGGTCAGTGCAAGTCAACGATCAGTTGTTCTGTTGTTCAGTTGTTCTGGTTGTTCCACCGTTCCGTCTATTTGCATATTAGCCTTTTATTTATAGGATATCATGTCATCTGTAAATAATGGAAGTTTTGCTTCCTTCTTTTTAATTTGGGTGCCTTTATTTCTTCTCCTTGTCTGATTGCTATTGCTAGGACTTCCAGTACTATGCTGAATAAAAGTGATGAAAACTCACTTCCCTGAGTTGTTCCTGTTCTTAGGAGAAATGGTTTTAGTTTTTGCCCACTGAGTATGATGTTGGCTGTAGGTTTGTCATATATGATCTTTATTATGTTGAGATATGATCCCTCTATTCCCACTTTGCTGAGAGTTTTTATTAAAAAAATGGTGGTAGATTTTGCCTACTGTTTTTTTCTGTCTCTATTGATATGATCATGGGATTTTTGTCTTTCAATTTGTTTATATGATGTATCACATTTACTGATTCATGAATATTGTACCAGCCTTGCATCCTTGGAATAAATCCCACTTGGTCATAGTGAATGATTTTTTTTAATATATTGCTGGATCTGATTTTCTAATATTTTATTTAGGACTTTAGCATCTATGTTCATTAGAAATATTAGCCTGAAGTTCTCTTTCTTTGTGGTGTCTTAATCTGGTTTTGGAATTAGGATAATGCTGGCCTCATAAAAAGAACTTGGAAGTGTTCTTTCCTCTTGGATTTTTTGGAATAGTTTTACTAGTAGGATAGGTGTTAATTGTTTTTTGAATATTTGGTAAAACTCTTCTATGAAGCCATCTGGACCTTGGCTTTTGTTTGCTGGTAGTTTTTTGATTACTGCTTCTATTTCATCAGTTTTTATTGGCCTATTCAGGTTTTCTGATTTTCCCTTATTGAGTTTTAGAAAATTGTATTTTTTAGGAATTTGTCCATTTCATCCACATTGTCCAGTTTGTTGAAGTATAGTTGTTCACAGTATTTGCTTACAATTCTTTGTATTTCTGTGGTGTCAGTTATTATTTCACTGCTGTCACTTCTGATTTTATTCCTTTGGGTTCTTTTTGTTTCTTGATGATTCTGGCTAATGTTTCCTCAATCTTGTTTATCTTTTATGAACCAGCTCTTTGTTTCATTGATTTTTTTTTTTTTTAGCCTCTATGTTATTTATTTCTGCTCTAATCTTTATTATTTCCTTCCTTCCAGTTACTTTGGGCTTTTCTTGTTCTCTTTCTAGTTTTTTAAGGTTAAATAGTTTATTATTAATTTTTCTTGTTTTTCTGAGGTATACCTGTAGTGCTATGAGCTTACCTCTTTGTACTGCTTTTGCTGTGTTTTATAGATTTCGCTTGTTGTGTGTTTATTTCCACTTGTTTCCAGGAAATTTTTTTTTAATGTCTTTCTTGATCTCATTGATAATGCATTCATTTTTTAAAAAATATGCTGTGTAGCCTTTATATGTTTGGGGTCTTTTTACTGTAGGTGATTTCTAATTTCATTCCATTGTGATCTGAGAAGATGCTGAATATGATTCCAGTCTTCTTGAACTTGTAGAGACTTGTTTTGTGTCCTAACATGTGGTCTATCTTTCAGAATGACCTATGTGCACTGAGAAGAATGTGTATTCTGCAGCTATTGGGTGAAATGTTCTGTAAATGTCTATTACTAGTAAATCCATCTAATCCAGTGTGTCATTTAGAGTCTCTGTTTCCTTGTTTATTTTTGTCTGGAAGATCTATCCAGTGAAGTCAGCAGGATGTTAAAGTGCCTATTATGACTATTACTGTTGATCTTTCCCGTAAAGTCCTCTAGAAGTTTTTTTCTTCTTTATACATATTATTGGGTACATATATGTTTACCAGAGTTATGTCCTCTTGTTGGATCAATCTTATTTTTTTAATTTTTAAATGTTAGTAACTTTTTTCTTTTTAATATATGTATTGATTTTTTACAGAGGGGAAGAGAAAGGGAGAGAGAGTTAGAAACATTGATGAGAGAGAATCATCGATCAGCTGCTTCTTGCACACCTCTTACTGGGGATGTGCCTGCAACCAAGGTACATGCCCTGACAGGAATCGAACCCGGGACCTTTCAGTCTGCAGGCCAATGCTCTATCCACTGAGCCAAACTGGTTTCGGCTGGATCAATCTTCTTAATATTATGTAGTGACCTTTGTTGTCTCTTGTTATGGCCTTCATTTTGAAGTCTATTTTGTCAGCTTTTTTTGTTTGTTTGTTTCCATTTGCATGGGAAATTTTTTCCATCCCTTCAGTCTTATTCTGTGTGAATATTTTGTCCTGAGTTGAGTCTCTTTTAGACAGTATATAATTGGGTCATGTTTTTGTATCCATTCAGCTACCCCATGTCTTTTGAATAGAGCATTTAGTTTATTTACATTTAAGGTTATTATTGACTAGAGGCCCAGTGCACAAATTTGTGCCTAGGTGGGGTTCTGAAGGAGGTTTTGGGAGCTGGGGAGCTGGGATGTGATTGGCCCTCTGGGAAAGTGATGGAATACCCTTGCTGACTGGGGATCTGGATATGTCCTGCTGATGTTTGCGCCAGTTGTCAGGAGTCATCTGGCTGCTTTTATATCCTTTCTTCCTTGCAGAGAGTCTAGGGAGGAAAAGCAGCTTGGGTGCCTGAAGCTAACTACCAAGAGGCCAGCAGTGCTGTCGGGATCATTCTGGCAGCACTGGCCCATCAGTGCCTGACACATTCTCCAGAGATCGGACCTGCAGGACCACTGAGGGAGGGAGTGGATGCCACTGTGCTGGTGGGCTGCCGGGATGGTCAGTCAGCTGAGTGGCACTCCCGCTGTGGCTGTGAGAGCGCCCTGACCACCAGGGGGCAGCTCCTGCGTTAAGTGTCTGCTTCTTGGTGATCAGTGCATGTCATAGTGACCAGTAGTTCCATTGTTTGGTCAGGATTTTATATACATAGACTAGAGGCCCAGTGTATGAAATTCATGCATGGGTAGGGTCCCTAGGCCTGGCCAGTGATCAGGGCCGATTGGGGCATTCCAGCTTCTGGCTGCTGGCTGGGGCCTTCCTTCCAGCTGCAAACCAGACCCTTCCTTCACTGGCTGCCTGCTGTCAGCTGGGGCCTTCCTTTGTTCCACGCCACTCTCTGGTGGTCAACGCACATTATAGAGAGCAATAGAACTTCTGGTCTCCCAGTCAAACTCTCATGGGGACACTTTGCATATTAGCCTTTTATATATATAGATAGGTATATTTATTTATTTCCACTTTAATTCTTTATACCTATGTTTCTCTCTCTAATTCTTCCCATTTCATACAACAGTCCTTTTAGTATTTCTTGAAGTGTGATTTGGTGGTGATAAACTCTTTTAGCCATTTTATTTTATTGCCTGGGAATGTCTTTATTTCACCATCTATTTGTATGATAACCTTGCTGGATACAGTAATCTTGTTTTCAGATCCTTGCTTTTCATTACCTTGAATACTTCATGCCATTCCCTTCTGGCCTGTAGAGTTTCTGATGAAAAATTAGTGGATAGTCTTATGGGAGCTACTTTGTAGGTAATAAATTGCTTTTCTCTTACTGCCTTTAAGATTCTCTCTTTGTCTTTAATTTTTGGCATTTTAATTATGATATTTTTGAGCAATGGCTTGTTTGGGTTCTTCTTACTTGGAACTCTCTGTGTCTCCTGAACTTGTGTCACTTTTTCCTTTACCAGGTTATGGAAGTTTTCTGCCATTATTTCTTCAAACACATTTTCTATCCCTTGCTCACTTTCTTCCCCTTCTGGCACTTTTATTATGCAAATATTAAGTTTCATGGTGTCCCACAGATCCATTAAGCTGTCCTGTTTTTTAATTTTTTCTTTTTGGTTCTCTGATTGATTTTTTTTCCTACTCTCTCTTATAATTCACTAATCTGGTCTTTGGGCTTCCCCTAATCTGCTTTGTATTTCTTCCCCTGAGTTCTGTATCAGTGCTATACCATTCTTCATAATTACTATAGCTTGTCTCATGCTATTGAGCATCTTTGAGATCATTATTCTAAACTCTATGTCTGATAAATTTCTTATCTCCATTCATTTAGCTCTTCTTCTAGAGAATTTCCTTGTTCTTTAACTTGGGACTTAGTTTTTATTTTGTGTGTGTATATGTTTTTCTGTCTCCCTATATATACCTAATACACAGAGTTTGTGTCTATGTATTAGGTAGATCTACTACAACTCTCAATCTTTAGTGAAGAACAGTGTCAGATGCTGTTTCTGACTGGTCCTGAGTACTCTGTTTGAAGCTATCAGCAATTCACAGATTGTGGCTCCCTCTGCTATGGCTTGGTGCCTTTGAAAAGGACCAAGATGTGCACCAGGGTCTGCTTTTCTTACCTCTAGGCCAGGAATTAGATCAGGCAAAGACTCAAAGCTTCCAGAGACCTGCCTCTGGCTGCAGTCTCATCGACACTCAGTCTTGATTAGTCTCAGACTATTGACCACAGAGTGAAATGAGAGGTCTTCCAATGACCTGGGGCAACTGCCTTCCCCTAGGCAACAACTGTCTGGATAGCAAAGGTTCACAGAGAAAGATGTCCTCTGAAATGTGAGGAAATGACTTAGCATGGGAAACCAGAGTAGCTGTCCTCTGAGCTCCAACCCTAGAGCCCCCAATTCTGGCTTCTGTTCACACAGATCATTGGGTTACCGGAAGTAGAAGAGAGGGAATAAGAAATTAAAAACCTATTTGAAAAAATAAAATAAACTTCCCTTACCTGGTGAAAGAAATAGACATACAAGTCTAGGAAGAACAGAGTCCAAAACAAGATGAACCCAGAGGATCACACCAATACACATCAAAATTAAAATGCCAAGGGTTAAAGACAAAGAGAGAATCTTAAAAGCAGCAAGAGCAAAGCAGTTAGTTGCTGACACCCATACGACTGTCATCTGATTTATCAATAGAAACTTTGCAGGCCAGAAGTAGTGGCAAAAAGTATTCCAAGTGATCAAAAGCAAAGACTTATAACCAAGATTACTCTATGATGAAAGCTGCTATTTAGAATTGAGAGTCAGATATAGAGCTTCACATACAAGGAAAAGGTAAAGAAGTTCATCAGCACCAAACCAGGATTATGTGAAATGTTGAAGAGCCTTCTTTAAGAAGAAGAAATAAAAGATTAAAAATATGAACAATAAAATGGCAATAAATGATATATATCAACAATTGATTCTAAAAACCAAAATAAATGAACAAGAAATCTAATGAACAAAAAAAAATTGATGAATAAAATAAAAGTAGAGGACTAGAAACATGGGACAGATTCACAAATCTCAGAGGGAAGGGGGTAGAGGGCTGGGAAGAAATTAATGAAAGAATTTATATGCATGTATGCATTATCCATAGACACAGACAATAAGGTGGTGAAGGCCTGGATACAGGAGGGCAATGAAGGGATAAAGGGAATCATCTGGAATATTCTCAACAACAGAAGTTTTGTGTGTTTTTTTTAAGACTTTTTTTTATATTTGTGTTTCTGATGTCTCCTAAAAGAAATCCTTTAAAATTATAATAATAAATGCATTCTTCTAAATTATCATTTAAAAGTTTTATGCAGTTGCTCCTCAACATATGATGGGATTATGTCCTGATAAACCCATTATAAATTAAAAATATTGGTAAGTTGAAAATGTAATTAATACACGTAACCTACTGAACATCATAGCTTAGCCTACCTGGCCTTAAATATGCTCAGAGCACCTGAATTAGCCCACAGTTGGGTAAATCTTATATCACGTGACTACACTGTAAGCCAGTGTTTCCCAAAGTGTGGTACTCGTACCCCCAGGGGTACGGGAAGAGTTTGGTGGGGGTACGCCTTGCACCGGAGTTTGGTGGGGGTATGCACTGCAGAATGACATAAACTCCACCTGCAGCACAGACATTCCTGAGCACCTAACCAGGCACCTTAATGGACTGTACATTGAACCACCAATCAGCACCTGCCAAATGCCCTAAGCCCCCGATTCCTAAGTCCCTGGGTCCCTAATCACGTGCCTTACATGAAACCACCAATCAGCGCGTGCCAAGTATCCTAAGCCCCGTCCCTTCCTTTTCCTCCCCTCAGAAGGCGTGTTCACCCCGGCACGTGTGTTTCTTCTCCTTGGAAGGCAGCCCGGCAGGGGTATCCTCCACGATAGAGCCTGTGTCCTGGCCTCCCGGTCTCCACGCCCTCTGCTTCACCTTTCAGTTTATAGAGGGCGGGTCAGCCAGTGACCACGGCAAAGGGAGTTGGATGGCTCTGTGGGCGGGCCAGGCCCCTGAGAGAACCGTGGTCCTTCCTGATCACAGAAACAGTCTGGACAGAGGACAAACGCCCTCCGTGCGAACAATGCATTTGCAATTTTGTCACCTAATTGTCACTTACCCTTCTGAGTGCCCTGATCATTACAATATTACCTTCTTTTCCCACATAATTTAAAAATGATTATGTCCTAGCTGGTGTGCTCAGTGGTTAGGGTGTTGACCCACGCACCAAAGGGTCATGGGCTCCATTCCTAGTCCCGAGAAAGTGCCTCTCTCTCCTCCTCTCATTCCTGTTATTCTGTCTTACTTCTCTCACCTCCACCCACGTCCTGTGGGAATAGCCCAATTGTGTTGGACTGAACACATGGACTGAGTGTCCAGTGACCTGGGACTATCCTTAGTCTTAGAAGCTTGGTTTTCTGGGAACTCTGGGATCCAATGGGCAGAGTAAACAACAGAGAATGGAACGGAGCCCACATTCTGATTCTGAGAAAACCCCACCCCCTTGGCAAGAGTTCTTGCTTGGGGGTTGGAGGGGCTGGGGGGCGGGGAGAAAGAGGCAAATGGTTGAAGCAGCTTCTGCAGCAGGAAGAGTTACCTCAGATGCTGGCAGAGGGGTCCCTGAGCACCAAGGCCCCAGATGTTCCTTTTCCAGGTGAGGATTTAGGCTCTGCTTCCAAGGTGGACCGGCTGCTTTTGAACCCCAGCATTCATCTTAGCACACTTCCAATTGTCCCTGTCATATGGGCACCCACTCTCTGTGGGAAACATGTAAGGGAAGTTCAAATTGGTCAAGTGATAAGATTCTGCTCTTCACTGGGTGCTGAACCTGAGTCGGTGGTGTCGTGTGGAACTGCTCACACCCGGGCTGTGTCCCAAGCACACAGCGGCCATCAGTGCGTTTTCTGCGGAAGTCACATATGCTGCTGGAGGACACTCACTCAGAAAAACCCAATACGTGTCTTTAAAATTGTGCTGCGAGGAATTCCATCAAAAATCATTATAAACTGAGGTGATGGGGGAAGTGGCAATCAGACAGAAAAATAAATCATTCCATTAGCACATCTCACAATCGACCCAGAGGAGCCTGAACAAACCAGCAAGGCATGCGATGGATGGCATGGACTGAGCCTGATGAGCGCAGTGACTGAAAGTGGCCACGCAAGGTGGTCTGCTCTGATCACAGACTCCTCCCAGGCAGGGCCCGTCCCAGCCTGCAGCTTCCTCAGCGAAGGTCAGCTTTACCTGCAGGGACCTGTCCGGCTTCCACCCCTAAGACAGCAGGCCTTTGGAAGGTCCGTCTTTTCTCTCTAGATTCCTGGGCGCAGCCTCAGGCGCCAGGGCAGCTGCCAGTGCTCTTGTTCCCACAGCCCCCCCTCCAGGTGGGAGCTCCTGTCACCTCTGCTGCACTCCCAAAGGAAGGAAGGGTGTCTCCGCGCTGTTTTCATCCGATCCTGGAGATCCCCCTGGCTTCCCTGCCTCCCAACCTACCGCCAGTGGGTACCATGCACCTTCCTTTTCCCTTGGACGCCAGCGTGTGAAAGGAGATGCAAAACTGCCATTCTCCATTCACCAGATCTGCCATTTGCCCCACGCACCAGATCTGGCCTCAGCGCGTGTCTTTAATGTTTGGCTCAGACAAACTGAAACTGTTTTCTGCAGGTCTGGACATGCTCTCACGGACAGTAAGAACCAGGCTGCCCAGCTTCTGGAACATGTCTTGGATCTGAAAGTCAGGGCCTTGCTTTCTTAACGCTAATTGTAAAAGCTCTTGAAATAATAAAATAAAAACCGATTGTGTCCATTTATACTCTAGTAAATAAAGAGTGGTTTACCAATTTATTTGAAACTAAGAAAATTGATGTCATACTTATTACCACCTGTCTGTGTGTGCAATAACTCAAACAAAGATTCCTGTTTTACAGTGGATTTAATTTTCTTTTCATTTCGTTTGCTTGAAATTTGGGGGGAATACAAAAGAGAGGCACTTAGGAAACATTTGCTGAGAGGCCCTGTGCTCTCCAGAGAAATGAAATAATTCAAAGAAGTCCGGTTTCATGGCTGGGTTAGCGATGAGGTTAAAGACGAAGGAGAAGGGAGCGGATGAGGTTAGAAAAGAGAGACTCGGCAGGAAGTGGGAGCCCAGAGGTGCAAATTATCGACTGATTGTCCTTTTTGAAGCTCTTTGAGCACCTAACACGGTTGAGTAATTTACCAACTGTGTGAGGCCCGGGCTTCCCTTCCCGGCTTCCCTTCCCCCTGGATGATTACCCTGCACCCAGCCTTTTCCTTTCCTATTTTTGACAACACAGACCTGGGGTGTGTCTGAGTCGGCAGCTGCAGGGGCATTGTTCTTGCCACTTGATGTGGCGATGGACACAGAGTTCAGCCTGACAATGGCCAGGACTCCTGGCAGCTAACAGCCCTCTGGGGCTTGCGTGACTCCGGACATGTTTTTCTGAGCCCGAGGGAAGCGAGTCCAGGTTTTATGGCCTCGCCTTTTGAAAAGCGGCCTGTCCTGGATACAGGCAGAGATTGGAATCAGAAAAGTGATTGTTGTGGTGAGGCAATGGCTGTTTGATGAGAAGATACAAGACAGAGGTGGGGAGTTCCCGGAGGGGACCGACTGGCGATGCTTCCCGTGCTACTGTACAATGAGACTGATGAAGCTGAGGCTTCTTTCGTGTTTCAGAGGCAACGCTGATCCATTTCCTCAAGTGGTAGGAAAAGAAGAAGCTCCCCACCCTTCCGTGTGTCTTAGATTTATCCTTGGCTCTGGCACGAGCAATGCAATAGTCTGACTGCGTGAGCCCCACGGCCTTCGGGAGGTTTTCCAGCTATACTTGGCAAGAGAGTTCCCCTCACCTGTGGGTGCTCCCCTCACCTGTGGGTGCTCCCCTCACCTGTGGGTGCTCCTCTCACCTGTGGGTGCTCCCCTCACCTGTGGGTGCTCCTCTCACCTGTGGGTGCTCCCCTCACTTGTGGGTGCTCACCTTACATGTGGGATCTTAAAAATGCCAGGAATCTTACCTTCCCTGATACCTCTCCCACCAAATGTGAACCCCAATATTAACTCTAATAATGAATTCGACAGGTATGTTTTCTCTGTACGGCCAGGGCCCTCTCTTGTTTATCACAGGAGAACACTTTCTAGGATGAAGTAAGACATGATCCAGCCCTGTCAGAGGGGTGGGCCTGGGTCCACAGTGTCACAAGGCGGGTCTGGCAGAGAACACGATAGATCAATAAATCTATCGATCACAGAAGGTGTGGGCGCAGCCTCCAGCTGTTTTGCATGGCCTCATCACTCTGCAGTGCCTGTCAGCCTTGGAACTCTGTGTTGCTCCAGCCTCAGTGGAGCCATCCACATAGAGTGAGACATGACCAGCTTTGCTCAAGAAAATCAGATGTGAGTTGTCAGCCTGGGAGAGTAAAGCAATCATTTTGTGTCCTGAGAGAGCACTGCTTACCCCGAGGTTTCATTCTGATGAAAGCTGGGGATGCTCCAAATATGGCAGTTCCCTGCCTGCATGTTATCGGCACACTCCACCCTGCTGATCTGCTGACATGGTTGAGTCATGAGAAAGAATATGTATGTATATACAGTATGCATGCAGAAGCATGTACGTGCCCTTCTTGTGTATCTAAAACAGGACTGAGGCACACAATTCCCCCAGGCAGAAGGAATTTCGTGCATCCCTGCCATGAGCATATTTTAATCTAAGCACATGCAAATGCCTTTTTTGGTGGGAGAGAGTTCATATTCTCCATCAGCTTCTCAAACGGAAGCATGACCCCAGAGAGGCCAAGAGCCATGATGGATTGAAAGCTTCCCAAGATTGCCTGCTTTGAAGGGAAGGACATGAGAGGAAGCGTTTCTGGTGCACACATGAATTGCCCCTGGTGCACGCTGCCTGCAGCAGACACGGTTATGCAGTGCTCATTCACTTAACTCCGGGCTGATGGGGAAGCTGCATGTGGAGGCACAGGACCACATACCAGCAAAGGCCTGTGAACATTCTCCTGGGAAACATGAGTTCTGTGTGAGAGACCAGCAGACATCCTCCAAATGGTCCTTTGATCTCGTGGAAAGTCTGCCCTCAGTCACTCCCACCCGCAGACCAGGGCGGCCGAGCCCAGAGTCCTGCTCCTCTGACCTCCAGCCTTTGCTGTGGCTGTGCCCAGCGGGAGGTACCACAGGAAAGCATGCTGAGGCCCAAGTCCCTCACAGACACCGCAGGATCCGAGGTGCTGCCTGCCGTGGACGAAGTTTATGTTTAAGCCTTGACCGTTGACTTGCTTTTGTCTATAAAGCCTCCAGGATGGCGCTGCTTGGGAATTCACATGAACAGTGCAGGCCTCTTGCCATGTCTAGGTGATTGTTTTGGAAGAATTACTGAGGCTGTGTTTCCTGCTTCATCTTCTTCCTCCTTAAGCTGGGATATGGACATGACCTCCCATTCTGGTCTCTCTGAGCACAAGCTCTGATGGGGGTTAAAAGACAAAGACCTCTGGGGAGTATCCTCTTTGGTGCCAGAAAGGACACACACTGATTCACAGTGACCAAACAGACCGGTTTTAATTGCTCTGAAACATTCAGGCATTCACCAAGGTTTTTTTCAGCTTTTTCTTTTTAAAAATGAGGCCAATGGGGATACATTTCAGTTAGGACAGGCTCGATTTTGCAGTAGTAACAAGCATGCCCTAAGTTTCAGTTGCATAACAGAGCAGAGGTGCTCACAGGTCCAGCACGGATTGGCAGGAAAGATTGGGTCTAGGTAGGGACTCAGACTCAGTACCTCGTCACATGTTGCCCCAAAACAACCAACACACATGGCTAGTATTCAGCTTTCAAACCTCTTCCCAAGACCTGCTGGGGCTGACCAGCAAAGCCTGAGCAACAGATGAATTACCCTGACACATTAGCTGTGAAAGAGAAGGCTAAGGGATGGCCTGGCTAAAGGAACCAGATAGCCCCATTCACCTGCCTCTTCAGGCTTTTATGGTTATAGCCGTTTGAGATAAAGGTTATCTTTCAGATATAATCAGTGGGGTAAGTAATCTTGGGGGACACGTGTGTCTACAGAGTCCTTTAAGCAAGGGCACCTGAAGATTAAGCGTAAGGATTCAGTAAACACCTGGGGGTCTGCATGTGCACAGATTTGTTTGGAAAGGTGAAGGAACAATTAGGGGTTGCTGCCTTCAGCCAAACTCCCCAAAGTTGGAATTCCAAGAAACACGGCGGGCCATCTTCAGCCCGCTCCTTTTTTCCGGAATTTTCCTCCGTACAAGGTTTCCAACCAAGTCCCATGTTTCCCCCAAGAGACCTATGCTTCCCCACAGAGACCTTGCATTTACTAAGTTCGGCAAAGCTTCCCCTCTGGCTCAGGTCAGGGTGTCCTGGAAAACACAGAACGCCACCCTCTGGGCTTCCAGTAATGCCTGCTCAGCAGGCATCGCTTTTTTCCTCACACATTGCTACGTATTTTAGTTGGGTGGGCCACCCTAACCATGTTCCCTAATTAGTTATGGATACTGATTTCTATACCCATCAGGTTGGTGTGGGTCATGCTGTGAGAGCACATGCCCTCCAAAAAGGTCAATGTCTTAAAAGTGACCACTCAGCCAGAGCACACCCTTTCGGCGCCGGTTGGGTATTTCCTTGTTGTGGCCTCTGGGAACTATGTGGCAAACAGCTGGCTGTACACCCAAGAGCTCAGCCAGCTGTGGAGGCCCCCACACAGCACTGGGGAGCATCACGTGTTCCTTCCACACATGGCAAGGAAACGTCATATAATCCCACCGAAGGGGCTCGCTGAGTGACCAGAATGGGGCTACTTGCAGGCATTCCCTGCAGTCACAGAACTACATGATGATAGCTTCTGACAATGGTTTGGATGCCAACCCCCGGCCACAGAAACCCTGGGATGCTTGGGTGAAGGATATAGTTTAAAGAAAGGTTTCTGGTTCCTTCGAGGCGGTGGCATTGCGGCACCTGTGAGTGAAGCGACTGGCTCGGTCTGCACTCAGTCTGGACACCAGCTACTTGGCTGTGAAGGGTTTCTCCGGGACAGCGTCCCCTGTGCCAATGAAGGCTGGAGTCAGGCGTGGCGAGGGCACAGCACGCTCCACTGGTGCTGGCCCAGGTGCCGGAGAGCGTGCTGGCCGCCAGTCCCCCGGGGCCTCCCGGCTCAGTGGTTCTGAGTGGAATGCGGAGCCAGGAGGCAGAGACAGAGGCGCCTGTGGGACAGGTGAACTATTCCAAGCACACGGATGGCTGCGCAGCCTGGAAGCTATGGCCTCATCGTGCAAAGTGTCTGTGTCCCATTCTGAAGGAGAAGATGGCTGGTGCCCTAGGTGGCCAGAGCACGCTCCGGGGCTGTCCTCCCTCTGTGTTTGCTAGCGAGGGCAGGGAATGAGGGCAAACGAAGGCCACAGTATGTGGTGGAAAGGGCAGAGGGGTGGATTACAGGTCTTAGACTTCAGGTGAGAAAGGGAAAATTTGTCCCCTCAGGCTCAACCGGACCAAGTGCAAGTCAGAATTTGCTAGGGGGGGGGGCAGATGGGGAGTGACCAGGCTGTAGGTTAGCGTCCATGTGGACTGGCTCTGACCATTTATGGGGTCACTGAGTTCCCGAAATCTAGCAAATTCCTGACTTGGGATTACATATTGCAGAAGTTCAGTCTTCGACCAGAAGATATTGAGTCAATTGGACAGCCTGGCCTGCAGCTGTGGGACCTGGAGCGATTGTGCCATCTCTCTGTGCCTCAGTTTCCACACAGATAAGTATGTTCCTACAGGCAGAGCACTGCCCCTGTCAGCCTGAGGGCTCCGGGACCCCGGTTTCTGAGGAATGTGGTGACGCGCAGCCATGTGACTCCTGCCCGGCGAACGGAGGAAAGGCTCTCTAAGGGGCACATTGACTTCAGGTGCTGCTAGCAGGTCAGGAGTAAGGTTTCCCGACCCCAGAGCTGGCTGTGATGTGACTTCAGAGGCTCCATGTGCTCTGCATTCTGAAAGCCAGGTTTGGGCGGAGAATTCTCTCTCGTGGTGTGTTCTGAGTGAGGATGTCGGGTTTCGGTTCATTCTTCTCAGTCTTCTTTGGGAGGAAAGAACTGTCTCCTCCTGGAGAAGGGCCTCAGCATCAAAACGCGTCCTGGCGATAAGTTCACTGGCTCCGAGCTTTCCAGCCCCGGTAAAAGTCGCCCTGGGATGGCACTGGACACAGCTCCCATCCCCAGTCACATTCTGTCGTTTTATGTCCTCGGAAATGCCTGCAGAATTCAGGGGAGAACAGAAAGCTGGGGCAGGGGGAGCAATGTGAACTTACAATCAAATGTATTCTTTCATGTAGAATTTGGGGGCAAAGAACTCTGTATAGGTACAGCCCTTGGGATGTGAACTTGGCAGCGGGATAGCAGTGGGTTAGAGAGGATGGGCAGTTAAAGTTCTCAGGTTAGAGTCCAAGCTTCCCCAGGTTCTTTATCTCCAACATCCTCCCTCAATGGGGTACAAATGCCTCACTCCTAAGTCCACATCCCAGACAGGGTTCAAGGGCAAAAGAGGCACACCTCTTCCCATAATGCTGTGACCTTAGATAGATGGGCTCCACAGGCATCCCACTGAGGACAACTCAGTCACATGACTGCATATACTGCACAGGAGCCAGAAATGTGGCTGTAATTCTGGCAAATGCCATCTGTATTCCTGGGGGTCGTGTGCTCAACTGGAAATCTGTCTGATGACCAGGAGTGGAAAGCCAAGAGCCTGGGAGCCAGCTCTGCCTCCGCAGACAGGACGCTGGCTGCACCACACCGGTGTGGGACCTCCGGTGCTTTACAAGCCACCGGGTGCCCAGGGCTGTGCAGGGAAGCCACGCCTCACGTGCCCTGTGGTTCCCATCAGAGGACTCACTGAAGCTGTGTGTCTAAACCTCCACTTTGCAATGGGAGCGTTCACAACTACAGGAAAGATCAAGGAGCATTTGTTGACTCGACGAGTCAGAGTTTCCAAACCAGTGACATATTCTTTAAAATGAACTAAACGATGGAGTTGGCACTATTTTTAAGAACAGTTGATTTTTCTGTCATTGACTATAGCCAGTGGTTAAAAAGTTGTCTTTTCCTTCAATGAGTTTATCCCTTGGAGAAAGGCAGCTGTTTTCATTTTTAAGTCAGATTTCAGAATCAAGAGGACTATTTATTTCTCAAATTTAGGAGATGCCTCTCAGGCTAAAATGGCCACGTTGTATGATGACACGTGTGTGTAGGTAAGAATATGTTGATGAAAAATTTGGCTTTGGCTTCAAGAAAATGGAGCTAGAAAATGTTAAACAAATAAGGAAAAGTCAAACATCTAATTGTTCATTCAACACATATTTATTGAGCACCTACATCGTTCCAGCTGAAAGCTGGATTGGGAGAATAAAGGCAGGATTCCTGCCCTTGAGGCTTGGCACGCTGCTGGGGAAGATGGGCATTAACCAGGCAAACAGAACATGTACAACAGCAAATGCTATGAAGTAATCAGTGATCTGACTTGATAAAGATTGGTGAGGGGAAGCTACTTCAGGTGGCATGGCTGAGAGAGTCCTCTTTCCAGTCAGGAGAAGATGCCAGACTGGAAGGAGGAGAGCGCCAGCCAAGAACGCCAAGGCCCGGCTGGAGATTGGTGGACACGAGTGGCATGAACGGCAAAGTTAGTAACAAGACCCCATGTATGTGTTTGTAGCACCATCCTCTGCAAGTGCCCATGGTTAGATGTGTTACCCATGCCTCCTCGTGTTACCTGTAGCATCTATTATTTTTTATAGTTGAGTAATAGAATTTATCAATAAACCAATACTAAGTATTAACATTTGATGGCCAAGAGAGGATGCATGCCATGCACATAAACGCCATTAGGATCATGTATTTCAGAAGTGCATAGAAAAAACTGCCAAATGCTTTGTGTGCTAAGGTGTCCTATATGGTTCAGTGGGTCAGCCTCCCAGTTACCTGAGGTGGACACTCTTGGTGCACCCCTCTGTGGATTGTGTGTACAGCCTTATTGCAGTTAAGTCTTGATTGTTGTTGGTATCACTGGGTGGAACTGACCTTCAGGCCAATTGGCTGTGAGGATCAGCTGTGTCTATGCTGGAAGACAGCCTTATTCGACTAGACTTAGAAACTTGCAAAAGACTTTGTGCTCAGCTTGGATGGGGTGGAGTTTCAGGGTGGAGCCTACAGCCTTGACTACCAACTCAGGGAAGCTGCGAAAATGCCAAGACAAGGAAACAGATCACAAACGAAAGAAATGGAGGACAACAAGTGACTGGATATAGAGTTCAAAACTATGATTATAAGGTTTTTCAAGAATTTCCTAGAAAAGGCTGATAAAATAAACAAGACCTATGAGGATATAAAAAGGGATCAACTAGAAATAAAGAATACAATGTCTGAAATAAAAAAAATATTATACAGAGTCCTAAAAACAGAATGGAAGATCGCAAGAATCAAGTCAAAGATTTGGAACATAAAGAACCAGAAGACACTCCTCTGCAGAAGCAAGAAGACAAGAGAATCCAGAAAGTTGAGATAATGTAAGAAACCTCTGTGACAACTTCAAGCGAACCAGAATCAGAATTATGGGGGTCCCAGAAGAAGAGAGAGAGCAAGATACCGAAAACATATTGGAAGAAATAGTGACAGAAAACTTCCCCCACCTGGTGAAAGAAATAGACTTACAAGTTCAGGAAGCACACAGAACTCCAAACAAAAGGAATCCAAAGAGGACCACACCAAGACACATCCTAATTAAAATTCCAAGAGCAAAAGACAAAGAGAGAATATTAAAAGCAGCAAGAAAAAAAGCAGGTAGTTACCTATAAACGAGCTCTCATATGATTGTCAGCTGATTTCTCAACAGAAACCATGCAGACCAGATGGGAATGGCAAGAAATATTCAAGGTGATGAATAGCAAGAACCTACAGCCAAAAATACTCTACCCAGCAAAGCTATCACTCAAAATCGAAGGCCAGATAAAGAGCTTCACAAATAAAAAAAAGCTAAAGGAATTCATCACCGCCAAACCAGAATTATATGAATTGCTGAAGGGGGTTCTTTAGGAAAAGGAAGAGAATAAAGATAAAAATTATGAACAACAAATACATAACTATCAACAAGTGAATCTAAAAGCCAAGGGAATTAAAAAATCTGATGAACAATATTAACTGGTGAATATAATAGAATCAGAGGTATGGAAGGGGAGTGAACTGATGATTCTTGGGGAAAAGGGAGTGGGGGATGAGGGAAGAGAATGAACATAAACTGTGCACCTATGGATGAGGACAATGCGGGGTGGGGAAAGGGCTGAGGGTGGAGTGGGAACCTGGTGGAGGGTAGCAATGGAGGGGGGACAAATAAGGAACATTTGTAATAATATGAACAATAAAGATTTATTTAAAAAAATAAAAATAAAAATTTAAAAAAAGAAAAAACTGCCAAATGCCAGAGCAGAGCTACCGGGACAGGGCCAACCTCCGTGGTTGTCCACAGTCCTGGCTACTGCAGGGCTGGGCGAAGTCCTCCTGCAACAGCTCGCTGGACCCAATGGGCCGCGGTCTCTCCCGTGCCGAGCTAGCATGCGTTCACTTTACAGGGGGAGAATTGTCTGTCCCTGGTTCTGTATTGTTTTCTCCACCCTGGGCGCAGGGCTGTCTTCCGCTCACGTCCCGAGGGAGCCAAGCACGGCTATATCAGGAGATCCCACCACACTGAGCACGCCGTGGGCCGCAGCCCTTCCGTGCTTTGAAACAGCCCCTCACTTACAGAAAGATCCTTGAGATATGGCTAGCGGCCTGCATGTTCCTGTGTGTGCCAGGCCTTTCCTCGGATATCCAGGAAGACATTTTGGAAATTGCATGAGAAGGCTTGCATTCCTAGACTTTCTCAGTGACCTCTTAAACTGCCAAACCTCCTTTCACCCGGAAACGCTTGAAAGAAGCCTGTCGGGATCTGTGTTGGCAAAGGCGTCTCATGCTGTCCCCTGGGGCGGCCGGCCTGCTGAAGACCAGGCTGCCCTGGGCACAGAGCCAGGCAGAGGCCGCGGCCACGGTCAGTGCCTGACCTTTGCGTGAGAGCCCCAGGCAGCTCCGTGCATGGAGGGGACGTGTGCCTGGCAATGGCCTTGGCATGGAATCTTGTCCCAGAGGCTCTCCTGACTGTCCCTATCGAGGAAATCCCTGAAGCGCGGCTGAAGGTTCCTGTTCCAGAGGAGGCCATGTGCGCAGTGGGAAGCTTCCGCGGGCACAGGGACATACGGAGCAAACGTTACTTTGCCCGGAAAGGGAGCTCGTCAGAAGCAGGCGGTCACGGGATGTCTGACAGGCGGTCCCAAACACGTGGTCTTGGTGAAACAAGTCAAAAGTATCCCAGAGGACAGACCTGGGGCGGGGCTACCGCCTGCCACCTGCCCGCGGGCTGCTCAGAGCTGGGGGGGACAGCGCTCGGGACCCCACGTGCAGGGCCGGGCTTCCTGCTCTCCTGCACAGGATTGTGTCAGCTCCTCCTCAGGAAGAGGCCTAATTCCTCTGTGGAAGTCTAACAGATGTGTTTGTCTGTCCCTGTTGTCGGGGATGAAATCAGATAAGATGGCTACAAATGATGCAACCAGTTTCCCACCAGATTTCCAGTGGCTTCTGTCTTAGGCCCTCACCCCCTACTCCTGCCCTGCCGCTCTGGTTCAGAGCTTCTGCCCAGTCATGTCTGGGCAGGGACAGGAGTGCGTGTGTTCTGGCGCGTGTCGCCTCCCATCTGCCAGCTGGGGCTGCCCACTCTGACGTGAAACTGGACCCCTGTCCACCTCTCAGAGATGCTGCCGGCACCAACGGGCCACGTTCTGAAAGTGTGTGTTGTAAGTCGTAAAGGGTTCAACAGATGGGTCTTACATCAGCCTAGGGGAAGAGGGCTGATTCTAGATTGTTCATTCCTTGGATGACAGTGGAGACTTAGAAGTGAAAACACTGAAAAGGTTAACGCCCTAAGCTACTGTGTCGTCAGGACAAAGGGTGACTTTCGGAGGATGTTCCATGTCCAGTCCTGTGCATGGAGCCACCTGGAGGGTCTCGTTAAATGCAGATTCTGACGCAGCACATGAGGGCGGGGCGCTTTCACTAAGCATTTCTAAAAGCTCCCCGGGATGCTCACACCGCCCATGGAGTAGCAGGGGCTAGGAGAGAAGGGTCAGCGGGGGGGAGGGAGGAGGATGGCGCAGGCGAAGGGGGAGGAACACAGAGCCTTCCTGTCGGCGTTCCCTGCATCTTGGTGCCACAGCAATGACAAGAGCTAGAGTAACATTGTTAGTATCAGAACATGGCCTGTTGCTCTTAATTGAACATATCTCCTGGGGAGTAAAGCTTGGGCCAGGGATGTTGAGAGGAAACTTGGACCACGCCAGCCCTGCTCCAGGTCTGCACACACATAGAAAACCAGGAACATTCAGGCTGTCAAAGACGCAGCCTGTGTCCTCCCGGTTGGGAACTGATCCAATGACGATAAGATCGCTCGCTCCGGTGACCTCAGCCGCATTGAAAGTGTTTTCTCGTGGGACGCCAGTCTAACCGGTCCTGATTGGCCATTGTGAGCGAACATCCTTGTCATTCACATGGAGAACCTAATGATTTCCTCCTGGCATTTCCACAGGGTTTGGTAGCAGGCCATGACATTATGCATTGTTCAGAATAATTTTCCATGTGACTGGGGCTGATTCCCCCGGACTATAGTTATTTGTGAACATTAGCTCTCCAGAGAGGGTGGGGGAGTCAGGAAAAGAACCTCATAGTAAACCACTCCAAACAAAGCAGCCGGTGAAATTCTTGCAACATGGCAATGATTCTATAAAGGAACACGCTGATGACAGGTAGTACTCTGGCTGACCCAGTTCCAAGGTGCACGTGTGGCACATGTGTGAGATGCAGTGATGCCATAGCTCTTTGGTTATTACTAAAATAGCCGCTCATGAAAATGTGCTATTGCGACTTGTCATAAAGCCACACAGCCATAAACTCTGCTGATCATCTTGTATAGGTAAATTTTTCTGTCTGCAAATAAACAAATTAGTCAATAAAAAGCTTTCTTCTCAAAATAAAAATATTACCGAAACTGGTTTGGCTCAGTGGATAGAGCGTCGGCCTGCAGACTGAAAGGTCACAGGTTCGATTCCGGTCAAGGGCATGTACCTTGGTTGTGAGCACATCCCCGGTGGGGTGTGTGTGTGTGTGTGTGTGTGTGTGTGTGCACGAGGCAGCTGATCAATGTTTCTAGCTCTCTATCCCTCTTCCTTCCTCTCTTTAAAAAAATCAATAAAATATATTAAAAAAAAAAAAGAATGACAGTGTATGATAAAGGACAGGGCTAATGAACATTTATGCGTAAGAACCTTATTCAATTATCTCCCTGAAATCTATCCTCAAAGAACAACAAACAGCTCATTAAAATTGTACGTTTTATTCTTAATCAACCACCCTTACCATGCTTGCCTTCCAGCTGCCGGGGGTTCACCAAGATGACTTAGTTCCATGAAGGCAGGGCCTTCTCTCCTTCCTCCTCGGTCAGCAGGGATGCCTGTAGATTGAGGATTGCCAGTGGAATTTAGGTTGTGATTTGCTGGGCAGGGGGCTTGTTGAAGGTGATGTTTGACATGATGTTGTTGTTAACAATGACTTGTGTAGAAACAACGTGGTTTTCACTATGTTCATTGGGATCAAGAAAGCGGGGTGAGGAAATTGCTTGGTGTTCTTATGGATTGTGAGCGTCCTTTTATTTTCTGCAGTACATGCTGCAGAGCGTGACAGACCCAGCTCCATATTTGCTGATGCTGCCTGCTCCCTACCTTCCCCACAGGAAGACCTCTTCCATCGGGATGAATGGGTGTCCCTTTCTGAGCACCTGGGAGTCACTCCATTGTTTCCCTGGGAGTTACTTCAATGCCTTCTCTCCACCTCACCCACTGTGTGCTGAGAGTTTTGACCCCAAAAGAGGCAGATGCCTACTGTAGACATCTGTTGAGTTGGACTGGTCTGAGTGAAAGCCATTTCCACAGCTGAATCATCAAAACAGACACAGAGCAGCAGGCCGGCCATGCGGATGCTGATGAATTCTGCAGGAATTCCAGGTTTAACGAGCACTGAATGCAGCTCACGGCCACCCAGGGGGCTGAAAGGAAGCTCCGTCTGCGCTTTTCTGATGGTTCCTCTGTCCTCACCACACAAATGTTTTTGCACTTACAGCAACACTCAAAAAATTTAAAATCAGCATGGATTCTATACAAAGTGTGCAGTTGGGAACGGCAGCTTTAACTTATACTCCAAGTTACATGTGGGAATAAATCTGAATCATATAAAACTAATTCCTAGAATGATCTGTATTTTATTATTTATTTTTTTAAATATTTTAAAATTGATTTTAGAGAGAGAAGAAGGAGAAACATCAATGAGAGAAATATCCACCAGCTGCCTCCTGCAACCAACAACCTCTCCCACCAACCAGGCCAATTTTGCTATTTTTAAATCTTCACTTTCCCATGTGTCACAGATAATGGCTAACTGGGTTGCCTCCCGTGGAAATGACAAAGATAAGAGGTCAACACTTGCTTCCCAAAACAAAGGACTTGATTACATCTGGTTGACATTATGGTAGTATTTTCACTACCTCCTATTATTTAGTGTCACGTTGGAGACATTAGGTTCTCTTGACTTTTTTGTTTATTTATCCTCCCTGAGGATATTTTTTCCATTGATTTACAAAGAGCATGGAAAGGAGGAAGAGACAGTTAGAAACATCAAGGTGAGAGAGACACACCAGTGGTTGCCTCCTATGCCCTGACTGGGGATCGAGCCTGCAACCAAGGTATGGGTCCTTGACCAGAATTGAACCCCCAACCCTTCAGTTCACTGGCTGATGCTCTAACCACTCAGTAAAACTGGCTAGGGCAGTACTCTTGACTTTGATGACTTTTCACTCCAAGTTAATAGTAACGTGATACTAGCCTACCTTAAATGTCTAACTTTGGAAGGATTAGCACAGTAGTTCTCAAACTAGCCATTCACTGGAATCACCTCCGTTGTTTTAAGAAAAATATTGAAGCCTGGGTCACACCCATGACTCATAAATTATGAATCAGTGAGTCTGTGGTGCATTTTTGGTGTTGGAATGCTCAAAAGCTTCCATATGATTCTACTGTGTAGCCATACTTAGAGAGGTGCCACCTGGTTTAGGAGGAATAATCTTAAAACGTAAGCAGAGTGACTTTTTAATAAATATCAAAGTAACTCTTTAGTCAAAAAGTGGAAATATATGATCAATATGAAACCAAGACTCTCATTAACAAAACCCAAGTACCATATTTCTTCTAGGGAATGGTGTGCCAATAAGTGTTTAAAACCATATCCTCAAGAAACGAAGCCTTAACCAGTTATATTTTGCCTATTTCCCTGGTGTGAACTCTCCCACCATGACTGATTTCAAGCGACCACCCAGCACGGCAAATTCCTGAAAATCCAACAATCAGCTCTTGTGGGACAATTTAAGCCAGCTCTGCTTCTCATAGAACTACAGCAGGTATGCCAATCTCTATCTGATTGACATCAGTAAGTTACTTATCCTTTGGGGATGAGTTGTACTTATTTAGGTTGCAATAGATACTCATCAATTGCCATTTTAAAAGTTGTGTACATCAGCAGAGTTATTTAGCAATGTTTGTAAGCTTTCTAATAAGTTTCTTGTTTGTTTTTATTTATGAAAATAATCCTAATATATAAAAACCCAGGGTTGCTGTGGTGACCCAGCCCCAACTGCCCCAGCTGCAGGAGCCCAGACCTAGCACTAACTGCCAAAGGAGCTGTGGATCAGACACAAAGAGAGGCCTGGAGTGAGAAGCAGGGTTGGATCTGTAGCCTTCGTGGCAGCTGTTGATCAGCACTTGCCTCTCCTTTGCTCTAAGCCTGGCCAGCAGCCGTGCCTCTCTTTCTTTCAGGCCTCCACTGGGGCTGCTGATCAACCCCACTTCCCAGATAGTCCCAGAGATGCTGACTGGCATAGAAGCAGACCAAATCTGGATGAAGTGTGAGGAGCCAATGGCTGCCTAAGAGGTAAAGCTTTTGATGCTGACTGGCATAGAAACTGGTCAATCAGAACCTACATAATCTGGGTGAACTGGGAAGGCAGAACCTAAGAAGGGGTTTTAAGGGCAATAATTGTTCAATGTGAGGTGTATGAAAGCAGTTCAATTTTTTAATGACTAGTTTGGCAGTATAGTACATATGGATGGCTATCAGTCCAGATATAGGTATAATGTATTGTTGTCTGACAAGAGCATCTCCTCCTGATGAAAAAGCCCCCCCCCCCACACTTAAGCAATACTATCATATATAATCTATCTACTAAAAGGTAATATGCTAATTAGACCAGGTCAACTGGCCATCTTTTGGACCTCAGACTTCCTTCCAGACGAAGTTATTGTGGTGGGGGCTGAGGCAGAGACTGTCAGGGGAGAGCAGTTGGGGGCAATATCAGGCCCGCGGGGAGGGCAGTTAGGAGCAATTGAGCATGCAGGCAGGGGCAGTTAAAGGTGATCAGGCAGGCAGGCAGAGAGGTTAGGGGCAATCAGGCAGGCAGACAGAGGCTGTTAGGGGTGATCTGGCAGGCAGATAGGTGAGCAGTTAGGAGCCAGCAGTCGCAGATTGTGAGAGGGATATCCGATCACCAGTTAGGCCCATTCCCCCAATGGGTCCCCAATCAGAGAGGGTGCAGGCTGGGCTGAGGGAATCCTCTCCCCATCCTTGTACATGAATTCTGTGCACTGGGCCACTAATATTCTTAATAATATTGGTCATTTGGTGTGCAAATAAACAGCTCTGAGATCTTGTACAATCTCTGCATTTTGAGGTTGACTGAAATGATCTATTTGAACATCATGCACATCCTATATAATAAAAGGCTAATATGCAAATTGACTGAACAGTGGAACGACCAGTCGCTATGATGCACACTGACCACCTGGGGGCAGATGCTCAATGTAGGAGCTTCCCCACGGTGGTCAGTGACTCCCACACGGGGAGCACCACTCAGACAGAAGCGAGGCTCATGGCTGGCGAGTGCAGTGGTGGTGGGAGCCTCTCCTGCCTCCCCAGCAGTGCTAAGCACCCCTGGAGGGAAGTGTGCCTGCAAACTTAACAACCCCCGAGGGTCCTGGGCTGTGAGAGGGCATAGGCCAGGCTGAGGGGAACCCCCCCCCCCCCAGTGCATGAATGTCATGCACCAGGCCTCTAGTTACTAGATAAATGACAATAACACAAGATACATCTATCATGCTTCTTGTAGGCCAAGCACTGTTCTAAACTCTTTGCATATATCAACTTATTACTCACAACTCTGAGGTGTGTTCTATTATTATCTCCACCTTGACAGATGAAGGAACTCAGAATCAGAGAGGTTAATTAACTTATCCAATGACACACAGATAGTTAGTAGCAAATTGGAACTTGAACTAGTCAGTCAGGTTGCTCTTAATGGACATATTTATTAAAAAGACCTAGAGAGCCCTGACTGGTGTGGCTCAGTGGGTTGGGTATCATCTCATGCACCAAAAAGGTTGCTGGTTTGATCCCAGTCAGGTTACAGGTTACGGGGCGTGCAGGAGGCAGTTAATCACATTGATGTTTCTCTCTTTCCCTTTCCCTTCCTGTCTCACTAAAATCAATCTTTTTTTTTTTTTTAATACCTAGAGAATAAAAATTATTCTCTGAGATTATTTTTGAATAGTGCAGAAGTCTAGTCACCGCCCACACCCACCTTTCCGGTTATTTGGAAATCTTATTCAAATCCAACAACATGATCACCTGCTAAAATAATTATTTTCTCTTTCTCATTATCAGTGTAGTTCCATGTTTCCTGTTTGGAAAGCAGAAAGTACCCAGGACTTTTGTATAAAAGTGCAATTGTATTTACTGAGGAATACCTTTTATAGCAAGTCATATTACCAAAAAAACGCCAAAAATAGCACTGGTTTTGAAATGCTCCTTTGTATAGGTTTAGTTGGCTGGAGACAAAAAATTTTTAAAAATAAAGCACACCTCAGAGATGGAGAAGGTCTTTTATTTTATTTTTTAAAGTTTGCTTGGAAATCATTTTAAACTTGCAGAATAGGTTCAAGAATCAGACTAAGGCAAAGAAAACATGGCTTGTACTTATATCCATGTATTGTTAAATTTTATCCCATTTGCTCTACCAAATGCTCTCTTTCTGGATGTATGTATGTATATACACACAATGGTTTGTTTTTTTCTGAAATTTTTTTAGTAAATTGCATACATTATGGACCATGATCCCCAAATACTTCAATGTGTATTTCCCAAGGATAGGGATATTGTCTTATGTAGTCATAGTAAACTTTTAATCGCAGTTGCCATCTTTATTGCAGCTTGCCAGTGCCTCTAATATTGACCCTCGGAGTATTTATATTATCTGCACACGTCCAGCTAGAGGCACTGACTGGTTGTGGTGCCAGGTGTGTTTAGTGCACACCCATGTGGGACATTTCCCCAGAGCCTCTGTTTGTCTTCTGTGACAATGGCATTTTTTAAGAATTCAACCAACACCCCGGTCCCCTTTTTTAAAGCACATTCCTCATTTGGAGTTTGTCTGCTGTTTCTTCACGATTAGACCCAGACATGGATTCCAGGCCAGAATACGACACAGGTGACGTCACTTCCTTCTCGGGGTGTCACGTTGGAAGCCATATGTTTTCCACCTGCCCTTCATGGGCAAGATTGCCGTCAGTGACCAGGTCAAGAGATCATCCAGTTTTCCCTCTTCGCACTTGCTGTTCTTTCCCTTGTAATAATGAGCAATCTGTGTGGAGCACACTAATATCGGCTCCTAACCGGAATTTCCCTCGCTTCAACGCCACTGATCCTCTTGCCTGAGCCGTGATTTCCTGTGATGGCTGAAAAGTGATGACTTTCCAATTCCGCACTTCGTCCACGTTTACCCGTGAGCCCAGGGCACTCTTCAGTGAGGAAGACAATTCCTTCTCCTCTCTCTCTCTCTCTCTCTCTCTCTCTGTCTCTCTCTCTCTCTCTCTCTGTCTCTCTCTGTCTCTCTCTCTCTCTCCCACTCCCTCCCTGCAATGTTACTCACCGATTCTTAATTTTCCCCAACGGTTTATAATTTATGATTTTTCTTTCTTTCTTTTTTTTTTTTTTTTAAATATATTTTATTGATTTTTTTTACAGAGAGGAAGGGAGAGAGACAGAGAGCTAGAAACGTCGATGAGAGAGAAACATCGACCAGTTGCCTCTTGCACACCCCCCACAGGGGATGTGCCCGCAACCAAGGTACATGTCCTTGACCGGAATCGAACCCGGGACCCCTCAGTCCGCAGACCGACGCTCTACCACTGAGCCAAACCGGTTTCGGCTGATTTTTCTTTCTTATTTTGCTTCTCAAATTATCCCAGTTTGGGCCAATCAATGGGAACGCCTTCAAACTCATTCGAATATTTGGGTGACATACCTTGATTATTTGAACACGTCCTTACTTTCTGGCATAAGAAGAGATGTTAGACTCAGGTGGTTCCTGCTGCTCTCACATTGGGATTGGCCATTTCCCCAGGAACCCTCCTTCGTTTTAGTGGGGCGTGAGGTGTGGACACCAAGGTGTGGGTGCTGGGTGGGCTCATTCCCACAGAGGTGTCTGCTTCTAAGCTCCTGGGCAGCTATAGCTGGGAAGCACGTGCATGTGTGTGCGTGGACAGTAAGTCCCCCTCATTCCCGGCCTCGCTTTCTGTGGTTTCAGTTAGTCACCTGCAGTACATGAAGTCCAAAAGTAGTAAAATGAAAGATTTCGAAATAAACACGTCAGAACTTTTAAATTCCGCAGTGCTGGGCAACACGGTGAAATCTCACGCCATTCTGCCCGCCCCGCCTGGGAGGTGACTCCCTGTCGGCTCTCCACGCTGTAGACGCTCCGCGCCCAGGAGTCACTGACAGCCGTCTGAGTTATCAGATCACAGGGCTTGTGTTCAAACAACCTTCGTTTTACTGCATATTGGCCCCAAAACGCAAGAGGAGTGCTGCTGTCAATTCGGATATGCCTTAAAGTGCTTCCGTTAAGTGAAAAGGTGAAGATGATACAACATATTTGAGAGAGACCACAGTCACATAACTTTTATTAGAGTATATTATTATAATTGTTCTATTTTATTGTCACTTATTGGTGTTAATGTCTTACTGTGTCTAACTTATAGATTAAACTCTATCGTAGGTCTGTATGTCTAGGGAAACAACATAGTATATAGCGGGTTTGGTACTATCTGCGGATTCAGACATCCACTGGGGGTCTGGGAACATATCCCTGAAGGCTAAGGAGGAACCACTATTGACATATACGTAAACACATATGTGCATACACAGATCAGTACATGTCAAGTTGTACACACACACGCAAATACAGGCGTTAGAAACCGTGAATTTCCATCTATTCCAGCGCATGTTCACCTTGTTGTTTCCCCCCTCATGCCACAGCTGCGTGCTCCTTCTTCCGGAGAAAAACTCTGGCTCCTCACATTCAAACATCTTCTCGTTTGCTCAGTCAGGTAATATATCTGAGATAGGTACATGATTACTGGAACACAGTGTTCCCTCTTTCCTGCCTATCCAAACCCGCTGGACCCAGTAATTTCATGCCTCGTAATTTATCCAAAAGAGTGTCTACAAACAGCCTCGTGTGAGAATGTTTACAGGAGCTTTGTTCACCATAGCCCCGGATTGGAAATAGCCCCACTGTGTTAAGAGAATAAGAGATAAAGAATCTGTGATACATTCACGCAATGGGCTGCTACTCAGCGAGAAAAAGAAGCCCCTCCTGCTGCAGGAACAACGTGGATGAATTTCAAAAACCTGCTGCGTTTAAAGAGGCAAACAAAAGGACACATAATGGACGAGTCCAGTCGCATGAAGTTTGAGAACAGGCAGAACGAATGAATCTATGATAATAAAAATGAAGCCACTGTTTGCTTTTGTTGGAGATGAGAGAGAGAGCAGGACGTGAGCTGGGAAGAGTATGGGACAGCGTTCTGGGCTTAAGGAAATGTGCTATATCTTGAACAGGGTGTGGGTGACATGGTGCATGCAATGGGTTAACCTTTACCTTGAAGCTATGTGCGTTTCGCTGTCGATAAGTTAACCTCAATTTAAAAGAAATGGGCTGGAGCCCAGTTCAGTAGGAAAGGGAACCTTGGCTTTGAAGCTGCTCCTCCGGATTGCCTCACTCCTGCTCCTCCCCTGGCGGGCATTTGTGTGAGCGGCCCCTGACCAGCACGGTTGCCTCCTTTTATTATCATTGCAAGTATGCAAAACACAAGTTAGAATTTTACAAGTAATTAGATGGCATTATCAACTATTTAGGTCAGGACAATCTAGATGCTTTAAGACAGCAAAGATGCAAGCAAATTGAGCATATTTGAATAATGCTGGATTGTAAATGAATCCTCAGCGGAGGTCTTTGCCTGGCTGATCTATCCAGATGAAAGCAGGAACAAGCACACTGCAGTGTGGTCAGACTCTGCCAGGGAAACAGCTGTGCAAATACCAGGTCAACGAGGCGTCGGTTTTCTCAGACCTTCTCGTAGATCCTGGTGCAGACCACGCCTTTCATCCCACATTCCTTTAAAAGAGAGAGAGGTCAGCTGGACTCCTAAAGCCCACACGAGGGGACCGCAGATGTGTAGGTGATAACAGAAATTATAAATCATCCCACGAGATTACACTCAAAAAAGTTTAAAATGTCAGCATGTCAGTCTCCAGTCATTTAAATCTATGGCCACTAAAGCAGGAGAAACAGTTTTAAAGTTGATCTATGCTACGGCAAAAGAATTCTTTTAAAATGGCAAATTCCTCTACACTGTACACCTGAAAGTAATACAAAATAGTATTGAGTGGAAAAATAAATAGATAAATAGAATTATACGCATGTTTTAAGTCTACTGAAACAGTGGTTTGCAAAATCACCTGCACTTTTGCCTTGTCTGGGGAACACTTAAAAATTCCGATGCTCCTCCTCCCCAAAGATGTGATCTGTGATGGGCCCTAATGGAACTTACTCCCCATGGAAGGCTATTGTGCAGCCAGGGACCAAAACCCTCTGTTCTAAGGAAGAGACATTCAAAACAGCATGTGAATCTATTCATAGTCAACGTATGTGCTAATTAGTGAGCACAGAACCTAAAACTTCAAAAAAAACATCAGAGGGCACCTCGTGTAACCTTTGTCATCCTTCTTATCTGCCGACTCAAGAGGGCTGCTGTGAGCTCAACTTCAATTATTGATGTGGTTTAGTCCAAGTTACTATGGATCCTTGAAAACACCCAGATATCTACAAATATTCACTAATTGAGCCTTTTGGGTTTGTTTTGCTTGTAGAACTTAGACTTGCTTTTCTCTTTGTGAGTCCCAACTGGTGAGATTTATCCATACTTCTTTAATTTGACTATCATTTTAGGTGTTCTTATTTCTAAAGTAACTAGTGGGCTTTCTTAATTCTAAATTCTCAAGCCTGAAACTGGAACTCTTTTTTTTTAAAAATATATTTTATTGATTTTGTACAGAGAGGAAGGGAGAGAGATAGAGAGTTAGAAACATCGATGAGAGAGTCATCGATCAGCTGCCTCTTGCACACCCCCTATTGGGGATATGCCCCCAACCAAGGTACATGCCCTTGACCGGAATCGAACCCAGGGCCCTTTAGTCCCCAAGCCGACGCTCTATCCATTGAGCCAAACCAGTTTCGGCCTGAAACTGGAACTCTTGATAGTTTAAGCATCACCCAAACACTAATTCTGCCCCACTCTCAGCCATTCTTAGCCATTGGGGTTCTAAAGAAAAAAAGAATATTTTTGAAAATATTACAACCAATTTCTTTATTTCAGTGGCATCATTTCTGTATTTAGAAGTAAAGACTCGCTTACCACAACCATTTTCCCATCCACCAGCTTTCTCTTTATTGTAGTTTCTTTGCCATCCCATTTCTGCACTTGGTTCAATGAGCCTCTGGCCAAGGTTACGACGCTCTGCGAAGACACGTTCACGTCATTGACTTGCGAGGCCATTGGTTGATTAAAGAAGCGTTAGTAAGCACATTCATTTCCCACAGAAGGAAGTAGTCTACGCTTTCAACCCTAGCGGAGTTATCCCCTCTCAAGCTGGAGACTTTGAAGAGAAGCATTGACATTTACCTTTGCTTTCCGGTTGTCAGCTGTGGTTTCTTCAAATTCCTGGCCGAGCTTGAAAGAGATCTCTGTATTTTTAAAGGAGCTTTCAGTCCTTATGGTTATAATATCCCCTTTCTTACTGATGATCACTTTGGGTTTGGCCAAATTTCCCAGTTTCCTGGTGGCTAGCCCCACACCTGAAAATCAAGGTAGAATTAGAATTATGCTGACCCAGAGAGAGCTCCAACAGAGCCTGGGGGCCACTTTAGGGCCCAGGGGGGCAGATGGCAGGTGGTGACAACCACGACTAAGAACCTCTCCCATGTTTCACCTCCTAATGGAAATGCATGTCTTGGACTCTGATGTTTAGGTTTTGTTACTAAGGTAACCTCTGCAAATTTGCAAGGTAGAAGTGTTCATCCAACAGCACCTCCATTGAAAATCACTCACCACATCCACCCGCACCTCCCCTGGGCATCACCCACTGTAGTTTTGTACGGACCAGTACAGTTTAGTTTGCACACAGATTATAGACTTTTTTTAAATGATGCTATGACAGATATGTCCCATGATTTTTCTCCCTCAGTAACATACTATGGATATGTATGAGTTCCCCTGCATCCTTGATTGAATTTCATTTCTGAAATTTGTTGCGGCCCCTAAATCTAGTGGGTAGAAGAAACAATGCATTTCCCTCCAAGACCTACCTGTACTATTCCAATTTATCATTAGTGAATAAAAGCATTAATTTTTTCCTGCATATGAAAAACAAACAAAAAAATTAGACTCAAGTATTATTAATAAGTATCCAAAATTATATAAAACATGGAAAAGGGGAAATGTCCAATGAGAGAAATATATTAAAATATATGAAGGGAAAACTAGTGTGTGTGTGTTTGTGTGTATCCCTCAAAAATGCATACACGCTTTGAATAATTATAAAAGCAGTGTTTATTAAAATACATTTCATTTTAAAAATTGAGCTATCAGCCATTATAATGTGTATACATTTTTGGGACACTTTCTTGTATTATTTATTAAAATTATTGTATTATTTATTTGTACTATACTATAAACCCACTTTTGCCCATCCCTGTGTCCACCTAATAAGAAGTGACAAGTTAGACCTGATTAAGCATGGTGAACTGTACTCTTTTTTTCTAATTCTGATTAATCTTATATTATCTTATAAGCTTTAGGGCAATGTTTTTCTAGCTAAATTTCTGCAGTGGAGCCTGAGGATCTACATTTTACCGCCCCTACATTTTATCAGCCCTCAGACATTCCTGTGTGCTCTAAATGCTGAAAATGGCAGAATTAGGGAGTTCTTCATTGAGATATTCTCATATTTTGCTTCTTCCTCAGCTGTAAAGTAAGGTGTATGCATCTAACTAATCTGACAGTGTGGATCGACCCCAATAAGGTCTCATAGTTTTCTAGGCAACATGACAGGATTTTGCTCATTTTTATCTATAAAGAACCTTTCTCACTGGCTTTCTGAACAACTTAATAAAGCTATAGGCATTTTGACAAGCTGGGCAACCTGGGTCATTGGCCTCACTGTCCATTGGATTGATATAGCTCTGGAAGTGTCCAAAGATTCTGCCCATTGACTAGGCTCATCTCTGTGGAACAGTCTCTAGAAATAGTGTCAAATAAAGTTGATGTCACTAATGGCTGGGTTTTCCATCCACTGCTCCAACTCCAAGAAAGTCTAATGTCAGTGTAATAGAGTTTGAATTCACTGCCACAACCCATTCTTTTTATCTGAGAACTTCCCTGGGCTATAAACATCCTGCTCTAAAGCACCTTCTTTCTACAAACTCTCTGATTATGTAGTGATGGACAACCTAGAGGTAGAGAGAGAAAGCTTATATAATAGCTTAGCTAAACATCAACATTTTAACGTCAGTATCTTCAGTTCCTTGTACTATGGGCCCTTTAGTTTACAAAGCCAGCATTCAGGAACGCCGAGGAACGGGTTGACTACACATCAAAGACTTCTTTCCTGTGGTTCTGAACCCAAAGCCCTATTGATACGAAACTGCCTTTGGAAATTGTGGGCGTTCCATGCATCTAAGCAACTCTCATGTAAGTTAAAATCTATTAAAATTTCCACAAAGGAAATACAAACAAATTATAAGAGAGGATCAACCCCAGCAGAGGCTTGCACTTCAGCCTGCAAATTGCCCCAGCCTCCCGGAAAAGGAGGCAGATGGCAACGGTCACACAGCCTTCGCAGACGGGGAAGAAAGAGCTTCCTTACCCAGCGCTCTCATGTAGGCATCGAAGTGCTCGCTGGAGACCAGCTTCCAGGTGCCCACAAAGCTGCTGCTCATGGTGCTGGAGGAGAGCGCAGCCCCCAGGAGGCTCAGGGGGCTCCGTGAGCGGCTGGGCCTCAGAAGGCGCTTTTCAAAGATGCCCATGGCACGTGACGCCCACAGAGACCCAATGGGAAAGGCAGTCAGGCCCAGGCAATGAATGGCCCATAAATCATCCACTGGGACAAAAGAAAACTCCACACACTGCTCCCTTTCATTTCCAAAAATTTTTATAAAAATCAACGAGAGTACTATTTGAACTTTCAAAAATTTTTTTGTTGATCTTACATTTTTAAGGAGTGCAGAAATTGAGTCCTATACCCCTATACCGAACTAAATAATCTGAGCTTGAATGAATGAAGGCGTGTGTGTGTGTGTGTGTGTGTGTGTGTGTGTGTGTGTGTGTTCAGGCATCTTGGTCCCTCTCAGTCCTGAGTCTGCACAATTAAGAATTCTTATTGAAAGGGAAGCCTGGGGAAGAAATGTCCCTGAGTGCTGTGGTGACCGCCGCCTCCGTGCTGTGGGAGAGAAAAGCCAGAGCAGCGTGAAGACGTGTCATAGGTGAGGGAGGCTCGGCATAGCTCACATACTCAGGGGGGCAGGGTGGGCGGCAAACACAGCCAGTGTGTTAGAGCGGGGACAGAGCCCGGATTCACGGGGACAAGAATAGGCCACCACACGCTCCTTGGCCCCAGCGACGATCGTCATCTAAGCAAACGCTTGATTCTGAATTAGGCAAGCTCTTAGTTAATACAGAAACTTTGAGTGTAAGTCCTTTAAAATAAATCCACAGTTCTATAAAGAGAAAGGATTTTCTATAGAAGAATCCTAATGTATTCATCTTTAACGGTCCCAGGTGCTAGGTACTGGTATTTTAACCATTTTGCCAAAGAAAAAAGTGGGGGTCATGGCAGTTGGTAACTTGTTCCCAACACTTGACTGAGGAGAGGCAGGATTCGAACCAGGCGTTGTTCCCTGGTGCTGCGACTCTAGGTCAGTATTTTGCACAGCTCTTCCTCTGCCTCTGTGCACAGAGGCCCTGGCTAAGGTCAGGCGATCCTGACGTCACCAGGACTAGACAGGGACACTCATGCTCAAGTCAAGAAAGGGGAAGGTCATGAGTTGAAGCCCCCAGGCTCCCACAGTCTTCAGAGCCCCAGTGTTTGATCAGGGGGATAAATGTCAAACCCCCTCAAATTGGAGTGTTGCTCTTGGGAATGATGCCTCATTGCTGCACGCCTTTTCCTGGCAGCTTTTCGCCCTGGCTCTCCTCCTGCCTGTGAGGCAGCCGGTACGTGTGTGTATTGGGCTGGCACTCCTCACAGCCATCAGGCCTCGGTGATCCACTTGCTCGTGACAGAACTGCTGGCCCCAGGGCTCAGGTCCCCAGTGCCACAGCGGTGCCCTCGCCATTGCAATCAGGTGGTTGTTTAACCTAGGCTGCTGGTTTGATCTGTGGTTGGGGCACATGTGGGAGGCAACTGGCCAATATTTCTCTGGTACATCAATGTTTCTCTCTTCTCTCTCTCTCAAAAAAAAAAAAAATCAATAAAAAAACCATATCCTTGAATGAGGATTTCAAAAAGAAGAAAATCATAAGAGCTTTCCTGTGCTGGTCCATTGCACGGGGTCTTTAACCCTCCCCGCAGCGCTGTGACCCGCTCTCCATTTGCCAAGGGGAAGTTCGGTGGTTGAGCAGCTCATTTCGTGCTCACACAGCTGTCGCTGGCAGGAGGACTCTGGTCCATCCCCTACTTCACCCGGGGGGCTCTGGGTGACAATGGACTCTGTGTGTCCAGGGCTGCTGGGTAAGTGGTCCCTCCCCTCCTTGCCCCTCCCAAACCACACAGCATCCAGATACCAAATGTCAAAGTGGACAGATGATATTTCCCACTAAACGTTCAAAAAGAAACCTTCAGAACCTATAATCTGGGGATTAGGTTATGCCCTAACACTTTATCCTAATTTTCTATCAATTTTTGGTTATTAACTTTTGAATAGTCAGTCAGCTCTCTTTCTATGGCCAGTGAAAAAAAAAGTATGTCCATTTGTGTTTATTAAATGTTTGTGTAATAGTAGGAAAATTAAATTCACTAAGTATATTCAAAAATTATTTTTGTCAGTGAGTTACTAAATACTGGATACCAAAAAAAAAAAAAAAAAAAAAAAGAAAGAAAGAAAGAAAAGAAATCCAGTTAATCATCCTATATAATAAAGAGCTAATATGCAAATGGTCATCACACCCTCACATCATCATGCCCTCACGCCCTCATGCTGAAACGGCTCAGACACCTGACATTGGGGAGAGAGGAATGGGGACAAGCCAGGCTGCAGCCTGGAAGTAGGACAAGCCACACACCAGCAGCTGCGCCTGTGCCTGTAGCCCCGGAGAGGGACATCTGCATGCTCCATGGTCCCCGCGGACCTGGGTGCCTGTGGCCCAGGAGAGAGACAAACCGCCCACCCCACAGTCCCAGGTGCCTGCACCTGAGGCCCAGGCAAAGCTGCCCACCCTCGGTCCCCTGAGCTGTAGCCAGCCCAGGCAAAGCCAGCCCAGGTCCTGGGTGCCTGCAGCTGGCCAGAGGAGCGAATCCTGGGTCCCAGGTGTGGGGCGAGGGAGAGGCAGTTAGGGGCAATCAGGCCAACAGGGGAGCAGTTAGGGATGATCAGGCAGGCAGGCAGAGGGGTGAGGGATGATCAGGCAGGCAGGTAGGTGAGCAGTTAGGAGCCAGTGGTCCCGGATTGCAAGAGGCAGTCAGACATCCCCCAAGGGGTCCCAGATTGGAGAGGGTGCAGGCTGGACTGAAGACACCCCCTCCCCATGCACGAATTTCATGCAGTAGGCCTCTAGTTCTCTAATACTACTATTAACCATGGTTTTATTATGATTGATTTTGGTATCATTTATGTTTTTCTACAAGCATCAGTCTGTATTTAAAATTATTCAGAACAAAAAATTTTTAAGTTCTTTATTGTTTAACAAACATTTTTTAAAACAAAATGTATTTTCCTGTGTGGCTTATAAAACCTGCACTCACTTCCTTTTTTCAAACTCTTTGGCAAGTGAATAAATAATGGCTTTTTGTTGCTCAACTCACTATTAATGTATAGTTTTATTTCCAATACAACTTTATACAAATGACATTTTATTATTTCCTTGTACTTAGATAATGACAAATCTAATGCAATTGATTACTGTGACTAGTCACAGACAGGTAATGACTTTTGAAGGCAAGGCAGATATGCCAAGAGACTAATTTTTTTTAATTGATTTCAGAAAGAAAGGAGAGAGAAATTGAAACATCAATGATGAGAGAGAATCATTGTTTGGCTGCCTTCTGCATGTCCCCTACTGGTGACTGAGCCCACAACCCTGGCATGTGACCTTGACCAGAATCAAACCTGGGACTCTTCAGTCCACAGGCCAATACTCTATCCACTGAACCAATCTGGCTAGGGCAAGAGGCTGATCTTACAAAAAGTCAGTAGAAGACTAAGGAGTCTCAGTAGAAACTTATTTTTTACAGACATTTGACTGAGAATAAGATTAAAGGCTGTAGGGCTTCATGATGACTCTGCTACTGACAACATCAGAAGGCAGTCGGAACTTCCCGTCTAACCCAGTGCCTGTGAGCAGCTCCCGAAAGCATGGGCAGCAGTGGGGCGGAGTCAGGACCCGCTGAATGAAGGATTTTCTTGGAGCGCTGTGCTTCCCTGCTAACCACCCAGCACCAGGGTATTGTTTCTTGTTGGGGCTCGTTGTACTCTAAGCTGTCCCATTTATGAGAGGAGAAATAAGTCTTGAAGTTTCAGGACTCTATACTTCTTTTTGTAGTTATGCCTCTGTAACACCAAAGATTTCAATGACTCAGTGTCTAGTCTTTTATAGAGTAAAATATTCTCCCTGGTGGTTGTAAATCACATCTCCACCTGCTGAGATGCTGCCAAGGCACCTGTGCTCTGACTACGGAGGCGTTGGTCCCTGGTCCTGTCATGCATAGAACACTACCTGCGGGACTAGAAGCCCCTGTGAGTCCTGGGGAGTGAGCATGCTCACATCTGTACACACCTGCGCCTTTAAGGGAGGGCAGGGACAGGTCCTGTGGGGATGCTGTTCCTGCTCACGTCAGCAGGGTTGTGGCCCCCACCAAGTGGTCCCTGCGGTGCACGGCTGTGTGCTCAGAGGTCTTCAGGGTTCATCTGAGAGCCCTCCCTTCTCTCCGGCCAGGCGCTCAGCTCTGGCCCGGCCCTGCTCAGTCTTCCTGTGCATTATTGCCCTTCAATCCCCCCTGACCACCCTGGTTTGCCTGGGATGGCTCCTGTCATGCTTATTACCCAGGTGTGATCACCGAGAGTGCTCCTGGCCGGTACCACTTCTCACCCAGTTCAGATGACAAATGATGTGGACTTTTCATTTTAGCACACATTGGACACGACTCCAGACTTATTTTTAATCAACTATTGTCTATTTTTAAATTTAAGGTGCACACAATCTACCTAATAAAAGAGTATCATGCTAATTGACAATACCTTAATGACGCCCACCAGCCAATCAGGAATGAGCACGCAAATTAACCCAACAAATATGGCAGGTTAATTTGCATACACGGGTGCTGAGACACTAGGAGAGGGGGTGGGACGCTTGCATCGGACACAGGCATTCCGCACCATTCCAGTCACTCTGGGCCTCTGGAAGCATGGGAAGGTAGAAAGGCAGCTGCAGGCCAGAGCAGAAAGGCGGCTTTGGCCAGAGCGAAGGCAGTACTGGAACCAGGGAAAGGAAGCCCATTCTTGCATAACTATTCATGCATTAGGCCTCTAGTATTTATATAATTCTTTCTCCCTTTTCTCCTCCCATTACTACAAACAGCCTCAGTTTTCTAGGCTTTACCCATTAATTTTTTCTGTATTAATAGGTTTGCTCTGAGCCCTGAGAGTACTTAGGAAAACCATTGGGACTTTGTGTAGCTCCAACAATTATTTCATTATTTATTTATTTATGTAATATATTTTTATTGATTTCCAAGAGGAAAGAGAGAGAGAAACATCAATGATGAGAGTGCCCTCCTCCTGCACACCTCCCACTGGGGATTGATCCCACAACCAGGTATGTGCCTTTGAGCAGAATTGAACCCAGAACCCCTGACCACAGGCCGATGCTCTATCCACTGAGCCAAACCAGATAGTGCTCAACAAATAGTTTCTTACTGAACAATTAGAAATTCAGGGCTGGCATGTAATGACATGTCATTCTGTGACTACCATGTTGTAAACTGTGGCAGCAGATGCACCAGCCTGGTTAAGTGGGTTTAAATGGGTTTATGGGTAAGTAAGACAATAATTGTTTTTTAATGTTTTTCAATAACAGCAATTTTCAACCGATGTGCCACAGGAATTTTTAAAACATGCAATACCTGACTATTTAGTCAGGGGCACTGACCTCTTTTCCCTTAGCATTTCAAATTAAAAATGACAATAACCAATACAACAATAGCCTTTTGGTGTGAATAAATAAAAATTATACTTATTTTTTTGTTAGATCAGCAAAAAATATATAATCAGTGTGCTGTAAAATTTTACAATTAGTTTATGTGTGCCATGAGATGAAAAAGGCTGAAATTCAAATTTTGTCATCTACCTATTTTCTTGTCCATCCATCTATCCATCCATACCTATATCCACCCTAACTTTCAGCAGGTCCAACTTTCTGCAAAAATAAAAAGCCAGTGATGTTAGTTCTCAGCATCTGTGAAGCCAAAACAGGCTTTAACTACAATGTTCCCCCCTTTGAAGCCACGTGACTCTCTACAAAGCACCACTGGACAGATAGTTTACCCTACGTGGACCTGGACCCTGGAGGGAATCGCGGGCCCGGGGGCAGGGGGCAGAGGACAAAGAGGGTGCTGGTGCTCCTACAATCACACCACAGGCCGGTAGTTTCCTGCCCTACCGAGTTATCACCATGTCCCAACCCCAATGTGACACAGCTCTGAAACCGCACCTACGCCGATGCTTTTATTGAGCATTTACACTCGGCAATTTTTAAAATCACTGGCCCTAGGCAGATCCTCTTCAACCCCTGTGTTTTCTTAGTGAGTGGGCATTCGCAGATCTGGTGGCTTTCTTTACACCCTTTTGAAGACTCGCCTGCTGACAACATTATTCATGGTGTGTTTCTGAAAGCAAAGAGGAATCTGTTAGGGTAAGCACCCGTGGCCCTATCCCCAGCCCGGGAGTCTGGGAAGCAAGAGGAGCCCCGCGGGAGGCCTGCTTCAAGCAGAAGCATCTAAAGGGAACTCACCGCCACCATTTTCTTGTCTACGATTTGTCTTCTGATTGTTGCCTCCTTGCCAAGCCACCTTTGGACATGGACCAGTGAGTCGCCGTCTAAGTTTACGACGCTCTGTGAATGATAAAGGAATCGGTCAGAAACAGCAGTTCACTACACTCTCACTGACACAAGACGACACTTTAATTTCCATTTTGGAATTTTTCCTCCCAATTCCTCCCCTCAGTTCTGTTATAACTTAATACCAGCACACTAGGGGAGCCTCTAGAGATTGTTCACTGAGCGCCCTCCTCCACCAGACAGACGGTCCCCAGTGGTGTGTGGAGAATTGTTTTCCACTATGTGCTTTTAAACTTCTTATTTTTTTACTTATATGTTTTTATTAATTCTCACCCGAGGATATGTTTAAGAGAGTGGATGGGAGAGCAGGAGGGAGGGAGGGTGGGAAAGAAGGAGGGTGGGAGGGAGAAAGAGAGAGAGAGACATCCATGTGAGAGAGACGCATGGATTGGTTTCCTCTCATACGTGCTCAGACCAGGGCCTGAGATGGAACTGCAACCCAGGTACCTGTCCTTGACTGGGAAGTGAACCTGAGACCCTTCAGTTCTCGAACTGACGCTCTACCCACTGGGCACACTGGCCAGGGCTATATGCTTTTAATTTTTTATTTTATCTAAAGTTTTACATATGTCTCCTTTTTCCCTGACTGACCGCCCACCCACGGCCCAGCTATTACCACACCAGGCAAGCCCCCACCGCCCTGTGTCTGTGTCCATTGGTTACGCTAATGTGCATGCACACAAGGCCTTTGGTTGCTCTTTAACCACCAGCACCACCTTCCCACCGACAGCAAAGAGAGATCGTGAAAACAGGGTAAGGTTTGGGCCCTGTCAACCATCAGGATAATTTGCAAAAAGGTTGCCTTTGGAGATGTGCAGCATTAATGAGCTCAACAAGATAATTGATCAGATTGGATATGAATGAACCTCGCCCATCCACCTTCTGGGCTTTTCCTGATGGGAAGGACGGGGACCGTTTGGGTCTCACCTTCACGTGCCGGCCGTCGGCTGTGGTTTCATCAAACTCCTCCCCCAGCCTGAAGGAGATCTCGAAGTTCTTGAATGAGGTCTCTGTCCTGATGCTCACCTTGTCCCCGGGGGCGCTAATGTAGATCCTGGGCTTCTCCGAGGCGGCCAGCGGCCGGATGGTGACGGGCACTCCTGCGGGGCAGACACAGCAGCCGCGTTTAGGAAGAAGTGCCAACCGATTCTTGGCAGCAACGTAAAAGGAGTGCGGGCTACCGAAACCGGTTTGGCTCAGTGGATGGAGCGTTGGCCTGTGGACTGAAAGGTCGCAGGTTCGATTTCGGTCAAGGGCATGTACCTTGGTTGCGGGCGCATCCCCAGTTGAGGGATGTGCAAGAGGCAGCTGATCAATGATTCTCTCTCATCGATGTTTCTGACTCTCTGTCCCTCTCTCTTCCTCTCTGTAAAAAAATCAATGAAATATATATTTTTTTTAAAAAGAGTGCAGGCTCCCGGGAAGTCGGGGGGCTGTGTGGGGATTTCCCCATGCTCTCCAGGCCCGCCGCTGGATGGGCGTGACCCGGAGCCAGCTTTCCTTTTTGATCCTAAAAGGACCGGGCCTCTGAGGGGATCAGATGCGGGGTGGGGGTGTTGTGACCCTCATTTCAGAGAGGAGGATGCGGTGTCCCTGAGCGGTCAGAGGCTCATGCCAGCTCAGGTGTGTGGTGTGTAGCAGAGTGAAATGGAAACACACTTCAGGAACTTCAGAGAAGCAGGCTCAGCCGCAGCCACTGCTGCAGCCCTGGGGGCCCCAGCGGGAGGAGGCCGGGACGAGGGCGACTGGTGGCCTGGAGGACCACCCACCTTCTGGGCCCACCCCCATGGCCCATGGAGAGCCTGGGACCCAAGTCAGCCCCAAACGGAGCCCCGCCCCCATGGCCACCACCTGCAGGTGGACAACAGGCTGTGAGTCTGTGTGTGCACAGGAGACCACGCTGCACTGACGATGAGGGAACTCCTGCGACCTGGGCGCTCCTCACGCCGGACACTGAGCGGGAGGAGCCAGACACAGCCACACCCTCTGGCAGAGGTGCCCGGTGCACGGGGCCTGAGGGCTCCACCACTGCTGTTCTCCCCCTCCTCCCCGGGCAGAGGCCTGTTTGGGGAGGCTGAGGCCCCAGGTCTGGCCCACAAGGTCGGTGGGGGGGTCAGTGTGACCCTCCCTTTCCCGGGCCAGACCTCCCACCCCCAATGGAGGCTCCACAGAGAACGGAGACATCCTCGGAGGCTCCAGAGCTGGCTGCTTGCTAAGAAGACCTGCCCCCCCAGGATGACCCCCGGGTTATGAAGACAAATCTAACCCCCACTCTGGCGACACTTTGTCCAGAAAAACCACTGTCAGCATGAGGACTCTGTGCCCCCTACACCCAGGCGGCAGCGTGCCTCCCGTGAGCCTGCCTTCCGCTGGGCTGGAGGCCGCCCTGGGGACCACGGCCACACATTCCAGTGGCCCCGGACAGCTGCTGTGAGACCATTCCACCCCCGCCCTCCGTCAGTCACACCCACCGGTGCAGCCTCCCCATGGGGGTCCAGACTTGTTTCATCACTGGGGTGAGGCGAGCATCTCTGCTGATCCGGCCTCCGGAGCCTGGCCTTCAGGACCCATCCCTGCTCCCTCACTGCCTCCTGGTCCTCTCCCTCAGCACAGCCTGGGGCAGGAGGGGCCTGGGCGCCGCCTCCTGTGTGTCTGTCCACCAGCCCAGTGCTGCCCTCGAGTCCTGAGCCTGGAGCAGTGTCCTCCCACCCCCTCTGCTGCTTGTTCCCAGTCTTCCATGTGTGAGGTCCCCCCATGTTGGTAGCTGCTCTGAGGAACTCCTGCCACTTGGGGTCAAGTTTGGGTGACGGGACAGAGTCCTTCCTGAATCCCTGCTCTTGGACCCGCAGCTTTGCCATCAGTAGCACGGCCCCTGCCGCCACGGCCTGGGATCGCTACGTTGGGGGGACCTGCAGGGGGGCCGGACATGTCTGTGGCTCCCCCCTAGTGTTTCTGCCAAAACGAGTGAGGCTCTCGGTGCCCTCTCAGCTCTCCTCACCCCAGCCAGGGAGCACTGGCAACTTCCTGCGAGACTGCCTCCCTGGCCCCCACCTCTTCTGGTGTCACTTTTTCTGGGTTTGACATGGGCCAGGAGGTGTGCTCTGAACCCTCTGGTGGGCCTACCCTCTTTCTCCACAACCGTGTTCCTTAGTCCAGTCCTGAGAGGCCACAGGCCTTCCGTGTGAATTCTGTGATCTCCACCTGCACAGTCCTGTGCCCTCTCCCCACCGCTGTCCCTGTGTTACTGCCGCTGGTTGTTTTCTGTGAAAATGGCTCGGTCTTGAACTGGCCCAGAGGACATGGGTCAGGAGTTGTGTGGGCAAGAGGGGGGTGAGAGCCGTTGGAGAACTGAAAATGATTTTTTTCTCTTTAAATCCTACCTAATAAAAGGGTAATATGCAAATCAACCATACCTCCACTACACCCATAAGCCATGCCCACCAGGCAATCAGGAGAAAGTCTGTAAATTAATCCAACCAAGATGGCTGTGGCCACAGAGCAAGCAGGAGGCTTGGGTTTTCCTGGCAATGGAGGAAGCCAAGCTTTCCACACACTCTGGCCAGTCCAGACCTCCACTCAAGGCTACAAAGTTTCAATTATAGAAGATAAATAAATCCCAACAAAAATGGTTGCAGTCATGGAGTGAGCAGGAGGCTTGGGTTTCCTTGGAAATGAAGGAAGCCAAGCTTTCCACACACCCTGGCTAGCTGTGGATTCCACTGAAGGCTATAAAGTTTCAATTATAGAAGATAAATAAATCCCAGATACCAGGTCCTCTGCTTGGGTCCCTGGGGGTGTGGCTGGCCTGCAAACCACCACAGGCCCCTCACCCAGGCCACCCCATGCCCCAAGAGAACCTCCACCCTGATCCAGGACACTCTTCAGGGCAAACCAGCTGGCACCCACCCATGCACCAGGTTTCTATCCTATCTAATCCTTTCTATATAATAAAAGAGCATTATGCAAATTGGCCATCACTCCAACACACAACATGGGTGATCCCATGTGGTCAAAGATGGATGCCCCTATATGGACACAAGGTGGCCGTCATAAGATGCCCAGCAAGAAAGGGCAGTTGGGGGCAATCATGCCTGCAGGGAATGGCAGTTAGGGGGGACCAGGCCAGCAGAGGAGTTAAATTGGGGGTGACCAGGTCTGTAGGGGAGGGCAGTTAGGGGCAAATAAGCTGGCAGGCTAAGAGTTAGGCATCAATCAGGCTGGCAGGGGAGTGGTTAGGGGGTGATCAGGGTGACATGCAGAAATGATTAAGGGCAATCAGAAAGGCAGGCAGTTGAGCAGTTGGGAGTCAGCAGTCCTGGATCACGAGAGGGATGTCTAACTTCCCGTTTAGACCTGATCCTGGTAGGTAAATGAGCAGTCAGATATCCCTCGAGGGGTCCCAGATTGGAAAAAGGTGCAGGCTGGGCTGAGGGACACATGCCCCCATGCATGGATTTTGTGCACCAGGCCTCTAGTTTTTTATATTGTAATAAATACAGTGGAAACAACAACAAAAAGAATTTTAATACACTATTTTTCTTAAAAATATCAAGAAACTAGAGGCGCGAAAATTTGTGCAAGGGGCTCAGCCCTCCACTGCAACTGCAGCCCTCATCCGGAAGGTCTCCAGAAGGTCATTTGGAAGGTCATCCAGTCTAATTAGCATATTATACTTTTATTATTATAGATACAAATTTCAAAGCGCCTAAACTGGCTAAAAGAACATGACATTAAGTCCAAGCTCCTGTCTCACATGCAGATTCAGACCTGTCTGGCCGAGGGAAGAGGAGGTGGCAAACCAGACCAATCAGCTGAGAAGCTGGCCCTGCTGTTTAGATTGGGACCGTCCATCATCATACATGGCCCCTGCAGGAGGCATCGAAGAGCTGACTCCGCACCCAGTGTTGATATTAAACTCATTTCACATTCAGACCGTGGGAGGACAAGACAGGTCCGACTGCCAGGAAGCAATGCCGGCTGTGGTCCAGAGGAGGGCAGGGTGAGTTGTTACAACCGGGCTCCAGCACGCAGCCTGGGCTCATTATCTCAGTAGTCAATGGGTAATTGCACACATCTATGGGTCTTACCTCACAGTTTGTGGGAGATGAAGTGGGAGGACTTAGATGGTAAGTGGCACATAGTAGGTGCTCAGCGGTATGCTCTCTTGCCTCTGTCTAATCCAAGCTCCCAATCAGCACAAATGCTACTCTTGCCAGAAGCCCCAAGTTTCTTAGATGCCCCCAAATTTAAACTCAAAGCAGAGGAGTCTATGAATGCGTGAAGAGATAGGGAAATGTGTTTCTTATTAGTCCCTGAGAAGTTAATACTGTGTATGCAAGAGAAACAAAGATTACATTATGAACACATTGACTTTTTATGATGTGATGCATTGATTACTTCAGCCAAGTTTTAAAAATTAGGTTAAAAAATTCTTTTATATATATTGATTTTTTTCAGAGAGGAAGGGAGAGAGATAGAGAGCTAGAAACATCGGCGAGAGAGAAACATTGACCAGCTGCCTCTTGCACACCCCCTACTGGGGATGTGCCCACAACCAAGGTACATGCCCTTGACCGGCATTGAACCTGGGATCTTTCAGTCCGCAGACAGACTCTCTACCGCTGAGCCAAACCAGTTTCGGCAGTTCTTTATTTTTATATACAGTTTGTTATTGCAAAGGAGGTTTATCTTAATTATTTAAAATTACTAAATTAGATAGTAAATAATTACTGTTCTTCTAGCATTAGTAAAGAATAGTTTAGTTTCTATAGACTGGAGCCACTATTATACATGTTTATGCAATGTGGATAAAAGTGCATCAGTGGGTAGAGTTTACACTTCTGAGAAATAGCCAGTGGTGAGACATTTAATGAGGAAAGACGTTCCATTTTCCCAATAAAAATTTTGAAACTCTTCAAAATAATGTTTTGAAATATCTTCCACAGGTATCAGAACTCTAAAAATTAACCAATTGAAAACTGTTATTATTGCTCTTTTAACTTATAACTTAAAGCAAACTGAAACAAATTTAGTTGGTAAATTTAATTATAGATAGTTATTAGTGTCCATAAATTTGAAGCTGGGAAAAGCTACTTAATGAAATGATCAAGCTAAAGAGACACTCTATCAGGGGATTATTTCCAAAATATTTTGAAATATTTCCATAAAGAATAAATGGACTTAAATACATGGATGATGACTATAAGGAAATACATGTGAGTCCTGTAGTCCCAAAAGAGACAATTATTGCTAATAATAGAAAAGGCAAAAGTAGCTATATAAACTTCGTTAATCTCAAGTGAACATACCTTAGGATCACAAACGAAAGAGAGAATTATAACACTCATGGTGAAGTACAAACCCAGCCCCACCAAAAGAGTATGACTAGATTCTAAACCTTGCAATGGTATTTCTCACCCAGTTCTTTCAAGAATTCCTGGAAGTTTTCACTGGATTCCAGTTTCCAAGTTCCCAAGAAGGGCTCGACCATGATGGAGAGCTTGCTGAGGAGAGGCGCTCACATCCAGAAGCCAAGAAACATGGGCAATCCAGTGCTCCCCACATCTTCATTTACAAGGCACCCTCGTCATGTGACTTCTGGAATGGCCAATGGGCAGCAGCAAGATCAGGCACTGGCATAGGCTCATTTTATCTACCTCCAAATTAAAGTGCAGAAAATTAACATGTAAGTTGAATTTAGGTCAACAATTATAGCGTCTAGCAAAGAGATTTATATGCCAGGTCACCTGATGTGTATAGCTTGTGGAATGAAAACAATCAAATAGAGATCTGCATTTTGAATGAGTCCCTAGTCAACTCTGAAAGACTCTCCTGGCGATGACTAAGGAGCACCTGGCTGAGGTGTTTCCCACTTGGTACAAGGACACCCTTGCTTGGCTGCACCTCAGGAGTTTTTTGTTTGTACATTGCCTGAGAACTCTCTTCATTAAAATAGTATCTTCCACTCCCTTCCTTTAATGTTGATGAACTGATAGCAGTTAATGTAACTGAAATACCTACACTTGCTTGGAGTAAGGTGTGAGTTATTATTAATATTATCATTGTTCTTTATCAAGAGTAATTGTGGACTGGAAAGAAAAGTAACAATTATCATTGATTAATGTTCTGTGGTTTAAGCTCAGAAAGAGAGGTAGAGCTAATGCTTGGAAAATTCATTTTTTAGGCTTACAAAGTAAGGTCAGTGTTAAAATATACCACTTGAAATTGTGAGGGAAAGTTTTCTGGAGAAATACAGTATTTGGATACATGCATTCTAAAGACCAAGGAACCCATTATTTAAATCTTTATGCAATGTGTCTAAAAGCATCTTCTGCAACCCAGATAATGGAGGTGGACCTTGCAGGTATATCTACACTAATAAAAAAGAAAGATGCAAATTGACTGTACCTTCATGACTCCCACCAGCCAATCAGAAGTGAGTATGCAAATTAACCCAACAAAGATGGCACTGAGTATGATGCAACCATGTGTGCCTATATGACAAAGAGAGAGGCTTAAGGAAATGCAAACTTTTAAGCATAGAGTAAATGACACTGCCACCAAGAAAGAGCACACTTATTTATACTTTGGACTTTTCACAGTCGGTAAGGACACCTGTATTTTGTGCTTTTTGATTCACATGATCTGATCATTTGAGTTGGGCCAATACAAACAAAAAGGCACTGTTGGTGTTGGTTGAGGTAATGAACTAAGATTTCAGATTTCAGATTTCTTTGCCCAAGTTCCCAGATTCTCAAAACTCTAGGATTAGTTTTGGGAGGGATCAGAGAAGAAAATATGTAAATACTCAGGAGAATTAAAATCAGATAGCAGTTGAAATTATAGCCATGGTTTTTGAGTTGGCAAATGAATCGGTTTGAAATTCATGAGCCTGGCCTCTGGCCAGGTGGGCACAGACTGTTTATGTCATTGCAGGCCAGGCTGAGGGATCCTTCCCCCTCATGCACGAATTTCATGCACTGGGCCTCTAGTTCAGCTATAAAAAGGAATGAAGTACTTATTCATGCTACAATGTGGATAAGTCTTGAAAACATTATGCCAGTGGAAAAAGCCAGATATAGGAGGCCACATATGTATGATACCACTTATCTATACTAATAAAAGGGTAATATGCTAATTAAACTGGGTGACTGAACATCTCCCGGCCATCTGACTTCCTTCTGGATAGTTAGGGGATGACCAGGCTGACAAGGGGGCAGTTGGGGTGGTTAAGCCAATGGGGGGGACGGACATTTGGGGATGGTCAGGCCAGCAGGGGCACAGTTGGGGGTGGCTAGGCCAGCAGGAGGACAGTTGTGGGGTGACTAGGCTGGCAGGGGTGAAGTTGGGGGGCAACCAAGCCAACAGAGGAGCAGTTGGGAGGCAATCAGGCTGGCACACAGGTGAGCAGTGAGGAGCCAGAGGTCCCAGATTGTGAGATTGGGCCTAAACCAGCAGTTGGGCATTCCTCAAGGGGTGCCTGATTGGAGAGGGTTCAGGCTGGACTGAGGGAAGTGTGTCCCCCCCCCCCCCCCCACAACCCCGCTGGTTCTGTGCACGAATTTCATACACTGGGCCTCTTAGTGTTAAATATTCTTCAAAGAAGTATTTACTCAAACCATCTCTTTATGGGGGGCGGAAATTTTTTTTAAAGGTTGGCACCACAGTCTAAAAAATTTATTTTGATGAACACATATAAAGAGGAAATTTATAATGCAATTTATTCATGGGCGGAATAGTTACTAAAGTATATGGAGGGTAAAATGGGAAGCAAAACCCTAGAGTTGAGCCCGAAACCAGTTTGGCTCAGTGGATATAAAGGTCCCGGGTTTGATTGGCTTGCGGACTGAAAGGTCCCGGGTTCGATTCCGGTCAAGGGCATGTACCTTGGTTGTGGCACATCCCCATTGGAGAGTGTGCAGGAGGCAGCTGATTGATGACTCTCTCTCATTAATGTTTTTCTCTATCCCTCTCTCTTCTTCTCTGTAAAAGACCAATAAAATATATATATATATTTAAACAAACAAACAAACAAACAAAAAAACCCCCCAAACAATCCTAGAGTTGATTTCAGGAAACCAGGACACGGGCTCAAGATTAAGTGCTTTCCCAGCTGACAGAGTCCTCAGAGGTGATGCTCTAATGAAGATCTTGCCTAACCGGTTCTAGGTGTGCACGCATCTCTCTGGAAGACAGCAGACCTACATGGTCACTCGTGTTTGCCAGGGGGCGAGTGGGACAAGGGCTCCCATTAGTGGAACCACCCTTTCTCCAGCCCCCTTGCCATTGATGGGTCCAGAAAGCAATGTGGTGGCCCCTTTTAGAGCCCATAAGGCCCATGAGACCAATGGGAAAATCAGATTCCGGCTTCTTTGGGACGTCTTTACCCCCTGAGAGAGCCTGAGGGGTGGTCTTACGTTACCGACTCCAAAGTTACATGGAGACAGGATGGCAGAGAGCAAAGCGGGAGGAGCGGGCCACTTCGTTTCTGAAATTCTGATCGTCTGACTAATAAGTTCCATTAATCTTTCACGAGTTTTGTGTAGGAGATTTTGTAACTTGTACCTCAAGCCTTGGTCATTGATGTGCCTTTGTAAACAGCTTCCCTGGAATCATGAATCTGGACTCTCAAAGCCATGCAGCCTCTCGGCACCGCACGTTTACTTCTTTTTCACTGAGTTTCTCTCCTTGCTGACCTGAGTCTCTCCGGCAGTGACCAGGGGTAAGGTTTGAATGCACTGCTCCCACCTGGCCTGCCTGTGTAGGATCTTGCAATGTCTGCAGCCTCAACCCAGACAGTTCTGTTCGTGCTGCCCCCCTAGCCTCCACCCCAACCCCCTATCCCTGCCTTTGGCACCTTTGAGCATAAAAACAAACCAAAACCAAACCATTTCCTCAAGTAAAAATAGTTCAAGTTTGAATGTTCTTAATTGTTAATACTAATAAAGGAGCTAGAATACACTAATTTGTTATAGAACAGATACATGTCCTATTTCCATGATCATTTCAATGCTTATTTCTTCATTATCTCACTTTATATGCTTCTCCAATATCTCGTTGTCTATATAAACTTTCTCATGACATTTTAGGTACTAAGCAGTTTTAATAAATTTTAATTTTGAGATGCTACTTTCTCCATTGGTGACACACACTGTGAAGCTGAGCATACCAGAGATATGCCTGGTAATTTGTTGCTGTACATATATTTTTTTAACCATGCCATATTTTTTCTAATTTTGTTATAGTGATAAAATACACATAACATAAAGTTCACTGTCTTAACCAATGCAGTTCAGTGTATTAAATACATCCATGTTGTCCCACATCCACCCCTAACATCCATCTCCAGAGCTTTTCATCTTGCAAGACAGAAACCCTGTCCCCATTAAACCATAACTCCGCTGTCTTCCTCTCCCCCAGCCCCGACAACCACTGTTCCACAGCCCGTCTCTGTGATGCTGACTCTTGGAAGAACTCGTGTGAGAGGATTGTACAGGTTGTACAGCACCCGGTGGGGACATGTTGTTGGTGCGACTGGCTGGTTTCGCTCAGCACGTCCTCAAGGCTCAGTCACGTAGCACAGCTCAGAGCTTCCTTTGATGCTGAATACTATTGCATTGAATGAATAGGCCGCATTATGCTTATCCGTTCTCTGTCTGCACACCCTTGGACTGCTGCTGCATTTTAGCTCAAATCTTCTGATCAGCAACGGATCCCCTGGCCTCCTCATATGCTGGTGTTATACAGTACACAGGCTAGCTGTTCAGAAAATAATGAGCATGTTTTTAAAGGAAGTATCAGAAACACGACTATATCACCTGCAGCACACAGTTTAGCAGATGCTGGCTTCCTATACAGTTTAGAAATGCCATTCTAGGTACATGGTCGTCCGGTGCTCGGGAGAGAGGCCTCAGAGCCCGCAGGGCAGAGGAGGGACTCACACCCTGCCTGAAAAGCCTCGTTAGCACTTTGTCTGCGTTATATGTTGGAATTTTATGCAGATTTTATTTGAATAAAGAATTCCAGAATATATTTAATATTTTATTTGAATAAACAGTTCCAGGGTGAGGAAAACCTGGAACCACTGTGAGGACATTTGCATCGTTACTCGTTTCAGGCTGCTGTGTGGGTTCCAGAATGACTATTGTGGGATTATCTGCGCCCCCGGGCCTGCCTGTGTGACGGGCCCTTCATTGTGGTCCTCGGCCAGGAGAGGGCTTCACAGCCTCCCTCCGTTTCCCTCAGCGTCTCAGGATCATGGAGAGTCTGCGGCCGCAACCCAGACACTCATTCTTGAGAGACTCCAGAGATAGCTTGGCTTACCAATAACTTTCCAGGTTAAAAATGGCAGCCTAGAACCTTTTCCTACGACCTGCATCATGACTCTACTTCTCTCTCTCCTTGCTCCAGGACAGGCAGGTAAGGGCACTAGGACAGCAGGCTGTGACCTCCAGGACAGGCAGGTGTGAGTGACTGTACCGGGCCAGCAGGCTGTGACCTCCAGGACAGGCAGGTGTGAGTGACCACGCCCGGGCCAGCAGGCTGTGACCTCCAAGACAGGCAGGTGTGAGTGAACACACCCGAGCCAGCAGGCTGTGACCTCCAGGACAGGCAGCTGCGAGTGACCATGCCCGGGCCAGCAGACTGTGACCTCCACCACAGGCAGGTGTGAGTGACCACGCCCAGACCAGCAGGCTGTGACCTCCAGGACAGGCAGGTGTGAGTGACCACGCCCGAGCCAGCAGGCTGTGAACCAGACTTCCCTGGTTTTGTTGCACTTCGCAAACACTGTGCATTTTTTTTTTTTTTTATGAATGGAGAGTTTGTGGTCACCTTGTGTTGGCCAAGTCTATGGACACCATTTGTCCAACAGCATTTGCTCGCGTCATGTCTCTGGGTCACACTTTAACAATTCTCACAATATTTCAAACTTTTTTATTCTTATTAGTCTACTAGAGGCTGGTGCATGAAAGTCTTACATAGGTATAGCCCCTAGGCCTGGCTGGTATTCAGGGCTGATCTGTGGGGTGACCAGCAGGGCAATTGGCTGGCCTGGGGCCTGCAGGCTGGGGGAAGCTCCTGCATTGAGCACCTGCCCCTGGTGGCCAGTACATGTCATAGTGACTGGTCATTCCACCCTTTGCATATTAGGCTTTTATTATATAGATTTCTTAAGACCTGTGGTCAGTGATCTCTGATATGACTAGGACAAGACCCTGCACCAGCAATAAGATGACAACTCGCTGAAGGCCCAGATCATGGTTAGCGTTTTTTAGCACTAAAGAACTTTTTAATTAAGGTGTGTGCATTGTTTTAGACATAATGACATTACGCACTTAATAGTGGAAGCATAACTTTTATTTGCCCTGGGAAACCCAAAATTTCATGTAACTTGTTTTATCTCAGAGGTGGTCTAAAACTGAACCCACAAAATCTCCTAGTGGTGTGTGTCACATCCTGAACCACGATTTCACTTTCCACAGTTTCAGCTATCCAAGGCCAACTGAGGCAGGAGAATATAAATGGGAAATTCCAGAAATAAGCAACTCATCACTTTTAAGCTGCATGCTGTTCTGAGGAGCGCGATGACACTCGCCCTGTCCTTCTCTGTCCCGCGTGGGACGTGACTCACCTCTCTGTCCAGCGTCTTCCCACCTGCTAGCCACTCGGCAGCATCCTGGATGTCAGATCAAGGATCCCAGTGTGGTGGTGCTTGCATCCAAATAAGACTTCTTTTACTTAGTGATGCCACAGTCACAAAACTTGTAGTAAGTGTATTATTATAATTGTTCTACATATTTATTACTAGAGGCCCATTGCATGATATTCGTGCAAGAATAGGCCCCTTCACTCCCAGCTGCCAGGAACCAGCAAGTCCCCACTCCCGGCTGCCCAGGAGCCAGCATGTCCTCACGTCTGTCTGGGGCACTACTCCAGTAGCTCCCTCCACCGCCCTCCTTCCCCTCATAGCAGGCTTTACACTGCTCTGTGCCTGCATATGCAAATTACCTCCATCTTTGTTGGGTTAATTTGCATACTCACTCTGATTGGCTGTGGGCGTAGTGAGATGATGGTTAATTTGCATGTTTCTCTTTTATTAGGTAAGATTACTTGTGTTAATATCTTACTGTGCCTAGTTTATAAATTAAACTTTGCCATAGTTATGGGTGTATAGAGAAATCATGGCATGTGTGGAGTTAGTACTCTATGGTGTCAGGCAGGTATCCCATGGAGAAGAGGGGACTGCTGCACTTTTCAAACTGCCTTTGGTCTCTGCACTGTGAGAGTGACCTGACTGAAGACACACTACAGAAGAACTTCATATTTCATAATAGCATGTGTATCCATTTCTAACAAGACATGGGAAATTCATGAATATTCTATGTTCTCCCTTGGATTATTATGAAAAACCATATTGCTTACACCAGAAACAAAACAATGGTTCAATTTCCTATTTCTTGCGCTGCGTTAGAAGAATTCTCTGGCATAATGAAGAAATCATGACATCACCTTCTAACTCTAAAATGTTTTATTTAACCAATGCAACCACATTGAATGAATTCTGATTGGGGGAAGTTAGTTGCTTGCTAATTGGTGGACGATTACAATATACGTTTGGACACTATATCCAGCAGGATGTCACCGAGCTCAGTGCAAACGTCCGTCCAGGTCCTGTTCCTCTGTTCACGCTCTCTCGTAAACTCTGGTGGAAGTGACTCCTTTCATGATACACTCCTAGACACACAAACACATTCGTGGTCAGCGCGTCCCTTTGCTTATGGTCTCCCCCAGGGTTAGGACAGCTATTTGTCCCCACATGTACCGATGTAGTATATTAGGGAGATAGTAAGACCAAGAAGATACTGTTTCCCCCTTAAGTGGCCTCACAATCTGGATGGGGGTGAGGGAGACAGCAGAAGTGCGTGGTGCGTGCTCAGAGTCAGGCCGTGCTTCCCGGGGAGAGCATGCCAGGCTGAGCCGCAGGCACAAAGGCAATGGAGTCACTGCTGGTGCCCCAGAAGCAGCAGCGGTTACCCGTGTGTCTGGGCGGAATGGTGGCTGGAGATGGCCTGCAGGGGTCTGGTGGCGAGAACATACTCACCACCACGAGTTTGTCATCCACTCGCTTCCTCTTGATGGTGGTTGACTTCCCATCCCACTTCTGCACCTGCACGAGGGCGCCCCCATCCAAGGTGATGAGGCTCTGGGTGAACAGAAAGTGGGGGTGCGGGGGGGCTGTTACTCGCAGGGAAAGCACAGAGAACCCGCCGCCTTGTGGGCGGCGTCCTGGAGGTCATTCGAAACTCTTAATTATGGGAATAGGTTGCCACAGGAAATTAAATGAATGTCAAAATAAAAACATATGCTGTTATCAGAACGTCCTACAAACATGCATTCGAAAAATGCTGTGAAAGAATATAGATCATAAATCTACGTTGAGATGATAGTATCCTAAGTAATTTGGAAACGCTTTGTAAAATTCCCTAACATTATGTTATTTTATCCACTTCAAATACTATATACATCAAATGACAAAAGATTATTAATTGTTTCTTAAAATAATAAGGACAACTTTCTAAGAAGAAGTGAAAGCCACCAATTAAATATCAAAGGCAACAAAGTTCAGAGGGCGGGAGTCAGGGGGCTCCTGCCCATGGGGGGGCGGTCTCCCCTCTCACGGGCCATTCAGGGCATTGGCTGGTCATTGAAAATAGGTTTTCCCTCCACTCAAGCCCCTCCCTCCTCACCTTGACCTTTCTGTCATCTGCAGTGACTTCGTCAAACTCCTGGCCCAGCTTGAAGGAGATCTCCGTGTTCTTAAAGGTGCTTTCCGATTTAATGGTGATCACATCCCCGTTGACGCTGATGGTCATGTTGGGCTTGGCCATGCCGGCCACCTTCCTGGTGGCAAAGCCCACTCCTGCGGGGGGAGGAGAGGGCAGGTTTACAGCGTCCTGGCGCGTTGTTAAGAAAGAGCTGCGTGTGGCTAGGGTGGTGCACGCACGTGAGTGGGGGGTGTGTGCAGGAGGGGGACATGGTGACTGTCCAATCGCCTCATTCAAACAGCTGCTGCAGGGAAGTCACGAGGAGACTCTTCATGGACACGCACACAGCACACTAGCTGCAGGTTTGTCCCTTACGTCTCCCCTCTGTTCAGAGGCAGCCCCCAGGAGACCGCTGTCCCTTTCCCACCAGAATGCGCCTTGGGGATGTGGTGTCTTCCAGTCACTGCCCTCAGCCAGCCCCTGGCCTTCCCTCCATACAATACACCCTGGGCACTGTGACCTTGTTTTCTTAAGTAAACATGACCTGGTACGCAGTCCAAGACAGAATCCCCACGGGGATACGGGCCATTAGGGTCACTCAGTTAAAAAATGCCATCCCCTTAGGTGTCCAGAGATAACATCTCACAGCGTCTGCTGCCCCGTCTCTCTCACACCACCCCACCAGCTGATGAGGTTCGGATGGATCCCCCAAAGGCAAACTGTCCCCTCCATTCAGGTCACATTAGAATGGAGATGTGGCCCCACCCATGCAGGCAGGTTAAAGAGGGCCTCACAGTGACTGACATTTCAACATTCAAGAAGCCAGCGTTCCAGTTGAGTTTGGTAATCGATGTTTTGCTTGCCAATCACCTGCATTACAAATTTCTCTTTTTCCTTAAGCGGAACCTACTTTTCTTGCTAAGAGGATGGAATGACAATTTACTGCCGAGCAGACCAGCAGTCAGGGTCTCTCTGTGTGTGTTGGGTTCCTTTAAACACGTGCACAGGGCCAAAACCAGTTTGGCTCAGTAGTAGAGCATTGGTCTGCGGACTGAAAGGTCCCAGGTTTGATTCCAGTCAAGGGCATGTACATTGGTTGCAGGCACATCCCTGGTAGGGGGTGTGCAGGAGGCAGCTGATCGATTCTCGATGTCTCTCTTTCATCGATGTTTCTAGCTCTCTATTCCTCTCCTTCTTCTCTGTAAAAAAACAATAAAATATATATATTTTTAAATTAAATAAATAAATAAACACATGCACAGAAGTCTCAGCTCCTGATGTCACAGACACCACAGGTTGGAAATGGGAACCAGGGAGAGAAATCGCGAACAGAACAGCGGGTGCTGAGGCTCTGATTGATCTCCCTGCTGCAGATGTGCCACAGGTGGGAGCTGCGAGGCTGCTTCTCCGAGTCTGGCTGTAGACTGGTCTGCTCGGCAGTAAATTACAAATAGAAATCAGATACTGGGTGTTCCAGTGGCTCCAGGCCAGGTGGCTCCAGGGAAGCCAGCCTTCTCCACCTGCCTGCTTCCGTCCTGTTGACTGACCATCAACCAGAGCAGCTAATTTAGGCGGCATCTTATTGTCTCATCACCAGAATTTTATCAATTTAAATATAGACAGTAAAAGTGTAAAATGTTTCTAAAAATCAATAGCTAAATAGCCTCAAATCCTGGCATTTCCATATCAGCACCTATTAGTGTGTGGAATAAAAATTAATTGATATTCTGGAAAGTTAGGTCTCACTCATGTTGAAGTCCTTCCTGCTTTCACTATAAACAAGGAAAATGGTGGTTATAGAGAAGCAACAAAACATGCTGTGTGCCTTGGGGGGCAGAAGGGGGAGGTTAAAGTTGAGGTTTAGGGAATAAATTCTAACCCCTAATAAATCACTGAGTGAACGTCCTTCCCGATTCACCCCGGGGCAGGATTTGGTCATGCTCGGGTGGGTGGAGCTCTCAAACTAAGAGAAGCATTGGTCCTGCCTCCTGCACACCCACTCCTGGGGGTGAGCCCCGCCTCCTTACAACCTTGCTCTGCTCCCTCATTGCCTGGACCTTCAGGTGGCACACCGACAACCCTAGCGGAATCTAAAGACCCAGGAGCTCCATTCTCAAGGAGAAGGGATGTTATGTGTGTAACATTCTCCTTCTCAAGGATCAGGAATTCTGTGGCATCCCGTGGATTTGCTAGTCACAGAAATACTTCAGCCTGTTAAGGAACACACTCTCTAAAATTAAGACTTTTAGGGGAAAGGGGCTGGGTGGGAAAGGTGAAGGGATTAAGCAAAACAAACAAACAAAAATCAACAACCTCATAGACACAGTAGGGGACTACCAAAGGGAAGGGGGGGGGCAGGTAGAAGAGTATTAAGGGGAAACAAATAATGATGGAAGGAGATGGGACTCGGGGTGATAAACACACAATACAATATACAGATGATGTATATAGAATTGTATACCTGAAACCTACATAGCTTTATTAACCAATGTCACCTCAATAAATTCAACAACAAAAAATATTTTACCCCCCACAAAACCCCACACATGTTAATGGATTGATATTAAGACAATAAAGTAATTGGTTAACATAAGTCTACTTTTAAAATTATATGAATATGAGAAATACAGTGTCAAAGGGCATTACTGCTTGTTAGGAAATAAATATGGTTGTATTTCCAAGTTATTTCTCCTTTTTAATGTTTTTATTGGTTTTGAGTTTTACTGTCTTTTACACTTTTACTGTCTACATTTAAATTGAAAGGAAGGAAAGTTAGAAACATCAATGATGAGAGAGAATCATTAATTGGCTGCCTCCTGCACACCCCCTACTGGGGACCGAGCCCCAAACCCAGGCATGTGCCCTGACTGGGAGTCAAACCGGCAACCTCCTGGCGCATGGGTTGAGGCTCAAACATTGAGCCACCCCAGCCGGGCCATTGCTCCTTTTTCTGTGCAAGAAGGAATGAAAGACAAGCAGGCAAAGAGCCAAGTAAACCAAAGGTGCCCGCAGTTAGCAATCAGATGAAATCTTTTCTGTGCCCATAAAAATTCCTTTTAGACCTTTTTCCCATCTTGGTTCACCTGTCACTGTGACTTCGGTCTACAATGTCTCTACCAGCAAATGGTCTCACGCGCTGTTTTTGTACCGGAGAGAGAGCAGCCTTCCATATCGGCCAGTGCTTCCAGAGTGGACACAGCCGCAGGCCCCTCTGGCCCGGAGAAAGGGGCTTGCGTGCAGCCCCCCGCCACGTGCTCGCTTACCCACTTCCTTCATGTAATCATCGAAGTTCTCACTGGAGACCATCTTCCAGGTACCTACGAAGGCGTCACACATCTTGAGAGCTGTCCGGGACTCCTCTGCCAGGTGGGAAGAAGCTGCTGCCCTTGGGACGTGCTGTGTCCGTCCGAGTCCGGGGACTCCCTTTTAAAGATGCCCAGAGCACGTGACCGGAGGAAGGACCAATTGGGAATGATGTCGGACCATTTCCTTCTCTGCCAGACTCTGCATTTTCCTCTCTGAGTCATGTTCCTCACAGAAATTTCTCAACTTTGGCTCTCCCTGGCAAACGGTCACTGGACTGGGAGTACAGATTATTTTTAACCGCTGGCGGAATCTGTCAAACATGCCTGTTTTGAAGGTTTTAATCCTCGATGCATTGTGTTTCCCCCTATTATTTCCAGACGCATTTATCCCAGTGGAGAGCACAGCCAGGTAATTATCTCAGGGTGAACTCTGACCCCTTTTTCTGGAGTTCCTATCAAAATTACAATTAAGTGCCTATTTTGAATTGAGGAACACAAAATTTGCCTTGGGGATTTTTAAGTCATCGGAAAGGCTCTTTGGAACAGTGCTCTCAGGAAGCAGCTGGCAATTAAAACGAAGTAAGTAATGGCATTTTGCAGTTCCCCAGGTTTCTCATTTAAAAGGTTTTGCATGAATAAAAAAGGAAAAAGTAACTTCAGTGAACCCACTGGGAATTTGGATGTAGGATTAACTGATAGTGATTTAGTCTCCCTCTTTCACCCCCTAATAACTTAGCCTCCCTCTTTTATCCCACATATATTTGACCAACTTCCAGAAACTCCTTAAAAAATAGGCCCCCATCCAAAACATCCTCCTCTCACTGAGAAATTTTATTCATTTCTTAAATTACATTATGAACTCCAGATTTATCCTGACCTAACAAATGTCACTTAAAATGACCACAAGTGGTCTGGTCAGAAACCACCAAAACCGCATTCCTTCTTTCACAGAGTCACCGGGAGATGGCTCTTCTGGAGTAGAAACGCTTTCAGTTCTGCCCGCCACCCTGTACTCTCCGCCGCCACCTGACACCTGCACACGGTCCTCAGACCAGGTCAGCAGCCTGAGGGCTCCCCGCAATGCTTGGGACGGAGAGCACAGGGCAATGTTTGACTGTTGCGTTTATAGTCTGTACAGAGATCATGCTCGTCCCAGAACTGCGGGCAATGCCCACCCCGGGACAGCTTGCTATGATCAATGCCTCTGTTCCCCACGGGACAAATAAATGAAAATGGCCAATCTGAGTGCAGAGATAACTGTGTGATGCTCTACGTTAATAACTGTTTTGTCTTTGGTTTTGTGTTGTTTTGCTTTTAAAACTATTTTTATTTTTTTAATATATTTTATTGATTTTTTTTTTTTTACAGAGGAAAGTAGAGGGATAGAGAGTCAGAAACATCGATGAGAGAGAAACATCGATCAGCTGCGACCTGCACACCCCGCACTGGGAATGTGCCCGCAACCAAGGTACATGCCCTTGACCAGAATCAAACCTGGGACCTTTCAGTCTGCAGGCCAACGCTCTAACCACTAAGCCAAACCGGTTTCAGCTAAAACTATTTTTAGAGAAGTTTGAGAGCTACAATAAAATTGAGAGGAAGGTACAGAGATTTCCCATCCCTACCATCCCTACACACCTGTGTACACCCCCTCCCCCCCCCCCCGCCCCGTCATCAACATCACTCAGCAAAGCACTCTTCCTTTTCTCTCTCTCTCTCTCTCTCTCTCTCTCTCTTTCTCTCTCTCTCTCTCTCTCTTTAAATATATTTTATTGATTTTTCACAGAGAGGAAGGGAGAGAGATAGAGAGCTAGAAACGTCGATGAGAGAAACATCGACCAGCAGCCTCTTGCACACCCCCTACCGGGGATGTGGCCGCAACTAACGTATATGCCCTTGACCGGAATCGAACCTGGGACCTTTCAGTCCGCAGGCCGATGCTCTACCACTGAGCCAAACCAGTTTCGGCTCCTTTCTCTCTGTCTCTCTCTCTCTCTCTCTCTCTCTCTCTCTCTCTCTCTCTCTCTCTTTTTTTTTTTTTTTTTTTTTTTTTTTAAACCAAGGATGAGTCTACACTGATACATCATAATCACACAATGCCCAGAGTTTCCCTTCGGGTCCACTTTTGGTGTACATCCGATGGCTCTGGACAAATGCCGTCACTATAGTGTCATACGGAGTCGTGTCACTATCCTAAACATCCTCTGTGCTCTGCCTCCCCGCATTCACCCCGCCACCATCGCGATTTTTATGTCTCGAAGTTCGGCCTTTTCCAGAATGCCATAGAGTTGGAATCACACTGTGTGCAGTCTTTTCAGATGGGCTTCTTCTGCTTACCAATATGCATTCCGGGTTCCTCCGTGTCTTTTCAGCCGGGGCAGCTCATTTCTTTTCAGCGCTGAGTGACATGCCATTGTGGATGGGACCAGTTTGCCCACCCGCCTGCTGAAGGACACCTTGGTTGCTTCCAAGACCTGGCAGTTATGAGCAGAGTTGCCGCAGGCGCCCTGTGCGGGTCTTCATGTGGCTGTGAGCTGTGCGCTCCTTTGAGAGATACCAAGAAGCATGGTAGCGGGACAGTGGGTAAGAGTATGTTTAGGTTTGAAAGAAACCAGCAGACTGTCTGCCAGGGTGCTGCACCGTGTGGATTCTGGGCACTGAGGGGAATTGGCATGGCCACACCCTCACCAGCACTGGGTGCTGTCAGAGTTCTGCATTTCCACCATGACTGTGGCAGTGGTCTCTGTGTGTTTTACTCCGCGTCTCCTGGTGCCACAGGATGGGGAGCATCTTTTCACATGATGTCTTCTTTGGTGATGTGTCTGTTTAGGTCTTTGGTCCATTTTTTAATTGGGTGGTTTGCTTTATTATAGTTGAGGTTTTAAAAATTAAAATATATTTGACAGATAGCATTGTACAACTTTAAGGTATACAACATGTTAATTTGATGCAGTTATGTATTGTCGTGATAATTATTATCACCTCTATCACATTATATAATTATCCTTCCTTGTTAGTGATTAGAACCATTAGGTTCTTAGTCTCTCGGCAAATTGATGATTTCAGCACAATATTGTTGCTGACTGTGATCACCACACTTGTTTGCTACTCTTATTGTTGAGTTATTTCATTGTATGTTTTGGGTAATATCCTTTATTTTTTTTCAAATATTTTATCTTAGTCTGAGAATAATGGCTTACTTTTCAAAATATATGTTGATGCTTTACTTTTAGTAACAAATCACTTCAGTCAGATCTTCAAATGATTGTCACATGTGAATATACATCAGATGTATTGTAACACTTCAATGATTGTCACATGTGAATATATGTCACATGTATTGTAATACTACAATGTAAATGCTGCAGTATTTAGAGAGGGACTGTTCAACATTACCAGCTGGTCAGTACTGAATACTTGACATGGGCTAATGTGACTGAGAAACCAAGTATTTAATTTTCCTTCATTTTAATTAAAATTTAAGAAACACTCCTTTTTAATTTTTTTCTTTTTTAATTTTTAAAAATGTATCTTTATCATTGATAGTATTTCAGATGTCCTCTTTTCCCCATTGACCCCTCCTCCCCACTCCCACCCCCTCCCCAAGCCTTCACCACACTACGGTCTGTGTCCTTAATTCACTTGCTTAAAAACGTTTAAATATCTCTGGGAGAACTTGGGTATGTGAATCAACTTTTCAACTGTTTGCCTACCAACTGCTTCAACAGAAAATTTAGAGTCTGAATCGAGGTGTATTGTTACTATAAAATGCATGTTGAGTTCTGAGGACAAGAGGAAATAACAATAAAATGTCTAATTAAAAATTTTACATGATTATATGTGAAAATGGCAAATCATATTTATGTTGGGTGAAGTAGAATTATTACTAAAATTAATTTAGCATTTATCTCTTTTACTTTCTTAACATGGAAACTAAGAAAGTTTTGAGAACATTCGTGGCTCACACTGTGCATCTGTGGGCAGCACTGTTTTAGAGACCATGATGACACCAGGTGCTCTGGTTATTCAGCAGGTGTGTCAGCTCTTTGCTAACCACTGGGGTTCAATGGAGAGCAAGCCACCCGGGCACCTGCTTCCACTGAGCACCAGGAGTGGTAGTAGCCTAGAGGAAAGGGCCTCAGAACTTAAATAGCAATAAAAGAAACAGGTGTGAGCGGGAGTTGCGTTTACATGAAGAAATCTCACATTATCAGTTGTGTAGAGTCACAGAATAGGCCGTCAGAGTTATGTAGTTGGAGGCATGGTAAAGGCAGCTCTGTTTGTGTTCCAAATGCCTGGGCCATCCTGTGCTCCCCACAGGAGTGAGGACCCCACGGTCGAATACCATAAAATTATTTTTGTAGGATCCTCCTCAGATGCCACCTTATTCCCGCAGCTGTCCATTGACACTGTGGGGACAGATGGTTATTTGATTAGGGAACAATCTCTCTTATCCATGCAGCCAAGATTAAGTCTTAAAAACTGCCGTGAAGATACTTAGGGAGGATATATCCTCCTACGTATTAATGCAGGGTCATAATTAACCAAAATGTTGATGCTCATCCTTTCTTGAAAACCACTAGAAATTACACAGTTCACGTTTTCAAACCTGATTCCATTGTATAAAGCTCACCCTGGCAAATAATTTTTACAAATTTTTTTTTTTTTTTTTTTTTTTTTTTTTTTTTTTTTTTTTTTTTTGCCAAAGATCCCACTGCATGGAAGAACATATTTGCCAATGTTACATTTGATAAGGACTTAACCTCCAAAATTTATAGGGAACTCATACAACTTAACAAAAGGAAGATACACAATCCAATCAAAAAATAGACAAAGGGCCTAAATAGACATTTCTCGAAAGCGGACATACAGATGGCCAAGAGATATATGAAAACATGCTCAAAGTCACTGATCATCAGAGAGATGCAAATTAAAACCACAATTAAGTATCATCTCACACCTATCAGAATGGCTACCATCAATACATCAGCAAACGACAAGTGCTGGTGAGGATGTGGAGGAAAGGGAACCTTAGTGCACTGCTGGTGGGATCGCAGACTGGTGCAGCCATTATGGAAAACAGTATGGAGTGTCCTCAAATAATTAAATGTGGAGCTGCCATTTGACCCAGTGATCCCACTTTTAGAATATTTCCCAAGAAACTAGAAACACCAATCAGAAAGGATATATGCACCCCTATGTTCATAGCAGCACAATTCACCATAGTAAGATTTGGAAACAGCCTATTTGCCTATCAGCAGATGAATGGATTAAGAAACTCTGGTGCATCTATACAATGGAATACTACGCTGCTGAGAAAAAGAAAGAGCTCTTACCATTCGCAAGAGCGTGGATGGACCTAGAGAGCATTATGCTAAGCAAAATAAGCCAGTCAGAGAAAGATAAATTTCATATGATCTCACTCATTTGTGGAATATAATGAACAACATAAACTGATGAACAAAAACAGATTCAGGAATACAGAAAAATCAAATAAACTGTCAAACCTCAGATGAAAGGTAGGGGAGGGGGTGGAGTGTAAGAGATCAATCAAAGAACTTGTATGCATATAAACATAACCAATGGACACAGACAACAGTGGGGCTAGGGGGTGGGGGCGGGCTGGGGAAAGAGGGGACATGTATAATACTTTCAACAACAAAGAATTAAAAATGTACTGCTAGGTATTTTATGCTTTTTTAAATATATATTTTATTGATTTTTTTTACAGAGAGGAAGGGAGAGAGATAGAGAGCCAAAAACATCGATGAGAGAGAAACATCGACCAGCCGCCTCCTGCACATACCGGGGATGTGCCCGCAGCCAACATACATGCCCTTGACCGGAATCAAACCTGGGACCTTTCAGTCTGCAGACTGACGCTCCACCACTGAGCCAAACCAGTTTCGGCTTTTATGCTTTTTGATGAAATTATAAATGTGATTTTTTAATGTGCAAAACTGCTAAGTCCAAGGCACTGTGCTAGGTAAAGTGAGCGACTATGATAATAAATTGCACACGATTCCTGTCTTTCCTTTTCGATCCAAGTTCTAGTCTATTACCATTCTGGGGCCAAAGTAAAATACAAAGCCTTTTAGATGTTTTATTTTGACAGACATCTTAGTATGGACATGTTGTTAGCACATGAAGCACTAATTGCTCTCCTAATTTTTCACACTTTTAGCATCTTTTATTAGCCTTTAATGTGTAAAGATATGCTACATCTTAAAAAAAAATTTTTTTAAAAAGATATGCTACATCTTCATCCCAATCTCCCCTCTTTCCTGACCTCCCTTTTCCATCCTGAACTTTATCCCATCCGTGACTTAAAGTGACTAGCTCCTTATTCATTCCCCAAATATTTGCCAGAAATCTGTGTAGGGCAGATAGACAGGCACTACGAAAGAGGGTATAGAGCATACAAATTCTCTCACAAGGCAGGGTTTGAGAGACAGCGAGGGGCTGAGCACAGGGAAAGGCAATGAGTGATGGGCAAGCAGGGGCAGAAATTAAGAAATGATGTAGGGCCTGGTTTGATTCCCGGTCAGGACACAGGCCCAGGATGTGGGCTCTAAACTCAGTGTGGGGCATACTGGAGGCAGCCAATCAATGATTTGCTCTCATCATTGATGTTTCTATCTCTCTTTCTCCCTTCCTCTCCGAAATCAATAAAAAAAATATATATATATTATTATTTTTTAAATGATGTAGGGCACTGGCCGGGTAGTTCAATTGGTTAGAGCATTCTCCCATGCGCACACACACATACACAAAGGTTTCAGGTTCAATTCCTGGTCAGGCTGCATACCTGGGTTGTGGGTTCAGTCCCCTGGTGAGTTGCATAGGCAACCGATCCATGTTTTGCTCTCACATTAACGTTTTTCTCTCTCTGACTTCCTTCATCCTTGGGTGAGGATTTTACAAAGGAGGAAAAAAGTGACAAAGAAAGGGTCTGAGAGTGCCTTTCTTTGGGGGATCCTGGCCCATAAGCCTCTTCCCCACCTCCCACAGGGTGACTGCGCTTCCGTTCACCAGCACTCCACCAGCAGGAACGTGAGCCTCTTCCCCGGAGCTGCGGGCAGGGGTCTCCAGTGACGGCCTCGCTGTCTCCGGGGGACACGGCCCAAACCCTCAGTGCTGAGGGCCAGAACGCGCTGGCCCGGCCGCGGCCTGCACTTTGCTCCACTGTGGACGGTGTCCATGGAATGCGTCCCCCTGACCTTTGCCTGTGTTTACTTCTTTTGGAGGAAATGAGGGTATTTTTCTAACAATTTTTAAATTGAAGAGGAAGCGTACCCAATCGCTGGATAATGGGGCAAAGCTGATGGGAGGAAGTGTTTTCACAGTGTGTGTGTGGTGGGTACGTCGCGTCTCAGGCCACGGCTCCCCTTTTGCTGAAACAAAGCTTCTAGCCGCCATGCATTGCGGGGACCGTTTGGGGTTTGTCAGAGTCTAAGATGCAGTGCTGGCGGGACGGTCAGGCACTTTATTGGTTCTCTGGCCCATGGCGTCCTGGGACACTGACCGTGAGGATTATTTTCCACCTCCGAGCCTCCCGTAAGGGCCTGTGCCTTTGTGTCCAGCCGTCGGACTCGTGTCCACAGCGACCAGGGACTCTGCCCTCAGAGTGGGGGTGGGTGTAGGAGTGAGGAGCCAGCGGGCTGCGCTCCGGTGAGAAGCGGTGGCTAAGGATGGGCCGGTCGCGGTGCCCAGGGTGCAAGTTGTTCACGGGCCCAAATGCCCACAGGTCCGTTGAAGGAGTCTGAGTCCTCGGGCACACATGCACCTGGGAGCCAGCAAAGGAGCTGGCGGCCACTTTCTGATCGCAGCGCATGCCCTCCCTCCTCCCTAGGTAAGAGGAGCCTCCTTGAAAGAACTGACGGCAGCAAAAATTAACCAGAGAAACCAGGAGGAACGCGCATCCAAACCAGCTGTGATGGCAGAAGACATCACCAGGACAATGTCCAGGAACAGGCAAAAGCCCTAGCGCGCACACACACACACTTACACACATGTATATGCACATATATGCATACACACACACACACACACACACACACACACATACACACTCCAAGTTTGTTCTCTGCTTTGTGTTCATTTAAGGGGAAGTGGTTCCTTCTCTCACACCCGCTGTGAGCCCGGTGGGGCCGGCACCATCGCTTGGAGAGCCCACACGTAGCATTCTGAACGACATGGGAGTTCCGGAGAGTTCGTGCTGAATTAGGAGGAAATCAACCAGGTTGATGTGGAGCCTGTGAAGGTATAAAGGACAGGTAATACATTACCATTATTGGAAGTATTTGCATTTTATTAACAGATCCCGATTAACTTCCACAAAAGTCTGTGACGGAACCAAGGGAAGACTTCAGGGGTGGGGCACACCATTGTGCAACCCGTCTGGCCGAGGCTGTGGGCTCTGGAATCTGCCCTTTGGGCCGTGAGACCTCATTCTAATCCACAAGGAAAGGGCACCCATCTTCTCCAAACGCTGCTCATCGCCGCGCTCTTACCCATCTAGCACACCTACACGTTACATGCTCTTGCAAAGTGCCCACAGGTTGTGGGTTTAAATTACATCGGAAGAACCGAATGCAAAAAAGATTTCAGGCCTGTCTCTTGGGTGCAGCCTGTGCTTCACACTCAACGTGAGCGCACACACGGGAGGCCCGTGAGGACCCGGCTGCCCCCAAACAGGCACCGTGCAGCCAGCAGGCATGGCTCCTGGTTCTGTGGGCACCTAGGAAACAATGCTTGGAGAGAGAAAAGGGAAGACGAGGTCAGGAAGAAGGGGATTAGAAAAAGAGAAAAAGCGAGAAGGAAAGAGGGAGGAGGGGAGAGGAGAGCGCTCAGGATGGCTGGGCTTGGAGACTAATGTGAGCTGCGGCCCCAGTGCAGACACCAGACACAGTGGCTGCCACACGCGTGACTGATGCTGATCAGGAGCATGGGCAGCCCGTCCCAGGAGGACTTCGCTTACAAGGAAATGCAGCGTGTTCTTTCTGGGAGGCACTCCTGCATGGGACCCCCACCCCGCCGCCCCCTACCTCCGCCTCCCCTTTGATCCCCTCCCTCCTCCTCCTTCCAACGTCTCCTCCCCTCAGTCCCTCGACTTCCCCCTCCCCCATCCTCTCCTCTCACCACCCCTTTCCCCCTCCCCTCCCCCCATGAACTCTGATCCAGTGGAAAGCACAATGTCAGGCATCTGTGAACTGTGTTTGCCATCTGGGTGTTAACTTCCCTCCTGACGACAATCCTCTCTCACTGGGTGAAATGTGCATTCCTGCACACAGCGCCTGCCAAGACTCCGTCCAGATGCACTACCTTGTCACCAGATTCTTGAAATGGTTTTATGCTGTGAAGATATCATCCTTCCTTATCGTTTGGTCATTATTTTAAAAATTTTATTCAGCGAACACCGTGACCTTTTCATGGTGAGCTAAAGTGCTGGTGCCCTGCAGCTAAGACACTGACATTCTGTTCCCCCTGTTCACAGCATGTGGCCGGGCAGCTAACTGATCTCCATGGCGCTCAGCGCTCCCTGTAAAACCAGAAAGCTGTAAATAATGGTGTTGTTTAAATTAGCAATCTTCAATGCCGAGTATCTTTGCATGTTGCCTAGCATATAACTAACTCAACTTGTGGTAGCTAGTAGGAGCAGTAGGAGCAGCAATAGTAGTAGTAATAGTAATAATAGTAGAGTAATAATATATATAGTAATATGCAAATTGTCTGGGATGCTGTAATGTCTTGGCCACTCAGGAGGAGGCTGCGCACGCAGGTGGGCGGGAGGGGACTGTGTGCCGGGGGAGGCAAGCCATGGATGCTGCAGCGGTTTGAGAGGGCCCAGAATGGAGACAGACAGGGGTCCTGCCAGCACTGTGCACAGCAGTCCCACCTCTGCGCATGAGCTGTATAGGAAACACTTTTTCTGACCGCTCATTGGCTAAGCTCTCAGAAAGCCGCTCGCAATGTTCTTGGTAACTTGGATAATAAGAATCCAAGAAGGTGACCTAGGGTTCTTCTAACTCACTCCTAGAGGAAGAAATGAAGGCCTGCTTCAACAGAGGATAAGAAATGTCATATCCTGCCTTAGCCAGTTTGGCTCAGTGGAGAGAGCCTTGGCCTGAGGACCACAGGGTCTGGGTTCAATTCCGGTCAAGGGCATCTACCTAGGTTGCAGGGTCCTCCCTGGTCAGGGCCTAGGTCAGGGCTCATGCAGGAGGCAACCAACCGAAGTGTCCCTCTCATACTGATGTTTCTCTCTGTCTCTCCCCTCTCTTCCAAGCTCTCTAAAAATCAGTGGAAAATATCCTCAGGTGAGGATTTAAAAAAAAAAAAGAAGAAAAGAAAAGAAAAGAAAAGAAAAGAAAAGAAAAGAAAAGAAAAGAAAAGAAAAGAAAAGAAAGAAATGTCATATCCTATGACAGACACATCTTGAAAGTGCCTAAGAAAGTTGTCATTTTTTCGTGATGAAGGGACTGGAGTCTGTGTTGATGAAAACACCTTGGCAGCTGTGGCGGCTGGCAGTGGCAGCAGTAGCAGGATAATGGGGGTGGTGCCTTCCCCAGATCAGCCTGGTCACCTCCCTTTAGTGAGTGGGTGTAAGCTGTCAGTAGAACATCCCCTGAGGGCTCCTGGACTATGAGAGGGGGCAGGCTAGGCTGAGGGATCCCCCTCCAGTGCACAAATTTTGTGCACCGGGCCTCCAGTAACAACAACAACAACAACAACAACCTCCTCCTCAAAGACCAGCCACACAGTTGGGAGTGAGCCCTGGGCTGGGAGGAGGGTGAACGTTTTCTCACATAGAACAGTCTTGCTCTCTCTGTGGTCTTTGGTTTTTAACTCTCAATGAATGTGGAGTGAAAGTTTAGTCTTGAGACCATAAAAATTCATGAATTTAAATGGGTTTTCTTGAAATTTTTGACATCATGACATCAGAATAATTTTTTTTCTTAAGAGATAATACTATGTTAATACCTTCTCATCATACTGTGACAGTTTTCTTCCCAAATGGAAATATTTTTAACATTTTTAAAATGTTAATACATTTGACATAAAAATTTAAATAATATAAACATACACGAGAAAGTAATTGTTCCACTCTCCAGATAATCACTTTTAATGATTTAATGAATATTCTTTCAGTATTTTATTTATGCACTAGAGGTGTGTGTCCCTCAGCCCAGCCTGCACCCTCTCCAATCTGGGACATCCCTCTCACAATCCAGGACTGCTGGCTCCCAACTGTTCACCTGCCTGCCTCCCTTATTGCCCCTAACTGCTTCTGCCTGCCAGCCTGATCATCCTTTAATGACTCCCTCTGCCAGTCTGATTGATGCCTAATTGCTCCCCTGCCAGCCTGATTCCCCCCAACTTACCTCCTCTGCCAGCCTGATCACCCCTAACTGCCCTCCCCTGCTGGCCTGATCTCCCACAACTACCCTCTCTTGCAGGTCTGGTCCCTTCCAATTGCCCTCCTTTGCTGGGCATCTTGTGGAAGCCATCTTGTGTGTTGGAGTGATGGTCAATCTGCATATTACTCTTTTATTAGATAGGATAGAGGTCTGGTACACGGGTGCGGACTGCCTGGTTTACCCTGAAGGGTGTCCTGGATCAGAGTGGGGATTCCCTTCGGGTGTGGGACAGCCTGGGAGAGGGGCCTGTGGTGGTTTGCAGCCCCCCAGCAACCCAAGTGCAGGCTCTGGTATCTGGGATTTATTTATCTTCTATAATTGAAACTTTGTAGCCTTGAATGGAGGCCAGGGCCAGCCAGGGCAGGTGGGAAGCTTAGCTTCCTCTATTGCCGGGGAAATCTAAGCCTCCTGCTCACACCATGGCTATAGCCATCTTGGTTGGGTTGATTTGCATACTCACTCCTGATTGGCTGGTGGAAATGGCCTGTGGGCATAGCGGAGGTACAGTCAATTTGCATATTTCTCTTTCATTAGTGTAAATATGCTAAGGCATGGAATATAAATATGGATTTTTGTGAAAGATATTGGATAATACGCCAAGACTTTGTATATTTGTATTCCTCCATAGTTTTTATCTTCAATTATAATATGACAGTAATTTTTTCATGTCAATTAATATAAATACATCTCATTCTTAAAAATTGTAGCCAAGTATTCTATTTATATATGTGCCATATTTTAACAAATATCTTTACTTTTTACTGTTAATTTTTTTAGTTAGCATTTTTGTATATGTGTATCTTGGTCTATTTACATTAATATTACTGTAGAATAAATGCTATCAGTAGTGTTGAAGGGTCAATGGGTGAACACACTTTTAACAATTTTTATTTATTGATTTTTAGAGAGAGTATGTGAGAACAGGAGAGTGTGTGAGAAGAGGAGAGTATGTGAGAACAGGAGAGTATGTGAGAACAAATTCAGTGCAAACCTGCAAGATTATGTGAGAAAGTCCATAGCATAGGACCTTCTTAATGTGGAAAGAGACAGAGAGAAAAGCTTGCATAAAATGTGATGCAAAATTCAGGAACCTGGATTGTGTTTCCTGAGTGAAGATTTCCATCCCTGAGGGGCACCCCTGGGACGCTGGGAGCACCCGTGCTGCACAGGCCAGCGTCCACCAGGAAGAACTGCTTTCCCACAAAGACACGGCGTTTACCAGGGCGGATGGGGGGCACACAAGCTGAGAACGCCTTAGAACGCCTCTGCTCAGAGCTGCTGCCTGCAGAGTGGCACCGGGACGCTCCAGCGGAACCGTCCCCCTCAGACAGACAGTCCGCCCGGTGGCTATCTGAGCGATTGACCATCGTGTGTGTGTGTGTGTGTGTGTGTGTGTGTGTGTGTGTGTGTGTGGAGAGTCGGGAATTCTTTGGCCGGAGGTGACTTTAATCCAGAGATTTTCTTTATCTCCTTTCTTCCCTGTTTCCCTCTGGAGAAACCATTGAATGCTTTGGTAATAAACAAACAAAAAGCAAAAACCCAGCAGCTGTGAAGGCTGTAAATTTATTTGTGCCTTCAACCCAGCACTCACTCCATCACTGACGTTTCCAGTTTAACACGTGTGTTCTCGCCTGAGATAGCCCTTGGTGTGTACTTATGTTCTGCAGAATTTTCTTAATTATTTCTTAAATCCTCAAAGAGTGTTCTGGCTTAGAGGAACACATCTATTGTACAGTACTGCTGTTCCCTTTGCACTAGCCATGCTGTGTGTGTTATAAGATGTGTGAGGGATTGTGTGTGTTATAAGATGTGTGAGGGATTGTGTGTGTTATAAGGCGTGTGAGGGATTGTGTGTGTTATAAGATGTGTGAGGGATTGTGTGTGTTATAAGGTGTGTGAGGGATTGTGTGTGTTATAAGATGTGTGAGGGATTGTGTGTGTCATAAGGTGTGTGAGGGATTGTGTGTGTCATAAGGTGTGTGAGGGATTGTGTGTGTTATAAGATGTGTGAGGGGTTGTGTGTGTTATATGTGGGTCTGTGTGTGTTATAAGATGTGTGAGGGATTGTGTGTGTTATAAGATGTGTGAGGGATTGTGTGTGTTATAAGATGTGTGAGGGATTGTGTGTGTTATAAGATGTGTGAGGGATTGTGTGTGTTATAAGATGTGTGAGGGATTGTGTGTGTTATAAGATGTGTGGGTCTGTGTGTGTTTCCCAGTTTGGCCGGAGGGAGAAGCCAGCCTCCTCTCAGCAACATGAGCCGAAGCGCAGGCGCTTGGGCGGTCCCCAAGGGGCCGGCGCACATTTCCCTTCACCGAGTTTCTCCGGGCCTCAATTCCCAGCCGTCCTGAAACTTGGAAGCAGCCACTTCAGCCCTCGCCCTTTCCCCCAGTTATCTTGCCAAATTCTGCAAATGTCACCCTTACTTCTTCCCCAATCTCGCCCCGGCCATTGTCCTCACTCCAGTCCGGGGGCTCTCCCTGTCCTTTGACACACTCTGAGCTCCGCGGGGCTGCAGGACCAGCACTATTTTAAATCAAGTCCATGAAAGTCCCGCTTCCCACTTCCATGCTTTTTATAATAATCTGGCCCGTGCATTGTCTTTATTAAAAATAGTGGTCTCTCCGAAACCCACAGAGCAGTAGTCCAGAGGGCAGCACAGCTCTCGGAGCTGCAAAAACATGTTATGTAAAACCTTCTTAAAGTACATCATTCCAATGGCATGGCTGGAAATGCAGAAGAAAACATCTGAAGTATTAGAAGAAGGCAAATGGTAATTTTACATGTACTACCCTGTTTCCCCCAAAATAAGACATCCTCTGAAAATAAGACCTACTTACAGGTTTTCTTCTGAGTGAAATATAAGGCCTCCCCCTGAAAATAAGCACACCCCCCCTAGACTAAACATGAGAGATTTGGTCCACTGATTCTGAAAGAAATGGAGTCACAAGAAATTCACCAGAAAATTCAGGAATTGGATTGTTATGATGATGTTCCAGAAGATGATGACATGATTGTCATTGAATAAATGAGTAAATTCTTGATACTGTAGGATTCACAGTTTGTCTGGTTTGTGTTGACAACTACCGAACTACCGTACCAAATACAGGTAATAAATTTCCTTTATTTTCATTTAACAATAAATGTGTACCGTGTTCTTCTTCAAGGAAAAATAAGACATCCCCTGAAAATAAGACCTAGCGCATCTTTGGGAGCAAAAATTAATATAAGACACTGTCTTATTTTCGGGGAAACAGGGTATGTAGGCTCTTTGATGTTTTTAAATTAATATAATTAATATAATTTTTAAATTTTATATTTTTGTTTGCTGTTAAAGAAGCATTTTTAAGAGGATAAAATCTACTCCTGGTGCCTTTTTATTTCTCTCCATAAATAGAAATACTGTCCAGAAAAACACTTTGGGGTCACTTGGTGATTGACAATAGCCACAGCTTAGTACTTAGCAACCTTCTGAAGAGTTAGCATCTTTATTCATGCATATCAGTAGGTCGATGATTTGCTCATTCAGCAAATACTTACTCGGTGCCCTCTGCATGCAAAGTGCCTGACGTCCAGTCAGACAGCCCCACCTGCATTCGCTCTTCCTACAGGTGCTAACCAGATCAAGTGAGGTAATCCTCAGGGAGCAGTGGTAGTTAGCTAGTACATAACAGCGGCTACTAGAACTTCTGCTTTTATTAGCGTTAATGGTAATAACATCGATGCTTGGTTCAGTCTCAGGAAGACCAGGCTTCGCAGTCAGGAATGTAGCCAGGGCCAAGGATGGGTGCGGGTGCAAGATTCAGAGGCCTCGAGCTCTTCCTGGGAAGTCGCAGAAGCGCTGACAGGATGCATCAACCCTCAGTCCCAGGGTGGATGTTGAGGGTCCAGCCGACAGCCGTGGGAAAGAGAAGGCTGGAAGACCACGTGACTCAGGGGGAAGGCCAGAAGAGATGATCGAAGGACCCATGAAAACCCCCGAGACACCCCTTCAGAGGACGAATAGAGGTAGGTTAAGAGGAGATTCTAAGCTGTAGCACAAGCATGTCAAACTCATGGTCCACAGACTGCATGTGGCCCACAATGACTATTTTTGTGGCCCAGTCAATATAACAGTATGTAAGAAACGTTTTAATAAAAATTTCATAACTTAATTTTAGAACATCCTGTTACACATAATTATTAATACAAACTACAAGGTTCACTAATAACTGATTACTGAGATCGTGCTGCATTCATTTCCCTTACGCGCCTGACATGCAGGTGCACCATTTCTCTCCACTAACACCAGCAGCGAATATTTTAGCAGCGATGGCCACGTCATTAGTCTTGTACTGACTTGTCTGGTATGTGCAACAGGAAATATTTTGCTTTCAGAGAACAAGAAAAATAGGTTTGTTTGCATTAAGCTTATTAGTTTGTGCAGTTATTGATATTCAGTGTCTGGTAAGTTAATGTTCAAAAAATATTAATTTTTATTAAAATGTTCTATTATTTTATATGAATGATTACCCATTTAATTCAGCCCTTTGTATTCAGCATGTCTCTAAAAATAAACCTACATTTCTATGAAAATTGAAGCGCTTGTTTTTTTTTAGGACCACATACATTTAAACCTTGTTTATTTGGCCTGCGTTAGCCCTGGAGTTTGACATGCTTGCTATGGAGATCTGAAGATGACAAAGGCTGGAGAAGCACAATTTGTCTTTTATGAAAGCCATTCCAGCAAACGGTAGAAGCTGGAGCGAAATCATGCTAGGGAAAGACAGGCAGGCGAGCCGGGAGACCCCGCGGGCAGGCCAGCTCGGAACTGCTGGAATGGCTGGAGGGCAGGAGCCCGGGTCCGGCTCTGCTCTGGGTCCCTGGGACTCTCCCCACTCTCCGGCGCCACGGGCCAGAATCCCTGTCCTGGCGGCCTGCGTTCACCTCTGCCTCCAGCGCTGGCCTCGTGCAGGTGCAGGTTAAGAGGGGTGGGTCTGCAAGAGCTGTGGAACTAACCCCAGACAGGCCTCTGCTGAGCCTCAGCTGGGCCGCATTCTCTGCCTTCTGCTCCTTTTTGCTAACCCCGGACTGGCACAGTGGTCCTGAAGGGAGGCACGCTGACTGCCTGCTTCCTGGGCATCTGGGTGGCTGGTAACAATCCAACCTGCAGATCCCACTGGGCAACGGAGTCCCCTGGAGGCAGACATCAAACCTGTGCGACCCCTGCAAAGACCGCTAGACCAGTGGGTCTTAAACTCAGCAACCGTCTCACTGGCATGGGGACCTTTCCTAACATCTCCTTTGAGGCCCCATCCCTCCAGAGAGCTAAAGGTCTGGCCAGTGGGAGGTCTCCCCCCGGCTGGACATAATCAAAGGTGATTTACCACTGCCTATCCATCTTCCTGGTAAATCACCTTCTGCTGCTGGCATAAATGCAATAGGTACAAATCTTTGCTGCTGCAAGGACAAAGGGCGGGCAGGGTGGCCATGTTGTTGAACTGAATCACCGTGGAGAGATTCTGGAAAACAAGGAGGCCAAAGTAAAAGAGGACGTCCCTTCTCCCGCCGTGTTGCTGAGGAGAGGGGCCCGGAGGAAGCCTGGGGCAGAGGGAGGCCACAGCACTTGTCCCGGACTCATCCTGGGTGTGCAGTTGGCAGCAGACACCTGCCGTGGGACAAGGAATTGCTTTGCTCTGATCACTAGCATCAGAGCCCTCGCCACTCCTCTCTCGTTTGCTTGAGGATCAAGGAGAACCCCCTTCAAGCACCCAATGCCGGTGTCCCAGTTCCAAAGTCCAGGATCCCGTGTGTCCACTTGCTCCTCAGGCAGAGTGCATGAGGTGGATCCAGCCTGGAAAGGATCTCATCCAACAACGGGCCCGCTTGGGTGGCAGAAGGACTGAGGTGGGCAGAACTGTGGGTGAATTAAATAATGAACAACAGCTATAAATTTCAAAAACAATGAGAAACCGGGTTCCTGGGTCTTTCTCGTCCACTGGATCAGAACGCAGGCCTATGGACTGCGGAAGGAGTAGCTCACGTGAGATAAAGGAGACTGAGGGGCTGGGGGGAGACAGTCCTCAGAGCCAGAACACTCTGCCGTCAGTCATCACTTCCCTGGCTCTGGTCCCACTGACTTCCTCCGGGACCAATGCCTTCCCCCGGGGTGGCCTGTGAAAGCCTGTTTCTCCGTAAGAAACTCTGTTGAAGACATGGGAGGGAGACCTTACTGGTGTCTAAATGGTGAAAAGATGCTTTGGGAAACTTTTCAAGGAAGTGAGTAATGGGGATAGCTCCAAGGTAGCGCTTTGATTTACAAGCAGGTTGAACGAGTAGGCAGGCTTCCAGCAAGAGGCATCTTAAGAACCGGCAAGTACAGAGGAGGGTGTGCTTCTGCCTGCGGTAGGATGGGGGCCTTCCCGCCATTCCTGCTGTTCTCACGTTTAGTGAGGAGAACAGTGCAGGGTCCTGTGGCCACCGCTCTACGTCCCGGGAAGCCAGGAGGAGAGTCCCTGTGAAGCACAGGCCTGCCTGCCACAGGCTGCTCACTATGTGACCTGGAAATTCCAGAAGAGTCTTCAAAAGAAAAATCCATCTGCAATCTAGAACTATTTAGTCCACAAATATCAGGGAAGGACCATTCCATTCTCAGAGCCACGGAAGGCTTTGCTGAGAAGGTGCCGCTGGAACTGAGGGTGGCAGGCAAATCCAGGTCTGTCAGACCGAGGAGGTGGGGGGTACTCTAGGGGGTGTGAATAAGCCTAGGCATGTGGTGATTCTTTTTTTAAAAAATAAAATAAAATAAGAAGCCCATTTTCGTGCCCGAAGCATGTGGGAGGGTGGAGGTGAGTGTGTAAGGTGTGTGCGGGGCGGGCACCTGCGCGGGTGGGTCTGGAACTCCAGGTCAGGAGGAGGCGTTTGCCGGGAGATTGTCAGGTCTTTCCAGTAGGGCGGCGATTGCAACACCAGATCCAGGTGTTCCTGAGGCCACACCAGCCGCCGAGTGGCTTCGTGTGGGGAGCGCCTGGTCCTGTGACCAGGAGATCCATTAGAAAGATCCATTTCATGCTCATCACAGACAGACGAGGAGAGGGTGAGTTAGGATGGGTCAAGGGGGCGCCAGGAGTGAACCCCGTCGGACAGGACCACACAGGGGGACTGTGGTAATCTATCCCGGGGTTTCCCTGCCTCCTTCTCTGTCCTGCTGAATCCGTCACTGCCATTGGCTCTTTCTCAAAGATGGTGTCCTCTTCCCTCTGCGCCCAGCTCCCGCCCCCCCCCAACCCCGCGGCTCGCTGCCTGGCACCATGGCAGCGCTGAGTGCTGGGCGGCATCGTTTATGAATCGTTTCCCACAGGATCCTTCCTGCTTTGAGTCCAGTGTGGAATGCGGCTGCCCAGCTCTCTGCCCAGGCCCAGGGCGTGCACGAAGGACAATCAAACATACATGCCCCCTGCCCGGCCCGGCACCACCTGCCGCCGCCCCAGGAGGCACACAGGAATGGCGGGAACTTCAAAGGGGCCTTCCTTTCCCAGAGGAGCCTGGCCCCAGAGGGCACCAGCCGGCAACGCAGGCCCCGCCGTGGTCTTTTAAAACCTTCCCACCGTGCAGCTTCCCAAGAAGAAGACACGCAGTCCCCAAACCGCTCCTGCTACAGAGGAAGAGAAACAAGAGGGAGCAGAATGGTTATAGTTCCCCTCTCCCCCCTCCCCGCCCTCCTGTTCATTGTCCCAGGTCTGCCTTGGGGGAGGGGACGGCAGGGCACTGTCCCCCCTCTGATCAACGTCAGGGACCAAATGATGCTGGGAAAGAGGATGTTTGCCTTTTGGGGGGGCTGGGCTGAGGACGCTACTTCCTGTAACTGCTTCCGTGGCTTACCTGTCTGAGATGGGCATCATTTGGCTCCTACCTATGGTGGGTTCAATCAAATCCTCATTGTAGTTATTTTTAACTTCAAGTTAGTCTCCTAGTTAGAGAAGTGTGACATACTCACACTACTGGCCGGAACACGTGATCCCCGGAGGCGGGTGAAACACTGCACCAGGTCCGGGGGCGGCAGGGCAGCCAGGACCCCCGCTGGGCTGGTGGCATTCTGTGCCCTGCAACGTGCCAGCTCTTCCAGGGGCACCGAAGGGCCTTACACCGAAGGGCCTGGAGCCAGCTACGTGCAGATCTTCCCAGATTCCTGGGCAGTGACGGTGGGCCTCCTCCTGCCTGTAATGGAATTTTTGAAAACTAGGAAAAAGGATAAAAATAGCCAGTGATGAGATAAACCAAGTATCTATCCACCTATCCAGAGCTGCTGAGAGCTTATCAGGATGGGAGGATAAGATGAGAAGTGGTACAGGATGTGCCCTGGTTGCCTCGTCTATCAAACCACTGTCTCCCCAATGGGGTTCCCAACTTTGGGGATCATCTGAGCAACTTGTAAAAAAAAAAAAAAAAAAAAAGAGTTTTCAGGCCTCACCACCACTTGCCAAGTCAGACACCCTAGGATTTGAGCCCAGCAATCTAGTGTTAAACTCTTATGAAATTTTTCGGGTGGGAAATCACTGGACTAAGGACTCCAAAAAATTGCCCCCTCTTCCCCACCCCCCCTCCCTCCCTTCTCTGAGCTGGAGGAGCCTCTGTGGTCCCAGGACTGATGGCCGTGTGGCCTGGGTTTGGTGGTGACGGCCTTTCTGCGTGTTACTGAGGTTAGTGACTCCCACCTGAGAGGAGAGACCGTCCTTGTCGCTGACAGTGATGTTGATGACACTGTAAACCACCGTTTCAAAACCATTCTAGGATCCTGCTAACGTGCGTGAGCAGCGATTGCGAAACAAATCCTCCCAAAGCCTGCTGCGCACAGAGCTCAAGCCCGGGCTCTCACAGGTGGGAACTCCGGGGCTTGGTTTTCAGTCGCTGGATGTAGTCAATGCTCCAGTGCCCAGCTCCCTAGACTTCTCAACTCAGAAAGCGTATACAGTATTTCCTAAAAGCTGGAGATTTTAATTAAACAACAAAAAAAATGCCACGTTGAAATACTTGGTCTGGGACTCACATGGGAAAACATGAGTGAAGGTCAGTGACAGAGGCGTGTAATCAGCAAGCCAGCCCCCCGTGTCCCCAGTGAAGGGACCCACAGTGAGCTGTGGTTTGCCATTGAAGCAGGTGGTATTCAATGACCGCCCCCCCCCCCCCCCCCCCCCCCCCCGCCAAGCACCTTCCCTGAAACCAGGGCTGCGTGTGAATCACGGCTCCGCCCCCAGCCACAGCCTCTCAGTGCAGAACAGCAATGAACGGTTAGCCTGAGCCTTCATGCTGGGACCGGGCGATGCTTAAATATTATCTTTTATGTCTGTTTGGAGAGTACATTTGTCACCGCTGGGACAGTGAAACCAGGGGGGGCCTGGGCCAGAAGCAACAGCCGGGGCACCCGGGCTGGGCTGCAGCTCCTGGGGAGTCAGAGAAGGGGCTTCGGAGGCAGGGTCAGGGGTTGGCCTGCGGGGAGCGCCATGCCCGTGCTTCCCTCGGTTGCTTGTCTCTTGGGGACTCAGCATTTTATTTTATTATTTTTCCCCACTATTATCACTTTTATTTATTTTTTTATTTTTTTATTTTTTTACATATTTTATTGATTTTTTTACCCCCCTCCCTCCCTTCCACACATCCCCTCCCTCCCCAGAGTTTTATGTCCATTGGTTGTACTTATATGCATGTATATAAGTCCTTCGGTTTATCTATTATCTCCCCCAGATCTTCCTCCCCTCCCCACGAACTCCCATTTGACCCAGTAATCCCACTTCTAGGGACTCAGCATTTTAGAGAAAGAAAGCAAATACTTCCGCCCAGAGAAGGCGCGGGCATGCTCCAGGTAGAGGCCTCCTTACATAGGAGCTCATGATGGATGTTCAGGTCTCTGCTGCTCCTGTTTAATTTGTCTGTTATCGTCGTATTGTAACCTCAGGCTCCTGCGCTCTGTGGTATTCAGACTGGGAGCTGGACGGAGAACTTTGCTCTCCCAGATGGCCATTGATTCGCACCGAGAAGCCTGCTGCAGACAGGGGTCTGGGCAGCCCGCGAGCACAGCGCGGCAGCGAGCTGCTGGGTCGCCTGCCGCCCTGCACCCAGCTCCACTCCTCACTCCAGACAACGGGGCACGGGCAGAGGGGCACCCCATCCTCTCCCAGAAGATGGGAGTCTGCAGCGGCCCGCCGTGGATTCCACCTTCTCTCAGTTGCTGAATAGCTGGATATTAATGAAACTTCAACTGCAAGTTATGCCTATTCGATGCCATATGTTTTCTTGACCTGATAGTTTTGTTTGTCCTAGAGTGTGCTCTGTGGGAAAGGAAGGCAGGAAAGGGTGGGACTAGAGAACAAACAGGAAGCGCAGGAGAAGTATTCCGGGGCTCAGGTTAGCACATGGCTAGGAAACCATCCAAGGGCTCTGTCCAGGCAGCATTGTTCGTCTAGGAAGTTTACTAGAATGCACCGTCCTGAACAGTCTCGGGTCCAACCAGGACCGAGCACAACAAAAGTCCCCACCCTGCTGGAGCTTACTGACTTACAAAAGCAGCTCTGTTTGTTCAATAACATGTTTACATGTCCATTTAGTTTATAAACTTTAAATATATATTGTAAGAACTTAGAGGAAGCATTTGCATGGAAAACAAACATAAAGGAACACTGTGAATTTTTCCTTTTGCAAAGGTTTTTCACAGAAGGAATTTGCCTGAATCGGGGTTTTGGTGCCACTGCATAGTCAGCTCTAAGGTTGTTCTCCTTAAGTACTGCTTATCCCTTTCTTCCAAACCTGGGCATGCGCCCAACCACGGCAGGAGGCGCAAGGCTGCAGCCCCATCTGGAATGAGTGTCCCCCGACCAAATTGTCACTGGGCTGTGGCTGCCTCTTCCTGCAGGGCGGAGTCTGAACTGGAGCCACAAGCCGTTTCCAGCCTCCACTCTTCTGTGCAGCCCTGTTGACGCCACTGCGAAGTCTTCATGTTCACCGATCTTTGCTTCTGCAGTTTCTCATACGTTCTTAATTTCATCCAGCAAGTGTTAACTTTGGATGTTGTACTTTTTGTTTCTAGAAGTTTTCTCTTCCATTATGCTCAGTTTTCATTAAATCCTTGTGCATTTCACATGCTTATGTGTTAAAGCAATCTCAGAGGCTCTGCTCGTTCTGTCATTCCTGGGTCTGTTTCTATTGACAGTTTCTCCCTTCTTCAGAGACCTCATTTTCCATCCCCTTTTCTTGTCCTGCTTAATAATTCTGATGGAATGCATGGACCTTGCAAGCGTAGCTTTGTTGAGTGCCTCATTTCGCCTTCCTTAAAGAGGACTGGGTTTTGTTCTTACAGGAATATAAGTTACTGGCAGCTCAGCGTAACCCTTACAAGGCTTGAGTTTAGCCAGGACCGGTTTGGCTCAGTGGATAGAGCGTCAGCCTGCGGACTGAAAGGTCCTGGGTTCGATTCCGATCAAGGGCATGTACCTTGGTTGCGGGCACATCCCCAGTAGGGGGTGTGCAAGAGGCAGCTGATCGATGATTCTCTCTCATCGATGTTTCTAATTCTCTATCCCTCTCTCTTCCACTCTGTGAAAAATCAATAAAATATATATTTTTTTTAAAAAAGGCTTGAGTTTAAGTTTCGTCAAGGTGGGTCTAACCTCACCTTTAATCTGGCACCAAAACAGGGCCTGTCTTGGTCTCGCCTGAATGTCTTGGTGGAGCGCCAGTGACACCCCTCTGGCTGGCGAGAGCCTGAGCAGTTCCCTTCCCTGTGTGGACTCAGGGTGGTTCAGTTCCCAGCCCTGTGCCATTCTCTCCACGCCTGCTGGAGGTTTTGCCAAGAATAAGGGAGCCTTTAACACAGATTTCGAGAGCTCTTTTTTACTGAGATCTTTCCTCTCTAAAACCCTGCCCCACATCTTCCAGGGGCTGCAAACCCTTACACTTCTATTGGTCTCCTCCACTCAGCACGGCCGCTGTGCTGTCCTGGGGATCCCTCCCCACACACTCCTCAGGGACGTAGCCCCAAGCAGAGAACTGGGATGGTGGTGGGTGCTCACCTCAAGCGTTCCCCTTCTCTAAGGTATCCTGTCCTGCATTTCTTGTGCGCCAGTATCTGGAAAGCGCTGCTTCATGCACTCTGCCCAGTATTCTAGCCCACCGTGGCGCATTTGTTGTCACAGCACTGGCTAGAAGCAAAGCCCCAATCTCCCTCTTGTCTCACCTGCACATGCTGTCCAGTGTGACCACGCTCCTTTCAGTAATGCACCCTCCATTTTGATGTTATTGCTGGTCCTGCTGTGGAAGAAGGCATGGCTTCCCCTCTGCCAGTCCCTAGGTGGTGGGAATGCAGGTCAGTGCTGGGATGGAGAAGTGGGAAGAGATGCGATACCTACTGATACTATGCATGCTCCCCCTCTACACTCCAGGTTTGCACAGGAACATACCTCTCTAGGAAACAAACAAGGATGAAAGCTGGCTGTTCAGGACCGGAGCGTGCGCCCACCGGCTGCAAGGCAAGAGGGGAGCTGGAGTCTAGATTCAAAATTATCCCGACAGGAGCTGCTCTGGTCAGTCACATGTTTGCAGAGGAGGAGGGGGAACCTCTCAGGACTTTACTTTTTTGAAACTCATTTTAGACTGTTCTCAAAGGAAGAGATGAAGCAGAGACAGCCAGGCACAGGATGCCCGTCTCTGTGTGAGAGCTCCCAGGTCTGAATCTGATCAACGTGTGTGAGGTATTGGAGAGTCACCACAAACACCACGGCCAAAAACAAACAGAAAGTGCCAATCCTTTAAAAAAAAAAAAAAATATATATATATATATATATATATGTGTGTGTGTGTGTGTGTATTATATATATATATATATATATATATATATATATATATATATATATATAATAGATTTTAGAGTGAAAAGAAGAGAGAGGGATAGAGAGATAAGATGGAAACATTAATAAGAGAAAAACAGATCAGCTGCCTTTTGCACAGCCTCCACCGGAGATCAAGCCTGTAACTCGAGTATGTGCCCTGACAGGGAATCCAACAGGTGACCCCTTAGTGCATGGGACAACGCCAACCACTGAGCACACCGGCCAGGAGAAAGTGCCAATTCGTTATCATAGACATTGAAATATTTATCGAATTCCTGAGATCAAATTATTCTCCCAGACATTTAGCCTTCTCTAGCCTTCAATACATTTTAAAGGTAAAAAGTTACACATGATTAGAAATAATCCTGCTTTAGCCATAATTCCAACAGTAATGCACGAAGTCTCAACTTCCCTTCCAAAGCCCTTTGTCCAGCTGCAGTCAGTGATGAGAGCAGTGTCTTATAAGAAGATAGACTTGGGTCCTGCACGTGCCGTTAGCATCCCTGCAACCTGGGGGGGGGGGGGGGGGTGTTTAACTTCCTTAAAGCTTAGAGTATGACCTAGGGCAGTGGTCGGCAAATTCATTAGTCACAGAGCCAAATATCAACATTACAACAATTGAAATTTCTTTGGAGAGCCAAATTTTTTAAACTTAAACTTCTTCTAATGCCACGTCTTCAAAATAGACTCGCCCAGGCCGTGGCATTTTGTGGAAGAGCCACACGTAAGGGGCCAAAGAGCTGCATGTGGCTCGAGAGCCGCAGTTTGCTGACATGGACCTAGGGCGTTGTTTGACACATCGTGAGCAGGTAGGAAGCACACAGAGAGATGGAACAGGAGGTGTTGTTGAAGCCGGTGCGAGAACGGGAAAAGTTGCGTGGAGGCACACGGAGGTGAGAGCAGGACTCCGCTAGCTCCTGTGGCTGCAGGAGCAACAGGAAAGGGATGGGCTTTGGAATTTTAGGGTGCGGAAAGGTGTCCCTGGTCCCCTGGAGTGGGCAGGCTCCCCAGAGAGGCGAGGGCATGAGGCCTAGCAGGTGTGGGTGCCCTCTGAGGCCGGAGAAGCTGAGCCATGGACGGGCTCACCTCACCCGCATCCCTTCTCTCGGGGTCCCTGCTGTGTTCCCTGAGAGCCTGTGCCTTTAACCTTCGTTTCTCAGCATTCGGCCATTTTCCTGCTGTTTCAGGTGGAGTAAATCTGCTCCCTCTATTCCGCCAGGGCCGGAACGGGAGCCCGCGATGTTTCCTGAACAAGAGGAGGAGCCACTTCCCCACCCACGTGGTTATTTCTGCCTTGTTCTGTTTCGTTTTTCAGTGAATTTATAAAATCAGACAATTATGTTGGCATGGTTTAGTTGTCACTCTATAACATGCATCTTTCTAAGACCTAAGACCAAAATGTTTTAAATCATCCTAACTCTGGTTCAAGTTTTCCAATTCAACCATCAGTGAATTCTGTGAGCCCTAACTCAGAAACACACCCCCATCCGCTTCCTCTCACCTCCCTATGGCAAGTCCCCCTCCCCATGCCCAGGAGGTTGCTACAGTTTCCCGATTGATCTGCTCAGGCCTGGCTCCTTCCTAACCGCGCTCAGATCTTCACTCTGATATTGTATCTCATGTTCCTGTCAGCAGGCCCCCGGTGATGTTTCTGCAGACTGTGGGCAGTGGAGGTTCCAGAAGCTGTGGGTGACGTCCGTTCGGTTTTCCATCCCTCTCAAATGGAGCTCCCAGCCCAGCCGTCGGAGGTGCCGTGTCTGTGGACAGGCGCCAGGCCCAAGTCGGCCTCGGCCCGGCAGGCAGCGTGTGGTTCTGGGTGCAGGAGAGATTTCATAAGACGAGTCCAGGAGATTTGAAGCATATATTTACTAAAGCCGGGGGCAGTGAGAGCTTAGGAGTAAGAAAATGACTCACACCTGAGAGAGGTGCAGGTAAGCTCCAGAGGGAGCCCACGCGGCTTCCTGGGTCGTGAGGGCTTTATCTCTTCGGTGGGCGGGCGCCTGGGGTGGTGTGAGGCCGGTTTCCGCAGAATGCGCGTCAGCTCCCAGGTGCTCAGCTCCCAGGTGTGCTCTCCTACATGCCGGCAGCCCAGGGTGTGTGCACAGAGGGCCGGTCACCTCCCGGCCAGCTTCGCCTCTGTCTTGGATTTGTTCGACTCTGACTGGGTTTGTTGTTATTTATTTCCCCAGCTTCCTCCGTCCTTGGGTTTGGCTGGCACCGATGGCACTAACTGGCTCTCTGTCCCCCTGGCCGGGGTTTAAGCTATAGGGAGCAGAGGTGTAAGCTGTTCGCTCTCCAGTGTCCTTGGTTAGGGAAGGGAAGGTCTTGATTTATTAGCTGGCTGTCCATTGCTTAACTTGTTTGGCCCTATTTGTCAAACCACCTGCCTCAGTTTCTCTTTTCCCACTTGTCAGAAAAGTTCTGAAATCTAACGATCCAGCCTCACGGCGCCGGCCACGCAGAGCCCCCTGCTTAGGGCCTGGATCCCGCCGCGGGTCTGGCCTCTCGGCAGACGGAGCGAAGGAAATTCCCTTGAATGCGGAAAGGAAGGTGAAGTCACGCGTGGGGCTCCGGGGCTGCACAGGAGAGCTCTGCACCCACCATTTTTACACATCAGGGCTCTGCGTGTGATTTGGCAAAAGTGCCCATTGATTGACAAAAGCATGTTTGGAAACTGGCCGTGAGGTCATCAGAATTAAGTCCCTGCTTTTTGCAGGGCGTGCAGGGGCACTCACACCCAGCACAGGGAGGGCCATGCTTCGCCCAGGCCTCCACGCGGCTCTCCCTCAGCAAGAGTCTTGTCTGTAGCTGGTCCTTCCCGGATTCACTCTGTTTGTTTAACCAAATGTCATATCTCATCAACATTTCCGGCCAAAATAGGTCCAAAATGGTGACTGCAGTCTCTTGGGTGTTGTTGGCTCTAACGATTGCTAAGAGCAAATCCACGGGACACTCAGCCCTGGGCGACCACTGCAGGCCTAGTCACCTTCCCGGGAAGCGATCTGGGTCTCTAGTCTCTTAAAGGAGAAGTTCTATTTTGTGACCCTCGAGCTAGCAGCATATCTCCATGACATCTCCACACTGTGTAGACATGAAAATTTCCCACATGCACAACATGCAGCAGTACTCTCAAACTTATTCTTAAACAGAGCTCTCATCTGCAAATGCTAAGCTAAAGCTTAACCTTCTGTTTCTTTCATCCAATTCTCCTGACTTGGATCTGATTCCTTTGTTAAGTGCGTTGAGCAAGAATTTCCTCGCAAAGCTGCGTGCAGGTGACGGGTTAGTCACGGTTTGGGTGTTTCCTGCCTTGTAAGTCTTCCCCACACGGTAATCCTGCCGTCACCAGGGCATGGGAGTCTGGGCAGGGCAGATTTCTCAGGCTGAGCTTGCACCCCCTTGGTTGGGAGGTTAACCATCAGCAAACATGGGACACCAGGCTGGTTCCAGACCTCCCCAAAACCGTCGGTGATCCCGGAGCAGACGGCTAACCACGTGGGCTGCTTCCCATCCCCAAGAGAAAGCCACCCGTCCACACAGTTCCCAGCGTCCAGGCCTGGGCCGCGTGAGGTCTGTGCCAATAAAACGGAATGTTCTCCTTTGCCGGCTTCAGTCATGGTGGCTACAGGGGTGAGATTGTGCTCTTCTCCAAAAAATTAGCTTGGTGTTGCCGAAACCAATTTGGCTCAGTGGATAGAGCATTGGCCTACGGACTAAAATGTCCCAGGTTCGATTCCGGTCAAGGGCATGTACATTGGTTGTGGGCACATCCCCAGTAGGGGGTGTGCAGGAAGCAGCCAATTGATGTTTCTCTCTCATCAATTTTTCTAATTCTCTATTCCTCTCCCTTCCTCTCTGTAAAAAATCAATAAAATATATATATTTAAAAATTAGCTTGGTGTTAGGTGAGATTGTCAGTTATTTCTCCAGCTCCAAGCCTGTTCACTGTCCTGTCCCACACCGCTGAGGTGCGCCCTGCATGGTATGCTGCGTCCCAACTAGTTTATTTGAAAATCCACATTATTCTCCCAATGCAGGGCAGGCCACAGTGAGTGTGAGGATTGAGCTGATAAAAAAAACACCACCGAGAAGTGCCTCTCTGCGTGCTGGCTGCAGCCCGGGCCTACAACAGCCGCCTGGCCTCTGGGCCTGCAGTGCCAGCACTCAGGACACGGGTGCTCAGTGGCGCCCACCTCGCTGTGCTCACGCCCGGCTCTCTCAAGGCCGTGAGACCAGCTGCTGAGGCTGGTAAACGAAAGCTCCCAAGTCCAACGTCCTGGCGGCCCTATGTCTCTTCCTCTCAGTCTGAGTCCTGCTGGCATCTGGTGCTTGTTAAATCCCCAACACGACCAGCACCTGTGGAGAGGCTCACCCAGGCCCGAGGTCTCACTGGTCATTCTTCAGCTGGCATTGTGGAGCAGCTAGTCTATGCACACGCAGACCCTGGCGGTCTCACGGCCCCGCTGCGGGGAGAAAAGCTACCTCAGTTTGTTTCTGGCTCGTTTTCTTTCCTGTGTTCGCCAGTTTAATGCTGTGGTTTTTCATATTAACCATGTTAACAGCTGCAGTTTATAAAGTTGTGCCCACTCCATTGGATAGGAAGGAGTAAGGCTGAGCTAGGAAATGACCCATCGCTGAAGGTGGAAATTAGGCCCCGAAAATTTTCCAAGAAAATGCTGAGTGCACCAAAACCGGTTTGGCTCAGGATAGAGCGTTGGCCTGTGGACTGGAAGGTCCCAGGTTCGATTCTGGTCAAGGGCATGGACCTTGGTTGCGGGCACATCCCTGGTAGGGGTTATGCAGGAGGCAGCTGGTTGATGTTTCTCTCTCATTGACGTTTGTAGCTCTCTGTCCCCTCCCTTGCTCTCTGTAAAAAAAAAAAAAAAAAAAAAAAAAAAAAAAAAAAAAAAAAAAAAATCAATAAAATATATATTTTAAAACATGCTGAGTGTGCCGCCTCATGCTGGATGCACACGGACTGTGCATGTGCCCGGTCCCAGCTGACCATTTCAGCTTCTGCGGGTCCCGCAGGCCTGCCTGAGTGTGGCTGTGGGTCTGGCGGGATCACCGCTGAGAATCCGCCTAGAGCAGGGCTGGGAACCCTTTCTCGCCCCGGGCCACTGATTATAACCTCATTCGCGGCCCATACAGAAGTATCGACTTAAAAGTTAGCCTGCCGTACTTGGGCAAACATTTAATGAACTCACCCTCATCCTCGGCAGGGCCAGGCCCAATGATTTGCGGCCATGGCGGATGTTCCCCACCCCCTGGTAGGAGAGCTCAGAGTCAGTCTCCATGTCTGGCCGGTGAGGTTTTCAGAAAAGTCGGTGGCACAGAGCTGCAGCACAGCCTCTGTCTGTCCGGTGGTCCTTCCACTCACACACCCGTTGTGTCCATTCAAACTGGCTACTGTCAGCTGCTGGCCACCGTGTCTGCCCGGCTGCTCCCTGCCTTTTTGTGACGGATGCTTTCTGGCGTTGTGAGTACCCGAGTGAAAATCTTTCCACATCCTGCAATGTTTGAAATGCAATTCAGTAGATGGTGTAGAAGAGTCAGGGGAAAATAAGGAGCTCTAATTCCTGTCATCTTCCCTCAATACCATCTAAAGAAGACATGCTCTCTCTAATGTAAGCCAAGACCATTCCCTTGCCTCTGGTTTTGAGTCCTTTCCCTCCCAGACCCCGGGCTGGCCACTCAGACTAGTCCCTGTGCCCTCGAGGATGTTAAATGGGCTGAGAATGTCAGAGATATCCAGTGGCCCTCACCTCGGGCCACTGGTCCCTGCACGCAGGGCGGGAGCAGGTGCACCTCTGAGCTTTGTCCCTGGGACCCGTTTGCCTCCGCGCTGTTTCTCAAGGCCTGTGCCCCCTCCGTGCCACTGAGCCTCTGCCGTCGGCTGGGGTCCATGCCCTGAGTTGACCTGTTTGTAACACGTGTTCAGGCTCTTCTCACGCCTTCTGCTTCCCTCACCAGGTCCCAGGAAAGGGGTGCCAGTACACCTGTGGTGGTGGCCTGGGCCTGGGCTGCCTGCTGGTGAGTCACCTCCCGTCTTCTGGTCTTGGCCTGGGTCCCAGAGGCACCGGTTCAGCCTTCTGCGGGTCCCGCAGGGCCTGCCTGGGTGTGGCTGAGGGCCTGACAGAGCCCGCTCGCGGGACAGCTCCTCACGCAGTTACCCGGTGTCCTATCTGAAGAATTCTGCCTCCACCACGTCCCAGCAACACGTGAGGACTCTGTTCCATGAAGGACGTACGATCCCGTGCAGGTGGCACAGCCTCGCCCCCGAGCCCTGAGGGCTGTCAGGTGCTCCCGGCGGTGGCGTCTCTGTGTCACGCTGCGTCCTGTCTGTCACCAGCACCTCCAATGGCTCCGTGCTGGCCTGCTGGTGTGGGCCACGCGGGGGGCTGCCTGCCTGCCCCCCTGCAGGCCCCTCAGGGCATCACACGGGGAATATGTTGTCACATAAGCCAAGGAGCCTACCATTTTGTTTCCTTCTTTTTGGCAGAAGAGCAGTAAGGTGGTCATAAAGGTCAAATGCTCAAGTCCTCAGAGTGGGGTCGGCCGGCCGCCGAGACTCAGCTGGGGACGTGGGGAGTGAGCAGCTGTGGGCCGGGCCTGGCCCTCTGTCCAGCCTGCAGGCCGAGCTGGTGCACTCACGCCAAGACCCGTCCACTCAGACCTGCGCCCAAAGAGCAGGGGACGGAGAGGGGGCAGCGCTGTGAGACGCCTGGCCTGGCGCCTTACCCAGGTGGCCGAGGGCGGCCTCACCTGTGCCCCTCCTCCCCCCACCCCCAGCTCACTCTGAGCTCTCTCCCCAAGCCCCTCCACCCGGCTCTAACCATGAGGCAGCACGGGACACAGGAAGACAAAACCGAGGACATTCTACCAAGCACTTGTGAAAACTGGCAACGTCCCGTGAGAGCGTGCCCAGGTCGGAGGGGGATAAGGAGGGGGGACGAAGTGTACCTGGATCCTGAGTTAGACCCCGGTCGGGAAGGGCATCAGCGAAGTGGGGGTCTGCGTACAGGCCACAGTCACCGGTTCTGTGCCAACAGCCGCGTCTCAGCTTCGGTAAATGTTCACCAAAATGTGAAATGCTAACAGCAGGAAGTGCGGTGGGTGGACTGTGGGAATGCTATGTGCTATATTTGCAATCCTCTGTCAATCTAAAACTTTTCCAAACTACAAATCCTTACATAAAAACAATTTAAAAAGTAAGACCCCTAAAGTGTGGTCCCAGCTCAGCAGCGCCCGCAGCGCCTGAGAGTGTGTGACGCAGACGGTCAGAACCCCAGGACCCGCGTGGGGCCTGTGCATCCGATCGGCCTTTTTCTCGGGTTCTCGGGGGAGCCGTGCACTGAGCAGAGAGAGGTGGCCGCCTGCTCTCTATCGTGAGCCTGGACTCAGCATCTGCTGGGCCTCGCCTGGGCCTGGACAGGCCCCCCGTGACCACAGGAGGCCTGCCTGCCTCTCACCACCCAGGCTGTTCCCGCCCAGTTCACATGTGAACTTCCGGGCCACTGCCCGGGCTCGGCCTCCATGGAACCCTTCTCGGAGGCTCAGACCCTATCTTGTATCGGTGTGACACTTTTTTTATGTTTAAAAATATTTTTACTGATTTTATTTTACTTTATTTTATTTTACTTTTAGAGAGAGAGGGGAAGGGAGAGGAAGAGAGAAGCATCGATCAGCTGCCTCCTGCACACCCCCTACAGGGGATCGAACCCACAACCTGGGCAGGTGCCCAGACCTGGAAGCAAAGCAGCCACCTTTCAGAGCCCAGGACAATGCCCAACCACCTGAGCCACACCAGCCAGGATGAGGTGTTTTCTTCCTTAAACACAGGAGTCTTGTTTGGTCCCTAATGCCCCCCGGACCTGCTCCCGGCCTCAGATGCCCTCCTGCAGACAGCCCACGTGATGGCGGCTCCTGCTCCCGCCTGTCACTGGTCCAAGCGAGTGTTGGATTCTACCCCTTGTCACCATAAACGCCGATGATGACTCCAGTTGCCAGATGAACCACGTCTGAGAAGATCTAGAGACAGGTTCAGTATGTGTGGTTACAGGTGACGGGCAGGAGCCACTGGAGGGCGGGCGTGAAACTGGAAAGGTGGGCGGTTCCAGTGAAGCCTCAGAAGCAAGAAGCTACTGGGTGTATAAAGGCAGATTTGGATAGGGTGTTACCCAACCCAGCAAGGATGTGAAAATGGACGCTCATCCGGAGCTGTTGGCATGGACCTTCTCTCGGAGAAAGGGACCTGAGTGAACTGCAGAGTAAAAGTCTAGAGAAATGGCCCTGGCCGGTGTGGCTGAGTTAGTTGGGCATCGATTCAGGCACCAAAAAGGTTGTGAGTTTGATTCCCAGTAAGGCACATGCAGAGTTAAAAGCTCAATCCCCCATAGGGGGCTTGCAGGAGGCAGCGATCAATGTTTCACTCGCACATTGATGTTTCTCTCATTCTCCCTTCCTTTCTCTATAAAAATCAATATATAAAAAAAAACAAAAAAACCCTCCAATTCAAACAATGTTTGGCACATGGATTTTTCAGAGTCTACCACCCACATGGTTGAGGGCAACCGAGGCAACTCTACAATGACCTGAACGCTGGAAGTGACCTGCTGAGTGGGACGCCTCACCTCGCTGAGCCTAGCAAGGGCTCTGGGTGGGGCTGGATGTTCCCAGTCTCCAGGTGGGAGGCAGGTCCTGGGTCACCAGTAGGCAACTCTGTGGGTGTGCTGACTGCTCCAGTCAACACACCAATATTCCACAAAGGCCCCATTCCTAACTTCTTTGTGCCTTATTTCTTCTAATCTCCATTTTAAAACAAACAAAAACCTCTCATCTCGTTGCTGATGATCAGGGAGATGTCCCCACATTTGATCAGGATCAACAGGAGGTTAACATCTCCCACAACATCAGTGACACGCCCCGTTGCACAACCTGGGAATCTAGGGAGGGAAGGGCAGGGTTACCTAAGGACACTGCCCCCTGGCTGCGGTGGAGATAAACTGCACCCCAAGGTGGACAGGGCTGACTTCTGTCCACTGAAGGAAGTCCTCCCTCCTACCAAATTGCTCATATGACAATCTACCTTCATCTCCACGTAAGACAGCCAGGATTACAATGTTGGCCCTTTACTGTCTATAAACCACAATGAAACATCCAGTAGTCAGAAGTGTCGCCCTAGAAGGCGGAGCATTCACAACTGGGGCTGTGTGACCCTGCGTGTGCGGTGAATCCAATTAGCCACAGGCCGGGCGGTCCGTGAGTCATCTTTCCTCCCCACAGGAGCGTCAACTGTGAAATCCCGAGTGAATGAAGGCATTCCAGGAACAGCTGCCTGTGCTGCAGCTCCGGCAGGCCCGGGCAGCTGGCGTCCTGTCAGCGGGGAAACGTGACTTCGGCTGTTTCAACGATGGCCGCTCCACCGAGGGAGCACCTGAGGGTGTGGGGGGGAGAAGAGGGGGCAGGAGGGAATGAAGTTAGCATCTGAGCTCTCATTCAACACACAGAGAAGATGGAAAGCAAACACTATTTGAAAATTAGTTTAGGGGAAGGTAGGGAACATGAGGGCTTCTGTTTTGGAGTGTCTAAAAACAAACACCAACAATTTTGAAAAACAGGGAGACTTGCTCATTCATTCACCTATGGACATACAAAATTATTTGTAGTCTGCTTAGAACTATTTAAAAATGTATAAGATGGCCGAAACTGGTTTGGCTCAGTGGATAGAGCATTGGCTTGCAGATTGAAGGATTCCAGGTTCCATTCCAGTCAAGGGCACCTGCCAGTGCAGGGGGCAATCAATGGTTCTTTCTCATCATTGTTGTTTCTCTCTCTCTCTCTCTCTCTCTCTCTCTCTCTCTCTCTCTCTCTCTCTCCCTCTCTCTTCCTTTCTGAAATCAATAAAATATATTTTAAAATAATAATAATAAAATAAAGCACCAAAGGACAAATAATATATGATTCTACTAATATGAAGAATCTAAAGTAGTCAAAAATCACAGAAACAGGAGGTAGGAAGGTGATGGGAGGGGGAGTTTCGGTGTGCTGGAGGGGAAGGTGGAGACGGAGTTTCAGTTTTGCAAGATGAAAAAGCTGTGGGGATCTGTTGCACAACATGTGAATAGGACTGAACATGACCCACCAACTGCACTTCACGGTTCGGTTATTTCATGTTACTATAAATGACAATGCAATGCAATATGTAAAATAATAATAAGGAGGTAACATTTTAAAAATAGGGTCTGTTCAGTAAGGAATTGTGAGACTGACAGGTCAGGGGAGTGAAGCCAGAAGTTAGTGGAAAGTGGTCCTGAGGGAACTGGCCAACCAATGGGTCCGGGCTGCTGTCACTCCTCCAGCCAGTCCCGCCGGCAGCAGGGAGAGCAGCAGGCATCCACACAAATCTGCTCTGCCCGCCCCATAAGCCAGCGGCTCATATTGGGCAGCAGGACAAGGATTACGTGGGAAAGTCGGAATTTCAGGCATGGAAAGTGGGCAAGGTATAATGGTCACAGGTAATGCGGGCTGGAGAGGGGGTCACAGAGGGCAGGCGCCTCTGGGCACCTCCTCACAGGCGGTAGGGGCTGGGGCTGCAGGGGGTGGGTGCCTCCGGGACTGGATTGTTTGAGCCTCGAGGTTGTTATCTTTCCATGAAGGTAGGCAGTTCTCAGAACAGAGGACGAGCTGCATTCCAGCGTCAGCTCCATGTACCAGGACACACCACTCCCAGCCAGGTGAGCACGTGCTTTCTCTAATCAGCAGAGCCATCGCGGTTACCAGAGCAGGATTACTGCTTCTTGTATTAGATGGTCCCCACTCTCCTAGCTCTGCCCCTGGCACTGATGCTGGCCCGCACGTGGACTGGGCCCCGTGAGGATGGGACACTCCGCAGAAGAAAGGGAGATGTGAGTTCAACTGCACACCCGTGTCTACACTGGGCAAGGTGAACACCAGGACCTTACAGACCCAGCCCTGCAGCACAGAGACAAAGGCTTGGTCGGGGGAACGGCTTGGTGACGTGGAGTGCCTGGGTCAGCCTGGGTCCCGGGGGGAAATAGAGGACTGGCCCAGAGTCCCATGAAAACTCACAGGAAGCAGCCAGTGGGGCGCCTGAGGAAGGGGATGTGTGAGCTAACCGCAGAGACATCCTCCCTGCCCTGCTCTGAAGCCACAAGTCTGGACCGGGGCGTCGGCAGCCGCATGCTCCCCAGAGGCCCTCACAGGGGGTCCTTCCTGCTTCTTCCAGCTTCTCTGCTCTCCGCCTGTCTCCCCACAGCCTGTCCCCCGGGTCTTTTCCCTTCTCCCTCCGGGAGGGAAGTTTGCTGCTGGCTCCAGAGCCCACCTTGATAATCTAGGTGATGTCATGTCAGATCCTCAGTTATGTCTTCAAAAACACTGTCTCCAAATAGCATCACATCCCAGGTTCCAGGGATTGTGATGGAGGAGGGTAGACAGGTCTTTGGGGGCCACCGTTCAGCCCCCTGTAGGGAGAAGGTGAAATGCGATCGCATTGGGGGAGGAGGCTTTGTTTGAGGAGCAGCCAGAAAGAAGTCCGACACGGAAGGGAAAAGTCCTTTAGCCTTGTGTAGGCCACCTGTCCCCAGCACACGGCTCTGCACTGCCCTCATGTCCACACTAAGAAGAACGCATCCCAGCCTTGGCCTGCAGAGGGCGCTGCTCAGGGCGCTGCTCAGGGTGCTGCTCAGGGTACTGGGGCCTGGGGAAGGGGGAGGGTGGGCGACCCAGGGTCTCAGAGTCAAGGCTGAGGTGGACAGCAGGGTGCTGCAGTGGCACTGGGGAGATGTCACCTTTCCCTCAGGGTCCCACCTGGTTGAGACCTGCCAGTACAGGAGTCCTGTCGTGGGGGCATTGGGAAGACGGTGATGATGGGAACACTGGGCTCTGAGCTGAGACCGGGACTGTGGGCCAGGCCTTCTTGCGTCTGAAGGACAGTGGGCACCGGGGGACTGGAACCGGAGATCCTTGGAGGAGATCCGAGGGGAGCGTGGGGCAGGAGCAGCCGCCCTGGGCAGTGCGGTGGCCCCAGGAAGGGGCTGGAGGAGGGGCAGGGCCATGGCCCTGGAGGTGCCAGCGTGGGAGACGAGTGCCAGGAGCGAGGGTGGGGGAGTGGAGGGGCAGGAGATGGCTGAGCAAGGAAATGGAGACACAATCCACAAAATGGAGACACTCAAATCGTACCTCATCCACAGGCCAGCCTGGCGCAGCACGCACAATGATCGAGGCCCTGCTGTTTAAGCCCCTGGTCTGCAGAATTTCTTATGGCAGACTTAGTCAACAGGTGGATTCATGGGAAGTATAATTTCCGAAATGAAGGGGACATAAAGCACTTAAATGAAGGGCAGGCTATGGAGTAGAATCATGATTCTCAGACCTGTATCAGGATCCTCCACAGCGTGCAGCCAAACACAGATGTGCCGCCCCTCCTCTCCCCCTAGACCTTATGTACTCCCACATGTTTGGGCCATTCTAGCGCTTTCTGCTCCTGGTGACTCTGAGACCCACCACGGTGAGATCCATTCAACTGGAGCAAGGCAGCTTGGAGGACAGGATTGGCAGGTGAAGAGGTGTTGTAGCTGGGGAACAAGTAGCTGTGAATGGAGGGGAGTGATGGTGGCAAGGACAGCTATACAGCTGGGACAGAAGGAATGATGGTTAATTTTATGTCAACACTACTAGCCAGTGCCCGGATAATTGGTCAAACTTGATTCTAGATGTTTCTGTGAAGGTATTTTCTTTTTAGATGCGAATTAAAAAGTTGGTGGACTTTGAGACGAGTTGATAATGTAGGTGGGCCTCATCCAGCTGGTGGAAGGCCTGAGGAGACTAAAGCTGATCTCTGAGCAAGGACTTCGAAACTGGGGATGGCCACTCTGCCCGGGGTCCCAGCCATAGAGGCACACATCCACACCCCCTGGTGGCTCTGCTTCTCTGGAAAGCCTTGGCCAATACGGGAAGAGCAGTTGGGAAGATGAGGATACATTGAGGGAAGGCCCGGATGGGCAAGCTCAGGGGTTGGGTCAGTATCCGGGTGGGACTAGAGAAGTTTCAGAGAACCTTCCGAGTTCCTGTTTCCTTTTGGCATTCATCAAACAGCCAACAGCAACGGAGAGCATGGGTTAATCCGTCCTTTCTAAACCGATTCCAGAGAAAGAAGAGCAGCTACCCAGGGACAAGTAACCTGTTAGAGCAGGCTCAGGAAGCTTGCCAAGCTGTGGACTTTGCTGATGTGAAGCCCAGAGATCCATGGAGATCAAAGGGAGAAGAGGTGCCTCAGGGCGTACACTGAGGCTGTGGAGTTCAAATCCTCAGGCAGGCGCCATGGCCGCCCGCCCGCCCGTGGCCTGCTGCCATCTTCGGAGATGCCAAATCTGTGCTCTTTTGATGAAGTCACCGTGAAAACCAGCCCAGAGTTTTAAGAAGCAAAACAAATGGAAGGATTTCAAAGGAAGAACATGAAGAATTTTATAACTTACATTCTAGCTTCGTTTTTAAAGATTCCACTTACATTTTGTGTCCATTGGAAGGACAGGGCGGAAAGGGAGGAGAGATAGAAATGCTGCATGTATTTGTTTTTAAAATGTTGTCAGAATGATTGTGGGTGTCACACCCTGGTCGTGGCTGTGCAGTTTCGTTTTCTCAGCTCTGGGCTGGTCCAGGTGTTCCCCCTCTCCAGGATCCACACTGGTCTATGTTGAGATGCACTCATTTGCATATTCATCCATTCAGCATTCATTAAGTGAATATGTATGAGCACCTTCCCTAAGCTCTACACAGCAGTCCATGTTTGGAAAACAGTGTTCTATAAGCCAAAAGACACTATATTATTCTTGTTACTAGGGGCTCAGTGCAAGAAATTCGTGCACTGAGGAGGGGTCCCTCAGCCCAGCCTGCCCCCTCTCACATACTGGGAGGCCTCAGGGGATGTCCTACTGATGGCTTATGCCCGCTCCCCATTGAGAATAGACCTAAGCTGCAGTCTGGCCTCCCTTTGTGGGAGGCAGCCCAGCTGATCAGGGGGAGGCACCAGCCCCATCAGCCCGTGCTGCAGTCACTGCCAGTCATCACAGCCACCAAGGTGTTTTCATCAACACGGAATCCAGTCCCTTCACCATGAAAAAAATGACAACTTTCTTTAGGCATTTTCAAGATGTGTCTTTCATAGGATATGCATTTCTTTATTTTTCTTTTTATCCTCACCTGAAGATATGTTTCCATTGATTTTTTTCCCTTCCCTCTGATTGCAGGCTCAGCCCCTTCCCAAGCCTAAAGCCTCTGCCCAATGACAGACTAGGAGTGATCTGGGTGCCAAGGAGGTTCCCAGGATCCAGGTGTGTATGCAAAGTAACTGCCATATTTGTTGGGTTAATTTGCATACTCACTTGATTGGCTGTGGGTGGGTGTAGCAGAGGTATGGTCAACTTACATGTTTCTCTATTATTAGGTAATATAGTCTTTTGATAGCTTATAAAACTACCTTTTAAAATAAAAATTAAAAAGAGACATGTTCCAAAGGATAACTTACTGACCTAGACGTCTGAGGAGACTGTGTGGGCTTAGTGGATGTGTCTGAGTTTTCTTTGTGTGAGCTTCATTGCTAGAGACTTCATGGAGAGAGTTAACAATATAATACTTGACGATGGAAACCTAGTTTTAAATTGAAAAATTTATTCAGTGACTAATAAAACCTCCATGGGAATGATGAAAAGAATCTAGTGGCATAGGATGACTTCTATCTTTTAATAATTTTTTAAAGTCTTTGATATGTTTGAGAAAATTAATCAATGTTTCTCTCTCCTCACTGATGATTCTATCTTTCTCTACCTTCCTCTCTGAAATCAATAAGAATATGTTTTTTTAATCAAATCAATAAAAGTAACATGTTATACCATAGTTAAAATAAGAAATTCTGTTAAATTCCAGATTAGATACATGTTAAAGTGTATTCTTAATAGAAATGTTCAATAAGAGGAAATGGAGTAAAAGAAAAGTGACTCAGGAAAATAATTTCACCCCTAGAGACATTGAAGAAAGTCAGCTCACGTGATAAAAGATTCTAGATGTTCTTTATTTTTTAAGATTTTAAAAACTTGATTTTTAGAGAAAAAGAAAGGAGGGAGGAAGAAAGAGAGAGAGAGAGAGAGAGAGAGAGAGAGAGAGAGAGAGAGAGAGAGAGAAAGAGAGAGAGAGAGAGAAATATCTATGTGAGAGTGAAATGTCAATTGGCTGCCTCCTGCCCACGCCCTACTGGGGATTGAGCCCACAACCCGAGCATGTGCCCTGACCAGGAATCGAACTGGCAACTTTTCAGTGCACAGGAGGATGCCATGCCAACTGAAGTTACATTGGCCAGGGCTAATTTTTAAAGTAAATTTAGATTGTGGAACACTGTTACAATAAGTTTTTTAATATTGTTTGTGAGCATATAGGAAGTGAAGTGGTGCTCTCTAAGAAATCAAAGCATCTTAATAACAAATCATACTTTTAAAAATATATTTTTATTGATTTCAGAGAGGAAGGGAGAGAGAGGGAGAGAGAAAAAGAGAAAGAGAGAGAAACATCAATTATGAGAGAGCATCATCCTGCACATCCCCTATTGGGGATCAAACCTGCAACCCAGGCATGTGCCCTTGGCCGGAATCAAACCTGGGCCTCTTGGTCCACAGGCTGTTGAGGCTCTCCCAGTGAGCCTCTCCAGTGAGGGCACAGATCATACTTTTGTAATGAGCAGAATAAAGCCTGCTGCAGACACAGCGCCTGGGTGCTCATAAGCCAGTTCTAACAAGTCTTCACAGCTTCTGTGCGGGAGTGTAGGCCCGCATTGGAGATGCTGCAGCTCGCCTGGCTGCTCCCAGCACCCGCATGCCTGCTGGCGTGATGGAACGTTGGCAGGAACACGCTGTGTCTGCTCCTGTCCTGTGAACACTTCCTCCACGGATCACAATGAAGATAGGGAAGGCTCATTACCGCAGGGGCGGTGCACACAGTTCCGGATGAGAGCTACGGAGTCTGAAGAGAAAGGCGAGGACACATGTTGACTGACTGGACCCTCTGAGGGCGGCCTGGCGGGGACCGGGAGAGGGAACGCAGGCATGGTTAGCATGGCCGCCTCCTGGGGGCTCGCTGAGCCCAGAGCCCAGACTGAGGGACACCTATTCACTACAGCACTCCATCACTCCGGGGAAATCTCTGTCCCAAAACGACTGGTTATTACGGTGAATGATAACTAGGTTTGTTGTGATTATTTCCTTCAAGTGAATGAAAGTGTCACATTTCAGAAAAGGGAAAATCCTGTAGAAATAACCATTTCACGTTCCCGTTCAGATTCCAAGGCATCCTATAGAGCCCAGACCCGTGGCTATCAGCCTGGAATGAGTTTTTCCTGGCCACCGGCCAGCGTTAGGACAATGCCTGGAACTTAGCACAACAAATATTTGCAGACTGAACGATTTGGGGGAAAGGAAGCTTTCTTTGGCAATGGACTGTGTTTCTAGAAGATACCAGTGGCTAGGATGATTTTTCCTGCGTCCAACTCATTTTTCTACAACTCCTAGTTATTAGATATGATTATGCGACCCTGATCCAAACAAAATAAACCTGGTTGTCTTCCAAATATGTTAAGACAGCTAACATTTTCCTTTTAGGTATGCGTTATCTTTTCCTGGAAGAAGGTAATAAATTCCAGAACCTTCTCTTTGTATCATGGTTTCCTGCCCCTTACCCATGCTTCTCATTTTTCTCTGGATGTGCGTACGTTTCAGATTGTTTGCACGGCGGTGCCTGGATGAACGGTCGCAGAGGGAAGCCAGCTGAAGTCAGGCGGTGTCGTTGTAAGATTAGTCTGGTTGTGTGAGAGAGCGCCAGGAGGGTAGCAGTGATTTCAGTTTGGTCTGAAAACAATTAAAGTCTTGAATGTTTTCTCAAACTATGATACAAGGAGGTCCTAGCTGACATCTGTGTTAAATGTGGTCATTTTCCCACCCCACAACCCAAAAAATTAATATTTTCTTTTCCATTTTGTTTTCTATGGTATGTCTTTTACCAGCCAAAGAAGAAAAATAAGACACGTCCTTTAACAGAAAGGGCTTATTCTAAGCCTCTTTTAGATTTGGCTTTAAAACCTCACGTAGGCTGAACAGACGAACACGGATTGCTCCCTGCACGCAGTCCTGAGGCCCCGCAGCGCCACCCGGCCCCGTGGCCTGAGCCTCCGTGGGCAGGGAGCCGGGGAGGCCCGGGGTCAGACGGGCTCGCTGGGGACAGCCTGGGAGGCCAGCTAGGGGAGAGGCCACTGGGACACCGCAGACCACGGTTGCCCAAGGGCCTTTCGGGCCGAACGGCAGGACGATTGCATCAACATCAACGGCCCACGGAGGGAGAGCCGGCCCTGGGCACGCGCCTGCTCCTCAGCCCCTGCTCTGCGGGAGCCAGGAGGCCGGAGGGGGAGGAGGAGAAAGGCCGCCGGCCCCAGGACACAGCGCTCCCCGCCTTGGGAGGGGCAGTGCGGGTCAGAGGAGTCTGTCCTGCGTGTTCGTGGGAGCTGCACAGCGATTGGAACACGGATCCTGCCAATCCTGCCCCGGGGCTCGGATGCTGGGCCTGTGGCGGCTCTGGGAGGGGAGCTGTGGGAGGGGAGCTGTGGGAGGGGAACCGGGAATGGAGAGCCCCTTATTTTTCTTACCACCACAAGCGGGCCAGCCGCCCACTCCCCTGGGCTGCCTGCCTGAGCCTGCTGCACATGAGGCCACCACGCTGACCAGACCTGTCACCGGGACTCACACGGCCACGGCAGAGCCGTGTAAGTGGTGGAGGCTGGTCGTGCTCCTGAGGGTGCAGAGGAGGGACAGGGAAGGAGGGCCTCTGGTGGCTGCAGAGAGCACCGCCCGGGAGCCTCTCAGTTCTGCACATTCCTCTCTGGCTCCAACCTGCAGTCACTCAGCCAAGCACCGGACCGGCTTACACTGGCCCCTGCTCCTCCGATGGTGGGTCAGCAGCACCTGCTCCTCCACATTTTCCTTGGCGGCCCTGTCCTTCCCGCCCCCCACTCCACGTGTCCTCCCCACACTCAGCAGTGACAACCAGGATGCTTCCTGCCCCTGGAGAGTGCCATCCTGGGGGTGCTCGGGCCCATGGGCCGAACACAGGGTCAGCTGAGAGCCCTCGTGCTGCCTTCTCCATCCCGGCTCCGGGCCGCGTCCTGTTCCTGGGTCAGGCTGGGCGAGGCTGGGTCCAGCAGGCACAGTGCCGGCCGGCAGGTCCGTGGGCACCCGCCACACTAGGCCACTGCTCGCCTGCCAGGCGCCTGGCTTTCTGTGACGATGATGAAGGTGATGGGGTCCCCGCCTGCCTCCCCGAGCCCCCGGGAGGGAAGCCGCCTGGTGCAGGCTCTGCCCGGCCCCTCCTGCTCCCCGCTGCACCATGCACAGGCCGAAGAGGCCTTTGGTTAAGTTACAGGCCAAGGCGTGGGTCTGGGGCTCCTCCCAGAGAAAAACACACTTTTAATTATTTGGGAACTAGAGTGCTTTCCTCATTTCCCTGATACACGTCTCCTGTCCTCACAGGGAAGCCGACGCTGACCTTCCCGTGTCCGTGTCCATACCGCGTGCCACGGGGCCCTCCGTGTCCACAGCGAGGAGGACGGCGGAGCGCGGGCGTGCTGGCCGCTGCAGCCGAAGCCTCCGAGCAGCCGGCTCTCCGCCGCCCCGGGCCCTGCCAGCCAGCACGCCCCGTCCCCAACGGCCCCAAACGGGGAAGGGGCTTTCCTGGGGTTGGTGGTCACTCCCCGTGGGAGGGAGGACGGGACTGAGGGGCCCCCCACGGCAGCACCCCTCCCCGGGCCCCCGGCCGCCCCCCCCACCGGCAGGAGGTGGCCAGGCTCCGGAGCTGCTGGGGGAGCGGAACCGTGTGGACACGTCTGAAAGCCAGCGCCCGCCCTGTCCTCCCGGGGAAGGTCTGTGAAGGCCACTCCCGCCCAGAGAGCCACTCTTATAAGACGTTCCTTTCTGCATCTCTGTCCCCCGGTGTGTTATACCACGATGTCACGTCGCTGGTGCAGGATAGAGACACGTGGCGAACACGTGAGCGACACGGGAGGGGACCGGCTTCCAGAGGGCGCCTGGGTCTCAGCTCAGGGTCTGTCCGGGGATCAGCTCCTCTTGGAGCTTCAGAGAACGGCCGAGGGGTCCGTGTGCTCCGGCTCAGGTCCCCGTCCGACCGAGGGATCCCCGCGCTCTGGCCCAGGCCCCTGTCCGACCGAGGGGTCCCCGCGCTCCGGCCCAGGCCCCCGTCCGACCGAGGGGTCCCCGCGCTCCGGCTGTAGGCCTGTCTGACCGAGGGGTCCCCGCGCTCCGGCTGCAGGCCTGTCCGACCGAGGGGTCCCCGAGCTCTGGCTCAGGCCCCTGTCCGACCGAGGGGTCCCCGCGCTCCGGCCCAGGCCCCTGTCCGACCGAGGGGTCCCCGTGCTCCGGCTGCAGGCCCCTGTCCGACCGAGGGGTCCCCGCGCTCCGGCTCAGGCCCCTCTCCGACCGAGGGGTCCCCGCGCTCCGGCTCAGGCCCCTGTCCAACCAAGGGGTCCCCGCGCTCCGGCTCAGGCCCCCATCCGACTGAGGGGTCCCCGCGCTCCGGCTGCAGGCCCCCATCTGACCGAGGGGTCCCCGCGCTCCGGATGCAGGTCCCCATCTGACCGAGGGGTCCCCGCGCTCCGGCTGCAGGCCCCCATCTGACCGAGGGGTCCCCGCGCTCCGGATGCAGGTCCCCATCTGACCGAAGGGTCCCCGCGCTCCGGCTCAGGCTCCCGTCCGACCAAGGGGTCCCCGCGCTCCGGCTCAGGCCCCTGTCTGACCAAGGGGTCCCCGCGCTCCGGCCGCAGCCCCCGTCTGAGACTGAACTCCCTGCACGGTGGGCGGGCTTTGTCACACACGTGACCCCTCAGCCAGCCGCAGGGCTCCTGACCTGGCAGGCCCTCGCAGTGCTGACCTGAGTGTCTGCAGGCCCCCGCAGTGCGGTCACTGTCCTGGGCCTGGCTCACGAGCAGCTGCTTGCCTGTGCTCGCTGTCCCGTGGGTGAGCTGCCCTCCAGCGCCTCGGAGAAGGGAGCTGTTCTCTGAGGAGCATGACCAGCTCCTGAAGTCCCGTCGCCGCACACCGGCCCAGGGAGGCTCAGTGGCCAAGCCCAGCCCCCGAGGAGGCCACGGGCAGCGTAGGCGCCTGCGGCTGGGCTCTGGGCTCCAGGGCGCTCAGGTCCCACCGCCGGACTCAGAGCTTTGGCTGCTGACCCGAGAGTGAGCAGTGACCATGACTCCCAGGTCACCACCCAGGCGGCGGGGCCACAGGCGGGAGGCGGCAGGGCCAGGCCTGAGGGGTGAAGGCACGGTGGTCACTCTCATCTGACAACAGCATGACAGCTGCGGGCCAGTTTCTCCAGTTCAGGGGATTTGGAGGCTTAGAGACCAGTCAGCTGGACACTGACCAAACAGCAAAGGACCTATCTGTAGGCGCACACAGCTGTGCACACGCACACATGCCACGGAGTGTACAAACGCTGTGAATCCCACAGCCCGAGTCACACCTCACCTGACAGCTCCCGTGGCACCAAGGGGATGGGCTGGCCGGTTGCCAGGGAGATAGGCCCTCCCAGGACCACGCTGCACCTCCACAGCTTCGGCTGCGGGGAGCAGACTGCCCTGTCTCCTGAGCCGCAGGTCCCGGGGCACGCGCCTGACGCCCCGCGGCCTCCGCCTGCAGCTCACAATGAGGGGCCTGTGCTCCGAGCCCCAGGCCACTGCGATTGCAACATGAGGAACTCCACAGCGTCTATGTTCACACATGACCCACGGCACCCAGCTCTGCCAGGTCCCTGCCCATGCATCCTCTCATCCTCGTGTCCGCGTGTGCCCAACACGGTGATCGGGACCTCTTACCCGTTACTAACCCCACCCACGCATGTCAGATACAAAGACGTTTGATTTAGACCATCTGGCTCAAGCACGCAAGAAAATGTGCAAAAAAGGGAAAGCTGATCAACTTTAATTTCCAAAACAACCACAGAACGGCATTGCCAGTGATGCTCAGAGCACCGAGATTCATGTGCCCGAAGATTAAAAATGTGCAGACATACTCCCTGCGGGGAACAGACTGAGTTCTTCCAAAGTCGATGAAATAAAAGTGATTTCCTTTAACATTTCTTTGGAAAGACAACATGAATTACCTTTCGATGATGCATTCTGGCTACCACTGATTTGATCTGAGCCTTTTTTAAAACATCTACAAAGCCAGAGAGAGTGGGCCATGGCCCCAGCAGCTTCCCAATGGCCTGGTGAGGGGGGTGGGCCGGCTGGGGACCAGCAGGTTCAAGTGAAGGGACAGGCTCCCTCCAGTGGGAACAGATGAAAACGCATCCGACTCCTTCCCTTGAGTGTGACAGGGTTTCCATTTCTGAGGACTAACTGTTGGTTTTGGACTTAAATTCTGACTCCAAAAGCTGCACCTTGTGACATCCAGGTTACCAGGCTCCATCCTGCAACCTCGGAGTCTATTTGGCAGCTGACGTGTGTCTCCTCTGTGGTCTCTTTTCCCACCGTGATTCTCGTCATTGTTAAGGCCATTGAGCCAACACGTGTGGGTCAATGCCTGCCCGGTGTCAGGCGTGGCTCCAGGCACCGGGGACACAGCACAATGTGAGCAAAATGATCCAAAAACTTGTCACAAGGAGCTTGAAGCACCATCAGACACGTGGACTGCGTGCGAGCCATTTTTGGCTATCATCTAAACAGATCCTCCCAGCCACCACCACCGACCTGAGCAGCAGAGAAACTGGCCGATCCCACAGGTGGCACAGGGCACCCCCAGACAGCTGCCCGGACGGACGGGCCCCACAGCGCCGAAGTGGGCTGCCCTGCGTGGCGTTTTTCCCCTCGCCCGTCTCCACTGCCCTGTGCGGTGGGGCTGTGTCTGCTTGATCCTCGCTGTGCCTGCACCAGCACGAAGCCCAGCCCTGGGGGCGCCACAGTCGCTTGCGTGAATGCTCAGGAGCAGGGATCACCGAGATCGGCCGAGGCAGGACCGCTGCCCCCAGCCCCGCTCACCGTGAGCTCCACAGCCGGGAGCGGCCCTCCCCAGGGCGCAGAGTGTTCTTAGTGACAGGTCTCTCCGCTTTCTACGGAGCAAGCCAAGGACCCGGAGCCCAAAATGACAAGACCTGAATCTTTACAAGGTTCGCGATCGTTAATAGACTTGCGCCTGCCACCTCTGCCGAGACAGCGGGAGGAGGCGAGGAGCAAAGCCACCCCCCACCCCCGGTGCATCATGCGTGGAGGGGAGTGTCCCGCGTGGGGGAGCGTCCCGCGTGGGGGGAGCGGGTGGGCCTGGGGAGAGTGGAACCTAATGCCGAGGGAGGGGCCGCCCCACGGTGTTATCCGGTGAATTGTCTGTAGCAGCCGCCCCCTCAGGGCTGCGTGCCTGTGCCACCAGCCATCAGCCCGGCTCGGAGCCGTGCCCAGAGCCCGTGTGTGAGGCCTGAGTCGCCGGCAGCAGAGGGTAAATATTGGAGGAGCGATCTCGCCATGTGAAGGGCTGCAGGCCGGAGCCTGTGGGCTCAGAGGCAGCGCAGCCAGGTCGCTGGGTACGAGGCAGAGCAGCGCCAGGGCCGGGCGAGCAGGAAGCACGGCCAGCCCAGCACCGGCCGCAGGCCCGCGTCTGCCGCCTGTGCGAGGCGGTAAAACACACCCCGCCTCGTGGAGAGGGTCCTCCCTCGGGAAGCCGGGTGCCTGCCTCTGCGGGGTGAGCTTCCAGGGGACCCCACGCCGCTCACATTGTTTCTCCTCGTCAGATGGGTTCTGAGAGGTCCAGGGGCCAGTTCCTGGAGTAAAACTGCTCTTAGTCACTGCTTTCCGTTTATTTCCTTCCTGCCGAATGAAATGAACCTCAAGAAGGGCCCTAGACCCAGTCCACATCCCGGCTTCCCAGGACAAGCCTCTGGGACGACCTTCCCGGGAGGAGCTTTCTCTCCATCTGCTCCTCCGCCCCTGCAGTGACCCCTTCCTTCTCCAGTGCCCGCTGCACCTCTGGGGGCCCGTCCAGTCCTCCCTTCCTGAAACCCAGGTGCCCTCCGGCACCTCTGCCTGAACCGCGCCCCCCCCCCGCCCCCCTCCTGCTCTGCAAGTCCAAGGTGAGCTCCTCGGACTACCCCGCTCTCCCCAGCCTCAGCGAAGTCCTGAGGAGGCCGCTCTCCCTGCGCTCGGACCGTCCTCCCCGGTCCCGCTGCCACAGCCGCACAGCCCACGGGGTGGCCATAGTTAAAATGAAAAAAAAAGAAAAAAAAGAAAGAAAAGAAAAAGAAAAGAAAAGGAAGAAAAAGAAAGGAAAAGAAGAAACTGCAGCCTCAGATTCTCAGATGCTGAGCAGGCTGCTGTGTGGCAAGTCCTGTGTCATCTGGACTCAGTTCTCTAAAGGTGACTGGGCTCAACTTTTTCAAATTCAATTGAGCTCTAGGTTAACTGCAGGCCCCCCAGCACTGGCCTGTTAGCTCTAAGCACAGAGTCTGCTGTTTGTACCCCAAGACGAGCCAGGCCCCCAGCACTGGCCTGTTAGCTCTAAGCACACAGTCTGCTGTCTGCACCCCAGGACCAGCCAGGCCTCCCAGCACTGGCCCTGTTAGCTCTAAGCACACAGAGTCTGCCATCTGTACCCCAAGACCAGCCAGGCCCCCAGCACTGGCCTGTTAGCTCTAAGCACATGACGTCTGCTGTCTGCACCCTGGGACCAGCCAGGCCCCCCAGCGCTGGCCTGTTAGCTCTAAGCACATGACGTCTGCTGTCTGCACCCCGGGACCAGCCAGGCCCCCCAGCACTGGCCCTGTTAGCTCTAAGCACACAGTCTGCTGTCTGCAAAGTGCTGGCCGTTAGCTCCCCAGTGAGAGCCCAGCAGGTGTGGAGGGCGCACAGCTCACACCCGTCAGAGCTGATGCCAGGCTGTCACCTGACAGCTCACACCTGGCTCTCTCAGAGCTTCCTCCTGGGAGTGACCAGTGAGGAGAGGGAAGTCTGGCTTCCGGGCAGACGGCCGGTGCAGCTCTTCCCAGGCATGTTGGCTGTGGCAGACAGACGGACAGCGAGGGCATCTTCCCTCCTGGAACCTACCCAGACAATCTGTGGACCCCTCACTCCCAGGGTTCTGGGAATCGCTCTCCAAAGCGCCCACAAGTGAATGCCTTGGGGGGACAGCTAGCAAGGATGAGAGCAAGGCAGGGGTGGAGGGGGAAAGGTTTGGGGCCGAGCAAGAGGGGCCCTCTCGTGGGCAGGACAGGGCCCTCAGACGTCCACGTCTGGGCTCCCCAGGCCGGTCCTCTGCTGGTGCCATGCCTGAGTCTGAGGAAGGGCAAGTAGTTGCTTTTTGATAGAAAACTTTAAAAATCATTCACTGATCAGCCAAGACCGGTTTGGCTCAATGGATAGAGCGTTGGCTTGGGGACTGAAGGGTCTCGGGTTCAATTCCGGTCAAGGGCATGTACCTTGATTGCGGGCACATCCCTGGTAGGGGGTGTGCAGGAGGCAACTGATCGATGATTCTTTTTCATCGATGTTTTTAAGTATCCCTCTCTCTTCCTCTCTGTAAAAAATCAATAAAATAAAAAAAATAAAAAATAAAAATAAAAATCATTCACTGATCAACACAAGTGCATAACCTCACTCATATACTTTTATTTTCCTCACGTCTCACCAGCGTACCTCGCCTTACAGCCAGCCCCCTAAAGGGGAGGGGGATGCGGGGCCGGCTTCGTGAGCGGCTGGTTACTGACAGTGACACTGGACTGGACTGGTGGAGAGGCGCTCACGTATAACAAGGCCCACGCCTCGCCTATGTCTGTGGTTAACGAGCCCTTGAAAGCTAACGCTGCACAGCGCTGAGGTCGGGGCCACAGGACAGCCAGCACCTATGGCTTTGCCGGAAAAATAAGTTAACCCACAATGCAGGGTATTCCACTTTACGAGAAAACTACCTTGGCTTTGGTACTGTATTATTAAACCCCAATACTGGCCAATGCGGTCATTTGAAGGAAAAATAAAATGTTTTCCATGATGAAAATGCTAAAGTATGATTCCCTGTGTGTAATTTGCCATCTAGTGGTCATTTGTGGGAATCAAAAGGCCGCTACACTAGTTTCAAATCCGGCTCTCACCCCATCAGCACATTTCGGCGTGAAGACACCCAGTCGCACCATGAAGCGCTCCGAGGCTGTGGAGGTGGCGGGGGCGAGTCACTGAGGAGGCCATTCCTGAGAAAGCAGCTCACTCCTATCCACCCAGAGTCCCCGGGCCCCTCACCAAAGGGCAGCCATCCAGGCCACAGCACCGACCAAGGAAATCTGATTCCCTCGGGTGGGACAAGCAATGCTGTTCAAGAGCCCCAGGTGGCTCTCCTGGCAGCCAGGTGAGGCCGCTGGCCGGGGAAGACTGCGGGCTCCCGCTGTCCCGCTCTCCACGTGGTTCCACTGCCTGTGCCTGCAGCAGGGAAAGCGGGCTCCTTAATTAAACAGCATCCACGCACCTCGGGAAAACGAGGACACAGCGCTCCTGTCTAAGGGGGGAATTAAACAGGATCACCATGTCAAGTGCTACACGGTGCCTGCTATAGTGCTCGACAAATGCTAAATATTAAGGCTATTTCTTATTCTTCAAAATGTATTATAAGTTAAAAGAAATAAACAAAAAGGTAGTTTAAACTATAAATCTTAATAAAAATTTCAATTATATGTTTTATTTAAAATGTCATTCATGATTGTCTTAATTAAAATATATTTAATTGCAAGAACACAGGATGAGATGTTTTACTGCATGTGGCCAACAGCACAGACACACAATGACAACACTCAGGTCTTAGTGACATCGTTTAATGTGAGACGCGCACAATGGAATAGCCCTGCCCTGAACACCTCTGTTCCCTCCAACACCAGGCTCGCATAGCCTGTAACTAAACTTAATGGTCTGTTCACGTGCCAACAAACAATAAATAAATCTGTAAAAACATCTATGAACTGAAGCAATTTTCTTTTTGAGTGATAAGCCAAAGACCTTAAGGAATATTTAAAGGCTGAACAGAAACCGGTGGAAACGAAGTGAAACGAGGAGTCTAAGAAGGACCAAGCTCAATATTACCAACTCCGTCTGTCTGCCCCGTGCGGGCTCCAGCGCTCACCGGTCCGAGCACAGGGAGCCGCAGCACAGGAAGGCAGGTCCCGGCGCACACTCACTGCAGAAATGCCCACACTTAAGGGACGGTCGTGGGGACGTGCGGAATGAAATGTTCTAGGAACGGTAATGTGAAATATAAAGGGTGGATACATAAGCCTTACTTCAAAACCTGGTGATCACAAAGAAAGGTGAGCTCTTCACTATGTATCTGCTACAACCAGAAACTGCTCCCTCCAAAAGCCTCGTGGTTTCAATGCTTTCCTGTGGACTGCCCACCGCCTGCCCGGAGCCTGCAGGTGCCAGCTGAGCAGCCATGCATAGAGCAAGGTTCTGCAGAGACAGCAGCCCGGCCCAGGCAGGACTCAGCACACTCCTTACAAATCAACAAAACATGGCTTTTCAACCTAAAATTACTTCCAATCTAAATTCTTTCCCAAAAGGTTGACTCTGTAATTAAGAATGCTGAGGTATATCAGTAGCAAGTCAAAATTTCAGAGGCTCATACCGACTCGGAAACTGAATGCTCACTACTTTGGTGGACGAGATACCACCTCATCAGCTGCCGAAAGGTACATTCCTACACGGAATTTTACAATGAAATATTTCAACTCCGTGCCTACCTAGTCCTAGGACAATATGGAACAAGTAGCAATTCTTAAACCTAGACATGAGACAACGTAAGCCAATCAGACTACAGGGCTGAAATGAAGTCCTAAACTTGGTGACAGCACCGGTGCCAGCACGTCTGGGAGAGCAGCGCGCGGCCGCGGCGAGGCGGGGAGGGAGCTCAGTCTTCGTCGTCTCGCTGGAAGGGCACCACCTGGACTTCCCGGGCTATCCTCTCCGCTAAGGCTTGGCTGCCCGCAGCAATGACTCTCCGCGACATCAAATCGAACGGTGCCCCTGAAGTCAATAAACGAGGAGGAGAGTTAGTCTCGTACTGACACCATTCCTACAGAACTCACACGGTGACAGGCACGACCAATCATATTTCCCAAAAGCTACTCTGTCACCTGACTTAACGGTTAAGCTTTGGCAAGACACAAATGAGTTTTTAGGCATCTTATCTGAGGACCAGTTTGGGGGTTCCTCAAGCGCACCAGTCTGAACCTGCCACCTTTTCTGTCCTGCCTGAGCCACCGTTATGCCCTGGCTGCCTCTGTAACACCCGGGTGCCATGGGCAGGAAGCCCCCGCCCACTTCCTGACTTCTCCTCTGCCTTTCTCAGACGCCGGAGAGCTTTAACCAGGTCCCCCCACTTCTAACGACGTTGCCCTCAGTTTGAAGCAGTGAGCCGATCCGACCTGCGGCAGGAAGTGTCGGAGACGGAGGCCGCCATCAGCTGCCACTCACTCACCATCCAAAGAGCTTCTGGCACCAGCCCCAGGCCCGTGGCCCCGCCACTTTCCCAGCCTCTCCAGAGCGCCTCTGCTCACGACAGGAGAGGCTTAGCCGTGTGGCGTGAGCAGCCCCACTCCACCCTTCGCCTCTCCCCGCAGTGTCTATCTGGAGCTTGTTTTGTCTCCAGATAGACACTGAGTCAAGTATCACACACACACACACACACACACACACACACACTGGAAGACCAAAGCCCAGCAGAGGGGCAGGAAGATGCTTTCCCGCTGCATCCGCTACCTGTCACGTCCAGCAGCACGCCGCCGGCCTCGGTGACAATGACGCCCGCTCCCGCCATGTCCCAGCAGTGAATGCCCATTTCGTAATACGCGTCCGCCGCTCCGCTGGCCACCAGGCACATGTTGACAGCTGCCGTCCCGACTCCTCGGATCCTAGCAGACAGAGTTAAAAAGGAGATTGGAAAAGCCATTCTTTCAATAGGGTCTTCCTTCACGTCAGTTCATTTTCAGTGTCGACTGAGACCCTCTGAACCCGTCTACAGGATACATACCTAATTTTAAATAAAATAAAAATACATAAAAACCTAATTACTGTGTGCACCACAGAAATGACCACTCTCACAAAGTAATTTAATAAAATAAACATTACAGCCACGACATTTTCAGGGGGGAAGGCTGGAGAAAATATTAAATTCCACTACTGTGCACGGTGTGTGTATAATCACAGTGGAAACCCGGTAGGAAGGACTGACCGCTTTTGGTATCACAAACATTTGACTCTGCTCCCTGCTCAGCTGTTACTAAGTGTGCTGGGACTTTTCTGGCTGAAAACGTCTTTCACGAAAAAAAAACAACAGTCAAAAGGGAGAAAACTGAAACTGGCATCAATCCAATCTCAATGAAACATCTCAAAGAAGGAGCTGTAAACACAGGTGTTAAATCAGAAATACAAAACCTACACGCAGAAGGAGTGAGGAACAAAGCCCAGGAAGAGATAGGGAGATGACTGAGCTCAGGGCAATGATAACTGAACTCAGACTGCGAGCCAGGGAGCCCTAACGAAGCGGCTGCAAGTGAAAGCCAAATCAAGGCCCCAAGGAAAAGCAGGAAAAACAAGAGTAAATGGGTCAGAGAGAAAGTGGCTGAAATGGACGACAGAGACCTCGCCTATTGGTGTCTGAAGAAGAAAATAAAAGCAGACCTGAGCTAATATTTAAAACTATAACTCAAGAAAGCTGGGAGCCCTAGCTGGTTTGGCTCAGAGGATAGAGCATCAGCCTGCAGACTGAAGGGTCCCAGGTTTGATTCCAGCCAAGGGCACATGCCCAGGTTGCAGGCTCAATCCCCAGTAGGGGGCGTACAGGAGGTGGCCAATCAATGATTCTCTCTCATCATTGATGTTTCTCTCTCTCTCCCTTTCCTTTTCTCTCTGAAATCAATATATATGTGTGTGTGTGTGTGTGTGTGTGTGTGTGTGTGTGTGTGTGTAAAAAAATCTTGGGGCGGGGGGAGAGAGACACAAATCTACGCTGAAGGAGAAAAGTCTCCCAGATGTGAAATTCCAAAACAGATCCTTGTAAAACAATCAGACCTCAAAAGTGAAAAGGAAAACAAAATCTCAGAGGCTCCATGTAAATCAAGAAATAGTTTAAATGCTAAAAAAAAATTAGGCTGGCATCAACTGTCTCAAAAACAGCATGGACAGCAGAGGTGGCCAGGCCACCCGCCCGGGCCTGGACCCCCTCGAAGGAGGAACACTGCAAAGGATGGCTGTCATTAGACCCTGACCCAGCGAGCATGGACGGCACATCAGAGAACAGAAGTTTACAAAGTCAGCAAGGCGCTGTGGCTGTGGGAGAGAACACCCCTGCTCTCAGGGAGCAGCAGTGCAGTGTTAGGGACAAAGAGCTACGCTGTAAGTAATTTACCTCAAGACCGTTAGGGGAATAATAAAAGGGTAAAACACTGACAGGGGAACTGGGCAAAGGGTATGCTATTGTCTTTTTGCCTTATTTTATTTCTGCAAATTCTGTTTTAAATTATCTTCAAATAAAAGTGTTTCAAGTTTCATTAGAAAATGAGAATGATGGTCCCCATCCCTGTCCAGCACGAACAGGCTCGCGATGAGGACATTGCGTGCGGCGGCCGCGGCGCAGCGCCTACCCGTGGATGGGCAGGCAGAGCAGCTTCTCCATGTTGGCGAGGACGGTCCGCACGGTCTCCGGCGTTCGGGAGGAGCCCAGCTCCGTCACCAGGAGTGCCTTGGTGACATCTAAAGGGAAATGACTCCAAAAATCACTCATTTAATAAGAATTTCAGGTAAAAAAAAAATCAACACTTGTGATTCAGAGCAAAACAGGACATTCTTGGCTCTATTCCTAGTTGTATCAAACATGTTTACTTCTAAGGCTTTAAATCTTAAGATGCGGATACATTTGTTATACCTCCGAGGTCATTTTATGAGAGTCTAGCTTTTTAGACCATCCCCCCAAAATGCAGAATATAACCAACTAACCTGCTTACATAATAGCTTTAGTGGGAAATTAGCAAACATCTTAACTATTTAATCACACGGTGCAATTACACTCTGTGTGGGGCAGAATAATTATAAAGAGAGCGAGCTGCTGGCAGGAAAGCAGCCTCTCCTTTGATTCCGAGATGCACATTTCTCACACATTAACGTCTCGACAATCAGGTCTTAGAGTTCAATAAGAAGATAATGAAATAAATGTCTGCTCTCAAAGTAAGTGTTTGAGGAGAAAAATTATGACAGTGTGGGAGGATTCTGAATTGAGATGGTTTTGCAAGGATCTGAAGTTCTTGGAGCACTTAAAATCTGATGTGTAATCTGACCAACGCTGGGCGTGTCTCATGGGGAGAAGGTCCTCACACCCTCTCAGCGTCCTGCAGAGAAGGCTCACCTGTCAATCACCCAGCTCCTACAGAAGGTCAGTTTTAGTGATTCCTAAATTTAAGTTTCTCTGATTTACTGCCTAGTAAGTGGTCCCACCGCCATCAGCTCAGAGCGAGTCTACAAAGAATACGCGAGGCAGTGGCTGCAATAAAGCGCCATGACCCCCAGCCCGCAGCCATGTCCTGAAGTGGTTTGCTCAATTCCACCCGCTTCCCCACTCCCACTACCACATTCAAACTCCAGTGGGAGCAGAGAGCAGGGAAAATAAATACAACCGATGAGTCAGGTAACACCCAACCACAGAAGGGGAGCGGGAGCCTACCTTCCTGCCGGGAGACCTGCAGCCGCTGGCCGTTACAGAAGGCGCCCCGGCCCCGCCGGCCCGTGTACATCTTGTCCTCCACGCAGCTGTACACGACGCCGAACTCCATCTGCAGGGAGAGCGGCTCCTTACCACCGGGTCTGTGTGCTCGCCCTCAGTGCCATATGAGGGACAAGTGTCTGCCATGGCTGCAGAGCGGACACTGAGGGCTCCTCCAGATTCCCGGCGGGAAGAGGCCCCACCGTCCAGAACCTCCTCCCTCTCGCCCAGCGGACAGAGCTGCCTGTTTTCGGGGCCACTCCTTCCTCCTGAGGGTCACCGCCACCCGCTGCTCCCGCTGCTCCTCCTCCGGGCTAGGATTCTGGCTCCTCTTCACCGAGCTCTCCCTCCCTCCAAAAGCTTTCCCCTCCCTGCCAGAGATCTGTACCCCGCCTCTCCCCTCCCCTCCCCGGTAACACACTACAGTTGGCCTCTGCCTGGCCACCCACTCCTCTGAAACCCCCACAGCCAGGTGAACTGGAGGCTCCGCGTTTGCCCAGGGCTCAGCCCCCTCGCTCATAGCCAGTGGGCGTGTCACTTCCTTTAGGGCTTCTTCTCTGCCTAACCTGTGAGAGTTGTGTACATCAGCGTTTTCCAATCTCCCGTCCCTTTCGCTCTCCAGTCTGACAGCCCACAGTCCAACTACCACCGGCCCTGCCGCTCCTCAGCTCCGCCATCACAGGAAGAGCCCCTCCCCGGACCCTCAGCCAAGGAGGCCGCACACCACCCCCTGACCCACCTGATCCTTCCCCAGCTCCTCCCAAACGTTGCTTTTAACCCTGAGCTTTTTTTTCTTTAGAGTGGGTGGGAGGGAGCGGGAGGGGGGAGGGGGTTATGGGGGAGAAAAAGGGAGGGAGAAAGAGAGAAGGTCAATGTGACAGACACACACTGACTGGTTGTCTTACAAACGTGCCCTGACTGGTGCGTGCCCTGGGCCAGGAATGGACCCAGACCCTGTGGTGCGGAGCCGATGCTCTAACCACTGAGCGCTGGCCAGAGCTCCTCCTCCAAATTCCGTCTTGAGAACACCTCCTGGTTCGGGCATTTCCTCAGCTATTCTCAGGGCACCATCTTAGTTCAGAATCCCGACACGGCTGCAAACACCTTAACTGCACTTAGAAGCCTCCCCTGACCGTCCCCCCCACCTCACCCCCTCCTCCCCGACCTCACCACCGCAAAACCAAGCCTCACACCCTCCTGGACCTCCGGCCCCGCCCAGGGCTCCCACAGCCTCTCGGCTCCCCAAGCTCCAGGCTCTTCCCCAGCTGCTCCTTCTGATGGAAATGCCTCCTTGTCTTCATGTCCCTGGGCCCCAGCCACCCGGTCACATCTTAAGACCCTTCTGTTAGGAATCACCTCAAACCCCTCCTGGCAGATGCCTGGACCCGCTCACCCTCTCGTCCCATCCGCCCACAGCTAGCTGGCGCTGACTGGGCGCCGAGGGCGGGAGCGCGCACCGTGCAGGGGGAGCACACCGTGCAGGGGGAGCACACCGTGCAGGGGGAGCACACCGTGCAGGGGGAGCACACCGTGCAGGGGGAGCGCACACCGTGCAGGGGGAGCGCACACCGTGCAGGGGGAGCGCACACCGTGCAGGGGGAGCACACACCGTGCAGGGGGAGCACACCGTGCAGGGGAAGCAGGCACCGTGCAGGGGGAGCGCACACCGTGCAGGGGGAGCACACCGTGCAGGGGAAGCAGGCACCGTGCAGGGGGAGCGCACACCGTGCAGGGGGAGCGCGCACCGTGCAGGGGGAGCACACCGTGCAGGGGAAGCAGGCACCGTGCAGGGGGAGCGCGCACCGTGCAGGGGGAGCACACCGTGCAGGGGAAGCAGGCACCGTGCAGGGGGAGCACGCACCGTGCAGGGGGAGCGCGCACCGTGCAGGGGGAGTGCACAAGAGAGAACGCTCAGCTCCTTCGTACGCCCTGGGCTCACAGCCCCGTGGCTAATTTCCTGTGCACCAACTTGTATTTTCATTTCCAGCAACTCAACTCCCTGTGTCCATGTGATCAATACATCAGGAATCGTGAAGACAGGGCCAAGAAGAGACAGCATCACTCACTGCTGATCGGTCAGGCAGCCACGCAGCGTGGCAATGCCCAGCGACCCTCCGCTCTCCGGGCTTGCACGCAGCGGGTTCGGGTTCCAGACGCGCTGCTCTTCCCCCAACCCCCCAGCCCAACCCAGCCCCGGGCCTTCCACCAACACCCGAGGAAGCGCTAGCTGAACCTCTCTCCCTGTAACCACCTGCCTCCCTCACACATGCCGAGGGGACTCAGTGTGTGTTTCTCCCTTAAAACTCCTGCTGCTCAGAAAGCACTGTGTTCTTCTCTGGGAGAAGTACCATGATCGTTACACAGCTTACTTCACAACAATGCAGCGTGTAAACTGAATACAGAGACAAACCTGTACGTGCTATGGAGACAGTTACTCTTTCTCAGAAATGACAGCAGCATGTTACCCGCCACAAGTAAGCAGCGTACCTCTTTATTGACAACGAAGCCGATGGAAACAGCCACAAAAGGAAATCTTAAAAAAAACACAAACACAAAGTTACCAAGAGAGGACTTATTTCCAATAAATATGTCTTCTCACAATATAATTGCTTATAACGTTTTCCATATAAGGTCTCATTCTATGCCCCACAGTGGTGTGTTAAGTATGCAACCTTTCGTGTACACGGGGCTGGGGCTCGGACACAGATCAGACATACAGGGACCTCTGCAGCGGTGAGCAGCTCTGAGAGGAGTCACCTCAGAGACGGCCTGAGGACCCGGGACAGACCTGGGAAGGCACTCCGCTCTCACGCCATTCGCTCTTTTGAATGTTGAATACCACAATATAGTAATGGTGTACGATATTGTCTCAAAAAGTGAAAACAAATGTTAGAGATTTTACACTGACCACAGCTAAGAGAAAAGGTTCTTTCCTGTGGTCGCTTCTCCCCCAGCCTGGACCTGTGAACACAGGCGTGGCTGCACAGAATTCACGGCTCCTGTCTCCTCGAAGCCCACCCGCAGCCTCACACCGGCACGGTGACCGGGAGCCACATGGTTGCTATGGCTGCACGGCAGTCTGAGACAGGGTGGTGATTTCTGACTCAAAGAGAAGCAAGATAAAGAAAGACAAAATGGCTTCAATATAACATCTATAATAAAAAGCATAACATGCTAATAGACCAGCGCCCTTCGGGTGAAGCTGGGCTGCGAGGGCCGAGCCCCCTGCCCTGATTTCGGGCATCAGGCCTCTAGTTAAAAATAAACATTTTTAGGAATAGGTAACAGCATTTATGGTATCAAAAACGAGGCCATTCTATACACAATGCATCATAATCTTCTCCCACTTACAACGTCCCAGGGGCACCCTTCCACATCCCCACCACCTACAGCGGCCAGGTCTGGGTTTACAGTATACACACCTCTGTGTCCCTCAGGCACGCCAGCCACAGGGCGACCCCTTATACCACCCAGCGAGGCTGCTCCTGTTGTGCTGTCCCTGTGTGCGGGGCCCTGTGTGCTGCCCTGTGTGCTGTCCCTGTGTGCGGGGCCCTGTGTGCCGCCCTGTGTCCTAAGCCCTGTGTCCCAGGCCCTGTGTGCTGGGCCCTGTGTGCCGCCCTGTGTCCCAGGCCCTGTGTGCCGGACCCTGTGTGCTGCCCTGTGTGCCGCCCTGTGTGCCGGGCCCTGTGTGCCGGGCCCTGTGTGCCGGGCCCTGTATGCTGGGCCCTGTATGCTGGGCCCTGTATGCTGGGCCCTGTGTCCCAGGCCCTGTGTGCTGGGCCCTGTGTGCTGCCCTGTGTGCCTCCCTGTGTGCTGCTCTGTGTGCTGCCCTGTGTGCCGCCCTGTATCCCAGGCCCTGTGTGCTGGGCCCTGTGTGCCACCCTGTGTGCCGCGCCCTGTGTGCCGGGCCCTGTGTGCTGGGCCCTGTGTGCTGGGCCCTGTGTGCGGCCCTGTGTGCTGGGCCCTGTGTGCTGTCCCTGTGTGCCGCCCTGTGTCCCAGGCCCTGTGTGCTGGGCCCTGTGTGCCGCCCTGTGTGCTGGGCCCTGTGTGCTGCCCTGTGTGCCGGGCCCTGTGTGCCGGGCCCTGTGTGCTGCCCTGTGCTGTCTCTGTGTGCTGCCCTGTGTCCCAGGCCCTGTAAAGCATCCTCACGTATGTGTACCACCCGAGTCCCCACAGTTCCGTGAGGCAGGCACCAATAATAAGTTCATTTCGCAGATAAGAAGAAAACAGCATCTGAGGCTTAGAAAAGTGAAGGAACTTGCCCAGGTTGCAAAGCCTGTAAAAAACACTGGCTCAAGCCACAGAGTGCTGACCTAAACCCACACTCTTCCTGAGCTTCCTCGCCTGGCCTGAAGGTGGCACCGCAGCATGCAGTGGGCTGCAGAGCACCCCAGCTGATCTCAAAGCAGCGTGGTGCTGGCTTCCCTCCCCTTCCTCCCTCAGAGGGAAAAGAAGTGAGCAGCCTGCTGGGCCGCACAGTCCCACAGCAATTCCGTCACTGCCGCCACACCTGCTGAGGTCTCCTCACAGCTCACTCCACACAACTTTCTGAGCCTGAATGCTCGTGAACGGAGCACTGGAAAAGGTCCCCTCAGTGCAAACCCCGCTCGTACCGGTGCACGAAGTTAGTGGTCCCGTCAATGGGGTCGATGATCCACGTGGGGTTGTCGGTGAGGACACTTTTCTCGCCGGCAGCCACGGACTCCTCACCGATGAAACTAAAAGCAAGAATGACTCTTTACACCAAGTTCCGCAAGTGCCAGGTGTAGCATTCCCTTAGCTACAGTCACACAAACGTACAATCCTGCACAGCACCCCCTTCCATCCGGGCTCCTGCCTCCAGTGGGACGTGCGTGCTTAAGTGTCACTCCCAGATCGCCTGACAAGCGGTCCTGGGACCACGGGCGCTGGGTGAGCGAAGGCGTGGGCATGCACAGGGCACCGGTAAGGTGAGGCCTCACTAGGGCACGTGGTGGTTTTAGAAAGATGCCCCCAGGTCTCTCGTCCTCCTCTCTTCCAGAGGCAGGCCTAACGCTCCCGCCTCGAGTGTGAACTTGGACTTAGTGACTCGTTTCTAAGCAGCAGAACGAAGCACAAGTGCCAACGTACCACCTTGAGGACCTGCTCACAACACGCACTGTGGTTTGTCTTACCCTCTCCACTCCTGCCCCTGCCATGCCCAGGGAAGCAGGCCACCCGTGCTGAGCTGCTCTGAGGGGCCCACCTGGCGAGGGACCAACGGGAGCTGCCCCCAACCGCGGGAGGGAGGGAAGTCACCAGCAACCACCCAAGCCGCATGGATCTTTCGGCCCAGTGCAGGCCTGGTGGCTGCGGCCCGACCCACGGACTCCCACGTGTCATGAGACCCTGTGCTCAGCTACTGCCACGTGCTGAACCTAGAAAACTCTGCTGTAAGCCTGCTGTCTGGAGCTGCTAATGTTCAGTTCAGGGTAACTTGCTCTGCAGCAGCAGGTGAGTAAAAGAGAGCATTAGATAGGTCAGCAAGGAGGCAAGTCGCCCCCAAAATGACCTGTCTCCCCAACACGCTGTTCAACAGCTCCCAGGTGGCCCCGGAAGTGGTGCCGAGTCACTGCTTTCTCTCGTCCCTAAGTTCAGTTCTATTTCCCTCTGTCCAACCCTGAGCTCTCCTAACTATCACTTGGTGATCTGTGTCAGCTGCACAGTGGCTTTTAGAGGAAGTGTACAGGCTTTACATCGCCGGGAAGGGGTAGAGAATGGCAGCACTGAGACAAAGCGGTGGCAGTGCCTGGGCTGCTGTGCCTGAGCCCTGACTCTCGTGGCTTCTCTCAGGCCCCAAAGGCTACCACGCAGAAGATTTGCAATAGAGAACAAAACTGACTAAATCATGCCTGGGCAGCCCTTCTCACACCAGCTTCCCAGAATCCAAACACCCTTTCCCTTATCCCTCCCGGCTGGTGGCCCTGCCCCGGACTGTAATCGTGAGCGATCGGGAAATCAGAGTCCAGAGCGAGGCAGCCGGCGCCTCAGCAGCCGTGGCTCCTGTGGGGGGCTCTGGTCCCCTTCCTCCCTGGCTCCTGCCCAACCTCCCTCCCAGGCTGCCCACCGCCCTTCCAGGCTCAGTAACTACAGTCAGCTTCCGGCTCGGTCGGCACTGCTGTCTCAGTACTGACTCCAGGCGGCAGACTCACCTGTGAGATGGGTACTTTTCCTTGATGAAAGAGAGAAGCATCTTTTCAACCTTCTGGTCAGTCACAGTGACCAAGTCGGCTGGAGAACTTTTAATCATAACATTCATTTCATTTTTCAGAGCTTCGCGAACCACCTGGGAATGTGTTTGGTAAGCAAATAGAAAAGCGTTAAGTAAATTTAAATCAAGCTAAAAATGAAACAGCAATGGTGCAATGTCTTAAATGATATTCTTAAAATTTTCTTATCACAAGGTTTACAAAATAAACCTTTAGTAGTTATGTCCTTCTAGGTACAAAATCATAGCATTCTTACATCCTAAGACAGATCCACAACTGTCATCCCAAAAGTTAGCTACCCAAAACTGGGAACCTTTTCCATGTAGTGTTTAGTGGAATGAAAAGCCCGAGGTATCAGGGACATGGCGGCATTGGTGAGTGCCGGCATCGGGGAGACGGCAGCATTGGTGGGTGCCGGCATCGGGGACATGGCGGCACTGGTGGGCGCCGGCATCGGGGACACAGTGGCATTGGTGAGTGCCGGCATCGGGGACACGGCGGCATTGGTGAGTGCCGGCATCGGGGACACGGCGGCATTGGTGAGTGCCGGCATCGGGGACACGGCGGCATTGGTGAGTGCCGGCATCGGGGAGACGGCGGCATTGGTGGGTGCTGGCATCGGGGACATTGGTGAGTGCCGGCATCGGGGACACGGCGGCATTGGTGAGTGCCGGCATCGAGGACACGGCGGCATTGGTGAGTGCCGGCATCGGGGACACGGCGGCATTGGTGAGTGCCGGCATCGAGGACACGGCGGCATTGGTGAGTGCTGGCATCGGGGACATTGGTGAGTGCCGGCATCGGGGACACGGCGGCATTGGTGAGTGCCGGCATCGGGGACACGGTGGCATTGGTGAGTGCCGGCATCGGGGACACGGCGGCATTGGTGAGTGCCGGCATCGAGGACACGGCGGCATTGGTGAGTGCTGGCATCGGGGACACGGCGGCATTGGTGAGTGCCGGCATCGAGGACACGGCGGCATTGGTGAGTGCCGGCATCGAGGACACGGTGGCATTGGTGAGTGCCGGCATCGGGGACACGGCGGCATTGGTGAGTGCCGGCATCGGGGACACGGCGGCATTGGTGAGTGCCGGCATCGGGGACACGGCGGCATTGGTGAGTGCCGGCATCGAGGACACGGTGGCATTGGTGAGTGCCGGCATCGGGGAGACGGCAGCATTGGTGAGTGCCGGCATCGGGGACACGGCGGCATTGGTGGGCGCCGGCATGGGGACACGGCGGCATTGGTGAGTGCTGGCATCGGGGACATTGGTGAGTGCCGGCATCAAGGACATGGCGGCCTTGGTGGATGCCGCATCGGGGACATGGCGGCATCGGGACCGTACCTCTCCAGCTCGCCTTGCCAGGGTCACCGCGTAGTCCATGCACTCCTCCCAGGGGTCAGCCATCTCCGAACAGCTCTAACACATACCAGGACAGAGCCGTGCCGAATCCCTGTTGTAATCACAGAACAGTTAGATTACGAGTGCATCTCAATTAGCAATGTCCTTTCACTCAGGATTCTCTCCCTCCTGAATCCCAAGTCCCATTGTTTTCCAGGACTCACTAGTAGATCCAGTAAACAACATTTTTACCTAAGTGACTCCACTTCTATTGCAGAAACATTCTTCGTAACAAAACAATAAACGAAAGTGTCTCCCAAAGTGCCCATATCAGGTCACGTTTAAACCCTGGCTTGGAGGATGGAGAGGAAAGGACATAGGAACAGGGGTTCAGAACAAGTCTCCCTAAGTGTGCACTCTGCACGGGGACCATACTGAGCTGAAGGCATCCAGACCCACACCAGGAGCTCGCTCACAGCTCACGGCTCACGGCTCACGGCTCACGGCTCACCCCTCGCCCCTCACCGCTCACCCCTCACCCCTCGCCCCTCACCGCTCACCCCTCACCCCTCGCCCCTCACCGCTCACCCCTCACCCTTCACCGCTCACCACTCACCCCTCGCCCCTCACCGCTCACCGCTCACCCCTCACCCCTCGCCCCTCACCGCTCACCGGCTGGCTGGTGTGGTTCGGGAGGCGGTGCAGTCCAGCTCAGAGACTGGCCTCCGTCCTGCTAGCATGGGGTCACTGTGGGAGCACCATACGCCAAGAGCACGCAGGACACAAGCCCAATAGAGAAATGCACACTCCCAGCAGGGGACAGATTACCCTCACACCAGGAGGATGGGAGCACTGGAGTCCCAACTTGGGCAGAGGTGCCTCTCTTATACAGGAGGAGACCCCGGCAGACCCGGGGAGAAAATAAAGCAAAACGGGAAGTTCTCTCCCTGAATTTCAGAGGGAAAAACACACAACACATTTGGGTGTTTGCTGCCCAGTGTGACTGACAGCTGCAGACAGGACTAAGCCGCCCGCCCAGGCGGATGAGCTCTGCAGGCTGTGCCCTGGCAGGGAGGCATCCTTCACAAAGCGAGGAACCATGTCCCCTTCACAGCGGAGATACCTGCCAGCGCTTCACTCGAGGCTGCGGGACCCGCCCAGTGCTCCTGTAGGAAAGGCCAAGGGCAGCCTGAGCGGCTTCTGCTGCTGCTTTCTCTTCCGGAGGAGCTAAAATGTTACCCTTCTAAAGTAACTGCTCAGGGCTCTGAGAGCTGCTTCCAAACTCTTATTCTTCCTTTCCCTTTACTCCCGTTCCTGTCCTCCAGGCTGACAGTAGGAAGGCTCTGCCCAGCCACCCTCTCCCCAGGTAATGGCACTGACAATGCGGTCAATCTACCCCTCCCCCCCCAAATCCGCCTTTTCTTCTGGGGGTTCTCTAGCAGAAAGGACCCCCAGAAGTCAGGGTTTGCTGGCGGTCCCCACGGACTCCCTAGTGGGGACTCAGATATTGATCAGAACAATCGGCTACAGGCACCGGCATGGATGAGACGAAAGTGAAGGAGGGGAGCAGCGAGAAGCAGGTGATGGGAGCTCTGACCAGTTCCCCGTCTCAGACAGCCTTTCCCTGACACCCAGGCCCTGCCGGCTGGCTGACAGCTCTGGGGTGGGTGGGGCTGAGGCGCAGGAGGCACTGGCTTCGGGAGGTGAGGCTGGGCCCGGAGTAACGGACTGGATTGGGTCCAGGAGGGACAGGAGCTGAGGATGCCCCGATTCCCCACGAGGCCGCTGAACGGACGATGGTGCCATCGACCACAACAGGGAGCAACTGGAGGGGGTGCGATTGGGCAGGAGGTGGGAGAGCCAGAGTCCGTTAGTGGAACCAGGGCCCGCCGGAAGCCAGGCGGACACGCCCCCAGGCGGCCGGACGCGGGGATCCTGAGCCCAGAGGGGTGCGGTCTGCAGGAGAAACGCCGGCCGCCACAGCGGGGAAACTGAGGCCGGCGTCTGCACACCCTCCTCCGTCCCCCCACGTGTGTGCCTGCCTCGCCTCCCCGCCTCTCTGCGCCCGTTTCTGGGTGGGCCGAGCCGCACCGATTCCCCTCCGCGCCTCGCCGCCCCTCCCGGCCCCAGCCCCACGGCCGGCCCCGCAACGCCCGCCCCGTCGGCCCGCCGCCCCGCCCGGGACCCGCAGACCCGCTGGGGGCGCGGGGCGCAGGTCTCACCGCGGCGGCCGGGCGCTGCCAGTGGGACCGCTAGGTTCTTCCGGGGGCAAAGGGAAGGTCCCGGACCGGAAGTCCCCGCCCAGCCGCCCGCCGTTTCCGGTTGAGCCTCAGACTGCTACACCTGCAGGCTCCTCTCTCATCTCTGCTTCTGAGTTAGAGCGTCCTGCCTGCACTTTCTTCTGTAACTTAACAATTCCTTTCCTCTTTATGCTGCACTCCCCTCCTTCCATTCCTGCCCCTCTTCCCATTTCTCTTTTTGATCCCTTTCTCTGATTCCAGATACTCTTTTTTTTAAAATATATTTTTATTGATTTTACACAGAGATGAATTGAGAGGGCTAGAGAGCTAGAAACGTCGATGAGAGAGAAACATCGACCAGCTGCCTCTTGCACACCCCCCACTGGGGATGTGCCCGTAACCAAGGTACATGCCCTTGACCGGAATCGAACCCGGGACCATTCAGTCCGCAGTCTGATGCTCCATCCACTGAGCCAAACCGGTTTTTACAAATGGCAGGTATTTGCAGCTTTTGTTGAAGCTATACTAGGGAGTAAATATAAATAAACATATATCATATGAATTATTTATACACCACATACATTATATGTAAACCATGTAAATTATATACACCATACGAAGTACAAATTCATGATAGATGGGAAGACTGGTAAGTGATGGCCACAACCAACTGCCCCTGTTCTCAATAACTCACTTGGCCACATGCTGACCTGACGGCTCAAGGGAGGCCTGCGTGGCCGTCTTGCAAACTCCAAGACCTAAAGTCACCACAAGGATGGTCTGAAATTAAACTGTAACTGAACGCAGTTATGGTGGGTAGTTCCGTCCTAGGTGGGTATCTTCACTGACAAGGTCAACCTTTACCTAAGCTAGTCTATCTGTCTTTTTGCATTTTTAATAACATATCCTTAAAATGTCTGGGTGTCTTGTAACCTCCCTTTCTCTAGATCCCTTGGAGCACAATTTAATGTGCTGGGTGCCAGGACAGAGACCACAAATTCCTTCATTATGTTCATTGTTCTTGCACCTCCTAAGTATGAGTCTATCACTTCACCTTTTATCCAATCCCAGGATTCCTCTCCCCCACCCGGCCCCACTCGCTTTGCTTTCTCCCACCTCCCTAATCTACCACCAATGGATTTCATGCAACCCACCTATGTCCCCTCCTTTGATTGAAATGTATAAAAATAGATGAGAAACCGCCCTCTCTGAAGCATTATCTCAACCCTTTGAGGTTCTGCTTCCTGGCAACTGTCGACAGTTTGGCTTAAATAAACTCACAAAGGTTCTTTACAGGTTTGAATGTTTTTATGTTAACATTACCATTTAGTGAGGACTTACCATGCTTCAGACAATACAATATCTTCAGGATGAAGATATGACTAGTTCCATCTTACAAATGAGGAAACGAAGGCTCAGAAAAGTCATCTGTCCTCAGGTCACACAGCAAAGGCAGAGAGTGGGACACGGACCCAGAGTCCACACTCCGGGACTGCCTGGCATGACAAGGCTGCCCAGTGTGAAACAAGGGCCAGTCTGGGATCCTGGGGTCTTCAGCTAGCAGGTCTGGCACTGTGGGATATAGAGTCTGCCTGTGTTAGTGGAAAAGCAGTGCACAGCACTGAGACATCCCGGCCACATCAGAAACCAGAAAGGAGGTTATTTGGCTCCTTGCTTGTCAGGAGGTTGCTTCCTTTTCTTTTTTTCTTTTTCTTTTTTTCTTTTTTTTTTTTTCACCAAAGGACAAGGTGTTGTCATCACACACTGCAGATGCACGAGCTCTCAGATGAATGGCCGATTCTCAAACCTCACAAAGAGCCAGGATTTTGTTTTTATTCTTCTGGAAATGCCTTGAGTATCTGAATTGGATATCTTGATTTGTCTAGCAAAATATGCGTGTATGTTCCTAATAAAAAAGAAGAGAAAAACCTCAGAAATTAGCTTTTGTGGTTCTTTGTTGTCAGACACTTAAACTTGCCAAATACATGGTGACGAGTTGATTCCTAAGCAAATAAAATTTCCCAGGCATTTGCAGAAATATCATCAGCACCCTCTGTAAACCTCCTTGAAAGGAACTGGTCTGCTCATGGGTAGAAGATCAAATGTCCTATTCTCTTAAATTAAAATCACTTCACGCTTCTTACCTCAATGAGCAGGAGGCCCAGCCTTTTTCTAGGAGCCTCTGCTGCTGCCTCTTGATTATTCACAAGTCACTGCTCCCAAAGGCCTGAAAGCCAATGAAGAGTCCTCCAGAGCACAAGGCCGTCCAGCACTCGGCTCTTGTTTTGGACGTATTGCAAACTGGTTCTACAAAATCCAAGATTTTTGTCTGAGAGTCCCGGTGGCTGCAGGGTCCTCAGTACCTGGTATGTTGCTCCTGAGTTCTCAAAGGGGCAATTTTTAAAGCTGTATTTGCAGTCATTATTCCCAATCCCAAAGATCTACCACGCCAAGGTAAGGGGCCAGGCTCCAGCCACAGCCACCCAGGATGAGACTAAACACCCCATGGTGTGCAGCCCAGTCACCGTCCCACATTTCACTGATGGGGAGTCCCTCAGGGGGCCTTTGGTATCTCTTTCCCCAGCTGCCTTCATCCCTGAGAGAGGTGCTAATGATGCTCACCTCAGAGTGGAAGGGGGACCTGAAGCCCTGGCTCTCCCCAGACACCTGACTGGACGTGGAGAAGCTTCATGGGAGGAGGGCCTCTGTCAGCCAGTGCTCAGGTCGGCTTCTGCAAGGGCAAAAGGTACCCAACTGCCCTGTACTTGCACTTGGGTATCTTGCTAAGCCTACTTACTCCCAAAAGATGACTGCTTGTAAATGGCAACTCCTTTCAGTTAAAAAAAAAAAAAATCAAGTTCACATCACTTTCTTGGGTAAGAGTTGTTTAGGGGGCTGATTGTTTTTAAAAAGTTCACAGGCCAATGTGCAGGTCCTCAGGGGGTGGAGTCTCCTGGGTAGCTAACAGCACTCGTTTTGATGTAAAATATCAATAGGTTGGAGCTGCGGATATTGGTTAAGCCCTGATGTGCCCTGTAATGCCAACAGCTTTCCCAGATCTGAGAATCTATATAATAAAAGCCTAATATACAAATTGTCCCCTCGACCAGTTCAACCACTCACTATGATGTGCGCTGATCACCAGGGGGCAGCACAGAACATGGTGGATGTCAGCAACATGGCACTGGCAGCAGGTGGCAGTGGAGGTGCTGCTGTCCTAATGGGCCCTGAAGAGAGCAGGACCAAAGCAGGATGGTGGAGCAGGTGAGCGGGCGGTGCCAGGACAAGGTAGGTGCAAGTGGAATCCCAATTGCCCCACTGATTGCCCGCAGACGGTGACCAGTGACAGCTATGACCAGATGACACTTCCATTACAGAGAAAGGGCAAATAGCAATATTAAAATATTTCTTGTAATTATTTCCCTTTCAATGTACATGAATCTGTGCACCAGACCACTAGTATATATCATAGACAACATATCACAGAATCATCCCTCTTAAGGGGTGAAACTTAAAAAAAGTTTCCTAACCCAAATGAGATAAGTTTTATTAGGTAAAAATCTCTGTTTTCCACAATACAGCTATGAGACATAAAATAGATTCCAAGTCCAAGGACAGAGTGCATTTTGACATGGAAGACCAAGCAGATAGAGTAACAATAACCTGTGTGTTGGGCAGCTCCAAGAGCCTTGCTCCTATTAACTCATTCCACCCTCACAACAGGTAGGTACGATCCTCACCCCACATTCCACATGAATTAGGCGGAGAGAGATTAAGTCATTTGACCAGTGTCATCTAGCTGATGGGTGACAGCTGAAATGGCAGACCCAGGCACAGTCTGGCTTGGAGCATATGACCTTGACTGTAATAGATATTATTGATTAATTAATCCAATAAATGTTTAATTAGCACTTACTCGATTCAAGGCATGTGCTAAACACCAATAGGAATTCAAAGAATGCAGGGTCCCTGCACTCAAGAAGCCAAATGCTGATCGCTGCTTCCACTACAGTGGCCGGGTGTGGCTCTTTTCATCAGCCTGAACCTTCTCTCCGCCTATCACCCTGCCATGCTGCTAGGTCCTGGAGTTTCAAGCCACAACCACAGACTCAGGAGCTGAGCAAAATCTTAAACCTCAATTGAACCTTTTCATTTTACCGATGTGAAAAACAAAGTACAGAGTGTCTTGCTAGCTCTCAAGGTAAATGATAAATAGACCTGAATGCAGGTCTCTCGACTCCCGATCACTAGAATATGCTCTTGGAAGTGCATATGAGTTAAATTGGTACAAGTTTAATTATATTTTCTACCCCTAAATGGAGGTTTCTGTTGAAAGGACTCAGCAGTAAAAGATTACATGAGGGAAATTATCATTTTATAAAGTGAATAATGAGCCACCACCAGGCTGAAGTTCAGCCTATCTAATAAAAGAGCAATATGCAAATTGCTGTCACTCCAAAATACAAGATGGCTGCCCCCCATGTGGACACAAAATGGCCACCACAAGATGGTCTGGAGGGGAGGACAGTTGTGGGCAGCTAGGGGAGACCAGGCCAACAGAGGAGGGCAGTTGGGGGAGACCAGGCCAACAGGGAGAGCAGTTAGGGGTGACTGGGCCAACAGAGGAGGGCAGTTGGGGGAGACCAGGCCAGCAGGGGAGGGCAGTTGTGGGGGACCAATCCTAAAGGAAGGGGGGGAAGTTGGGAGGGACCAGGCCTGCAGGGGAGGGCAGTTAGAGGTGATTAGGCCAGCAGGGGAGGGCAGTTAGGGATGACCAGGCCAGCAGGGAGGGCAGTTAGGGATGAGCAGGCCTGCAGGGGAGGGCAGTTGTGGGTGATCAGGGCTGCAGGGAAGGGCAGTTAGGGGTGACCAGGCCAGCAGGAAGGGCAGTTGAGGGCAATTGGGCCAGCTGGGGAGCAGTTAGGCATCGACCAGGCTGTCAGGGGAGTGGTTAAGGTGTGATCAGGTTGGCAGGCAGAAGTGATTAGGGGCAGAGGCAGGCAAGCGGTTGGGAGCCAGCTGTCCTGATCAGGCCTAAATGGATAGTTTGACATCCCTCAAGGGATCCCAGATTGGAGAGGGTGCAGGCTGGGCTGAGGGACACCCCCCTCCGTGCATGAATTTCGTGCACCAGGCCTCTAGTCTTTCATAAATCTTGGTATTTGTATATTGAATTTGGTGAAATTAGAAAAAAAAGGACCTTGGCTGTCTTGTCAGTTGGCAAACTAACAGGGCTTCTAGTCTATATAATAAAAGCCTAATATACAAATTGTTACTTGTATATTAGTAATTAACTCATACTGTGAGAATGTAGGGACTGCCCTTCTGTAAAAAGTTAGTATATTCTCAGAATCACTACAGGAGGTGTTTTTAAGTTGCTCTTTCCCACTTAAAAGACCGTAATGAAATATCATAATCAAATCCCACTCTATAAAGCACTTCCAGACCAACACAGCGCAGTGACCTCCTCCCATGCTTCAGGTGAGAATGCATGTTATGATGATGTACACATTATAATGTACATGCCTCCCCCTCGTGCCGTTTTCAATCAGGTCAGAAGGGGGCTGCGAGCAGCATCACGGTAGATATCCTCTGACCCCACAGAACCTCAGAGTGGGCATGTGGCGGTGCTTTGATTGCTGGAGCGGGGAAGGTGCCTCCTTTTCTCTCCCGTGATACGGACACACCATTTCTTCGCCTGGTACACCAGGAGCAGCAGCAGCATTTCACACCCAGAGCACAGCGCCACCGTGAAGGGAGCCACGGAGGCGGCGTCGGCCTGGGCCCGGGGGAGGGCGAGCTGGATGATGGCCAGAGCCAAGAAGCTGTTCAGTGCCCCGCTTTCGATGGCCACAGTCTTGCACACGGCGGGGGGCAGCCTGCAGATGTTAGCGGGGCAGTACCCGAACAGCAGGCCCAGCGCGGGCACTAAGGCACCCAACAGAAGCACCTCTGGGCTATCTGTTCTTAGAAACACCGATCCCATCCTAAACATCAAGTAAATCCCTGCAGACATCAAAATTAAGCTCAGAGGTCTAATGCTTCTCTCCAGGAGGCTGGCTTTTTCAGGTATTCTATGCTTGATGACTATCCCAGCTGATATAGGCACAAGTATGAAGAGGAGCGTTGACATAATTTTGGAAACAGGAACGTGGAATGTCCCGGACAGCCCTAAGACCCTGCTGTACAGGTAGGAATTGGCAGGCATCATCACCAGGGCCAAGACCGTTGATGTGCAGGTCATCAAAATGGCCAACGTGATATCTCCTTCCAGAAGCAGAGCAAAGAGATAGCCCCCGCCCCCTCCTGGGCACGTGCAGGTCATGACAAACCCAAAAGCCAGTGCCTCAGGCAAGGCCAAAACCTGAGTCAAAAGATACCCACAAAATGGCATCAGAAAAAACTGGGTAGCTGCCGCCAAAATCACCGGCAGAGGCCTCTTCCACACCACGCGGAACACCTGCAGCTCAATCTTGCAGCCAAACGCGCACTTATTTACCAGGACCAGGGGCAGAAGGAGCAGGAGGACATTCCTATTCATGCGCATTGGCGCCTGGAAGAGACCGTCTGGCCTCTGTCTGAGCACTGTGACTCTCACGTTCTTTATTTCCTCAACCAGTCTTTCTTGCCTACCGTCCGAGTCCCACAGCTGAATGGTCAAGTTCGTCTCTCCTTCTTCCTCTGCCACTAGCTTTATGATGAAGTCTGTGGCCCCCGCGGTGGCCCTGGTCACGTTCACCACCCGCAGCACGCCCGGGTCCTGGGGCCGCACGGAGAGGAAGCTGGCGTGGGGCTGCTTATCTCGGTAGGTGGATCGGAGGAGGATGGTATCTTCGGTCTTTGTGAAGAACAGTAGTTCCGTCCTCTCTGTGCTCTGAAAACTGAGAAATGGCTTCCTTGCTTCTCCCAGCGTCAAAAAAAGCAAGACAATAAAAAGGCTTCTAATCATTTTGAAAGCTTAAATCAATCAGATATGCGAACGCATCAAAGGCCACTGGAGAGCATTCCTGGGAGAGGCGCCCCAGTGCCGGGCTGAGGCTGAGGCAGGAGCTGTTTTGCCGGATCAAAGTCCAGGAGGAGGGCCCGGACTCTCAAACAACACCTCGCTACCTCGTGAATGACACAACCCGCCCAACCTGTAGTTAGGAAAATGCACAGCCGGACACTCTGCAGCGTCAGCGGCTCACAGCAGAAACCCAATCTCTTCCTCATCTCCTCCTTTCTGCTAAAGAGAAAACAGCCTCCTCTTCACCTGCATTTAAAAACTTACACATTTTTTAGTTTTCTTTCTTCCTATGGAAACTCTACACTAGAAAGAGTCATGATGAAAAAATATAAAATAGATATTGAGAGGCCTGCAGGTGGGTGAGTCAGGTCAAATGAGTATTTATCGGCCGCGTTGCTGGGCGCTGGGCCTGGAGCAGGGTGGAGCAGAGCAATCCAGCCAGTCACCGGCTCCGCCCTCCCCACTGTGGCACGCTCCCGTGGCTCCTGAGCAAGACTCAAGACACTGCAGAGCCCAGAAACTAGCCTTGCCATATCCCGAGGCGACTAATAGATTTCCTACAACTCTAGAGAGAATGTGTCAGTTAGGCAAAATTTGAAACTAGCTTTGGAATCCTTAAGTAGAAAAACAATTTCCTGGATGGTAACCAGGGAGTTTGGGAACCGAGGGAAAGTGGGAGGCCAGATGTATGGCCAAAGGCACCTGCCGCTGGACACCTGGAGCCTGACACCCTGGGGCACTGGGAGGCCACGGCACCCATTCTGTAATACCCACCCTAGTCACAGCTCAGGGCATGTCATCCCGCTGGCCAACTAAGGTCAGATGCCGATGCCTTGCCTGCCGGAAATAAGGAAAAGTATTGGGGGTTTTCTGGTGAGGACTTACACCCCAATGTTCCCGTAATGATGGATTCCCAAACAAGAGTGGGTTCAGATACTAAGCAGATAAAAAGGAAAGAAAAGAACAAAAATCACTGTGACTGTCTACTTACTATAGGGTGTCCCCAAAAAATGTATATATACTTTTAACAACTGATAACTCACTTAATTTTCATTTCTTTTCAGGTTTAACTGATTTGAAATAATGGGTGAAGCCAGGCTAAGCTTTGAACAAAGAAAATTTATCCTTAAGTGCCACTAGACTTCTTTTTATGGGATACATAAAAGGTAAAGTTCAAGGTAAAAAACCGGCAACAGTTGATGAATTGAAGGCACACAAATATTGAACAAAATGATTCTTGATGTTTGCAATTCCACTGCTTCCAGTTATCAGCAGTGCCTGGCCCAGAACGGTGGTCAGTTTGAAAACAGACACTGACAAAAAAGTTTATTTATTTCTGTAGATTCTTTTAAATATTTTTGTATTGATTTTGAGAGAGAGAAGAAGAGGGATAGAGTGATAGAAACAATGATGAGAGCCTAGCCGGTTTGGCTCTGTGGATAGAGCCTCAGCCCTATGACTTAAGGGTCATGGGTTCAAATCCAGGCAAGGGCATGAACCTCAGTTGCAGGCCAGATCCCGGGGCCCCGGTTGGGGAGCATGCAGAGGATGTGCCTCTCACATTGATGTTTCTCTCTCCTTCTGCCTTCCATTCTAAAAATCAACAGAAAAATATCCTCTGGTGATATTAACAACAAAAAGAAACATCGATGAGAGAGAAACATCATTAATCAGCTGCCTCCTGCACACCCATTAGGGATTGAGCCTGCAACCCAGGTATATGCCCTGACCAGGAATGGAACCGTGACCTTTCGGTTCCTGGGTCAACACTCAACCACTGAGTCACACTGGCCAGGCATTTCTGTAGATTCTTTTAAATTTTGAAAAATAACTGTTTTTAATAAACACTGCCTTTATAATCATTCAAAGTGCATATACATTTTTTTGGACACCCTGTATTAAACTACAGACCTGGTAGTCTCTGAATATATTCCTACTTCAGCAGATCCTTCATGTAATCAAGGCAGAATCTGTGTTCTATGCAAGAAGGACAGTTTGGAGTATTTTTACACTATAACATTTGTTCCTCAAAAATTGTTAAGGCAATTTTACTGGACACTTTTTAGTTTTTAAAAATTCTACTTACCCTATGTAGATTACGTAGTCTTTCAAATACAGTAGACTTTACACTTACAACTAATATAATACTGAATGTTTACTGTAATTAAAAAAATAAAATTTTAAACTTTAAAAAAATGCAATAGAATTTGTAGTTCTTAAGTTGTATTTCCATGTACCACATCAAGACATTGGCTGATGCTGAAAATGGAAAACAGAACTAATGTGTCTGGTTATCTCAGTTGATATCCTAGAGAACGTTCCTAGTTTAAAAAAGACAAAAAGCAAACAGAAACTTCATGAAACCAAAGCCATCTGTACAACACGTGAGCAAGTATTTTAGCTCCCAACTTTTGTTGCTCAGATCACAGCCTGGTGTGAGGAAGGGGCGTTTTGTCTTCCTGATTGCTATCTGCACCCTTTCCCTTCACCAGGCCCTCTGGTCCTGCCCTTACTGGAGATCTGTAGGGAATAAAACGGGCACATCTAGAAAAGTTTAATGATCTATCCGCCACACGTCTTTCCTGGATAATCACATTTCAACTGGAGCTCATTTGTACCATTCTGTTGTTACAGCCTCAGTATCTGAATTTAAAGCTGTGTGTGGGTTTCCTACTTATAATTCTAGTCATCTGCAAGACTATCTAGTTGGAAAGGTACTTGGATCTGGTGGGAACAGGCAAAACTTAAAATTTCATTGAGCATACTCAATGGAGAGCCTAAAACTACGTCCTTGAAAGCTGTCCTGTCAGTCACTGGGCAGTGCAGAGCTCCGGCTTTCCTCTCGCCCACAACCTGAATCTTCAGGAGACGGCTCATGCTGCAGCCGTCCCGGGAGCCTCAGAGCAGGCTGGTGCCTGTGCCTTCCAGACAGCCGGCCGCTACCTGGAATCTGACCTCCCTCGACAGGGACGCAGATGCCCACTGACACCAGCCCTGGCTCTCCTTCCGGCCTGATCACTGCCAGGCCAGCTCCGCCTTCACCTCCACGGGACTCAGTTCCTGCCTCTTCCTTCCACTCTGCTCAGCTCCAATGGGACTTTCTCTCCCATGTTCAGCCTTAGCCAAATCATGAGACCTGTAATTATGTAATTATGGCACATGCTAAGGTATTCATGTGTTTGAAAACTTCTGGTATCTGGGAATAGATTTAAGGATTATTTCTACTTCTGCTCGTACAGTTTGTGAAAAAGAGCTGTTGGAACACAGCTATACTTACTACCCATCTGTTCATTTGGTACTTGTCACACTGCTTTGCACGATAGTTACCATGGAAACCAGAATCAAATCCTTATCCTTAGTAGGTACTCAAATAATCACACTAATACATGAGTGTATCAGCAGCTGATGAAAGTCAGAAGCTAGCTCCATTCTTTGCATGAAAATTATGATGAAAAATTAGAGATAAAACGAACATTCTGAATTTATTCCTTTAATTAAACCTAAAGCCACTCTGCAAGTCCATGACAATTAGGATAGCAAAGGGACAATGAACAAACAGAAATAATTTCTGTTCCCTCTGTATAGTAGTCCTTTGGTGAGGGACAATGTAGTCACTCTTGGCATGTACTTTGCTTTGGTGGGTATAAGAGACTGCAATTGAGTTGAGCTCGCCATCTTTCTTCTCGTTTGAGTCCATTCCCACACACAGACACAGGTGGTGACTTCCAGGAGGAGAGCCACGCCCCACAGCAGGTAGGTGATAGCAGGAAAACCACTTCTCCTCCCCAGGCCTGAGATTCCTCATCCAAAATCTCGGCAGAGTGGATGAGACAAGCCCTTGGTTCCTGACTCACGTTCACACACCAATGCCCACGCCGTGAAGCAGGCACACGGAACAGCCCCACCCAGGCACCACAGTGCTGCGCTTGCCTGTCACCGGCTCAGGAAGAGGAGATGCAGGTGTCCTTAGAGCATCTTTCCTCCTCTTCTCAGAATGCCAAGGTCCCAAAAGGATCCACGTCTAAACACTCAGTGTGGCTCCGGAGTCAGGTGACACGGAGCAGTCTCAGTCAAACCACAGCGCACAACCTCACGAGCTACACACCTAATAAAAGCGAATTAAATGCAGTAATGTGCCAATAACTGTCAGTTCACAAACTTTAAAACAAAAAATTTAAATTTAGTTGTAGAAAACTGATAATGGGCATTATGACATAATGAAAAACAATGTAAGAGCAACTTAAAAAAATAGTTATAGTATTTGTAGTAAAAGAAACTGACTTCACAGAGAATTTTCCTCATGATTGCTGGGTTGGATCCTTGAATGACTATTCCAAGTAAGCGTCGACATCCTCTAAGAACTGTTCTTCCTCACTAAGATATTCCAGGACGACGTTCCCGCCGTTGTACAGAGGACAGTCCTCCCTGGCCATCCAGGCTTCCAGCGTGTGGTCCAAGGGCAACGCTTCCCCAGAGGTCATGTGACAGAGCCTTAGCTTCTGTTAAGAGAGAAGGGAACACACCATAGGGTAACCAACAAACGTGTGTGTAGCAGAGCCTAAACCCTTACGGCAGAGCTGTTACCGCCAGCTGGTACCTTGGCCGTGGACTTGTTATTGTCGTTTCTGAGACTGGCTAAAGAAGCTGCAAAGTCGATGACCTTCCCCACGCTCCATCGGTGACAGAAGAACATGGGTTTGCTCTTCTCTTTGCTCCCCTTGGGTAAGAACACCTGCAAGTAGACTCTTTCCGTCTGTAGGAACAAAACAGTTACAGTAGATTACCTACATGAACTAGACAGCTGTTTTTGGCACTTCCTCTCTTCTCCTGGTCAGCGAGGAACTGCCCATTGATGGTAAAACTGGTGGTGGGAGTACCAGTCAGAGTTGCCCAGCAGCCACTGAATGCATAGATAGAGGACTTAAGACCTGGCCAGGGTGACTTGTGCAAAAACAGGTTATATGACCTGGGTAAGCCAGCTGAGGTCTTCCCTGGGTTTTACACTCAAAGGCTGGGGTGGAAAGGGCAGCTCTCTGTCTCCTGAGATTGTAAGGCGCATTGGATTAAACCTGGAATTGCTCACATCTATCACCCAGGCCCCTCCACCATTCCTGAGCCAACAGGAAAAAGTCCTGTGGGATGGGAAAGAATGGGCTCTTTCTACCGCATCTGCGTCGTGGAGCTCAGTCACCTGGTGACCAGATCAACGCGGCTCCCATCACACGAGGGGCAAAGTTTTCATTATGCTAGTTGGTATCAAATTTCTTCGTTTGCAAATGAAAGACATAAAACACATCCTCCTACATGAAGGACAACGTGTTTAGAGATAGCAGGGCTTTTGAGAATAAAGAAGCTAGAAAAAAAAGGAAGAAACAAAAGACAAGTTTCATAGAAGATTTGGATGGTCCCTCCAGTATGCTACACACTATATGCTTCCTCATGTTGTATTGTCATGCTAAGTTAAATGCAGAGGGGGGAAAAAGTAAAAGCAAAGGTGTTCCTTGATTCCTGAAAATTGCTTTAAAAAGAGTTGGCTTTACAGACCAATTCCTGTCACAATGAAATTATTGGGATAAAAGGAGCATCTCTAAATCATAGAGGAAAGATTACAATTATTTTAGGAACCATTAGATTCAAGACCATTTCCAGCACCAGAGTTTAGATTTGTTGAAGACCAGTGGAGTTTGTTATTACAGATAACAAGATTAAAAAATAAGATAAATCATTGGAAGTTTAAACTCTGGGCCAACTCTATATAATCAAAGTAATAAGAGTATAAATATGAAAAGAAAATATTAAAGGATATAGCCTCACCTAAAAAAAGATAAATATGCTTGACGATCACAAAGGGAACAGAAATGCAGAAAGGTGAGTGGGCAGAGAGAGACCAGAAGAGAGTTCCTATTCAAGACCAACAGGCACAATCTGTAACTGAAATTTCATAGCAAACCCAGGACGGAAATAACTAAGTGTGAAAAAGACATTTAAAAATGAGACAAGTCAAGTCTCTACAACAGCAGTTCTCAACCTGTGGGAACCGCTAGTTGAGAACAGCAAGCAGGGTCTCCTACGACCATTGGAAAACACAGACATCTACATTACAACTCATAACAGTAGCAAAATCACAGTTATGAAGTAGCAATGAAAATAATTTTATGGTTGGGGGTCACCACAACATGAGGAAACTGTATTAAAGGGTCGCAGCATTAGAAAGGTTGAGAACCATTGAGTTAAGGGATAATATCCATAAAAAAGGAACAAGAAGTTATGAAGCCAAAAACAGGCAGAAATAAAAGAAGCTATAAATATTATAGCTAATAAGAAATATAAATATTAAAAAAAAACACGGTTTCTGAAATTAAAAGATTAAACAGGATAAATTTCTCTATCTTCCATAAGAAGGCTTACTTGATGCTCTAACCGGTTTGGCTAAGTGAAAGGTCCCTGGTTTGGTTCCGGTCAAGGCCATATAACTTGGTTGCGGGCACATCCCCAATAGGGGGTGTGCAGGAGGCAGCTGATCAATGTTTCTCTCTCATCGATGTTTCTAACTCTCTATCCCTCTCCCCTCCTCTCTGTAAAAAAATCAATAATATATATATATATATATATATATATATATATATATATATATTTTTTTTTTTTTTTTTTTTAAAGGCTTACTTGATGAAGTTGAGGAACTCATCTAGAATGTAGCACAAGGAGACAGCAAGATAGAAACTATGTCCCCAAATATGTCTGAAGCTAACAAGAGTTTCAGAAGAGAAGAAATGATGGAGCAGCAATAGTCAGAGAAAAATGAGAAAATTTTCAAAAAATGAAGACATAAGTTAAAATTTTAAATGTATCTCAAGGGCCAGACTGGGCAATTAAAATAAATCCATGCCCAGAAACATTGCACTGAAATTGAACAATACCGCAGGTAAAGTCTTAAAAGCCACTAAAAAAAAAGACATTTAACCATATAGGATTGAAAAATAAAGAGACAGCAAATATTTCCCCTATAACAGATCACAGAGGCCACTGTTCGCAGCTCCAAGGAAGTGAGAGTCTGATAGACAACCAGCTGGAGCGAAGGTAAAATAGGGCACTCTCAGACAAGAAAGACTGAAAGAGTTTACCTGCAAAGTCTCTGAGTGAATCGCCAAAGAATGGAACTCAGAAAAATAAATGTAAGTCCTAAGGAAAGAAGAAACTGGAAAAATGTGTAGATTTACATAGATATTGGTGACAATAGTCTTCATGGGTGAACAAAGATGATGGGTGGGGGACATTCGAGTGGACAGGCATGTCAAGCTTCCTGTGCTATTTGAAAGGATGTAACTTTAAAGAGGAAAATTGGGTTTTCATTTTATACATAAAAAATAAAAAATATAAACACATGCCTGTTATCACCATTACTATAATGCCTTATATTGGGGATTCTAGATAATGTAGAAGAAAATGAAATAACTAATATAATTATTATAAAATAAAAGCTGCTAATGTGGTATGACTGCATATCTAGGAAATCAAAGGCACTAATGGTGAAAAAGAAACTTCTAAAATTAAGCCTAAGAGTTTGATGATGTGGCTGAATCAGATAAATATACAGAAATCAAGACTCTTTTCTCTGTATTAGCAGTAAGTATCTGAAAATAGAGGTGGACATAAATATTCTGTTCACAACAGAAATAAAACCCAAAAATAATTGGAAATGAAAATAAATAAGGAAAGAGACTTAAATGAAGACAAGCATATTATGCAAGACAAGAAACGTGGTCTGAATAACTGGAAGGACACAGGAGGCTCCTGGATAGGAAGGCCACATAATAAAAACATTATTTCTCTCAAAACTGATAAATAACATGTAATGCAAATCCAGTATGAATCCTAAAGGGGAAGTTTGCCTTTTCCTTTACACATCTCTTAATAGTTACACTTGCTAAAAGTGTGTACTACCCTTGCAAATTTAAAACATTAAAAAAAGATTTTTAAAAAGGAAAATAGTAAGGATAATCACTAAAAGAAAAATACAATCAATGGTTTCTAAAAAAGTAGAATAGAAGAAAACATAGAAAATTCCATCAATATAAAAGAAGACAGGAAAGAGAAATAAGGATGATAAGCAAAAGTCATCAGATGGAAGATAAACATTCAAATGTATCAATGATCACAATATATATAAATGTATCCAACTCACCTATAAAAGAGGAATACTAGCAAACTGGATTAGAAAAACAAAGTCCAGCTATATGCTGCTTACAAGAGACACCCTAAAACAAAACAACATAGAAAAGGTGAACATAACATGATAAAAAAAAAAAAGATGCAATAGTTAAATATTAACCAAAAGAAAACTAGTGAAACAATCTATATATATACAACCCTAATATGCAACTAAACAGAATGGTGGAACAACTGAACAACGGGTCACTATGATGTGCACTGACCACCAGGGGGCACATGCAGAACCTGGCTGGCATCAGCAGCGGATGGGAAAGCGTGGAACATGCTGGGCATCGGCCGCAGCAGGATGGTGAAGCAGGTAATTGGGGGGCACCAGACAAGGGGGGGCACCAGTCGCTGACATTGGGGTGAGCCTCTGGTGGTTACTGAAAATTTTTTGCTCCTGTGCACCTCGATCCTGCCGAGAGCTCACACCTGCTGCCGCTGCCAGCCCTGCTCATACCTGATGCCAGCACCAGCCCCCCTCACACCTGTAGCTAGCACCAGAGCTGCCACTCGTACCCGCTGCCAGTGCCCAGTGCCGGTCCCAATCACTCGGAACTGTCAGTGGGTGTGAGTGGTGGCTGCCAGCCCTAATTGTCCCTGAGGACTTCTCCACCTCCCCTGCTCCTGAGGGGCGATTGGGGCAGCAGCCACTGCTCATACCCACTGACAGCACTGGCCTCAATTGCTCCGTGCTGTCATCGAGGGCAGGCGCCATCAGCGCATGGGAGTGGTGGCAGCGGGAGTGGGGCTTCCAGCAGATAGGTGACCTGACGGGGGCGGGGGAAGGCATGGTGGGAAGGGCTTGGGGGGGGGGGGTCAGCGTGGCGTGGAGAATGAGCCAAGACCTGCCCCTGTGCCCACTGCAGCCTGGCAGCCCAAAGTTCCTTTCAAGGTGCAAGAATTCGTGCACTGGGCCTTAGTATTATTATAATTCAAAACAGCATCAGAAGCAAAATTAATAAAGATATAATAATGCAGAATTCCACACACCTGGTAAGATACAAGTCAGCAAAACCATTAGAATTACAAGAAAAACCTGACAAAACCACAGCTCCAGATTTTAACACACCTGCCTCAGAAACTGATAGATAAGCAAACAAAAAATTAGTATGCACACACATACAAAAGCAGGTGCACATGTGTAGACATATGTACAAAGAGAGAGACTGCAAATGATAAAGCAAGTAAAGGCAAAATGTAATTAACTGGTACCTTTGAGTAAAAAATATAGAAAAATTATTTGTACTATTCTTGCTACTATTTTGTGTTTGCAACTACATCAAATTAAAGTTACCTGAAAAACACACCCAAACAAATAGGTTGAAAATAACCTACAATAAAGATAATATTTAATGTTGAAACTTCAGGCTCATTTGGATTAAAGTCAGAACTGTGATGAAGATGCCTATATTATTCAGTCCTGTTGATAGAGTTCAACCCATGCATTAAGACAAATAATGATGAAAAGCAGGAGTAAGAGGAAAGAAAATTTGAGAAAAAGAAAACATCCAAACACAAGACTGTCATTTGCAGAAAATATAACTGCATGGAAACTTCCCAGAAAGCCTATAAACCATGGGAACGAGAGGTTTCTTTGCAGGAGAGAACAACAAACAATAACCAGCATAACCAATTAAGGGAGCGTTAAGTTTTTAAAAAGTTATTATTTACAATGGCAACAAAAATTATGAAGAACCTAAGAATATAATTAAGAAAAGACATATAGATATGGATGGTAAGCATTACAGATGTTACTTAAAGACAGAAAAGAAGACCTAAAGAAAAATTGGAACAATAGACTTCAAACATGGATAGGATGAGAAGAGTCACAATTCTAGAGGTAAATTGTTCTAATAGAAAATTCAGTATAATTCCTATCAATCACAATTTCATAGAACAGGACAAAGTGATCCTACAATTTTTTACAAAAGAATAAAGAGCCAAGAATAGACACAGTTGAAAGCAAAAAGTAAGTTGGAGAAATGTGTCCTGCTTCTTACACAGCTATGATAATAAGCCACTTTGACATTGATGCAAAGATGGACAGACATTCCCAACTAGTCCCATGTGTACTATATGGTAGGAGACTGAGGTATAATTACAAGGGTGAACTCTCAGTACCTTAATTTATAGCCATAGGTAACCCATTCAGGTATGTGTGTGTGTAAATCTTTATTTCTACTTATAATTAAATGGAATAAAGAGCTACACAAAATAAGCAAATAAAGCTTTTAAAGGAAAATGTAAGAAAATATCTTAATTTATTTTGAAATCACTAATAAATTTGAACATTTAAATTTTAAAAGTATGGACCACTCAAGAGATAAAAAACAAAGAGAAGATAAACCACAAATTGAGAGGAAATGTGCAACACATGTAGTAAAAAATTCAGAACATCTAGAGTAAAAAAACAATGTGCAACTACCCAACAGAAAATATAGGCAAAGGATATGAACAAATAATTCACAGAGGAAAGTCAATAGCCAACAAACTCATGCAAAATACCTGAACCTTAATTGTTAAAAGGGAAATTTACCTTTAAACCTCAGTGAGACATAACTTCAGATCTATCAGATTGGTAACAATGAATAACACCCAGTGTTGGCAAGAAACATTGAAACCCTCAGACGGGAAGAAGAAAAATGAGCACAGCCACTGAGCACTAAGTTGACAGTATCCAGGAAACCTGAGGATAAGCCACGCCCAGGACCCAGATGCTCTATTTCTCCATATCATCCCTAGGGAGCATTTTTCAATCTGAGGGTCTCAATCCTTCAGGGGTTATAAAATCAGTATTCTTTAAAACAAAATAGAAAACACCAGTGTAAGGTTAGGTAAAACTGTGTTAAGGTATGTATGTATGTATGTATGTATGTATGTATGTAATGGGTTGCTGTATAAAACGCAAATTATATTACGGCTTTTGAAATGTGTAACTAGGATATGCAAAAGATAATAACTCACAATGTTAATATTAAATATTACTTCAAAATAAAAAAAAATAAATAAAATTAAAAAAAAAAAAAAAAAAAAAAGAAACTGTCCTAGTGAGATGTTATTTATATACACACAAGGACATTCACTGTTGAACAATATATAATACTAACAAAAAAACTTGGAAAAATTCTGAATATTGTTCATCACAAGAATGATTAAATGTGGTATGTTCATTCTATGGGATATGCAGTTATCACAATGAACAAACTAGATTAATGTGTCAACGTGGATAAATGCTAAAAACATGATGCCAAGTGAAAAAGAAAAAAGAGCTGAAGAAGGATACGTATGGCTCCCTGCCATTTCTATAAAGTGAAAATCTCACAAAATGATGTTCCATTTTTTATGTAGCTACACACCTGTAACACTAGTTAAAGGAAATACATACATCAGGTTCAGGTTAGTTGTTACGAGATGGGAGGGAGGAGTAGAGAGGGGCTTTAACGGTTTGTAAACATCTTGTTTTTCAAAGTCTCCAAGACCCACCTGGGGCAGTGACTTCTCCCCGGCAGCGTGCATCTTTAACTTCATCAGTGCCACCTTGGCAGCTGTTGCGCTATTTTTTGCACCCTTCCGTCGCTTATTCGCTGTCTCCCCTGTCTTGGAATCTAAGAAATAAAGATAAACTTATAAACACATAATGTTTACATTATATTTTCTAGACTTTAATTAACTATTAGGGGCCCAGTGCATGAATTCGTGCACCTTGAATGGCCCTGTGGGTTGCCAGGCTGCAGTGGGCATAGGGTGGGTCTTCGCCCATCCTCCACGATTAATTTTTTATGGCTCCGAAACAAACAAAAACTACATACAATGAAGCTCCATAGAGACAGCATAATGCGTACGTTATTATATTTAAAATATTGACAACCTCCACATCAAAACCCTTAGCATGGTGCTGCTTTTCAACTTAAGCTGATTTAATCACTCACATTTCTACAGAGAACTTTAAGTTTTGGTTGTAGAAGATTTTATTAAAGGTAGTGTCCTTAACAAAGAATGAGAATTCTGCTGAACTAACAAGTTAGCAGAGACTGGTTTACTGTATAGATATCCTAGAGGCATGATGCATGGAATCCACTCAAGAGTAGATCTTCCTTCCCCCGACTGCCAGCACTAGCTTCCCTCTGCCACCTGGGAACCAGGCTTCTCTCCGCACCGGGGACCGGGACCTGGGCATCCCTCTGGCTGCCAGCAGGCACCGGGACCTGGGCTTCCCTCTGGCTGCCAGCAGGCACCGGGACCTGGGCTTCCCTCTGGCTGCCAGCAGGCACCGGGACCTGGGCTTCCCTTGAAGACCCTGCTTCATCCAGAAGGTCGTCCAGTGTAATTAGCATATTATGCTTTTTTATGTAGAGAGATTCTTTCCTGGTACCTCAGATTGTAATAGCATTCTTAGGACAGTAGACTAGGCTTAACGTTTAGTCTTTAGAGATTACAAACTACTACTTTAGCCCTGTGGAACCATTTCTAGCTGTGATGGTTAATCAGCTAATCTGAGTGGCCGAGCAGGAAAACATCTGGCCTTGTAAGAATACTGTTGCAAGAATATCATCAAAATAGATTGCCAGTTGCAGCCCACAGAGGCTGTTAGCAATGCCTTCCACACTGAAAAGCAGACACAAGCAGCAGGAGCTTTGGAACTAATAGGTAGATAGCAATACAGAAAGCAATGAAACAAGTTTCCTGGTACTTGCCAATAATGTCTCTAACAAGTTTCTGAGTGGCAGCCATGCGCGGCTTGGGGAGTTCCAGTTTTTCACATTCATGATCTGACTGGTGACGGTGTCTGTGAGCAGAAGAGTGAACCAGTTCAAGTACTTGCATACAAATTAAAGCGATACACAGAGTGGGATGATCTGAGTGATCACCTCAGGCAAAAGTTCTTCTCACAGTGAGGACAGGTCACTGGTACAAGCTCTTTCTCAGCACAGCCCTTGAACGCACATGGGTAAGATGCATGTGTGTCTGACTTCAGCCTCTCCTTGACTACAGACACCTGAAAATGTAAAAAGGGAGAAATTGGCATATTTCACATGGAGAATAAGTCAACAAACCTATTTTGGAAGGCAGGATTCATATTACTACTACTTTAACTTACAAGAGCAACTTAGATGCTCCCACAAAACAGATTATAGTAAATATCTGTGTGAGAAAAGATTATTGTGCTGTTATACATTTTTATAATCTTCCTACTGTGGTATATTTATCTTCTAAATCAAGTTAACGTGACTATTGAGTTACTCTTTATAATTTTAGTCTTCTACTTTATAACGGTCCAACACAAAGATGCCCCATACTAACATGCTCAGGGAGTCACCCCAACATCAGTCCTCAATGGCAAGTTTACCTATTTTCTACACCAGTTTTAAGTAGTTAAGTATATATAAATGAGTACTTAAAATTACGTTTATCGCCCTAACCGGTTTGGCTCCGTGGATAAAGCATGGGCCTGCAGACTGAAAGGTCCCAGGTTTAATCCCGGTGAAGGGCATGTACCTGGGTTGCAGGTACATTCCCAGTAGGAGGTGTGCAGGGGGCAGCTGGCAGCCAGAGGGAAGCCCAGGTCCCGGGTTTCTCTCTCATCAATGTTTCTAACTCTCTATTCCTTTCCCTTCCTCTCTATAAAAATCAATAAATTATATTTAAAAAATGATGTTTATCCATGATACAGAGGGTTAAAGACAGTTTTCATAATGATATACTGCTCGCAATGGTTTGTTTAATATTCTATTTCCAGCAAACATTACATCAGAAAAAGATGAGATTTTATAAGATGAAAGAAAAATCCAGATCCATCAGTCTGACTACAGATGTACCCCACTACGCAAAAGTAGCTGAGCATTCCTATCTATAAAACTACATACACCGAAATGGCGCAATTACCATTAATTTCATGGAAAATGTCTTCAATGTCCCCAGACCCCACAGTGGGTCTCCCAGATGCTCAGACACAATTGAAAGCTGGGAGCCCTAACGCCGAGCTGCTAAGCGTGATGCCGGGGAAGGAGCATGGCCGCCGCTCTCACAGCTCGGGGTGAGCTGCCTGCACAGCGAATGGCTCACTGCAAAACAAGCGCTAACGCTGTTTTCACTTCTCCCCTTTTCTGTAAAAGTGAAACCCTTTTTGGATCTCCTTAGGTTAGCACAAACAGATACTAATATGGGTCTTTCATAAAAGTGAAGGGACTTAAAGTAAACTTTTGAAAATGGGGAAGGGTATTAAATAACTACGTTTCTAGAGTTAATGAATTTAGAGACATAATTGCTTGAAATCCACAAAGATATTCTTCCATATAAACAATAGCTGCATCTTGTTGGAAATGAGTCAACTATTTTTCCAAATTTGTTCCCACAGTCTCAAGGTAAATGATTTTTCTTCACTATTTAATTGAGATCCAATTGAGAGACATTAAAAGAAAATCAAATGGTATCATAAGAAAAAGGACAGCACAGGGCAGATTTACAAGTTGCATAAAAAACATCAGCATGTTTCTGTGACTTAAATGGGATTTTTCTCTGTTAACCCTGTGTAACACCAATAAGTTGGTTAATTTTTAGTTCCCTCAAATGAATCACTCAACTTCACAGGGCCAGACTGTGACTGAAGCCATTTAACCTTCATTTTCTATAACTGAGAGAGCAGAGGTAAAGTCCCTGTGCTTGGCAAACAGTGGGCAGGAATACGTGTCCCCTGCAGAGTGTGAGGCAGACGCTTCCTTCCGAACAGAGAGAGTTCACTTTAACTTCCCGCCTCTCCTGACCCGAGGGAGGTAGGGCACTTGTCTGACTGTCACATGTGAGAAAGTGGGCTCAGCTTTCTCTTTTTCCTCTTGGAACTGAACTTGGGAGTCCAGGAGGAGGCTGGCGGGTCCAGCACTGCTGGGACTGGCAGGCAGTGTGCCTAATTCTGGCGTTCTCTGCAGACCTACTGGGCTCTCCTCACCAAGCCTTACCATTCTCCCTGTCCTTTAGCAGTAACACAGACATTTTGGTTTCTGTCTACCAGCCACTTTTTAGCTCCCCATGTGGTCAGAATTAGACTGGAACGTGGTGGGACCACAGGTTTGTTCCAGGTGGTCTAAGACTGAGCCAGAACAATATGCTGTCACCAAATCCTACTACCAGGCACCAGTGCAAAGGAACGAGTGGAGGAAACTGGCAGGGGTGCACGAGGGCGGCAATTCCGTTTCAGATCTGCAAACAGGGAGCCTAGAGCTGCAAGCGGCCACCCAAACAGAACCGGAGTGTAAAGAAATAAGAATTATGAGACTAAAAGTATAAATACCAAATAGACTAACTTCTTAAAAAACTGAGAAAAATAATATAAAGCAAAAACAATAATTTGCATAATTAGCTTAGTATGCCAAATTTTAATCTGCTGTACACTGGCTGGTTTGAAATCTCTTCAAAATTGGAAAAAGCCCAGCTGGTGTGGCTCAGTGGTTGAGTGTTGACCTTTGAACCAGAGATCATAGTTCAATTCCCCAGTTAGGACACATGCCAGGGTTGAGGACTAGATCCCCAGTAGGGGACGTGCAGGAGGCAGCCAATCAATGTTTCTCTCTCATCATTAATGTTTCTCTCTCTCTCCCTCTCCCTTCTCCTCTGAAATCAATAAAAATCCATTTTTAAAAATTGGAAGAAAAGTACATAAATACAAATGTGAGTTATTAGAGAAAACTATTAACATACCTCAGAACAGCCATGTGACTCTCTGCTTCTGTGCTCAAGGCTTAAATAATTAAAAAAAAAAATAGTGTTTACTTAAATGCAATTAAATAATATAAGGATAACTGTAATAATCTGAAATATTTCAGTTGTTAGCATCCTTAAGATTACATTTATGCTACATTAAGAACTCTACAAATAAGGATAAGCTGAAATAGCAGATAAAAGTAGAGCATCTATTGCCTCAAAAGGCTTAAAACATAGTTGTTCAACTTCCATATGAGAAAAAACAGTTTGTCACTCTAAATTACCTTCACTCTGAGTGCTTTCAGGTGTGTGAACTGATTAAAAAAAAAATCTTTTGATTCCTTTTATTTCTCAAAGACCATTAATAATAAAAGATAAAAAATGTGCTCTAGTTCTGATTTTAAAATATGCATTACTTTAATTTTATTAATTAAAATAAAGAGTATAATCATTAACTGGATATTTTCCACATTTTTTATATTGTGGATATGTTCTTTTCTTGTGATTAAGACACAAATACAACTTTTACATACTAAATCACAAATAGCCCAGCCAATGTGGCTCAGTGGTTGAGTGTTGATCTATGAGCCAGGAGGTCCCAGTTTGATTCTGGTCCTGGTGCATGTTTCAGACTCAATACCCGAGGGGGTAAAAGTGGGGGGTGCAGGAGGCAACCAATCAATTATTCTCATTATCGATATCTCTCTCTCTCTCTCCCTCTCCCTTCCTCTCTGAAATCAATAAAAATATATTTTAAAAAAGAAAAATCAGACAGATAATGCCATCTGAGAAGTTTAAAGATTAGCTAAATATACGCACAAGAAATCAGAGCCTATGACTAGTCTATTTTTTCCAAGTGTTCATTTTACCATAATGAACATTAACTATCAATGGCTAAAGTAAGAGCTATTTTACATAATTCTGCTGTTCAGAAGTAAATCTCATATTACAAACATCAAAGTTACTTTCAAATCCTGTACAAAAACATAACTTACCAAAATGTTCCTGAACAACCATCACATACGAATGGAAGAAAATCTAAAATTGAAGGACAGTGTTATAGGTATTGGTCAGTATTGGATTTTAATTTAGTTTTCTTAAGCATAGAGAATCTGCAAGTACTGCACCTCCTCCATCGGAGAACTTTCCTTTTTGCCAATATCCTAATGTAGCAGATAAACAAACACCATCACAACCTTATGTCCTCCGGAGAATGTTACTAGGTAATCAGGAAACAAATGTTACGTAAAGTAGCATGTTAAATCCAAAAAAATGTTCTGTTTTTTTCAGTTTGTTTTTGTTTCCCAGACTTAGTAAGTGTTGCTTTTGAGGACTGCATTTTGCAAAATTCCTGAATTTTAAGGGAAAAACCTGATTTCAATTCTGATTCCACTATTTACTAATTTAGCAATACTAAGCAAGTTACTTAACAGTAGAACTTTTGTGCAATGGGCCTCTAGTGTACCTTATGCTATATCTACTTCACAAGGTAATTATAAAGACCAAATGATATACATAAAAAGTATGAATAGTTAAAAAGCAACTATAATTCATAAGACAATTACAACACTTAATTTGTCTTGAATAGGCTCTGAGAAAAATATTGTGGTGACTAGGTGGAGATGTTTTTAAAGAAAGTCCAGGAATTTGATAGATTGATGGATTGATACTGCAAAATTTAATCCTGAATTGTGTTTTTCCTTATGTTGAGGAACAATTAAGTTCGTATTAACTAACTAAATAAATAAATAACTACATTAGGAACAGAATTTTTGTAAAGCACATGGAAGTATCCATTCCCAGATGTGACAACTATTAACCACGGATACAATCAGTTACTCTCTAGAATGTTTTCAATGTACCTCATATTAAATTACAGCTAAAGTAAGGCTGGTCATATTTAATCACACCACTTTTACAAAATGAAAACAAAAGATACTGCCCTTGCCGAAACCGGTTTGGCTCAGTGGATAGAGTGTCGGCCTGCGGGCTGAGGGGTCCCAGGTTCGATTCTGGTCAAGGGCATGTACCCAGTAGGGGGGTGTGCAAGAGGCAGCTGATCGATGACTCTCTCTCATCAATGTTTCTAACTATCTCTCTCCCTTCCTCTCTGTAAACGGTACATGAGGCAGACTTAAGAGGGTTAATCAGGCACACAACTCAGGAAAAAACGCCGGCTAAGCTTCCACATGAAAGAGTGCAAGGAGGCTGCTGGAGGGCTGGGGCCGCAGTGAAGGTACAGAGCCTGGAAGCAACAAGGACCAGCGGGACACTGTCCTTCGCCCAGCCCACAACAGGTACACTCATAGCGGGCACTGCACTGACCGGGCTGAGTCCGAGTCCTCTCAACAGTGACTGGGCCTGCCACCAGGGACCGAAGCTGCAACGTGAGGACACCCATTTCCACCTCCTGCATGCGAAACCAGGGGCTCAGGCCACAGGGGACAGCGCACATGCGAAACCCAGGGACCCAGGCCACAGGGGACAGCGCACATGGGAAACCAGGGACCCAGGCCACAGGGGACAGCGCACATGGGAAACCAGGGGCCCAGGCCACAGGTGAGGGTGCACATGCCAAACCAGGGACCCAGGCCACAGGGGACAGCGCACATGCGAAACCCAGGGACCCAGGCCACAGGGGACAGCGCACATGGGAAACCCAGGGACCCAGGCCACAGGGGCCAGCGCACATGGGAAACCAGGGGCCCAGGCCACAGGGGACAGCGCACATGGGAAACCAGGGACCAGGACGGAGCCTGCGGTGCGCTGTCTGCCAGGAACTCGCTGAGGCCGGGCCACCCCTGCGCGGCTGCGGTGGGCTGGGCGGCCACGGGCCTCGGCTCAGGGTTCAGGGCTCCACGGTTATTAATGCTCTGACGGGCGCTAACTCCAGTGTGAACGCGGTCCTGGCTAACAGCTGCTTGCAGGTGCTGGCGGCTGGCGACAGTCGGAGTAGAGGGACCGAGCTGGGAGGCCATCGCCCGGGGCAGCCGGAGGGCAGGCCCCTGGGGAAGCCGGTAAGCGAGGGGCCTTCGACCAGAACTCCTCGGGAGGGCCAGGGGCCCAGGCTGGCACTCAGCTGCCCGCGGCCTCCGCCGGCAGCAGCGGGCTGCGCTCAAGTTGGGGCAAGAGAAGCGGTGCCAGGGCCGGAGGGCAGCGGCGAGCGCCCCGAAAACCCAGGGGCACGCCCAGGGGTGCCCAGGCTCCCATGGGTTCCATGCCACGGAGGCCACGCGTCTGCCTCCCACAGAGACGCTCCGCCCAGGCCGCCCTCCGCCGCCCCGGCCCGGGGCAGAGCTGGAGGACTCCGCCATCACCTCGCTGCCGGCAGTGCGCCACCTGGCAGTGCCGCCCGACATCCAGCTCCGCCATCGCTCCCGCCGCTGGGGCGGGGCGGGGCCGCGGGCGCGGCGCCTGCTGGGAACCCGGGAGCCCAGGGGCGGAGCCTGCAGGTGGATGGGGCGTGGTCAGGATCTGGGGGCGGGGCCACTGCGCGCGGGGCCTGCTGGGAACGTGGGAATCTCAGGGGCGGGGCCTGCAGCTGGGGCGGGGCCTGCAGCTGGGGCGGGGCCTGCAGGTGGGGCAGAACCAGGATCGGGGGCGGGGCCTGCGGTTGGGGCGGAGCCAGGGCCGGAAGTGGCGCAGCTGCTGTGTTTAGGGTGTCGGAGTGTTTGCGGTTTGTCCCCAAGTCTACCCAAAGAGGGCCGGTGCCCGTCCTTCCCAGGACCGGAATCATCCGTCTTTAAGGGAATGCTCAGCTCCCGCCCTGAGGATCGCGGAAGGTCTCTCAAGGGTTGTCTGTCACTGTCGGTGTCATGGGACTAGCACAGCGCCTGGCACAGATGTTTGCAAGATTCAGTGACGGAGACGACACGGCTTGTGCGATTCCTGACTCATCCTACACCAGTGTTACTTGATTATATAGTTTAAAGTAAATGCCCTTTGTAAGGAAGACATTAGGCTTTTTTATAAATAAAGGTTTCTTTTTCTTTTTATTTTGCCTTTTTAAAAATTCTGGTAGAAAAAAGTCTCTGGCTCCCTAATGCATAGGGCATGGTAAAAGCCCCTCATTAGAGAGTCCAGACTCGCCACACAGCCCCTGCAGCGGTGGATACCTTTGGGATGCAGGAGGGAAGGATACCTTTGGGATGCAGGAGGGAAGGATACCTTTGGGATGCAAGAGTTGGCTGCTTGATGAGCCACTTCAAAGGCACAGAGGAAGGAGAGGCTGGCTAGGTGAGGTACAGACAGATGCCCTTCCCAGTGACTTGCCACCAGACGCCAGTCAGAGTGCATCAATGACGAATCAAACTACTCATGACAGGGACTGGAAAAGTAGCCAGCGCCTCCTTTATGACCTTGGGCATTCCAGTGCCCGCTGTATGACCTTGGATTGTCCCTAGTCAGTATTCATTAGGAAATAGGTATCATTACTTCAAGGTTTGCTCTTGAGTAACTCTATTTAAGAAATCCATCTCTTACTTTCTTGGATCTCTGGAAACACCTTAGATTAGAGCTGGAAGTAAGTTAAGGTATCATCTAGCTACCTCAGCCTCCTTACCCGGATTTTGTTTGTTTATTTTAGCTCGTGGGTCAATCAATCAGTGGTTAAGTTTTCTAGAATTTTACTGTTCATTACAATTTACTAAGTAAATTCTAATTTACTAGAATGCTCTAGATAGGTGGCAAATATATATTTTATCTGTCCTATCATAATGAAAAAATGTTTTATTGTCTAAAATTTTACATATGTCTCCTTTTCCCCCAATTGAACCCCTCCCCCATTCCTTCCCAGCCTGGGCAAGCCCCCACCGCCCCAGTGTCTGTGTCCATTGGTTATGCTAATATGCATGCATACAAGTCCTATGGCTGCTTTTTAACCCCCCTCCCCTACCTTTTGTCTCTAGATCAATCTATTCTTGTTCATCAGTTTATGTTGATCATTATATCCCACATATGAGTGAGATAATGTGATATTTATCTTTCTCTGACTGGCTTATTTTGCTTAGCATAATGCTCTCCATTTCCATCCATGGTATTGAAAATGTTAAAAGTTCCTTCTTTTTTACAGCAGGGTAGTATTCCATTGTGTAAATGTACCACAGTTTTTTAATCCACTCATCTGCTGATGGGCACTTAGGCTGTTTCAAATCTTAGCTATGGTAAATTGTTCTGCTATGAACATAGGGGTGCATATATCCTTTCTGATTGATGCTTCTGAAAATACTTTTTATTTTTTCAGTTCACTTAGCCTGGGGGTATAGGTATTAAATAATTAGAATAGCCCAGAGTGCAGTTGCTAGCTTTTCCATCTCTGCTTAGTCTCCTTAACTGACTTCTCTCTAGGTGCTGCTTAAACATGCCCGATTTCCCAAAATGTTGTCCTTGGTCCCTTTATCAGCTTCCATCCTCATACAAAGAAAACCCCCATGCTTCTGGAGGCAGCTAGAGAGGCATGAGCAGAGCAAGGACGATGGGCCAGGTATGAAGGTCACCAGGGTGGAAAGCCCTGGTGCCTCGCAGTGGGTGAAACTGGGAAAACAAGGACCTCACCCCCAAGTGACCTTTCCTCCCCTGGCATGTTGCTAATCATGTGGGTTAGACCCCCCATCCCTTAGAGGGGGAATGAAAAAGGAGCCCTTAAGCATTAAGGCCTCAGGGCAATGTGGTTCTGACCCACATCAATGCATTTAGGCCTCAGTTGTGTTTCAGGCCTGGAAAAGCAGCACAACCAGACAAGCCTGACCTCAGGGCCAGTCCTGACCCAGGACTCCTGCCCTGGTGCTGACTAGTCCGTGGAGACCGAGATCCTGAGAGGGCACGCCTGGAAAGCTGACATGGAGTCTATGGAGATGCTCCCCTGGGACCGCTCCTAAAATACCCTCCCTGGAACCATTTGTTTCTGGTTTTCCTTTAGCTGCCACCTCAAGTGTCTCTTCTTTAGCAGTCTCTGTTCTCCCTTTACTTGCACAATCGGCTGTTACTATAGTCTCTACCTATCTCCTTCAAGCATTTCTCCCAGACAGGACTCAGTATTTGTTTGTATGATTTTTTAAGTTGGTTTCCTTCTCTAAGATGTAAACTCCATGAGGATAGGGACCATGTCTGTGTTACGCCCAGACTTCGTGATCCTCAAGGACCCCCAGGGAGCCAAGTCCGATGCAATAAACAAAAGAGCCTCTTCCATGGTAGCATGGGCTCTGTCCCACCCATGCCGGCAGCATGGCAGAAGAGAACGAATTTCGCCAAGCCCTGGGGTTTCACTCTGGTGGTGATGTTCCTGCTTTGGCTGACCCCGATTGGTTGGGTGAGGACCAGGTTCCGGTTACACAAAATGGAGGATAACTCCGCCCTGCTCCACAGTGGAGTCCGGAGTTTATGCTCGCACCGCCCTGCCCTCTCATCTGCTTTTGCTGTCAATTGTAGTATAATTGGCCCGAGTCTACTTTTTAGATATCCAATTTTTATTGTTCAAATGATTTTTCTTAATTCTTTTATGCATGAGCCAAGTTGAATCATTACAGGTTTACTATAGATGCCCTTGGCTTTCCCACCTTTGGGTCTCGTGCTGCCCATGGAATGTCCTTTCTTTCATCTACACAAATCAAATTCCTACCCAAACTGAGGACCAAATTCACATTTCACCTCCTCTCCAGGGCTTTCCCTGACTCTTCCCATTGTGAAGTAGTCACTCCTTCTTTTGGACTCTCAGGATGGTTTATCAGTACTTCTCAGTTAAGCCCAGTTGCTGGGAAGCAAGAGCAATAGTAATTAATATAAATGGGACAGTCAGAAGGCTGAATGGGCTCTTTGATATTCACAGGGTGAATGTCTGCATTTTATTACCTACTGCTGATGACTCAATGGCCTAAAGCAAACTCCCCAACCTGATAATCTTGCTGTTTACCAAACATCACCTTTGGCATGTCTGTTTGCATTCCTAAAAGGCAATTGTGTATTCTAGTAAATAAAAGATGGGAACGGAGGCTCAGTCCCTAGTACCATGATCATAACTGGCTTCCCCCATAATTTCCAAATTTATATTTCTTGTCTTGTGTATTAATTTGTGCCATCAGCTCTTTCTCCAGAGGCCACATGGACTGTGGCTTCATGCTCAGTAATTTCTAAATTTTATTATAATTGGGGAAACCAAGATGGCGACCTAGGTAAGCACCTAAGCTGCTGCCTCACACAACAATTTCAAAACACAACTAAAAGACAGAACAGACATCATCCAAAACCACAGGAAAGCTGGTGGAGTGGGAAATCTACAACTAGAAAGAAGGAGAGATGCTCATGGATCAGGGCTGCCACAAAGGGCTGAGGTAGGGAGATGCTTATGCACAGAGAGGAAGGGCGGCCGAGTGCCTGGCTGGTGGGAACTGAATCCCAGTTCCGACTGCACTAAACCCCAACCCTGCCGAAACCCCATGGACCCGGGCTCATATGGGTGGAATCTGGACTGTAGAGAAAGGCACCCAGAGACTTGGAGACTAGGAGACTTGGGGGAGCTGGGAGCCACAGTGGGAAGGGTCTACAGTCGAGCACGGGTAAGTGCATAAAGAGAGGTCTGAATGCGAATTGCCGCAGCTACTCCATAATGGAAGGAGTCGGAAGCTCCAGACTACAGAGATCCAATCCAATTCCAAGTGAGCCCCTGGGACACCCACATTCTTACAAGGAGAATCTGGACTGTGAGGTGGAAACTCAGGGGAGCCGCAGAAGGCAGAGGTCTGAGGTGCGTGAATGAGGGCAGGACTGATGGGAAGCCAAGACTGTCAGCTCAGCCCTGAGACTCCGCCCCACCCAAGCTGAGCACAGAGGTTTTTGCAATTTTGCAAGTCTGGTTCCAATACAGAAGGTATCCCAGTGAAGACACAGCTGATACTCACATCCAATTGGCCTGAAGGTCAATTCCTCCCAGTGATACCTACAACAATCAAGACTTAACACAGAATCCCAATCAAGAGGAATCCAAAGAGGACCACACCAAAACACATCATAATTAAAATTCCATGGGCAAAAGACAAAGAGAGAATCTTACAAACAGCAAGAGAAAGTTAGTTACCTATAAGGGAGCACCCATACGACTATCAGCTGATTTCTCAACAGAAACTATGCAGGCCAGATGGGAATGGCAAGAAATATTCAAAGTGATGAATAGCAAGAACCTACAACCAAGATTACTTTACCCAGAAAAGTTATTATTCAGAATGGAAGGGCAGATAAAGAGCTTCACAGATAAGAAAAAGCTAAAGGAGTTCATCACCACCAAACCAATATTATATGAAATGCTGAAAGGTATTCTTTAAGAAAAGGAAGAAGAAGAAAAAAGATAAAAATTGTGATCAACAAATACATATATATCAACAAGTGAATCTAAAGATCAAGTGAATTAAAAATCTGAGGAACAGAATAGACTGGTGAAAATAATAGAATCAGGGGCAAAGAAAGGGATGGATTGATAATTATCAATGGTTAAAGCAATATGTTCAGCAAGGCTCCACAGGAGGACACTGTCATTATAGGCCTGTGCCACAGCCATGAGAATGTCTCTTTTGGTTCGGACCATGTGATGTTCCTGAGAGAGAAAGATAGTCATTCTACGGAACAGTCCCCACTCCCTTGGTGCTGTTAGCGGGGATATATGAATAAACACCCCACATATCAGAAACCAACCAGCCAACAGCTTAGTATGTCCATTAGTATAAGGGGGGTGAGGGGGAAAATGTGAAATTATCAGAACAATTCATATTGTAGATATTAGATACTGAAAGACAATAGTCAAAACACCCAGTAAAAGTCAGACATTTGCCACTGGGAACTACTGCAGCAAATTTTAGAGAAAACATCCCTGTATCCTTTTTCCCAGAGAGTGGGTCCTAGTATGTGACTTTCTTCCCAAAACAAATGGAATAATCTTATATATATATAAAAGGCTAAGTGATTGACCGTATGTAAGTCTGACAGTCCAACCAATCACCCAGCTGGTACGTATGACACACACTGGCAATTTAAAAATAAATGTTTGACTTGCATATGCATGATACATATAAAGCTCTCACTGGCAACAATAACATGCATGTGTTTCAATCTGTCATTGTCAATTATGAATTTAGTTGACACTTCTATTATAGAGAAAGGGCAAACAGCGATATTAAAATATTTCTTCTAATTAATTTCCTTTCAATGTGCACAAATCCGTGCACCGGGTCACTAGTTCTCTGTATTAGCAATAAATGTCTCAACTCCTACTAGGCAAAATGTAAAGATCCGTTCCACATAGATTCCTCCCCTGCCAGCTTCAGAGCAGTTGAGGGATGAGAAGCATGTCTTGGGTCCCATCCATTTCTCCTCTGGTTGGTTCATCGTCCCTGCTCTGCTCATGTCTGTCTAACTGCCACCACATCCCCCCTCAAGGAGCTTGGCTCTGAATTCTCTCAGAGAAAAGGGATGCAGTGTTTTCTTTCAGAGCCAAGAGATCCTTGCTTTCTGTCAGCGGGACGATGAGGCCTGAGCACAGAAGGAAGTGGCGATGGTGCCTAGAGGTGGTATTCCCTGAGTATGGGTAGGGCTTGTAACCTAGTGGAGACAAACTTTACAAGAAATGTTAGTTTTATTAGGGTAAAAGCTAGAGATAAATTCGGGATCTTATAGTTCAATTCACAGATGAAAAAAAAAAATAAAGTTTTGAGTTTAATATTCACAACTGTGTGTTATAGAATCTACTGAAACACAATTTCCCCCCTAAAATCACCATCATTTTTATGAAGGAGATAAATTAAGACCAATTTATATTTTGTATTATGTCTAGTTTTAATTTGGCCTGATTGTTTGCATGAACATAATAAGAATAGCAACTGGTCATGTAGGCTTTTTTTTTTTTAATCGCTTCGCTGGAATCTCATGATTGAGCTTTAATTGGCTCCCCAGAGCAATGAAGCTGAGCCACCTAATTGCCATCATGTTTTCCTGCAATACCTATAGACTTAGGCAAATTCCTCACATTCTTGAGGTTCTCAAAATGTCTTGGGGTTCTTCCCTTGCCATATCTTAGGAAAGCAACCTTTGTTCTTTACCTGGAAAAACTGCCATGACCCACTGACCAAGCAAGGAACCAGGCTATTTCTTCAAGGTGCTCTTATTGGCTTCCAAGTCAGTCTTCATTCCTTAAAGCTTTCTGGTGACATCCAGAGTCAGGGCATGTCTCTTTCAGACATGACATTCCAGAAATAGTCTTGGTTAATAAAACCATAATTGGAAACTGGTCTTATTGAATTCATGCAAAGAAAGTATTGCCATGACTCACTCATTAAGTATTGCCAAAGACTGGAGGTGTAGGATAAGGAGAAAAATAGTTAATTTACCAAATAGCTTTAAGAAAAGAAACAAGTTTCCTTATGTCTGAAAAACAAAAATTAAAAATCAGCAATACCCTCAACAAAAGTACAAAAACCACAGAATAATTTTTAGTTCATTCAGTCCCATAATCAATTCTTTGTTTCTCGTGATTTTTCCTACCAGTACTTCTATAGAGTTCTGGCCAGATACTCTATAAAGTTCTAATAATTTTCATCCAGTTCGAAGGGGATGATCTGAAAATATCAGAGTCTTTCCATGGATCCCTCAGAAGTCATAACATTTTCCCAAATGCATTATGACAAAACAGTGACTATTTCTAAATAACAAGAAGAAATTTAAAAGGACAGGGTTATGGCTTTTATTAAAATGCAAATTACATGGAATCTTGTCCTTTCTACAAAATACAATATTCCAGAATAACAATTAGAACATATCAAAATCTATTTTAATAATATGCATATAAGTAGAATATAGTTATTATTTATTTAGATGACAGTTTCCCATGTACCTTAAGCAGAAAATTTTCTTCATAAAGAGAAAACAATTCTTGAGGCATTCCAGGGCCTATTGGAATGGCCTAAAGTCAACTCTATGTCAAAAATAGTTTCTTAAAATTCAAATCCTGGGAAAGTTGTCAAACTTTTTTGACCAAAACATTATATATTATCATTATTATTATGAAACAGAATTAGACTATTTATTCATTCAACGTGACAAAAGGGTGTTAAACACAAACATAGGCTAGCAAAACTTCAGTTGCCACAATTAAGATCACTTTTTATAAGTAATTAAGTACCTGATTAATAGATAACATAATATATAACAATTTTAATAATTTATAGAACATTTGCTTCCTGTGCAAAATCTGGAAAATTTTTCTGCTTAAGGTACATGTGAAACTTTGTCAAATAAATAAATACTAACTATTAAAATAGATTCTGATATGCTCTAATTGTTATTCCAGGATATTGTGTTTTTGCAGAAAGGACCAGATTCCATGTAATTTGCATTTTCCCCCCTCTTAACAGGCTAGAAAAGACTAAACAAATTCTGCATTAGCTTACGTTAGATTCATTCAGATTACTTATAATTTCCTTTTAAAATTCTCTTGTCAGCCCTTCCATAACTTTCACAAACCTTCTTATCCATTTAGAAACAAGCTTTAGAACTCAGTTTCTTCTTCCTTCCAAATGCGCCTCCATGGCTCATGCTTTCTATTACCAAAACTATACAATCTCTTTCCAATTGGTTAGATTCTTAACTCTTAAAAACCTTAATTTTTAAGTGACCACCAAAAATTAAGCGGTTATCATTCTTTAAGATTGACAATACATTACACTTTTGAGAGACATATTTCTATTATAAAATATTCACTACGTTTCAAGTGTATTTTCTAGCTTTTCTATAATAAAATGTCAAAGTGGATAAACTCAGTTTAATATTTCAGTTTCCATGTATTTAAAAACACCTAGATATTTAATAATTTCTACAGCAGGACTCCAAAGTTTTAAGTTACTAAGGACTTTACTTTTTTTTTTTTTTTTTTTTTTACAACTTGGGAGTGGTCCCTGCCCAAGGGCAATTCTGCAGCTCAGGGTGAAGGAGGAGGGGTTAAAAGGTTTACTTCAGATACTTTTCTCTCTGAATAGACTGTAACAACATGGAATCTTGTATGTAAGAAGAAATATTATCTTCTTTCCAAACAGAAACAGGATACCCCCTAAAGTAAATAAATGAGTACTCACAAAAGGAGGGACAGGGACATTAGTCTTAGAGCTTACTTTACACTAACCCAGCCCAGCAAGTGACCTTTGCTTCTGAGAGGCACGAAGTCCAAACAGCAGAGACAGAGGATTCCCTGTGTTCATGAAACAGTAAAGAGTAAACTAAGTCCCCAAAAGATAAGAAAGCAAGCAAAGAACATCTTTTATTTTATTTTATTGATTTTTTACTGAGAGGTAGGGAGAGGGATAGAGTTAGAAACATCAATCAGCTGCCTCCTCCACGCCCCCTACTGGGGATGTGCCCACAACCAAGGTACATGCCCTTGACGGGAATCAAACCTGGGACCCTTCAGTCCGCAGGCCAATGCTCTATCCACTGAGCCAAACCGGTTTTGGCACAAAGAACATCTTTAACCAAAGTTACATCACAGACAGACCAAACTCTCACTAGCTAACATTTCAGGCGGCTGATGCCTTGAGAAGGAGAGCAGGGAGGGTCCCCCAAGATTAAGAATTCTTGACAGCTGCTGGAAGTTCCTGCAGTTAATGCTATAGTCTTTCTAACTCTATCCCTCTCCCTACAAGCAGCTCCCCACCCCGCCCCCCTGCAGAGTGAGATACGCCCCGTCTTTAAACAATTAAACCAAACAACAAGGAGACACAGAACAACAATCAACAGACACCCTTATATATGATATTTATAGGTATGCACAACCCACAGCAAGAGCTTCTCACCATGTATTCCCAAACACTAATCTCTGTTCCCAGGTGAGGATAATTAAGAGGGAGGCCAAGCAGCATTGCAGTAAAACACCTTCTCTCCCCCATGCCCCCCCCTGACCCCCCTCAATTGGTAGATAAGCATAAGGACCCAATCTTTTGAGATCAGGCCACCAGCACCCATCATTGAACAACTTAAGCAAGCTCACAGGCTAAGTTACATCAGGCAAAAACCGCTCTAATATACTAGTACAATGTTTACAACTGCGCAAACCCCACAGACAAGCGCTTCACACCATGCTCCTTGTCTGTCCAGCCAGTCATCCCTGCGTTTAAAGAACCACCAGAGCAGAGCAATGTCTCTCATCCCAGAGGGGACCAGACTAAGAGGAGGAGACCAGGCAAGGACCTCTGGATGCCCCGTGCCACCAGTTCTGATCATGCTCACCCAGTAAATGCATGCCTTTAGCCAGACGAGAGGCAGCAAATGCTTCTGGGGCTGTATAAACATGCTCGATTCCTCCCCTTGCACCCTGGGACCAGATTACAGGCAATAGGGACTGATAGGCCGAAACTGGTTTGGCTCAGTGGATAGAGCGTCAGCCTGAGGACTGAAAGGTCCTCGGTTCGATTCCAGTCAAGGGTATGTATCTTGGTTGCGGGCACATCTACAGTAAGGGGTGTGCAGGAGGCAGCTGATCGATGTTTCTAACTCTCTATCCCTCTTTCTCTCTGTAAAAAAATCAATAAAATATATTAAAAAAAAAATAGGGGCTGGGTGTAAAGAACAGATGCCTCCTGGACTAGATTATTTTAGCTAAGAGATTGTAAATCTTTCCATAATGATTGGCAGTTCTCTGAAGAAGGATGGACTGCATTCTGATGGAGCTCCCAGGTCTAAGGAAGTACAACTCTCAGTGAAGTTAGAATGTGCTTTCTCTAACCAGAACAGAGCCATCATGGTTAACAGATGATTAAAATCCTATATAATAAAACCCTAATATGCAAATTGACCAAACAATGGGCATGACCAGTCACTATGATGCGTGCTGACCACCAGGGGGCAGACGCTCAACACAGGAGCTTCCCCCTAGTGGTCAGTGTGCTCCCACAGGGGGAGTGCCGCTCAGCCAGAAGCCAGGCTCACGGGTGATGAGCACAGTGGCAGTGGCAGTGGTGGGAGCCTCTCCTGCTTAGGACATCCCCCAAGGCATCCCGGACTGCTTTTGTGCACTGGCCTCTCATTTATTATAATTATAGTTAATTTTCAATATTCTACTTCTGCCTTTAACAATGTGAGGGTGGGTGGGGGGTCAGTAGCATTTCATGAAGGGGCTTGAAAAGTTGGCGAGGGGTGGGAGGTGGGGTGGAGGAGAGGAGGAAGGCGTTGACCCTGGCTTACTCTGCAGAGAGACAGCAGCAAGGTCAAGGTGATCCTGGGAGGGCGGGTGGAAGTGGACTGTGATGTCAGGCAGAGAGCAGAGCGGGTGGGCGCAGGTGCTAGCAGTGGTGGTGGTGGCCAGGGGTCAGGTTTTGCAGCAGTGAGAGCCCACAGGCTTGCTGATGGGTTGGATATGGAGTGTGAGAGGAAGAGAGGGGTCAAGGGTAACTCCTAGGCCTCTGGCAAAGGAAAGCTATAATTATTAACTGAGAGATAAACTATGTGTTCCTTAATTAAGTCCAAAATTACATGGGATTGTATTCAGGCATAATGAAACTCTGGAGGGAAAGGATGGTGGAAGAATCAGCTTTGAGTAGGTTATGCCCAATACAGGTGACATTACAGTAGAGCTGCATCTCATTTTATATCCTTTAAGTGGTTGGCTTAAAAAACATTTTACAGCCAAATCTGTTCCCCCTTTTTTAACCAGTTTAACTTTTTTTTTTTTTAGTCTTTATTGTATTATAGATGTCCCCCTTTTCATCCTTATCCCCACTCCCACCCCTACCCCCACCCCACCCCCTAGTTCCTGCCCTGCTCTAGGCCTTCACTATCCTATTGTCTGTGGTCTTGGATTAGGCAGATATGCAAACAAAACCTATGGTTAGCCAAAACCGGTGTGGCTCAGTGGATAAAGCATCAGCCTGTGGACTGAAGGGTCCCAGGTTCGATTCTGGTCAAGGCCATGTACCTTGGTTGCGGCACATCCCCTGAGGGGGTTGTGCAGGAGGCAGCTGACTGATGTTTCTAACTCTCTCTTCCTCTCTGTAGAAGAATCAATAAAATGTATTTTAAAAAACAAACAAAAAAAAACCTTTGGTTAATCTCTTCCTGCCCCTTCCCTCTGAGATTCACGAACCAGTTCTGTTTCCATGCCTCTGGTCCTGCTTTGTTCACCATTTTATTGTGCTCATTAGATTCTGTCCCTGTCTGTCTGGGCAGGGAGGGACAGAGGTAGAAACCACGGGAAGAGCACTGCAGGGAAACGCAGTCCCAGGCACCACAAACCTTCATTACCGAGTAGGGCAACCCACCTTTTATTTTGGAAAAAATTATTATTTTTCATAATAACTACTTCAGTATTATATATGATGAATATCTGGTTCTAAGAAACAGAACTGCTGATGGAAAGAATGTGTACATTCTTGTTGAGCTGCTTAATAAATAACTACTTGATGATCGTTCTGCAGTGTGTTTAAGGGGCAATTCTTCGGTTCCTTCAGAGAGTTCACGTGGCATCCTAAAAATGGATGTAATTATAAGGGGTGGTCAAAATGTATCAATTAGCCTGACGCTATGGTCTTTTTAACGATCTATAAATTTCCAATTTCCTTTGCCATCTTAACGCGGTAAATCACCCTGAACAAGACCATTCTTCTGCACAACAGCCTCCTCATTAGCTGAGATCAATTGAGACTAGAAAATGAAAAATGTACCAGATGCTGAGAACTCTTTATGAAACCACATTTCTGGGGTGAGTATTGAATGAAGATTAATGTGTTAGTTTCCAGCTTCTACATCATTGATTTAAAAATTTATTCTCTCTATCTTATTGCTGGATTAAGCACTGATATATATTTGGAGGGTTTGCTTGCATGCAAATATTATCTTTTCCCTCCTGAAGTTATGCACTAATGGAAGGGAATGGTTTTTAATTCAAATGTATCTCGCTTTGCATACCACATGCATTTCTGAAAGTAGTAACCATTAAATTCGGAAAAACTGATTCCTTTTTCTGTTGAATTATAAATTAATGACTAAACACTTGTTTCAGTCTCTGATTGGTTTTCATTTGCTCTACAGCTAAAATACAGGATCCCATGGACACATCGTGTGGACCCTGGACTCTGGAGGCCTCTCACAGCCCAGCTTCCGGCCTTCCTTTGAACCATAAGACTTCAGACTCAAGGTTTTGGCATATGTTGTCTAAAACTTAAATTCGCTGATACTCCAAGCTTTATTGTTTCCCTTCACATTACACTTATAATACATTGCTTCCTTCCTTCACTGTCTGTCTTCCCCCAACTAGAAGGTAGGCTCCCAAAAATGCAGGGGCTGCCCTGGTCGGGTGGCTCAATTGGTTGGAACCTTGTCCCATACACCAAAAGGAAGAGACTGGACAAAAATCATATATACCTATGGATGAGGACAGGGAGGGGGTGGGGGAGAGAAAGATAAGGGCAGAGGGTGGAGTGGGGACCAGGTGGAGGGGAGTTATGGGGGGAGAGGGAGGGGAAGAGAAACAATTGTAATAATCTGAACAATAAAGATTTATTTAAAAAAAAATAAAAAAGGTTGCAGGCAGGTGTAGAAGACAATCAGTCCATGTTTCGCTCTCTCTCCTTTCCTCCTTCTCTAAAATCAATAAAAACATATTTTTTAAAAAAAGAATGCATGGGTTTCAGTCTTTCTTTTTTCTCTGTGAATCTCTAGAATCTGGGACAGTGCTGGGCATACAGCACACACTCGGGAAAAAGGATGTTACTGCTATTGGCACAGGCCAGTGAGCCAGGACACGGGGGCAGGGAAGCAGACCCACAGCTGAGCACACTGACAGCAATTTACCGCAGAGGCAGGTCACCTCCCGGAGAGGACATCTCAGCCTCAGCTGCATTTCCGATCCACACCCGGAAAAGCAGCAGAACCAGGTGGGCGACACCAGGACCAGCGGCAATGACTGACTACCTGCCAGCTGGTGGAGACCACGCCCTGGAGAAGCACACCTGGAAAACTGATGAATATTCTGCTGAAACCCTCCCCTGAGGCCTGTCAGAAGATTCCTGCCTGCAGAGAGAAATAAAAGCCTCAGCAAGCTCTCTCCCTCTGGGAGCAGCTCCCCCATTCTCTTCTCCCCCTTTTCGCCCCACAGGCAGGCATCTCCTAAACCCCAGAGGCTTGCAATCTGGGGAGCACTGGGCAGCAGCGGGTCATCGCAGGCCAGCGCCCTGAACCTGTCCCCAAGGTCCCTTTTCTCTGACTTCCCAGAGAGCCCGGGCAGCCTGGCCTCGGCTCAGCTGCTGCTTCTAGACTAAGCCCTTTGTGTTTGACATCCCCAGCTTTCACAACTGCTCCCTCATGGCCACGTGGACTCTGAAACTTCCCGTATGAAGTCAAGAACCCCACACACTACAGGCAGCCCTGGGCAGACCCGCTCAGGGCCAGGCCCCCATCCCAGCACCACTTGGAAGACAAGCTCTCTGGGCACCTCTTATAGAGATTCACGCAGTGAAGGCGTTCAGCTAACCAGCAATGGGAGCCTGAGCAGAAAACGTGCTACTTCTCATCTCTCCAGGGCCTAGAGTCTAACAGACAAAATATGTTCCGAAACAGTCACAGACATTCAATCGTAAACTACAACATTTCTACAGTTCACAAGATTAGAGCAAAGTATGTGTTCCAGAATGAGAAGGAAAACCCCTATTTTGTAAAAAACTGCTGTTTGGAATTTTCTGCTCTTTGATGGCCTCTTATTCTAAAAACGTTTGCTTTCTAGTCTGCGTTAGCCTGTTTGAAGAACGATGAAGATAAACTTAGCTGTCTGACCTGTAGGCCGGAGACTAGATATGCCCATAATCTCAATGCCATGCCAGGTGCACTTTTTAATTGGATAGAACTGTATTGTTTTCAAGGCCAGCATGGAGCTAATCACTAAGTGCACACAGGGCTGGCTCTTTAATAAAAAGAGAAATTCTGCTTGTAGCCTTGCTTAGAATTTGAATTCATTTTCTCTAAGTCCATCTCGAGATGAATAAAGTGAGTCTCTCCAAACTCTGCATTGTTTGATTGTTCCGGAACTCTGTAACAAGATCACACGTGCCTGGGATGGCCTGGGGAGATGGTAAGAAGGGCTGGCCATGGTGACTGGGGAATGAAGAGCTTCTGTGCCGTGTGTGTAAGATATATAATCCAAGGAGCTCCTATATATACAATGTCTGGTTTCTTTGGCAGAATTTGACGCTGGCTCTCCCGGTGCTGGATAAAGCGGGTCGGCTTGCTGCTTGTGTCCATACGATGGCAAACCAACTGGTTATTGACCCTGGGCGTCAAGGTGTATTTACCACTGAGACAAGCAGTGCTTAGGGAAGGATCACAAACAGGTCCCAATGACATGGGTGTTGTTGCTCCCACAAGCCGTTGTGTGGGGTACACACAGCCCTGGAAAACCAGGCGCAGACTCCAGTCCATGTGCACTTTGGGGGCGTGCTCCTGCTGCTGGCCGCGGTCACTGCACACACTGTGTCCTTCCAGCTCACCACGCCATCAGGGTCTCCGAGATGGGATGAGAGCGAGCATGGACCAGAGAACATGTCTTTTCTCTGGGACTTTTCGTCACTGAGTGCCTCTAAGGCCTCTGACACATGGGCAGCTGCTTACAGGTGACGGCTACACTAACCGGCACGCTGAGGGCTCGGCTTCAGGACAGAACCGCACCCAACAACCAAACTCACTGACGTTGGGACAGAGAGACAGCCACCCTCCAGTCCCTTCCAGCTCCGTAAGATGAGGTAAGGATGACGGGAATGACCCATGCGAGGAGCACAGAGCACTCAGGCACCTGCCCACATTCCTGCTCTGCAGAGACAAGCCCAGTCAGACCTGCTGCTCCCAGAGCAAGCGGCTCCATCACACCTGCCCCTGTCATACCCACGAGACACACACCTGGATCCACATACCTGAGGTTCTTATTCACAAGGGCAGAGACTGCGCAGGGACGCAGAGCACACTCACACACACACACACACACACACACACACACAACACAGGCGTGGAAGGAAGCGTTTTGTTTACCTGGGTGTCCCAGCACACACACACACACACACACACACACACACACACACACGCCCCCACAGGACCCTGGGACATGGTGTGCTGACCTCAGCCCCAAGCACCCCAGCACGGACAAAGCCACAACTTCGCGGCGGCACCCGGAGTTCTGCCCTCCTCCCTCCCAGCTCCCCAGCTCCGCAGGCCGCCGGCGCCCGGCCACGTCCTGGGAGGCGGCCCTCCCCGCCCCTCCGGCCGCCTGGGCGGGGCGGCGCCGGGAGGCGCCCAGGGGAGTGCCACCTGCCCCGACCCGACGGCTGGTTGATCCGGGAGCCGCCTGGACGGAGCTCGGAGGCAGACCCAGGACTGGCCCCGCGCGGCCCCGGCCCGCCGCCATGAGCAAGTTGGGCAAGTTGTTCAAACTGGGGGGCTCGTCCCGGGGCCGCGCGGCGCCCAGCCCGCAGGAGGCCCTGGCGCGGCTGCGGGAGACGGAGGAGATGCTGGGCAAGAAGCAGGAGTACCTGGAGGCGCGCATCCGCCGCGAGCTCAGCCTGGCGCGCACGCACGGCGCCCGCAACAAGCCAGGTAGGCTGCCCGCCCCGCCACCCTGCCCCCTGCCCCCTGCCCCCTGCTTCCCGCCCCCTGCCCCCCTTCCCCCTGCCCCCGGCCACCGGCCGCCCGCCGCCCCGCCGCCCGCCGCCGCAGCCCCGCGAGGCACCTGCTGGGCGCGGGCTGGGCCCGGGCGGCGGCTGCGCTCCCAGCCGGTCAGGGCGCTGCGCTGGGGCCCCGCTCCGGAGGGCAGGGTGACGGAGAGAACAGCACTGTAGGCGATATTGAAAACTCAAAATGCATGCAAAAAAACTCACGGTGAACTATCAAAATTTTAATAAAACAAACTATTAATAAAATTTTAATAAAATTTTAATAAATTTGTTTTAATAAAACAAAATTTTAATCAAACTATCAAAATTTTAATAAAAGTAAGGTCGGTGTTATTGATCTTACCCCCTCCTCCCACCCCTCCTTTCGTTGCTGGCTCTTTTGTTTTGTGCTCGGCACTTCTTTATTTAAAATTCTTTTTTTTTTTTTAAGTATCTGCTTTGTTCAACATGGATTTTTTATTTTTTAATTCACTCACTTTGAGTTAACTATAGGGCACGAAAATATTATTTATCTCAATGACTGCAATTTTGGGTGGCCCCTTACATTTTGCTCCTGGCTGGCCTCAACACTAAGTGTCAGGTTTTCTCCCGTGTGTTTGCATATGGAATCACACACTTCAACGTGCACGTAAACCTCCACTGAAGTGCATTCTAGTACATTCTGGCGTACCAGGTGCCTCCGCTGTGGAAGACTTTGATCGGCTGTCCTGCAGTTGAGACGTTATAACAACCACAAAAATAAAAGTCAGGGAATTAATTATTAAATTTGTTATCACTGGTTTTGCCACCCTCGAGGGACTTTGAGTCGGTAACAATGCCTAGTGTTTCTGTTGGACCTTGAACCCTTTATTCTTTGCCAGCGTTCATGGTTTCCTCATAGTACAGCTCTCTGTATAGAGGAGAGATCTAAACAGCTCCTGTGGAACATAGAAAGCCCAGCGAGATGATCAAGGGATTTGCTCTTATAACTCATGGTCAATGGCAGACCCAGATCTAGAGGTGGCCGCTCAGGACTCTGCTCACCACCAAACCTGGACTTGTCTCCTTAAGTCTTAAAGAGCCCTGGCAGATGGACTCTCCCGGGACAGGCACACTGTCTCCTGGGGGGACCTTGGAACTCTGTTGCTCCCATAAAAATGCTTCCTGATACATCTGTGCTCATGATCACCAACAGTAAGAAGGCCACGTTTCATTTTTCTCTCCTAACTGCCCCCCTTTTCACCATAGGATGGTCTGTTTTCCAGTGAAGTGCTGATTCCTATTTTTATTTTATGCCTGAGCATATGTGGGGTGGTTATTCTATGCAGTTTCTACGCCAGACCAGGCCCCTGGGGCTTGCTGCAAACTCACCACCCTCTGTCCCCTGGCCTCCTCTCCCCTGTGACATGTACCTGCCATTTCCTTAGTGTTAGTGGTTTTCATTCTTTCTTTTTTCTTTTGTCATCCATTTGGATCTGTAGAAAGCTTATTTACAGTCCTTGCTCAGGAAATATTGGTTTAAAAAATCTGGGGGAAAAATTGAGTATCTGCTTCTCAGAAGTGATAAAAAACATAGATTTGCTTTCAGAAGACAAAAGTGTAAAACAAACATGGAAATGTTCTCCAAATGGCAATTCACTAAAGTGTATATGACTAGAGGTGACAAAGACACAAAAAATGTTAAAGACAACACTAAGAATATCAGCCCAACGACGGATGCCAGTGCCAAGTGCAAATCAGCGCTGGGTGTCAGGAAGCCATTTCCTCTTTGTCCTGCTTCCTCGGGGACTTCTTTGGTGCTGCCCAGCCTGTCGGAGCTTGGGAATAGGAAGAGGCTGGTGAGCAGAGCTCATCTGTCATCTGAACTATGGGAAGAATTCGATCAGACCCAGTTCTGGAAGCACTGTCAATATCCTCATCACCAAACAACCCAGATCATTTCCTATTCACATAGTTATGGACTGCCCTTAGCCGCCAGGGACTATTGTCATGCACACACAGGAAGACCAGGATACTTGGTGCTAAATGGACTTGGTTCGCTCAGTGCCAGTGCTTGAATGACCATAATTTACATGACAGCCAGAGTGACTTCACGTATGTGCAGTTAAGCTTTTGCTTCTAGAGGTGGTTGGCCAGCTAACATGCTGTCAAGAACACTAGTTGAGTAGCCAACTAGTATTGTATAAGGACCACACTCCTGGCTGGTACAAATTCTTCAGGAGTCTATTTCTCTACAATAATGGTTTTCTTGGAAAAATGAGTAACGGATGTTAGCATAAGAAATGTGAGAAATGGAAAAACATAGAAAATAAACCAGATTAATTGAACATGAAAACATGTGAGAAACGGGGTCTCACTGGTGAGGTTGTCAGAAAGCCTTCCTTGCTGCCCACGGAGAACAGGTGATCAGAATGTGTCCGGTGGATAACTAGCCGGACCTTAGGGTGGTCCCTGAGGCTCCACCTAAGCTCTGAGCCCCGTCACATCCTGGTTCGGGTGGGTCTAACCTCCGCAGAGGACAGCACCCTGCCAGGGGATGGGGCTGTGTCTTCAGTGAACCTCAGTGTATTGAACCTAAAGAGACAGAGAGTAGGGACTACATTGAGGTTATGGGACACGCCGACAACGTATGTTTGTTTAATGTGTGTGCCTGTAGAACGTGGCCTGAGACATGCCTTCACCATAACATGTAGCAAGGCTGTGCAGCGGTAGCAAGTTCTCACTTTGGACTTCTTCAGCAGTTACTGTAATCCACCAGAGAGACCCCGGTCTGCGTCACCAAACGGGCGTGGCAACGTCATGATGCTCCCGGCTGCTGCCTGGAGCAAGGCTTATAGTTTGGTTAGAAATTGCGTGGTCAGACAGCCTCAGTGCATTTATTCGGATGGCGACGGAGCTCTCCTGTGTTACAGCTGGTCACCTGTATGTGAAGAGCACTCTTTCTGTAAGTCCTTGGAGTGTTGTCCACTGCTGAGCACCGTCCTCCAGACAGAGTCAGTCCTGGCCGTGCTTTAAGTCCCCGAGAAGCCTGGGCCCCACCCCATGGGTGCTGACTGACTGGCTGGGGGCGGCGTGGGCACCGGTGATTCTTCCCTGTGTCCTGGGTAGGTAGGGGTTAGGACCCTGAGCCCACAGACAGGTCACTGAGGCAGGAGGCCAAGCTCTCTTATCTTACTTTGTGCCCTCACTTTTTTCATAGCCTGGCACCCACGGGCACTGATAACATTTGGATGTTTCACTGGCCCGTGGCCTCTGCTGACCCCGCCTGCCGTACGGATTGATGGGACACCTAGGGGTCACTGTTCTAATCTCCCGATGGGTGTGTGTGTGTGTGTGTGTGTAAATGACATCATGAAGAGATAGAGGGATTTTGCTGAAATAGAAGATCCCGGTCTGATCTTTTCACATTGGACAGGAAATGACTTAGTGTCAGAGTGATGAGCAGGGTGTCCCAGCAGGCAGCCTGGGCTTGCATGCCAGCCGGGCCTGCCATGGAGCACCGGTAGCTGTGGACACGCACAGAGCCTTGCTCAGCTTCCTCTTCTGCATCCCGGAGGCAACGGCGAGGCTGATGGCGTCACCGTGCGGAGCGGGGAGGACGGTGACGTTACCGTGCGGAGCGGGGAGGACGGTGGCGTTACTGTGCGGAGTGGGGAGGACGGTGGCGTTCCTGTGCGGAGTGGGGAGGACGGTGACGTTACCGTGCGGAGCGGGGAGGACGGTGGCGTTCCTGTGCGGAGTGGGGAGGACGGATGGTGTCACTGTGCGGAGCGGGGAGGACGGATGGTGTCACTGTGCGGAGTGGGGAGGACGGTGGCGTTACTGTGTGGAATGGGGAGGATTATGGTGTTACTGTGCGGAGTGGGGAGGACGGATGGTGTCACTGTGCGGAGCGGGGAGGACGGTGGCGTTACTGTGCGGAGCGGGGAGGACGGTGGCGTTACTGTGCGGAGTGGGGAGGACGGTGACGTTACCGTGCGGAGCGGGGAGGACGGTGGCGTTACTGTGCGGAGTGGGGAGGACGGTGGCGTTACTGTGCGGAGTGGGGAGGACGGTGGCGTTACTGTGGGGTGCGGGGAGGATGGTATTGCGCGGAGTGGGGAGGACGGTGGCGTTACTGTGGGGAGTGGGGAGGATGGGTGGTGTTACTGTGCGGAGCGGGGAGGACGGTGACGTTACTGTGTGGAGTGGGGAGGACGGTATTGTGCGGAGTGGGGAGGACGGTGGCGTTACTGTGGGGAGCTGGGAGGACAGTATTGTGTGGAGTGGGGAGGACGGTGGCGTTACTGTGGGGAGCTGGGAGGACAGTATTGTGTGGAGTGGGGAGGACGGTGGCGTTCCTGTGAGGAGTGGGGAGGACGGTGACGTTACTGTGTAGAGTGGGGAGGACGGATGGTGTCACTGTGCGGAGTGGGGAGGACGGTGGCGTTACTGTGTGAAGCTTTCTCAGCTCTGGAAGTGGCAGCCAGTGTGACAGCAGTGGCTGTGTCTGTCAGGCTGGAATCGAGCTCCATTACGGCCCACACTGTGCCTCTGGAATAACGGGGACAACCACTCCCTGTGCGACGGGAAGACTGCGCCCTGAGCGCAGCAGGCTCTTCTCTGCGTCGGGTTCGCAGCCACCTTCGTGGCCTCCTCAGGAACCTCTTCCTGGCTGACCCGTCCTTACCCGGCTGGTGTGGGGGAGCCGGTGCCCTAGGACACCCTGCAGGGTCTCCCTGCCACCTGAGGGTGAACGCCCTCAACTCCCACCCCAGTGCCTTTCTCCCTCAGCCAGGCCCCAGCTGAGCAACAAATCATGGAGAAGGCTGTGCCGGCCCCAGGGCTGCTGGGCTGAGGGAGAAGAAAGGCCGGGGCAGCGAGGAAGCTAGTTTGGCCCAAACGCCTACGTTACATGCGACTACAGGGAAAGCCGGCGCCCAGGCCTCTCCCCTCTTCAGCTTCCGCTTGAGTAAGAGGCCCCTTGTGCCTGGGCATTCTGGGGGCACCTGGGCGTTGTGGGGCCCAGGGCGGTGTGGGGGCGCCGGGACGGTGTGGGGGCGCTGGGGCGGTGTGGGGCCCTGGGTGGTCCCTGGGCGGTGTTGGGGCGCCGGGGTGGTGTGGGGGCGCCGGGGCGCCGGGGCATTGTGGGGCCCTGGGCGGTGTGGGGGCGCCGGGGCGGTGTGGGGGCGCCGGGGCATTGTGGGGCCCTGGGCAGTGTGGGGACGCCGGGACGGTGTGGGGGCGCCGGGGCATTGTGGGGCCCTGGGCGGTGTGGGGGCGCCGGGGCGGTGTGGGGCCCTGGGCGGTGTGGGGGCGCTGGGGCATTGTGGGGCCCTGGGCCGTGTGGGGGCGCCGGGGCGGTGTGGGGGCCTCTGCCGTTCTGTGGGGAGGCTGAACCTCCTTTCAGAGTCCTGGCTCAGGTGTTGCCCTTGCTGGACTCTCTGGGCTTTGAATTTGCTTTTTATTGCCTTCACAGAGCTGAATTCTGCCATCTGGGCCCTGGGGCCCGGGACTTGGCGCGGAGAACCAGAGCTGTGTGAGCAGGTGCAGTGCCAAGCCGGGAGGGCAGCGCGGCTCAGGTGGCAGCCGGACCCGCTGCAGGGCCCCGGCACGAAGGCCCTGGGGGAGGGATCGCTTACCTGCGACCTCCTTTCTCAGAGTTTCCAAAACGTGTGCCTCCGGCCACCTGGCCACGGTCCTGAGGATGCTGGGGAAAGGTGCAGCCACCAGGCATCCCCTCTTCCCTACTGCCTCCGCCCCGCCTCCCCCCTGGAAGCCCTCCCTGCCCTCCTCCTCTGTTTATCAGCCAGGACCTGCCCCGAGTTTCTGACCCGTTCTCCCTGGAAACCAGGGCTCACGTGGCCCCGTGGCCGGTTCAGTGACAGCGGAGCATCCCAATAAAGTGCTGTGTGGCCTCCGCTTCTGGCCTTTCCTACCGCACCCTGCTCTGCGACCGGGGACAGAGTGAGGTGATTCCGGGCACAGTAACACACCCGTGTCTGGGCTGTCTCTCCTGGAAAAGACAGATCCAGGGAAATGTGACCCTCCTCAGCCCTTCCCCCTGCTCCCTCCCCAACCTGGGGAGCCCCTGAGGGGAGGACCGAGCCTGGGGGCCCATCCGCACTTCCTCTGCTCCTCTCCCCTGGGAGCAGCCCTGCGATGGACTGTCACTCACTCTCTGTGGTCAGGAGCCTCCTCTGCACCTGCTCATGCAGAGGGCCCCCCCCCCCCTTCCACCCTGCTGGAGCTGGAAAGAGTTAAAATGCCAGCCAGGTTGCCCCTCTTCCTGGTATGAAACCCATTTGTGAAGCTGGCACTCGGGGTTTCACACATATTTCTATGACATCTCTTATTTTCGGTTGCCTTAGACTAAAGATTTAAACATTTTAAGGGTATGATGTACGCTGTTTCTTTAGTGGAATCAGACACAGGTTTGATGGGCGGCCTTATTGTGTGTGTGGCTGTCAGTCTTTAGTCTGTTAGAAATAGCGAAAAGACAGAGCGTGCGGAGAGCTCGGCCTAGGGCCCGGGCAGGCCAGCTCTGCGGGCAGGAGGCTGTCCCAGGGGCGCGGCCCAGGCCGCAGTGAGCGGCCAGCGGTCACTGCACCTGCAGCCCAGGTCTCTCCATTCCCCACCACTGCCCTCCAGGGCACCTGGGAGCTACTCCCCAAACCGCTGCAGTCCCACCAGTGCGGCTGAGGAGCTGGTGGGAGTTCCAGCGGCAGGTCACCCTGGGAACTTTTTATTTATTTATTTTTAAAAATATATTTTTAATTGATTTTTTACAGAGAGGAAGGGAGAGGGATAGAGAATTAGAAACATCGATGAGAGAGAAACATCGATCAGCTGCCTCCTGCACATACTGGGGATGTGCCCACAACCAAGGTACATGCCCTGACCGGAATCGAACCTGGGACCTTTCAGTCCGTAAGCTGATGCTCTGTGCACTGATCCAGACCAGTCAGGGCCTGGAGAGCTTTTCACAGTTCTGTTGTGAGACACCCGGAGACTCACAGCTTTGCTGAGGGTTTTGCTGGAACGGGTTTGCAGGACGGTGTGGGCTGCCAGTGAGGACCCCCACCTCCCTGAAGTTCGTGTGGTGTTTCTGGCCTTTGTGAGTCCTTTTGGCTTCTGGTTACCGTCGTCTTCTTGGCTTTTCCGGGGACACCGCAGGCTGGCGTGTTTCCGGTCCATGGGCTCGGGGTGGATAGTTGACTTCTGAAGGAAATGCTATTGCATCTCGTTTGACGGATCTTACTTCGATCTGCCTTTCTCCTGTGAACTGGGAGCAGCATTACAAACATTGGAGCATTCATTTATTCTTTTTACGTAAATCCCCAAAACTGAGTGAGAGAGCACCGTGTTTGCAAAGAATAGGATTTCCCTCGATTTATGCTATTTTGCTTATGGAAACAGTTTGTATGGTCCTGTTTAAAGCAGTCAGAGCTCCTAAACCTGGACGGTGGCTGCTCCAGCCCACGGTGAAGCCCTTTACCCAGGTGTCTACCTCGTGGGCATTTTCCGGGAGGGACGAGGTGTAGCTAGAAGCCCACACCCATCCACTCTGGGCCTCCTCCGTCAACCCTTCCTCAGCCTGGCAATCCACAGACCCTCAAAACGAAGGAAACCCAAAAAAAGCAACAAGAATGGTGATTTTAAAATTACAGGAAATGGGAAGTTGATTATTTTCTGTTAAATTAAGTCAGGAATCTTTGCAGTAAAAGTTAAATTCTTTAAAAAAAATATATTTATTGATTTTTTTTTTACAGAGAGGAAGGGAGAGGGATAGAGAGTTAGAAACATCCATGAGAGAGAATCATCGATCACTGCCTTCTGCACACCCTCCACTGGGGATGTGCCCACAACAAAGGTACATGCCCTTGATTGGAATCAACCCGGGACCCTTCAGTCCTCAGGCTGATGCTCCATCCACTGAGCCAAACCGACTTCGGCTAGAAGTTAAATTCTTTATTTAAAAATTAAAATTTAATGCCAATCATTTAATTTAAATGAAATAAAGTTTACAGTTTTATATTTGGCTTACCTATAAATTTAGAGGACTAAAATTATGCATCCAAATATTTGACAGGCTCTTAGGACATTTTCTTTTTTATTTTAACATGAATTTCTAGAATCTCTTTATTCTTCCACACAGGGGTATATGCCACCTGGCCATACGGGGTGTGTCTTATTTGCTCACCAGTAACGTTGTTCCACAGGCCTGTTCGGTGCACAGAGCTGTTTACACAACCAATTCTTTCCATGTATTTTATGCCTATAAAGTGAAAGCAAATGTTTGGAGCCTGAGTATTCTAACTCAAAATTTTTAAAAAATGGCAGCAAGAAAAAGTATGATTATGTTAAATCCATATATACATATTTTAAAGATCACAAATACAAGCTTATGATTTTGTGAGCAGTTTGGAAAATTCTATTTCTGTAAGCTCTCTTGATTTATTGGGTATTGTTCTTCTACTTATAGTTGAGAAATTAAAGAACATTATAGTTCACACCAGTCTCATGGTAAACCTCTTCTTAAAGAATGTCTGATAGCAGTAGTCATCATGAGGACAGGAGCCATGCATGCATTTCTTGAAATTTCGGTAATAGGATCTCAAAGGAATAATCACACAATTACAGACACTGAGAGCCACAGGCAGCTCCAGGGTTTTCATTGGTTGGTTCTCAGGGGTCCCTGCAAGCCATGGGCACAGCGGTAGGAATATCACTGCATCAGACGAACAGGAAATGTTGTTTACAATTAGAATATCGAACCATATTCTAGAACACACACACGTGCAAACATACACATATACACACATATACATACACATACACACACAATATAAAATTAAGCATAATCTTTCTGGAGATGGGAGGGAGCGCTGATCACTCTCCTTCTAATCTTTTATACTTTATAATATTAATAATCACCCTTTCTTTTTTTGGTAAAATATTTAATTTATTAGTTATTGACTCATAATTTTCTAACAAAGATAACATAATTTAAATATTTATTTTAACATATCTTCATATAAAAATGGTTTTCCATTCTAGAACAGAAATCGAAGGCATTTTATGACTGGTTGAATTTATAAGATCAAATCCTGTTAAAGGTTTTTTAAACATTTTTATTGACTGTGATTTTTGTTCACTAATTTCATCAATTATTATTATATTTTGAGGGGAGGAAATTTCTTATTCAATTTATATGTGTGTGCTGAAAAAATCTTAATATTGTCTACATTATATCCAAAGGAGTTTATAATATCTTATGCAATGCAGTAAATAACATTTTTGCTACAACAATTTGCTATTGTCATTTCATGAAATTTGTTGCATATATTTTCTCTTTCTTTCTCTCTTTCTTCCTTTCATATTGTTGATAGTATTACAGATATCTCCCATTTTCTCCCCTTTACACAGCTCCTCCCAGCCCCTTCCCACCCCCAGGTCTTCACCAACCTCGGGTTTGTGTACATGGGCTATGCATATAAGTACATAATTTCATTGGTTTATCTCTTTGTCCCCACAACCCCACTGTGAAGTATGTTGGTCTGTCCATGCCTCCCTCTTATTTTGTTGGCCAATTCATTTTGTTCCTTAGATTCCACAGATAAGTGAGATCATGTGGTATTTGTCTTTCTTGGATTGACCTATTTCACTTAGCATAGTATTTTCCAGGCCCACCATGCTTTCCCAAAGGGTAATTGATCCCTCTGTTTTATAGCTGCATGGTATTCCATGGTGTAAATGTCCCATAGCTTTTTATCCCCTCATCTCCTTACTGATGGGCACTTGGGCTGTTTCCAAATCTTAGCTATTGTAAATTGTGCTGCTATGAACACAGGGGTGTGTATATTCTCTCTGATCGGTGTTTTGGGGTTTTTAGGATATATTCCCAGAAGTGGGTCAAACGGAAGTTCCGTTTTTAATTTTTTGAGGAAACCCCATACTGTTCTCCACAGCGGCTGCACCAGTCTGCATTCCCTCCAGCAGTGCACGAGGGTTCCTTTTCTCACATCCTCACCAGTGCTTGTCATTGTTGGTTTGTTGATGATAGCCATTCTGACAGGTGTGAGGCGATATCTAATTGTCGTTTTAATTTGCATCTCTCTGATGGCCAGTGACTTTGAGCATCTTTCTTTTTTACAGAGTTTAGCCCAGTTCCTGGCTTGCTTACAGCAGTAATCCTCTCCCAACCGCCCTTCTCTCAGCCTGTCCCTCACGCCCCTGCAGGCCCATTGTCACTGTTCTCCAGGCACCTGCACCGCTGTCTGGTCACACGTCACGGCTGCGTCTTCCTCTAGCTCCCCGTTTCCCCTTCTCTGGCATTTGGTGTTGATGACATTGCTGTGACCAGCTCAGTGCTGAGGATTTAGTCTCTGATTCCCATTGGCGTTGGGCCTTGAACTTGGTAAGCTTCAGTTTGGGAGATGTGGGCTGGTGCCTGCATCCTCAAGGTCCCCTGTGGCACCGCCCCTCACCCTCCAGAGCGAGCTTTCACCTCCTCTGTGCATCCACTGCCCTGGAGGAGAAGGGTGTGACTTAGCACACAGGCCCAGGCCCTGAAACACAGTGAGTGCTTACTTAGCAAATGCTCCTTGAATGAGGACTGGGACTGAAGACCCATTTCCTCCTTGGCTCCTGTATCCTCTGCCATTGTTTCTGCAGGGGCCACAGGGTGCTGGGCGGGCGCTAGATCCTCAGTGTATCCTGTCCCATGGCTGACAGGAAAGGGTAAGGAAGATGGTTTATAAAAGTGACGAGGGCCAGGGGAAATCATAGCGGGCCAGCTAAATGATAATAGAATTTTCTAGAATCCCCCATCTAACCGTGACTTGGAAATACTTTGGTTTTTATCCCATTTGTGAAATGCTCATGATGACAGGTATCCAGATTGTGCTCTTCCAGAACCAATACCAGCTGCACAGTCAGAAAGCAGAGTTGGGTTGACGAAGCGATGTGGATGTAAGAACAGGGCTTCCATGCAAGTTTCTCACCTAAAGCAACAGGATGATTCAACTTCCTAGGGAAAACCTAAAGACGATGGGGTGTGACGTTGTGTTTTAAGCACCATGGTTGCTCCTGCGAGCCTTACCTAGTCCTTCCGGAGTGTCCTGCCCGGGACGGGAGGCGGCCACACAGTCTCCTCTCTCAGACAGGCTGTCTGCAGGCATGGGTGTGATGGCTCCTCAAAGCTGCTTGGTTTTTGCCAACGAATGCGTCAGCGATGCAGGCCGCACACACCCCGAGAGAGAGGCAGCAGGTTGACCTTGAAACCCAAGATGCCCACTCACTGTGTGAGCATGAAGTTGCTACGCTTTTCTGCTTTTTGTTGTTTTTCATCGGTGACCGAAGCCTCCCTCTGGCAGTGCTGTGCAGCAGAGTTGCAGGGGGCTGGTTGGATTTCATCCAGGGGGTGATTCTCAAGTTTCAGTCCCAATTTTGGAGCGGGGGGGGGAGGCTGGAGCGAGGGCTCTTCCCAGCCCCCTCCCCCTCACCCCCTACCCTGCAGCCGAGACTCCATTGTCCTGTGACTACAGTGCTGAGGGCTGCTCTGGGCCGGGAGACAGCCCCACCCTGGCTGCTTCTCCACCTCAAAGCAATACAGTGCGCGCCTTTGTTGGAGGAAGAATGCCAGTCTCACCTGGTGCCTTCATGCCACAGGGAGGGTGAGGATTAAATTGCACCCTGTCCCCAGGCTGAGGGACTCGCTGCAGACGCGTCCCCTTTTGCCTAGCCCAGAGCAAGGCTGGATTTGCAGGGTTCGTTGCGTGTCTTTGGAAAAGTACAGCTGTTACTCTCCCAAATCGTTTATTAGAAAACAAAGCCAGAGCCTGTCCAGCCTGGGCGGGGGCATCGCCGTTTCACAGCAGCAGCTCCTGGAGGGCGGCCCCTGGGACAGGTCTGCTCTTTGGGACAGACGCCTGTTGTCTGAGTGTCTGGAGAGGCTCCCGGTGCCTGGCAGAGGTCGCCAGACACATCAGGGGTCCTGGGCCTGGTCCCGCCGCGCAGGAACCTTGGGTTTTGCTCACACACGGTTCTGTGTGAAAAGGGTAGATCAGTTTCTGAACGTGGGGATTTTGCGTGCAGATCCGACCTCCGGCTCCTTTGACCGGGCGGAAGCCACAGAGCATGGTGCCTCCGCGAGCTCAGGCTGTGTCCTCCCGTCGCAGACTTCACACCAACGTCTTCCTCTCAGGTGGGAAGACAGAGGAGGCCTCTCCCCTAGCCTCTCCCCGCCCCCCACCCCCACCCTGTGAGCGGCGAACTCCCTGGGGCCGCTCTGTAGTCGGTGGTGTGGTAATCACAGTGTAAATCGAGATCTCAGCTCTGGGTGAACTCTAGTTTCTCCCAAACGCTTCGTTTCGGAGGGCAGAAATCATCTGCTAACACAGGTGTTTAAGCTGTGCCCAGACCAGTCTGGCTATGGTCTCTAACAAGCACTGCGGGGGTGGGCATTGCACCCGGCTCCCACACCCTGGGCTCTGACAGCCCGTGGCGGAGGGAGGGTGGTTCGGAGCCCCTGGCATTCCATGGTCACTCACCACCTGCGGCCATTGCACTGGCCACCCTGCGTGTTATTTCATTTAAGCCCAACAGCCCAACGAGCTGTATCTCCTTTCCCAATACATGACTCATGGGAGGCCACAGCCCTATGGCTAGATGGAGCCTGGACTTCAAAGTGGGCAGCAGCCTCCAGAGTACAGAGTCCTACTGTGGTCTTCTAGACGCTGCTGTCATTCGAATGGGAGAACGCCCCTAAAGACAAGTGAAGGCCACGCCAAGGTCAGTGTGCACAGTGAAGGCTCCACACCAAGGTCACTGTGCACTGTAAAGGTCACACACCAAGGTCACTGCACACAGTGAAGACCCCACACCAAGGTCACTGCACACAGTGAAGACCCCACACCAAGGTCAAGGCACACAGTGAAGACCTCACACCAAGGTCACTGCGCACAGTGAAGACCCCACACCAAGGTCACTGCGCACAGTGAGGGTCCACACCAAGGTCACTGAGCACTATAAAGGTCACACACCAAGGTCATTGCACACTGAAGGTCCACACCAAAGTCACTGCGCACAGTGAAGGTCCACACCAAGGTTACTGCGCACAGTGAAGGCCCCACACCAAGGTCACTGCACACAGTGAAGGCCCCACACCAAGGTCACTGCACACAGTGAAGGCCCCACACCAAGGTCACTGTGCACAGTGAAGGTCCACACCAAGGTTACTGCGCACAGTGAAGGTCCACACCAAGGTCACTGAGCACAGTGAAGGCCCCACACCAAGGTCACTGCGCACAGTGAAGGGCCCACACCAAGTTCAGAGCACAGTTATTAATCGGTAACGGTGGTATGGAAATGTAGATCTGATGACTTCAAAGCCTCATCCTTTATAGCAAATTGGATTCCTTGATTTTCAGAAATTAATCTAAGATGAGTTCTTATTAGAAAGGGTAGCATACTTTTCAGTTGAGACTTTAATATTTTTGTTAAAAAATAAACAAACACAAAAACTGGATCAATCAATAGGTCCAACTAAGTGTAAAGACTGGGCCAGCTTGATGGACCGGGAGGGGACACACCTCGAACCTCCGCTCTGGGTGTGGCGGGTGGGGTGCCCACTTGGAGTTTAGTTGCTGTGGACTCTGCCGAGAGCACTGAGTCCTGCACCTACTGACGTGTGGAGCTGTCTCCTTATGTATGTACCGGTAGGGTGAGCTATGGTGGAAAAACCAGGGCAACCTGTGGCTCAGTGGTCTCAGAAATAAAATACACAATCTCATTAGTGAAGGAGTGTTGTATGAATTGCTATTATTAATAATAATATCTAATTGCCAAGATATTACCATACACAGGGACTATATAAACTGTTTTGCATAAATTATCACTAATTCTGAACATCACCTCCCCTGGTGGGGATTACCTCCCCATTTCCAGAGGAGCAAACTGAAGCTCCGAGAAGGGAATGACTTAGCCACAAGCACACAGCTATCAAGCCGTGGAGGAAGGACCCACACGCTGGCTCTGAGCCCACACTTTTCAATAGGCCATGTTGTCATACTGTGTGCACAGAATTACCAAACTTATTCACTTAACGTTCACTCACTACTTCTTCTGTACTAATGTCTTCTCTTGGAGCTTGTGAGTGTTAATGACATACATCACATTATGTACATAAAGCACATCCGCTTGGTACACAGCAAAAGTCAATCGGTGCTGGTTTTTGTTATGTACTTTGTTGGCCAAGTGCTAGGGATTGGGGAATTGGGAGACTAGAATATTGCCTCCCAGGCAATAGAATAAATAATTCTTATTTATTATAATAGAATAATTATAATCAGTGTGGGGAGGTGGAGGGGAATAGATTTTATAAATTATTATAACACAGTGGGATACATGCAGCAGTATCCGCGGGCCCAGGCGGGGCGTTCGCACGGGGGCCAGGTGGTCACTCCCGCTGTGAGGGAGAAAACGCACAGCGCCGATCACTAATGCGAGGAGCCTCTGCAGAGTGAGATTGTGAAAGGCCTTCGTGCCAGATGACTTTACAGAGACTTGTTTTTGTTCTTTCCGAGGAAAGGTTAAGCAAACAGAAATTGTTCTATAAATAAAGGGTAAGTACTGTTCAGCGAGAACTTAAATGGCGGTGTGGCGTCTGGGAGGGAGGCAGAGCAGAGCCACTGCAGTCCGCAGGGCAGGGAGGGTGCGGAAGCAAAGCCACTGCGCAGAAAGGTGTCCACCCCCCCAGATGAAGGCCTTTCTCCGGGCCTGTGGGAGCCCCCAGCCTGCCTGCCTGCCCCCTGCCCCCTGGAGCAGCTGCCTCCGGCATGCCCACCCACTCCTCCTGCAGAGCTGTGGGCAGCCTTCCCTTTCAGAGAGAGGCCGCAGGGGAACACACCTCTAAATATAGAAGGGACACATCTACGAACACTGACTATCCTAGTGTTACATTTATACATATCAGCCTATAGCACAAGTTCAGAAGAATTCGAGCAAAGGTCACCGCATAAAGAGAAACATCAAGGTACGCAAAGCAAACAGCTGAACCCAATAGAAGGAAGATACGGAAGAAAATTTAAAAACGTCAAAAACAAAACGCATATTAGTATCTTCAGGGAGGATCCAGAGGCCATGGTGTTATAAGACAGGAATGGCTGCCAAATAAATGAACAGCTAGAAGAAAAAGTTCTTAGACATTTAAAACAATTAAAAATAAATAGGGTAAAAGAAAAATAATTAGAGCTGAGGACTAGTTAGTGATCTGGAATATAAAGTTCCGGAATTATCCGAGGACACAGAACAAAAAGAGATGTTAATAGACCGAGGATGAGATCCAAGGAATCTAGCATCCACTGTACAGGGATTTCAAGAGAGAAACAGAAAGAATGGTTTGGGTAGAGTCATGGTGTGGATAATAATATGAAAATAAATAGGGATTTCAGAAGAAAGTAGAATTAATGGAAGGGAAAGAATAAAAAAAATCATCCCATGTAGTAAAGAGGTAATATGCAAATTAACTCTCATGCTGTCACAAGTTGGCTGTGCCCAAAGCAGAGGCGGGTTCCTGTGATGAGTGAGCAGCAGGGACTGGGCTGTGTGGCGCCCGGTTGGGGCAGGAGACCTGAGGCCGCGCTCTCCGCCTGCTGGGGCGAGACCTCACGCTGTGGCCCCCCACCCCCTGGTGCCAGGCTGGAGACCTCAGGCCGCACACTCACCTGATGAAGCTTGACAGGGACCTCAGCCCCCTGCCCAGCAGGGCTTGACGGGGGGCTTCAAGGTGCGCCTCCTGCCCTGGTCTGGGCCAGAGAACCTCTGGCTTGCCCCCTGCCCTGGCACCGGGCTCGGGGACCTCAGGCTATGTGCCCTTCGCCTGGCGGGGCTTGAGGAGGGACCTGAGGCTATACCCCCTCCCCCTGGCGGGGCTTAATGGGGGAGGGGCCAACTGGTCTTGGTCTCACATAATTTCGAGGCATGGAGGGGGGGGATTGATTTGACTCTGGGTCCCATGGCACACCCAGACTCAATGACAGAAGGAAGATTTTCATATATATTTTACTAATTTTCTTTAATCTCTAACACTTCTGTTATAAAGGGCAAATAGCAATATTAAAGTATTTCCTCTAATTCATTCCCTTTTAATGTGCACGAATTTTGTGCACCAGGCCACTAGTAAAGAATGTAGTTTCCATAAGATGAAGGAAGATTTGACTCGTCAGAATAAAAATATGAATGAATGTTTACTTAGGTAAAGGGAAAAAAAAGGCAAATGCCTAAACCTATACTTATGCAATTTCCTAACTACAAAGTAAAGAAGAAAATCTTAAACGTTTCCAGAGATGAACCAAGCAAATTGTTTTTCTTGGTTTGTTTTTTTTTTTTTTTTTTTTTTTTTTTTTTTTTTTTTTTATATACAAAGAGATGAGCAGAATATTATTATAGTATTAAACTTTTGAAATACAGGATACTCAGTGATAATAGAATATGTCATAAATTTTTTTTTTACTTTATTTTATTGATTGATTGATTGATTGATTATGGTCTCACATAATTGTCCTTATTCCCCCATTCCCATCCCAAACCCCTCTCCCCTCCAACCCCTGTTGTCCATGGCCACTGGCTAGGCCCATATGTATGCACACAAGTCCTTTGGTTGATCTCTTCCCCTTACCCCCATCCTCTCTTACTTTCCCTCTGAGGTTTGAGAGTCTGATCGCTGGTTCACTTTCTCTGGGTCTGTTTATGTTGTTCATTATTTCCTCTATGTGTGAGATCATGTGATCCAGGAAATACCCTTGTAAGAACCTAAACTGCAACAAGCCATAATGGTTATGCTGAGAGGCAAATGAATCAGTTTGTAGTGAGTTCCTTTCTGGGCCAACAGTTCTTTAGAGTTTCAATTTCAATGCCAGATAGTTTCTTATGTGTACATGACATGCCAGCCATGATATTTCAGATCTTGTTGGTGGACAAATGGTGGTAATGCAGGTCCACCCATCTCTGGTTTGGTCCTGGGCATCCTTCAGCAACCCATATGTCATAAAATTTAAAAAATATTCTGAACCTAGAATTCTGTAAATGTTCAAACTATCATCATTCAAATTTGAAACAAAATGAAGACATTTTTAGTCTTATAGGAGTTTAGAGAATCTATGCACCCTTTCTAAAAACAAAACAAAAACAAAAACACTTCAGGAGTTATTTTGGTAAAAAAAAAAAAAAAAAAGAGAGAGAGAGAGAAAAATCCAAGAAAACATGATATAGGAAACAAAAGCAATAGTAAGAAAATCAGCCATGCAAACACTATAGTTGAGTGCAAATAACTTTTGAAATTCTGCCTACCAAGCTTAATACAATTGCTTAGAAAAGTTTCCTTTAAAATTAAAAAGATAATAAATAACTAGTGATCTGCTGGGACTAATAACATTGCAGGTTATTTTAATCAGACATAGGAAGGTTTTGGGGGAAAGGAACCTTTTTGAGAACAATAAATTATATATAATACTAACTAGAGGCCTGGGATCCATGCACCAGTGGATCCCAGGCCTCTGGTTTTGGCTCGATTCCCACTTGGCAGGGCCTGTGGGAATCGAGCCAAAACCAGCTGTCCAACATCACCGGCTGCTCCACACATCCCGGCCCCACTCCGTCTGCTGGGTTGCACCCAGTCAGTCCCAATAGGGAGAGACTTGCGCAGTCACAGAGGCACTCACCAGCTCTGAGCCCTGCCTCTGGGGCCCATCAGTCAACTGAGCAGCACTTCTGCTGTGACAGAGCACTAACCACAGGGGGCAGCTCCTGCAGTGAGCGTCTGCCCCCTGGTGGTCAGTGCTCATCATAGTGACTGGTTGACAGGTCGTTCGGTCGCTTAGGCTTTTATATACATAATTTTTAACATGGACTAAAAACTTAATTTTAATTATATGTGTATATTTTAATACAAGGATATTTATTTGAAGAATAAATTCAGTATATGTAACTATGCAACAAATTAAAGGGGGAAAATGTACAAAGAAAATTTGACCAATTTACATAAAGACAGACAAAAAGAAAAACAAAACAAAACAAAAAACACACCAAAAGGATGACAGTAAAAAAGACTATATTAGATAATATATCAGTTATAACAATAAATAAGTTAAAATCTTACATTAAAAGATAGACTATCTGGGTTAAAAACAGTCACACAAATATGCCAACTGCAATAAGTTTACAGAAAGAGCCAAATATAAAACACTTTTGAAATAGAGGCCCCCATAAAAATTATTAGAGGCAAATTGTAACAGAAAGAAACCTAAAAGGTTGATTTAAATATAAAACAAAATATACTTTAAGGCAAAAAGAATGGAACAGAGAGTGATACTTCTTTACATTTTAAAAATATTTTTTGATTTGAAAGAGAGAGAGAGAGATAAGGTAGATAGAAAGAGAGATTTGTTGTTCCATTTATTTATGCATTCATGGGTTAATTCTTGTATGTGTTTTGACCTGGGACAAACTTCGACCTTAACATAGGGATAGTGCTCTACCTGGTCAGAGCAATATTTCATATTGATCACCAATAAAACTGAACAAGTATAATGACTATGTGCACCAAACAAAAAGCATTGGAATAGATAAACCAAACCTATTGTAATTCCAAGAAAAAAACTGATCAAAACTGAGTTAGAGCCTTCCCTCAGAAATCTGATGCAATAATTTACATATTTCACTCCAAAACCATTAATCCTTGAGTTCTTTTGCCAATTTCATTTAATTATCTTCATGGTAACATACCCTGGCCATGCTTTCCCTGCACTCTCTCCAAATGTCTTATCACAACTCACATTTTAGGGCCTGTTTTTGGGTGCCTTCCAAGTTGCATAGTCAAAAGAACTCTTAGTTTTGTGATTTCTGAATGGAGCTGATAAGGTTATTTGTTAAAATGCTAATGGCAAGATATGTACGGATTCTTTGTCTGAGGGCAACACTCTTTCCGCTCACCAATATGCCAGCTAATCCTCGAGTGAGACTCTAGGATTTCATGGGGCTCATGTTCCTTGTAACCTTACTGCCATCTCATAACCATTTCAGACCCAGACGGCAGCTCCACACCCTGGGTATGGGTCAGCCACTCATGTTTAACTCTGAGCAAGCCACGCCACTTCTTTAGGTCCCCATGAACTTGTCTTTGAAACAGGAAGCAGGGCTAGAATAAACAGTCGTCAAAGTTCTTTCTTCCTTTTCAGTTTTATTTCTTTACTAGAGCCTGCTGCACGAATTTGTGCGTGGTTGGTGTCCAGCTGGCCCACCCTGATCCGGGCCAATCAGGCCGGGTGGTTGGCTTCTGGCCCCGGCCCCTGGTTGAACTCCTGGTTGAACTGGTAGAACTCCCTGTCGAGGGGACAATTTGCATATTAGCCTTTTATTATATAGGATTGCATGATTTCTATGCCCATTCTTTGTGTTTTCTCTCTCTCTCTCTCTCTCTCTCTCTCTCTCTCTCTCTCTCTCTCATTTCTTTTTTGTGTTTTTAAAAAGTATATATTTTATTGATTTTTTACAGAGAGGAAGGGAGAGGGATAGAGAGCTAGAAACATCGATGAGAGAGAAACACTGACCAGCTGCCTCTTGCACACCCCTTACTGGGGATGTGCCTACAACCAAGGTACATGCTCTTGATCAGAATCAAATCTGGGACCTTTTCAGTCCACAGGCCGACGCTCTATCCACTTTATTTTTTAAAATCCAATGTCTGTGGTCTATTTTATGGAATGTGAAAATGGACTTTTCACCCTCTGACACTTGCCCGTCTTGGGAAGAAAAGAGTAACATTGAGAATGTGTGAGGGGAGGCCCTTGGCGCAGGCACTGGAGGGGCACTTGCACCCCGAGTTTCTCCACCCCTCTGGTTGTCTCCTGCCGGTAGGTGCCAACAGTGCCAGTCCCCGCTGGTGCTGCCGAAAGCCTCTGGAGGAAGTGCCGGGGCTCTCCTGAGCGTGGCTTCTCCCCTGTTTAGCTGCGCTGCAGGCGCTGAAGAGGAAGAAGCGGCTGGAGAAGCAGCTGTCGCAGATCGACGGCACCCTGTCCACCGTGGAGTTCCAGCGGGAGGCCCTGGAGAACGCGCACACCAACACCGAGGTGCTGCGGAGCATGGGCCTGGCGGCCCGGGCCATGCAGGCGGCCCACGCGGACACGTGAGTGCGCCCTCCGCGCCCCACGCCCCGCTCCGTCCCGCGCCCGCAGTGTGGGGAGAGCCAGATGGGGATCCGGCAGGGGCGGCCTGTCCTGTGAAGGCTCTTGGGCACGTCAGAATGGATGGTCCTTCCGAGAGAGATTGGAAGTCCCAGCGGTAGAAAACAAAACAGAACCAAACAAAACTGCATGGCCATGACAACGAGAAGGACCTTCATCCCGTCCATTAGATTTCCCAGTCGCCTCCCTGTTGTCTGACGCTCCTCCGGTGACTTTTCATTAATAAATCAGAGGCTTAGAGTCAGCAGCTGGCACTGTTAGACACAGGTCGGTGGTGGTCACCCTCGTGGCATTCCGGGTCACCCAGAAAGCGCTGACGAGAACGCCGGTGCCAGGCTTCTGGGCCTTCTGCTCTGAGCAGGTGCACCAAGCCACCCTGACACTAACCAACACAGAGTCATGGTGTGGGGCTCCGACTTTCCGAGTGAGGGTCCCAGTTCCCCTGCTGACTGTCCCGGGCAAGTTACTCTGTCTCCCCTATATTCCCTTTCTTTGCCTGTGAATCAGGGACAATGCTACTCCTTATGGCTATGGTTGGCAAACTGCGGCTCCGAGCCACATGTGGCTCTTTGGCCCCTTGAGTGTGGCTCTTCCACAAAATACCATGGCCTGGGTGAGTCTAATGTGAAGAAATGGCATTAGAAGAAGTTTAAGTTTAAAAAATTTGGCTCTCAAAAAGAAATTTCAATTGTTGTACTGTTGATATTTGGCTCTGTTGACTGGGTTTGCCGACCACTGCCTTATGGTTATTGTGAGATTCAATAAGATACCAGATATCCAGTGCTTAGTCCCTGGTAGGAAGTAAGCCATCCCTAATCACAGTCAGCGTGGCAGTGGGGCTGGCGGCAGGTTGCTGTCCATTGGCACGGGAGTCAGTGCCTGGGACTAACCTTGCTGAGTAGACGTGACAGTGAGGCCTGAGCCCCACGCCTGAGAGCGGCGAGCGCCGGCCGATGCAGCCGTTCCCGAGGGGCCACCGATTTGACGGCTTCAGCAAGCCACCCCCCCCACTGCCAGTCCGAACCCCTGCGGCGGCTGCTAACGGTGCCAACTGTGCACCGCATCGCAGGGGGCTCGGCACCTCAGCCCCTGTGCTCGGCCCTGCACCGCACCCCACACGCCCTTTCTGACATAGGTTCCCCACGTGTTTGCTATAGAAAGAACTGGGAATAAGGGGCAGAAGCAGAACAGTAAGTGTGTTTTTACTTACTTTGTGGAAATATGTCAGAACACTCAGCGCTTTCCATGTGCAGAGTCTGAGAAACATTCAAAAGGTTTATCTCACTGGGAATCAACATCCCAGTGAGGAGCCCACTTTCCTGGCGTCCACTCAGTTCGGACTGGCGACTTCACAGCTGGAGGGGTAACTCGGTTACAGGGTCCGAGAGCGCAGTCAGAGCTGGGCACTGGGCCCTGGCTCTCAGGTCGGTGGTGGGGGGCCGGGGGCTCAGGGTCTTTGAGGCAGCTGCCCGCTGGGGCCTGTGGCGCTGCACCCCGAGCAGCAGGGGCGGGTTCTGAGGGCTTCCCAGGCCTGCGCTGCCCTCCCTCTGACTCCTCAGGGCAGCCAGGCTGTGCTGCCCTCGGGGGTCAGGATGGCAGAGCTGCCAGACGTCTGGCAGACGGTCCTCTGGGCTCAGAGCTGGCCTGGGGGCTGCTGGGAGGTGGGGCGGCTGAGAGCTCGGTCTCAGTCATGTGGCACCCCATTTCTTGCAGAGGTGACACAGAGAAGCACATATTATTTAAAGTTTACACATGCCCTGCCAGACAAAGTTTCAACCTGGGTCTACAAATACTGTACGTTATAAAATAACCTGCTCATTCGTGACTCCCAAATGTGATGGCTGTTTCCTTAGTATTTAAAATGTCTGTGCTTATGCAGAGTTATTTTTTTTGAAATGCAAATTATTATTATTATTTTTAATATATTTTATTGATTTTGTACAGAGAGGAAGGGAGAGAGATAGAGAGTTAGAAACATCGATGAGAGAGAGTCATCGATCAGCTGCTTCTTGCACAACCCCTACTGGGGATATGCCCGCAACCAAGGTACTTGCCCTTGACCGGAATCGAACCCGGGGCCCTTCAGTCCCCAAGCCGACGCTCTATCCATTGAGCCAAACCGGTTTTGGCTGCAAATTATTTTTTAAAGTTGATACATATCATTTTTGTTACCCTACAGGAATAACTAGGAGTTTATATTAACTTGACTCATGTTTTTTCACATGGGAGTATATCTAACTAAATGCTTAATCGTAGAGTGAGATTCTAAAACGTTTCCACCGAATATACTTCCCCAGGGATTTGAACAAAATAGACGATTTGATGCAAGAAATCACGGAGCAGCAGGATGTCGCCCAAGAAATCTCCGAGGCGATTTCTCAGCGTGCTGGACTCGGCGAGGACTTCGATGAGGTGGGCAGCACGTGTGAAGGATGGGATGACAGAGCGCACGGGGGGTGAGGGGGGTGGGAGAGAGGGGAGTGGAGAGCTTGGCTACTGGGCAGGGCAGCTCCCACCGTCCACAGCAGACGGCTTACTTCCTTAGTCTCATCAAAGGATAAGTGATACTTGATAGGAACCTACTTAAGAGGGAAATGAAGTGTTGGTAGCTCTGACTTAAAGGAAGATTAATAGCGCTTGGCAGACGGGTTTCTAGCTGTGAAGGAAGAACAGCCCGTGGTTCTGTGATGTGAGACTCTGGCGGCGCCGAACTAGCCCGTTGGAGGGCTGGCGCCTGCATCTGGGCAGACGAGGCCCATAGCACGCGTGTGGCTAGGACACTGGAGGGGAGTTCCCTCCCCTCGCTCCTCAGTGTGAAACGCATGGACGTGGACAGGCATTGGGAGCACATGGACGTGGACAGGTGTTAGGAGCACATGGACGTGGACGGGCGTTAGGAGCACATGGACGTGGATGGGCATTGGGAGCACATGGACGTGGACAGGCGTTAGGAGCACATGGACGTGGACGGGCATTTGGAACTCATGAAGGTGGACAGGCGTTAGGAGCACATGGTCGTGGACGGGCGTTAGGAGCACATGGACGTGGACGGGCGTTAGGAGCACATGAAGATGGACGGACGTTAGGAGCACATGGACGTGGACGGGCATTTGGAACACATGGACGTGGACGGGCATTGGGAGCACATGAAGGTGGACGGGCGTTAGGAGCACATGGACGTAGATGGGCGTTAGGAGCACATGGACGTGGATGGGCGTTAGGAGCACATGGACGTGGACGGGCGTTGGGAGCACATAGACGTGGACGTGGACGGGCATTGGGAGCACATAGACGTGGATGGGCGTTAGGAGCACATGGACGTGGACGGGCGTTGGGAACACATGGACGTGGACGGGCGTTGGGAGCACATAGACGTGGACGGGCGTTAGGAGCACATAGACGTGGACGTGGACGGGCATTGGGAGCACATGGACATGGACGGGCATTGGGAGCACATGGATGTGGACGGGCGTTAGGAGCACATGGACGTGGACGGGCGTTGGGAGCACATAGACGTGGACGGGCGTTAGGAGCACATGGACGTGGACGAGCGTTAGGAGCACATGAAGGTGGATGGGCGTTAGGAGCACATGGACGTGGATGGGCGTTAGGAGCACATGGATGTGGACGGGCATTGGGAGCACATGGACGTGGACGGGCATTGGGAGCACACGGCCCATGTGGGCTCATCAGCGAAGTGAGACCCTCCCGGGTGGGAGGTGGGGCTGAGACCACCTGGCTCTGCTCCAGCACACGCCAGCACACACCAGCACAGAGCTGGGACCGCTCCGTCCTCAGAGTACACAGCGAAGGCCTGGCTTCCCGCACCTCCTGGTGTAAACACGAAGCGTGTGCTAAGAAGGTGTGGCTCCACAGGACTGAGAAACCGTGTAGCTAGCAGTTGGGAAAAGTTGGCTTTCCGGCCAGATCCTTCCCTCGGCCGGTGTTGGTGAGCCCCGAGCACCGAGGATGGTGTCTGCATGATGAAGGACTGCAGGAACCAGCAGCACCTGGAACAGCAGCAGCAGAGAAGGCTGCACAGAGGCCATGGCAGAGACCATGCTGGAGAGAGCTTGCCCACCCTGGGGAGACGAACAGGCCTCCTTAGGCTCCGGCTCCCGAACTGGGGCTCGGACATTGGTTACTACTCAACCTTCCATCCCTGAAGGGACACGGCGGTACCTGCCGTCTGGAAATGGGGAGGAGGAGGTGATTCTGTCGCCCATTGCTGAGGAAACGGCAGTGTCTTGGTGGTGCCGTTGGTACCTGCTGTAGGCGATTCTGGGCACGTTCTCCGCTGGGTTCCCTGTGACCGCATGTGCTGTACTTGCCCCTGATTGCTTTGAGAGAGAAACAGGACAGGAGAGTATTCATTCCGAAGGCACTCTATTCACAATGCCTGCGGAGAGCCACACCCACACAGCTCCGCTGGCCACCCCACCCCACACGTTCCTGCTTCGCTTCCTTTCCACAAGCACCCCCGCCGTGGTCAGCTTGCTTCTGGTCTGACGCACACCAGCATCCTCAAATGTTCGGTTGCCTTCAGTATCTCCTCTGTGGCCCCCAGCATTATCCCTCACTTTAATGCAGGATAATTGTCTGTTTATGGGCCTTCCTCCCACATTTAACAAGCTCCTTCAAGGTAGGAACTCCTGGTTGAACGTCGCATCCCCAGCTGTGAGTTCAATACCTGGCCAGGAGTCACTCACAATCAGTTTGTTCAGTGCTGAATGGATCAGTAAATGAAGACTTCCTTTGGTTGGATATGAGACTGTCTTGGATCATTTTTAATGGGAACAAGCTCAGAATTCTAATGGGGACAAATTAACTCAGCCTCTCAGCCTGTCAGGGGCTGGGTCTGTCGGAGGACACTGGAGCCAGGTGACTGGACAGCCACAGATCACCTCCTCCCTGATGTGGTTGACTTACGCTCAGTCTCCCAAGAGTTTTGCGAATCCAAGGTTCTTGGGACAGAGAGTGGCTCAGGATTGAGCTGGCCGCTCTGAGGCTATTACTAACAGAAGGAAAGGCAGGGCGCCTGCCTCGGGGTGAAGTTTGCTTAACCCAGCACCTATCGGCTTTAGTCATTTAACAAAGAATCCTGTAACTTTTGATTCTTTTTACCTGCTGCACGTATGCTTTTCCTATACCTGTTGCTTATTTTTAATAATATTAACCCAAGTGAAAGGTTTCACAAATTCTTTTAAAAAATATATTTTATTGATTTTTTTTTTTTTTTTTTTTTTTTTTTTTTTTTTTTTTTTACAGAGAGGAAGAGAGAAGGATAGAGTTAGAAACATTGAGAGAGAATCATCAATTAGCTGCCTCTTGCACACCCCTACTGGGGATGTGCCTGCAACCAAGGTGCATGCCCTTGACCGCAATCGAACCTGGAATCCTTCAGTCTGCAGGCTGATGCTCTATCCACTGAGCCAAACCGGTTTCGGCAGGTTTCACAAATTCTTCATTTTTCACAGTAGAAAGGAAAAGCTGCATTGGAGATGGACAGGCGAGGTGTGAATTCCCTGGAAACTGGAGGCTTTATATTCCACCTGCACACATTACTTGCATAACCAGTATTGTAAGATTAGCTACGACAAATTTGCACAACCCCAAATATTCATTTTTTTTTAAATCATTGCTCAGTGTTGCAAAAGGAGCCTTAGTCTTAAATAACTCTTCCGTCTCACTGGGCTCTCACATTTCAATGGGGCAGCAGATGTTCTTGCTATTGTGTTTGAGGAAGCCCGTGGCTTGAAACACAAACTCGTAATTCTTCCCTCCTCCCGTGTTCAGGATGAGCTTCTGGCGGAACTGGAAGAACTGGAGCAGGAAGAATTAAATAAGAAGATGACAAACATCCGGCTTCCCAGCGTGCCTTCCTCCTCCCTCCCAGCACAGCCGGTCCGAACGCCTGGCCCCGCGGGCACGGCCCCCCGGCCCCGAGCAGGTGTGTCCCTTCCTCCACGACCTAACATAGGAGCCTGACCCGGGTCCCTGCCCGCACTCACTTCTATTCCCTGAGTATACCCCTTTCTGTGCCTAACTCCCACCCGCTTTCTGTGCCAGCGTGCGACTGTCACCAGTTACTAACTCCCACCCGCTTTCTGTCCCAGCCCCGTCCCGGCGGGCAGGCGGAGAGGACCCGGACCTCCAGCACCTGGCTGCGTGGGCCTCCTAAACGGACGGCGCTGTTTGGACACGTGAATCAGTGAGCTGTACATAAGACATAAACCTGTTTTTGCCAAGTTCAGACGTGAGCGGAGACCCCGTTTTATATTGGTGGATGACGACTGCCTTTCAGCCTCCGGAGTAAGAGGAAAAGAAGGGAGTGGAGTCAGAGGGGGCGAGGGGAGGGCTGCCCAGGGCGTAGGAAGACCTTGCACGATGGGGGCCTCCGTCTGCTCCCCACTGAGCCCCAGGCCTGGGACACGCGGGTGCTGGCTCTGTATCCGTGGACAGGAGACGGAAGTCTGTTCACATACAACACAGAACGGCTTAAAAGCCACCGGGAGGGAGGCGGCTGGCGGAGCTGGGGAAGGGACTCTGCTCTGTGCCCGCCCGCCTGCCTGCCCGCCCGAGCCGGCCGTGGCCAGGGAGGCTGCAAAGGCGCATGTCCTGGGGGAGAGGCTGCAGGTGGAGACGGCCTGGCGGGTCTGCCAGACCGAGTGTCACTGGAGTTTGGCCGTTTGAAATCTTAAAGGATCGTTAATGAACATTTATTCCGCCACTGAAGCCAGGAAGGGGCCACGGATGCAGCTCCCGAACGTCTAAAAGCGCTGACTCCCACTGCCGCTGACTCGCGCTGTGACTCCAGTCCAGGAGCTGTGATTCCCACAGCACTGCAGCGGAGTGTGCTAGGCTCTGCACCTCAATTTACACCGCAGCCTTTTCCTGTACATACATAAAAAAAAAAAAAGGCATTTTAAAGAATATCTTGAATGACATTTTGGCCTTTATTATTGTTATTATTATTCCTAGAGGCCCAGTGCATGAAATTTGTGCACTGGATGGGGGAGTCCCTCAGCCTGGCCTGCAGTCTTTTGTAGCTCAGGACCCCGGGGAGATGTCTGCCTGTGAGCAGTCAGACACCCCTCTTACTGCCCAGGACTCCTCTCTCCT